>OY728152.1:344216062-344878250 GCA_963277665.1 Viscum album | reverse complement strand
CATTCTTGAATCAACAAGATGGACACCATAGATCAAAATAATCAATAACATATTCACACTGACAACACCACAAAAAACACAAGCTATATCTAGCTGACTTACGATACTCTGTTTTCAATGAGAGGACTCGATTTCTGCATCTGTTTCATCTCAAAAGTCAAGAGCTTCATAGACTAACACTCAGATCACTTCTAACCATATCTCATCATTTCTTCTTTGTTATGTATTATTTTTCTTATCTTTCGAGTAGTGTGTGTGTCTGTATTAAACATTCACTATTTCCTGCATCAAACTGAAGGATACAAGATATCCTTTCTCTTGAATATTTTTACACCTATATATTCCCATGGATAAGTGTAGAATAGGTCCCTATGTGACCTGTTAGTTCATACCCATGAAGAACTATGGAAGAGGTTGAAAGATCTAGATAGTCTTGTGTACTATTGTAAAGACCAATACAGGCTATGTATCATGTTTATTTATATAAACTTCTTGGTGGAAAGTGATCAACAAGTGGAGTGGATTAGGTCTCATCTTGAGACTGAACCACTTATTTTATATCAATTGTGTTGTTTATTTTTGTGTTCTCTATTTTACTGTTTAATTAAAAAATAACTAAATTTAATTTTATAGTTAATCTTGGAAAGAAGTTATAATTGTTTTTCCTTATTAGAATAGCTTCAAAAGTAATGTTAATAACTACTATTAAGATTATAGATAATTAATCAATCTTACAAGAAGTTATTTAAACAGTCAAAATTTCATAATCGTATAACCTTGATTAACTGGGATGTGTTTAAATTTATTTGGGAACCCTTTTAATAATACATTTTAAATATAAATTTTGAATAGATACTCAGTTCACCCCCTCTTGAGTACTCTACTCTAACCAACAGTATCTTTTCCCCATGTTATGAAGAGTAAAACTTTGAATAATCTTACAAGGATACCGTTTATTTCATTTTATTATATAACATGTTTTTTTATTTTCTCAATGTATTATGGGTATCATGTAAGTAATCGGGATTTCCAAAACTGATAAACGGATCGACCTTTTAGGATTTTATTCTTTGTAATCATACCAATGTAATAAAATAGTGCACTGGCACTAGGATTCTGGGGTTGGGGCATTACAATTGGTATCAAATGAAGTTTAACAGCAACCATGGAAACTAGATTTAGAAAACATATATTAAGGAACATAACCCTAAGATATAAATTGAGGATAGGTAGAGAATACCATCTTATAATTTTGGTAAGATAGAGATTATGTGGGTATTCCAAGAAATACATACTTTCTAGGATACTACAAGTGGACATGGTTCTAATATAGATATACCTAGGAGTAACAACTCTGACATGTTTTGTTGGGCCTGACTCAGTGGAACCTAGTACAAGAAAATGGGCCATACTACGCACCTGGTTTGACACTCCCAAGGGATACACTTAAGATAGTACATATTTTCTTTACAAACCATTTTGAAGGATTTAAAAGTAAAGATTTACCCAAAGAAACCAATGTTTATGATTTTAAGATTTATGATGCATAAATTTATGTTATGTGATATACTATATTAAATGTTATACATAGTTCAAAATTTTATGAGCTAATCAAGTATATGCCATTTTTTAGAAATGCATCACGGTAGGAAGAATTGTATCAATACTTTTAGACAATGTAGAGGTTTCCCCACTAAGAAGGTCAATATAGATAGTATTAAAACTTATCATGTTATGAATATATTAGGTAATATTAGCTAAGTTATGAAAACTAACCTTTCCCAGAAAAAGAAACCTATTTCACAGAGAGAATCTCCTACTCTAGATCGATTTATACTGTATAAGCCCCCATAATTTAGTGGGACTACTAATCCCATTATAGCTAAGAAATGGGTTATGTATCCATATAAGATATTTATAGCCTTGGAATATAGAGAAATGGAAAAGGTTACACTTGTAGTCCATTATATCTAAGGTGATTATGATCAATGGTGGTATCTGATTCAGAATATAAGAGAGGAAGAAGAAATTGAACTCATGGAAGGGAGGAATTTTAAGGATAAATTGTTTGATAAATACTTACCTCATGATTAAAAAATTGAGATGAATAGGAAGTTCCTTAGATTGAAGTAGAAGGAAAAATAAAGTATTGAATATTTTGATGTTATCTTTATAAGGCTATCCAGGTATGCTACATATTATATATATAACATTGAGTGAAAGATTGACCACTTATTTGAGGGTCTTAAACCATGTCTCCAAAGGGAACTAGCATCCCAAAATTTTTCATCATATAAAGTGATAGTTTTATGTGCTATCAAAATAGAGAAAGAATTCTCCAAGTCCAATGGATTCAATGGAAATAAATATAAGAAAAGAAAGGAAGTTAGAATGATAGATAAATGGAAGAAGGGAAAGAAGTATTTTCCCACATGTGATTACTTTGGAAAAAATCACCCTAGTAAATGATTTAAAGGATTGAGAGTATGTTATAAGTGTGGAGAGAAAGGTGACCAAGAAAAATAATGAAAAGGGAAGAAATAAAACGCTGATATTTAGTTCTAAAATTGCATGGATATGAGGCACTACACAAATAAATGACCTAAGACTCAAGATAATATACCTCAGAAGAAGCTAAGGGGCCATGGTCAAGCATATATTATTGACACAACTAAAGTATAATGATTAATGTTATTTTGTGTTTGAATCTAAGAAATGCGCTGTAAAAATATTTTATTTATGATTTTATCATTATTTGATTTATGAAATATATAAGGATTTTACTACAATACTTTTTTATTAAGGATTTGAGATCACATGGTGAATGTTACTAAGAAAATTTGTTGATTAGAAAGTTAATTTTTTGAAAACACATGATTGAGGGATAAAAAACCTTTAATAACTTCCTAATGTTGAGATAATGTTGAAGAAATTATTGAATTTTATAAGTATTGAATATCTTGGAAATGATTAATAACTTATTGAGAAGTGGTCTATAATATCATCTATGGAGTTTACAACACTTTTGGATTTAGGTAATATATCCGATAACATGTTTCATACATAATAAATAAGGAAGAATCCATGTTTCCAATAAGGTTTTATGGGGATTTGAGTTATTACCATATTTTAAAAGGATACATGACGAAGTTATTCACAAGTTTAGAATGTGAAAATTTAGAGATACTTCATATTGATTAAAGGCTAATGATAAGTTCATTTTGGAAATTTAGTGA
The DNA here is from genome assembly GCA_963277665.1 of Viscum album. NCBI lineage: Eukaryota > Viridiplantae > Streptophyta > Magnoliopsida > Santalales > Viscaceae > Viscum > Viscum album. The sequence goes on along the minus strand of OY728152.1, from coordinate 344,875,014 downwards.
CCTTGTTTATAAAGTGTTAGAGCATTATATTTTGTAATGGTTAACCATTTATGAAATGGTTTAAGTTAAACTTTGGATTTGGTTTTAGATATTGATATATTACATCACTATACGATGAATCTTGTTCTAAGATATAAAGTAGAAATAGTTCAAGGCATGACAAAAGGATAATATTGTGCTTATAGAAACATAACATGTAAGTATGTTTACTTATTTTAGTAGAGAGTGAAATAATTCCTCAACTCTAGGAAAAATGATCTTGAAACCAAAAATGTTGTCCCAGTACCTTCATTTCCGATGAATCAACTAGACCCTTAGATCATCATGGATTTATGGAATTTTGATTGATAACTTTTTCCAAACCATATTCTATAGAACTCTCCATTAGAACATGATTGTTATATTTTTCTTCCATATCTATGTTTTCATTTCCCACCTATGTTCTCCTACTAGGGAACCTAGTTATGTGACCATTGTACGTTCCTTTATCTCTTTTTAAGAAGATGTGTTATTAACTCTATTTATGGTGTGGGATTTTCAACAATAGTTTACTTTAAAATATAAATCCATATGTTACTGAGATCAAGTTTAAATTGTGAGTATGAAATTTAATTAAGATGGGGAGAATGTAAAACTCCAAAATTATAAAGTAAGAACATTGTGTTTGATAGTGTGTATCACACACATCACAAAGTGCGTAAGGGAATATAATACAACATGAAATTAAAATATATTTATTATTTTAAATCAATTAAATCTATGATATATATTATAGTGAACGTGATACTAAGATAGCATATGTCGTACACAAAAACTAGTTTCTTAAAATGGCTTGCATTATAGGCAAGGCTGAGTTTTACTGAATAATGATATATTATCAAAATATTGTTTAATGTAATAAGATATAACCTAGCCATTAAATTATTAGTTATGAAAAAGTTATTACTAACTTATGAAAATAAATGGTTTATAAAAATATAAAATTAATTTATTGTTTACAAATCAATTACAAATGAATATGAAATCTGATTTAATATAAAGGAAAATATTATTATTTTTATGCTCACAAAGATGTTTTACCCAAAAAAATAAATAAATTAAAATTAGCGAGTGATAATAATGTGATATATATATATATATATTATAAATTAAATCCAATATTTTTATATTCATCCAATATATTTTAAATCCAATTTTTGTAAATTTTATGGATTATATATGGAAAAATAAAATTAATATTTTAAATATAATCAGAAAAATTATTCTATGGTCGATTTTTGGCATTTTTCTATGAAGTTTCATTATTAATGAATAGTGAAAAATACTGAATTTTAGATCAAAACCGCCTTTTCATCTAATTTATTTATAAGTTTAAATTACACATTAAATTGTTTTTAAAGTTTAATTAGATAATGTTTTTATAAATTAGTTCTATTTAGTTAATTTTAATCAATTTCACTTTGAAATTGGATATAAAAACTTAACAATCTTTCAAACATTGTTACTTTTAAAACCCACATTGTTGTCCAGTTTGTGGGATTAAATTTAAAATACTTTCTTCCACTTCTATGATTATAATTTGAAAAATGATTACATATTTATAGTAATAATATTTATAATGTCAAATAATCTCTACATAGTTTTTGAACAAAATTATAAGTGAAATTATTTTAATTAATTTCAATGATTAGGGTAAAATTATTCTTAATAAGAGAATAAACCTTATCCGTAAGGGCCCAAATGACCTTTAGACTTGTACAAGATCCATTTTATGTATATATTTAGACACGATACTCTATTTTATATAATGTTTTCCATTATGGGAGTCCCTATCCATGGTAGAAAACATGGGTCAAATTCCATCTCCCAATATTTACAAGAGTACCACTCCTCATCCACTATAAAAGGCCTCCTCTCCTCCCACTTACTCCAAAAAATTATGAAAATTTGGATTGAACAGGATCTTCCCAAATAAATATTAAAAATACATCCCCTAATCCTAGAATCCCCCTAGGAAAAAATCCATCCAAGGAATCCCTTTAGTGTAAACTAATAGAAGTTATTCGAAAAAGAGGTAACATCTTTCCTCAAGCACTTTAGTTTTATTTTCATTATCCTCCACCTCAACTCTAATTATTCCATGATTATATAAAAACCAGTATCCTAAATATAATTATATTTTTTAATTATATGGTTTATACCTACAATTACAAAAACATAAATGTAATGGGTAATGAACATAAAAATTATTTGTACGACGAACTACCGCCTCATGAAACGATGATTGTTCACTCTTCCTTACCACCTCTCATGGTGGTCATTATAATGGGAACACTATTTATATATGATAAATATTATATTTATTATTTAATTATTTTTCAATAATTATTTTATAACACATACATATATACTTTCAATTTGGTGTAAACATGATCACATCGTTTGTGGAAGTGTGGACTACAACGTCCTCAAAGTGATACGATTCATTCATGCTATACATGGAACACATTAAAGATAATTTTTATAAACCTATGTAAAATATATTAAATAGATATGATACTATAATTATAATATAAATATATATCAATTACTTTTTATTATTTTAATAAGACAAGAAAATTAAAGTCGAGTTTATGTGTACGTACGACCAACCGTGTTCATTAATGCTGCATTTAATTTCTTATATCCAAACATTATATATTATTAAAAGTACATATTTAATAAATATATAAGATAATTGTCTCATGTTTTACATTCTGGAGATGAAGAAATCATGATATAAGTAATAGGGGCAACAAATAACAAGTTATAAACCACTTCAGAAAACTAGGCAATTAAGACCCAAAATAGTGAAAATAATGAAAGATTGTTAACAAATAGGTAATATGATATTAAAATAAGACGATAAATGATATTATGAATATTATTATTGTTATTTTATATATTATGACTTATTATAAACCACTATACAAGAGGTTAAATACCACACAACAAAAATAAAGGATAAGGTAAGGGATTTTCATTCCACTTTTTACATTCGTGAGATAAATGTAATGTTCACCACTTACATTTTAATGTGGTATATATAATGACCATTTTTAGATATTACATCATTAATTATTCTATATTAATGTCATTTAAAGATTTTATTTTATTTTATTTCTTCATTAGGCTTATGATTTTAAAGGTTTAAAAGTGGTATGAGACACTTTAGAATGGTTAAATATTATTTTATATAAGAATAATTTTAATGATATTTAAATGGTATTTCCATTAAAGGAAATTATATAAAAATTTATCAATAAAAAATTTCATTTTATTCCCCTAGGTTATTCTTGACATATATCAATTATTAGTACTATTTTCTACTCTTTGTAACTTAAAATTTTTTAGAATTGTTTTTTAAGGAAACCTGACTTTATTTCTCTCTTTAGTTAGAGAACCCATTTTCTTTTAAAAACCTGATTTTATTATAATGTTTTTGATTTTTTAACTTTTATAAAATTATTTATTAAATAAATTTTACCCCTTTTTTCTTTTACCAATGTTTTAAAGTAATATTCTTGTCAATTTCCAAACAAGGAATTTTTCTAACCTTTTTACCATGAAAAAGGAATGTTTTTTACCTCATAAATCAAGTAAAGAGTTACAAGTAATCATTTATTTGATGCTTCCTTTTTGTTTTTAAATGGTTAATTTTTAAATAATTTTATTTCAAAAGTGATTTTAAAAGAAAAGGTTTTTCAAAAGAAAATGATATATTCCTTAAGAACATTTTTAAAAGATATTGATATAATATTTCCATTAATCAATGAAAACAACCATTTATTTTAATCCACCTAGGATATCTTGTATTAATACCATACTTATTATTCCTCTGGATAGTTAATGATTGATTTGGACATGGATATTATTTGCAGTCACTTCTTTGATTTCTTAGTATCCACATTTAAATATTCTATCTCCTATGATAATTGAAAATTAATTTTCCTTTAATTATCCATTTATTTTATCATGGATATTAATATTACCAAAAAAATATATGATTTTACTATCGATGTAAAATTTGACTGTTATTTTACTATTTGGGTAAATATTGATAAATCCTTATTCTTCATTCAATACAGTCCTTTGATAAGGCTTATTATTTATTTTGATTATTTGATAAGAGGAATGATTTAGATTGGAAATGAAGGGAAGGGATAAGACTTTATATAGCCCCTTGATGCATCAAAGAGTTCTCATGAGATGAATAAGTTTTCCAAATTAAATGGGTTTCTATCCTTTGTTTTAAATTGTTTTGTGAAAGGTCTTAACAGTACAGTTTTTCATGCACCTTAGACATGCCATCCAATAATTAATCATTTATTCATAGATATTTTAGTTATCATTTTTATTTATCGATGATATTTTGTGTATATATATCTATAGGTTCATTATATTATCATTTTATTGATTACAAGGAATGTGTTTCATCTTCTTACCTCACCATATTTATTTTTCCTTCTTTGGTTATTTGAATGACATGTGTTATCAGTTATTTACCTTTATAGGTTGATTTATTCTCATTGATTCTTTATTTCTTCCATTTCAATTACCCTTACTGAGAATTTTATATCACACGTATTATGTTTCCTTTTCCTAGGTTATGAGGAGGAAACCTTTTAATAATCTTTCAAGGATTCAATTAATTTTATTTTATTATGTAATATGTTTATTTTATTTTCCCAATCTGTTATGGGTATCATGTTTGCAATATAGATTTCCAAGACTACTAAATTGACAAGTCCTTTGGGACTTAATTCATTTTAATCATGCCAATGTAACAAAATAATACACCGACACCCGACTTTTGGGGTTGGGACATTACATGATCAGTAAGGGTGAACATAATAGATATCAATAAAAACTAATAAGTGATCCAAATATAAGAATAAGGGTATGAGTACATGAGATAAACTTTAGAAAATCATACCCATAATAAAGTTTTATCAATCTAAATATATAAGATATAAGTTTGTGGAATAATCAATAATCAACCATGAGCCATAAAAACATATTATAAGAAAAAGACATATGTTTTTCATAGGAACATATGAATATAAAATCATTTACTCAATAAAATACCACTTCTAATTCTTTCATAGTTGATTGAGTTCACACCCTATTCCAACATTTAGCTAATCAAGGTTCACTCCTAAGACTATATTATTGGAAAAAGTACCTTACTAAACTAGTTTCTCTGAAAATGATAGTCCTTATAATCTCATGATATTACCTTCTTTTCCGAATTAATTGGAGGTCTATATAATTTTGAGCCCACCCATTACATAATGAAAAACCATACATATGTGTTCCATAAGTTAATAAAAAATTCATCATATAAACTAATCATAACTCGTGGAAATGTTACTGATTTTATAAAAATTTAATCATACAAATCATAAAAAATCCAGGGAAAAAGTAAAGATGGTAACATTGGATCATATACTTAGTAAGTCATAATAATCAATAAAGGATGTTATTATAGATAAAAATACATTTAAAATATATCTAGTTCATTTCTTGAGGAAAATATATTTTTTATAAGGACCTAGCCTTAAACATTACATAATCTTGAGTTAAGTCAAGAATTCACATTGATAATATTTTCAGGTTTAGAGTTTTAGAGAATTAGGCCATAAATATTACATAACATCTCAAAAATAACAAATTAGACACTTCTACACTATCCAAATTATTCACAAAAAAATAAAAATCCTTAAATAAAACATGAGTTATTTTCTTGATATAAATCTTCTTGAATTATTCCTTTCTCTTACCCTTCCTTATACCCTGTAAAAAAAATTTCAAAAACTTGGGATAAGCATAAAAAGCTCAGTAAGGGATACACAAAGAAATAAAACTATTAGTTTTTCAAAACAATAAGTATACCTTGAATACCTTATCATAAGTAATAATTTTTACCTTTATGAAGTAGTAAATACTCTTCACTGAATAAAATATCATTGCTTACCCTTTTGTAACCCAAAGATTACCATAAAACCCATAGAAAACACACATAACATATATAGGTAACTTGGGACATAAACATACTTAAATGGAATAACCATATGGCCAACTTACACACATATCACTAAATGGAATAACAATACAACTGGATTCTATACCAAATGCATTGGAGGATATAACGTAACCTCCCGCCCTGGTTTATCATGGCACCACCCATCATTTTGTTTATCACGTAACCACCTGTACACATACACAATTCCTACGAACCATAACATATTAACATCACATAAAAAAACATAAAGGAAATATAACATTTCCACATTTCAATCACAATATATCATTTAAATATATTGATATAATAAATGATTTATCAAACTATTTTCAAAACCATTTAAAATATTTAATAAAGAGATTTTTGAATCAAAGTGTCCCATACCACTTTGAAGATTTTTAAAGAACTTTTATTTTGAAAACATTAAAGTCCATATAAATAATCCTTAAAACTATTTTTAAAACATGAAAATTAATGAAAAATATTTATAATAATAAATCTTTAAAACATTTAAAACAATATTTTAGTTAAAGAGTTCCTAACCAAATAATAGATGCTTGAATAAAAATAATTGAGGAATAACATTAATCAAATATTATAATATCATGAGAATAAATAGATTTATGATATAATATTTCAAAGTGCAGTATATACACCATATAAAAGTGAATTGGTGTATAACAAGAAATAATTCTCAATGGAATTTAAATTGAGTCAAAGTCCCTTGCAAAGATCACATCCTTATATTAAGGAAAAATGAATGACATAATTTTGTGTGAAAAATAAGAATACACCCAATATTAATTTTAAAACAATCATATATCATTCAAACATATTCATAGAATTACAATAATCAAGAAGTATAAGATTAACCAAAAAATGGAAATTGGGTTAAGAAGTTCCTTTACAGAAATTCGACAACCTAACGACGTTGCTTTAAAACTCAGAAAATGAGTTTATGAGAGAGAAAAGGGTATCTAATCACATGGAAATAAAATTTATAGAAATAAGGATATATAATAACATATCCCAACAAAAGAAAAATAAAATTAAATGACATGACATAAAATAAGTCTTTGACTAAAAGAGTACAGTGAAAGGTTCCTTTACCGATATGGTAACTTACAAAACATAAAACCCATGGAGGAAGGATCATACATTGAGGATGAAAATACCCATAAATTAAAGTATATTACACAAATAATAAAATCATGGTAATTACATACACCAAACCAAAGTAAATAGTGGAAAATATAGCATAGATCTCATGGGAATAAAAAGTGAGATGAAAACCCCCTACCTCGTGTCCAACTTGACTCGTTCATTCTTTAATATCCTGAATAATAAAATAAAGTTAATTTATATTTTATTCAGAAAATTTTTCAAGTTTATTATTCAATTTATATTACTTATTACCATGTTATAAACATTACATAATCATTTATGTTAATAACAGTCATTTTGTCGATACTTGGTACTTGAGTCAAAAATAAACTTCTTATAATTACATGTTGTCCATGTGGTCAAAAGTACATTATCTATAGAATGATATTGATTATTTAGATATCATATTTATCATATATATGCATTATATATATGTATTTATAACATTACATATCATTTGGATATAAGAAATGAAATGCACCGTTCAAGGAGATGGTAAGCCGTACATACGCATAAACGTTACTTTCATTTCTATTTCATATTTAATGGAATTAAAAATTAATGATACATAGGTATATTAAAATTCAAGTATAATATTTATGTTATATATGTTACATAAGTTCTTAAATTATATCCTTTATACGTTCCACATACTGTATGAACGAGTCATATAACTTTAAGGGGGCGGTAGTACGCACTTCCTCAAATGAAATTATCATATTTACCCATTATGGAAACCATAAATGTATGATATAAATGAAAAATACATAAGAATAGAGAAAAAATAAAAATAATATATATCATATATAAATAAAGTTCCTTCATAATGGCCACTATGAGAGGTGGTAGGAGAATATTGAACAATCATCGTTTTGTGAGGCAGTAGTTCGCCCTCTAGAGAAACATTATGTTCTATACCCATTAGATGGAGGTGTGTGTAAGTTTAGTTCAAATAATTATCATAAAAAAAATAGTATATTGAGGATAATGGTGTTTTTATTTAAACTAAATAAAATAAAATAAAAATAGCAGAGGTGTTGGAGAAGTAAAATAAAAGAAAAGAACTTAAGAGAAGACATTACCTTTAAATCAGGTAACTCTCTTTGGTTTAAAAAAAACACTTCCTTGAAGTGCCTTCTGCCTAAGGTAAGGCTTATAATTGGATGATAGGGATGTATGGAGATTAATTGGGCATAGTTTTGATGAGCCAAGGGGCTTGAGAGGTGTGAGTAATGTGTTAGAGGTGGTGTCCTTTTATTAGGGGAAGGAGGGTCTCTTTAGGAAACTTTGAAAGTATTTTTTTATTATAAACTTATTTTAGGTTTTAAAAGAACCAAAACACATTAAATTCGAATATAAGAATAATATTTTTGTAAATAAAGTCATCCAATAATAATTGGACTGGTTTTAGATATTTTTTTAATTTTTATAATCTCATTTATTTAAATCATTCATTAATAATGTAATCGTTGCATCATCATTATGTCATAAATAATTTTATTTATTTGATGTATAAAAATTATAAATAAAATACCATGATATATTAAATCTTTTTATACTTAAAATTAATATTTATAGTTGAAGAGATAACTTATATGACCCCATGTAAAAATTTATTTACTAAAAGATATAGTTCTATGCCATTTTTGTCTTTACTTTAAATTAATTAATATAATGTGTCATTATCACACCCAAGTGGCTCTATGGGGCCCCAAAATAGACCCAGGGATGCCCATGGTCAGAAAGTTATCAACCAATAGGATTAGGACACATTTTAGGGTAATTTAATTTTATTATAATAATATTGTTTTGCCCTTATTTATCAGAATTACCCTTAAACCATGGTAAATAAAATATTTTCTGAAGTAAATATTCATAATGTTTAAAAATAAAAGTTACCTATTTACACAATTTAGAGATCCTGGTTCCAAATATGTAATCCATTTTTACAAACTCAGAACACAGAAGTGTCAGAAATTAATTTAAAATTAATTCCCGTTGTCAAAATTAAAAACACATTTTTAAAAAATAATAACTATTAAAAGATTGACATTTGTTTATGTCCAATTTCAAAATGAAATTACTTAAAATTACCAAAATTAGATTAAATGGTAAAATATAATCTAACTACACTTTAAAACCAATTAAAAATATAATCTAACCATATAAACAAATTATATTAAAAGGTAGTTTTGAATTAAAATGCAGTATTTTCACTATTCATTAAAAAAATGAACATTATAAAAAAATACAAAAATTTCATCCAAAGTAAGTTTTGGTGTCCTAATTATAAATAATAATATTATTTTGTCAAATATAACATATAAAAGTGAAAAAAACTATATTTAAAAAAGAGTTCGCTATAAAAAGGCGGTAAATCAACCTTTTAAAGAATATTAGAGTGTTTATGCTTAAAATTGGACTCATTCACATTTTAAGATTCTAACTTTTCTTGGATAAATGTAAAAACATTTAATAAACATGTGTAATCATATTTCATTTAGTTCTGTTTATTTCCTCCAATACAATGGCTATGCGTTAACTACCATTTAAAATAATAATAATAATACATTATTTTTTAGTATAACTCAAAGTTGTGTGCAACATAAGATTTCAAAGAAACCTGTTGTTGTGTGTTGAGTACGCTATCAGACATAGAATCCCTTTTAAAGTAAAATTAATATCTTATTCATAAGTATTAATAGAAATAAAAAAATTATTATTCTATAAATAGTTGGTTCATTACTTCCTTCCCCCTTTTGGGAATTGCATCCTCACAATTTTAATATTAGGCTTGGAAACTTCATTTAAAGTCCCATATCGGAAAAAGAGTCAATAAAACTATCACTTTAAAAAAAGAAAGATAAGTACAAAGGTCACCCGAGATAACCCATACAAGGATTTCACGAAAACATGGATATGGAGGAGAAACTAAGTTTCAAGTTCTGATGGAGAATGATAGAAAACATGATTAGGAGAAAGTTAACCACCAGAAAATCACTAAATTGTGATGGGTTAAATGGAATTTGATTCCCCAGTAGGAAAATTTAACAGAAAAAATTATTTGTTTTAAGTTAACTTTCATAAAGTTAAAGAATCTATTTATGAGATTAAATAAAAACATAAGGAAACATACTTACTTATCATGTAGACTTTTATCATTTACTAAATTCCAACCACAAAATATTCTTTTCTCCAAACAATGAGTATTCATGATGACATCGTCACACCTGAAATGCTAGAATCAACTTCTAGATAATCACATAATCCAAAAAATAAGAACTATATATTTCCCCTGTATTTAGACATTAAAAAAACCAAAAAGGTTAATACAAGATCAGATAATCCCCAAAATAGACAATCTTTTATAAAAAAATAAATACTACTCTTAATCTCAAAAATTGAACAAATAATACCCAATGTTCAACAAAGATCATTCAATAAAAAATTTTCCTTAAAATTATTCAAAGTTACCTAAACTAAGAAAGAAACCCAAAACATAGAAGGATTTAATCACATAGTATTCCATAGTAAATCCCGACATTTATCTCCAAATAAAATCGACTACCCTTAAAGTCTCATACTAAAGAGTAATTAACCTAATCACATATTCTCTATGAAAGGTTAATCATTTCCATAAATAACCCAAATTTCTATATGTCTACAATAAAAACATAGATTATTCCAAAATAAAATTCCACCATTACTCCCCAAATGAAATCCCATAGTATTCTATTTCCCTTAAGCATATAATGTTTCAAAAGAGTAAACATCTTCTAAAATAACCTTTATAATTTAATCACCAAATCATTTTCCTATACTAAGGATATGCATTTGATAAAACATAATTTCCTAAAATTAACTTATTCTTGATCCATAAAATAATTTAACAAAAATAATAATTCATAAAAACTGGGGAATTCACGTAGGCCAGTGGTTGGTGATATACCCTTGTCACCCTTCATTTGTGGGTTTGATTCCCATGGCCTTTCCGGACGCGATAGGTTGTCACCCATATTACGGGTTTTCCTTTTTATAAAACTCAAAAATAACCATAACATGTTTTAACCTCAAAAGATTTCTTATACATTTCATTTTCATCCCAACACATTAAGACCTAAATATCTTAATTCATGAACCCTTATGCATATTTCCTTTTTTATTTCACCTCCATATGATAAAATAAAACTATTACTAATAGAAAGAACATCATACCTTCATTCTAGTGTCCATATGGTTTCTTCGTAATCTTGTTCACATAGGTAGAAGATTCATGTATTGAAAAAATGATTTAGAGATACTTGAAAATCATTTTCTTACTTCATCCAATACACCTTGCACAACTTGGGTAATATGGGTGTTCATAGAAAAATAGTTTTGGAAAATAATCATGTATGACATATAATTTCTAAACATATGAAAAAAATGATTTTTATAAAACAGTCGGACCGAGTTTGAGTTGAAACTTTCAATCAATGGTCCTTTTAAAATACCATAAGTATGTGATGAGAGACTATTTTTTAAATGAAAATATAAATAGGTTGCGCAAGGGTCCCCTTATTCAGCACCTTTTTCAAAATCATACTATTCTTAAAAATATTGTTATAAGGTAAAATATTCGAAAATGACTTGATAATATTTACCTTTTTGGAAAATATGAGAATACTATGAAAATATTATTTGATTAAATAAAACCCACGATCCATGATGATATCAAGGTATAGTGGAGGTGTTTGATATCTCAAAAAATTTCTTGCAAGTGAGTTGTATTCTCAAAAAAAGTTTCACAATCATCTAAACATGACTTTTCAATAATTATTGCAAGCATGGCATCAGGAAGGAATAGGAATGTTGTTTTAAATCTTCCTCCTTCTATTTGTAACAGACTTTCCTTGAAAATAAAAAGTTATAAAACAAGGATTTAACTGAAATAATAGACATAGGGACTAACCATGTGTTTAAAGAAAACTCATAATCCCAAAAGTTGTCTAAACTGACCTCTGATACCAACTATAAGGACCTAGCCTTAAACATTATATAATCTTGAGTTAAGTCAAGAATTAACATTGAGAATATTTGTAGGTTTAGTGTTTTAGAAAATTAGTCCATAACTGTTACATTAAATCTCAAAAATAACAAAGTATACACTTCTAAACTATCCAAATTATCCACAAAAAATAAAACTCCTTAAATAAAACAAGAGTTCTTTTCTTGATATAAATATTTATGAATTATTCATTTCTCTTACCTTTCCTTATACCCTGTGATTTTTTTTAAAAACATGGGATGAAAATAAAAAGTTTATCAAGGGATACACAAAGAAGGAAAACTGTTATTTTTTCAAAACAACAAGTATACCATGAACACCTTATAATAAGTAATAATTTTCACATTTATGAAGTAGTAAATTCTCTTCACTGAATAAAATATCATTTCTTACCCTTTTGTAACTAAAATATTACCATAAAACCCATATAAAGAAAAAATAACACATTTAGGTAACTTGGGACATAAACATACTTAAATAAAATAACCATACGGTCGACTTCCACATATATCACTAAATGGAATAGCCATAAGTCTGATTTCCATACCCAATTCATTGAAGGTTATAACATAACCACCCATCCTGGTTTATCATAAAACCACCCATCATTTGGTTTATCACGTAACCACCTGTATACATAAACAATTCCCAAGAACCATAACATATTCAAAACACATAAAACAAACATAAAATAAAAGATACAATTTATAAATTTCAATCAAAATATATCATTTAAATATATTGACATAATCAATGCTTTATCAAACCATTTTCAAAATCATTTAAAACATTTAATAATGATATTTTTGAATCAAAGTGTCCCATACCACTTTGATGATTTTCAAATAAATTTTAATTTAAAAACATCCATTTCCATATAAATAAATCCTTAAAACTATTTTTTAAACATGAACATTAATGAAAATTATTTAGAAGAATAAATATTTAAAAAATTTAAAACAATATTTTAGTTAAAGAGTTCCTAACCAAATAAGAGACGCTTGAATACAAATAATTGAGGAATAACATTAATAAAAGCTTATAATATAATTATAATAAATATATTCATGATATAATATGTCAAAGGGAAGTATATACACTATATAAAAGTGAATTGGTGTATAAAAACAAATAAGTCTCAATGGAATGTAAATTGTGACACAGTCCCCTACAAAGATCATATCCTTAGATTAAGGACAAATAAATTACATAATTATGTGTGAAAAATAAAATAAACCTAATATAAAGTGTAAAAAAATCATATATAATTCACATATATTCATAGCAATACAATAATCAATAATTATAAGATTAACCCAAAAAAATGGAAATTTGGTTAAGAAGTTCATTTACAGAAATTTGACAACCTAACGACGTCGCTTTAAAATTAAGAAAATGAGTTGATGAGAGAGAAAAGGGTATCTCATCACATGGACATAAAATTTACAGAAATAAGGATATATAAGAATATATCCCAACATAGGAAAAAGGAAATTAAAAGAGATGACATAAAATAAGTCTTTGATTAAAAGAGTACGGTGAAAGGTTCCCTTACCGATTGGGTAACTTACGAAACATACACCCCATGGAGGAAGGGTCATACAATGAAGATGTAAATAAAAATAAATTAAATTATATTACACAAGTAATATGATCATGTTAAGTACATACACCACACAAAAGTAAATAGTGGAAAATTTATAATTAATCTCACGAGGATAAAAAGTGAGTTGAAAACCCCTTACCTCGTGTCCGACTTGACTCATTCATTATTTAGTCTCCTGAATAATATGCTAAAGTTAATTTCTACTTTCTTAAGAACGTTTTTAAAGTTTATTATTCCTTTTATATTACTTATTACCATGTTATAAACATTACATAATCATTTAAGTTAATAATGGTCGTTTTGTCAATATTTGGTACTTTAGTCAAAAATGAACTTATAATTACATGTTGTCCATGTGGTCAAAATTAAATTATCTCCAGAATGATATTCATGATTTAGATATCATATATATTATATATATCTCGTATATATATGTATTTATAATAGTATATAATATTTGGATATAAGAAATGAAATGCACCGTTCATGAAGACGGTAAGCCGTATGTACACTTGAATGCTAATTTCATTTCTATTTCAAATTTAATTGAATGAAAAATTAATGATACATTTGTATATTATAATTTAATTATAATATATATTATATATATGTTACATATGTTCTTAAATTCCATCCTTTATACGTTCCACGTATGGCATGAATGATTCATATCACTTTGAGGGGGTGGTAGTCCACACTTCCTCAAATGAAATTATCGTATTTACCCACTATGGAAACCATAATGTTATGATAAAAATAAAAAATACAGAATCATAGAGAAAAAATAAACATAATATATATCATATATAAATATAGTTTTATCATAATGTCCACCATGAGAGGTGGTTGGAGAATATTGAATAATCATCATTTCGTGAGGCAGTAGTTCACCGTCCACAGAAACATTATGTTCAATACCCATTATATAGAGGTGTGCGTAAGTTTAGTAAGAATACTTCTCATAAAAAAAACCTAGTATATTTAAGATACTTTATTTTCTTGTAAACAAAAAAATAAAATAAAAAGAGAATAGGGGTTGGAGAAGTAAAATAAAAGAAAAGAACTTAAGAGAAGATGTTACCTTTAAATCGGGTAACTCTCTTTGGTTTGAACCAAAATGCTTCCTTGAAGTGACTTATGCCAAAGGTAAGGATTCTAGGTGGAATAGAGGGATTTAGGTAGCTTAATTGGGTATATTTTGGACAAGACAAGGGGCTTGAGATGTGTTAGTAATGGGTTAGAGGTGGTGTCCTTTTATAAGGGGGAGGAGGGGCTCTTTAGGAAAGTTTGAAAGTATTTTTTATTATAAACTTATTTTCAGTTTCAAAAGGTCCAAAACACATTAAATTAGAATATAAGATGACTCTGGTTGGAAATAAAATAATACAATAATAATTGGACAGGTTTTAGATGTTTTTTTAAATTTTATAATCTCATTTATTTAAATAATTCTTTAATATGGTAATCGCTGCATCCTCATTGTGTCATAAATAATTTTATTTATTTGATGTATAAAAATTATAAATAAAATACCATGATATATGAAATATTTTTAAATTTAAAATTAATATTTATAGTCTAAGAGATAACTTATATAACCCCATGTAAAAATTGATTTACTAAAAGATATATTTTTATATCATTTATGTATTTACTTTAAATTAATTAATATAAAGTGTCATTATCACTCCCATGTGTCTCCATGCGGTCTCAAAATCGACCCAAGGATTCCCATGATCAGACATGTATCAAAAAATAGAATTAGACACATTTTAGGGTAATTTAATATTATTATAATAATATTTGTTCACCCTTATTTACCAGATTTACCCTTTAACAATGGTAAATAAAATATTTACTGAAGTAAATATTCATAATTTCTAAAAATAAAAGTTACCTATTTAAAAAATTTGAACCTACTAATTATAAATAAGGAATCCATTTTTACAAATTCAAAACACATAAGTGGCAAAAATTAATTTAAAATTAATTCCTTCTGTCAAAATAAAAAGCGTGTTTTTAAGCAATAATAACTACCAAAAGATTGACACTTGTTTATATCCAATTTCTAGGTGAAATTACTTCCAATTACCAAAATTGTATTAAATGATAACTATATTATCTAATTACACTTTAATACCAATTAAAAAGATAATATAACCATATAAATAAATTAGATTAAAAGGCAGTTTTGAATTAAAATGCAGTATTTTACACTATTCATTAAAAAATGAACATTATTAGAAAAATACCAAAATTTCATTCAAAGTAAATTTTGATGTCCTGATTCATAAGAATAATAATATTTTTTAAAATTGAATTTATAAAAGTTACAAAAACTAGATTTGAAAAAGGGTTGGCCATTAAAAGGCGGTAAATCGACCTTTTAAAGAATATTAGAGTGTTTATGCTTAAAATTGGATTCATTCACATTTTAAGCTTCTAAATTTTATTGGATAAATTTAAAAACATTTAATAAACATGTTTAATAATATTTTAGTTAGTTATGTTAATTCTCTCCAATATAATGACTATGTGTTAACTACCATTTAAAATAATAACAATAATATATTATTTTTTAGTATAACTCAAAGTTGTGTACAACATAAGATTTCAAAGAAACCCATTGTTTCGTGTTGATTACACTATTAGACATAAAATCACCTTTAAATAAAAATTAATATCTTATTCATAATTATTAATAGAAATCAAAAAGTACTACTTTATAAATACCTGGGTTGTTATATTTTTTACTTTAAATAACTTATTTATAATAAATACATTTATAAAATATTAAGGAATTTTTTTATTTTAATATAAAAAAGGTACTTATAAAGGAATAATTAAATAAAATAGTATTCATGATGGAAGGGGAATCCATTCATGTAGTGTACATTGAAAAAATTCATTTAACTTTTTTGATAAAAAGTAAAAAGTATTACGTTTGGAAAATGATAAGAAGGTTAATTTTAAACCTTGGTAAGGAAAGTAAAATATTGTAAAACATGAATTTAAGTAATATTTTTAGAATAGTAAAAATATTCTTTAAAACATTTTAATTACAGATATAGACATGGATGAAAAGATTCACGACTGAAGGAAAAAACCGTCAGTTTTTAATTAAAACAATTACTTTGATATATCAAGTAATTAAAGAGAATAAAATTTAAGGAAAAATTGAAATATACAAAAATAAATATAGGATAAGAAAAAGAATAATATTTTTGTGAGATATATCCTACAATTTATTCATTGGAAAATTTAAGCATAATCATTCATGGTAAAAATGATATTGTAATATAAAACCCTTTCCTCAAGTCTGTATTGCTTCATAAGCACTCAAACGTCCTATATAATAAATTTCATTTTTATTATAATTATAAATTAAAAAATAATAATATTTATAATACCATACATGGTTTACTTAAAATATATTATCACTCGTTCAATAACAATCTTTCATTATCATCATTATTTTGGGTGTTAACTATGTTTTTCATGTATATTTTGGTATGGCGGTTGTGGTACATGAAAATTGATAATGTTTAATTCAACTAAATAATATTAATAATGATATAAATATCATATATATTCATTATACACTTAATTATAACTATTCATATAAAGCAATGATGAAAAATTAAATAGATCACTATGTGGAGACAATAGTCCGTACGTACACACGAGTGATGTTTTTGTTTTTTGATGGATGGAATGAAAGAAAGGTAAATATTAATTCACATTTACATAATAATTATTATAACATAAATGTAATATATAAAAATTAAATATATCCCAATTACCATCCATAAATGAAAGTGGAGGAAAATGAATCTCATCGCTACGTGGAGGCGGTAGTTCACATGTACGCACGAGCGATACTTTCATCTACCATTTAATTGAGAAAAGGTTGTAAATGGTCAATAAATGAAAATAAAAAAATATAATTATATTTATTATATCATATTAATTATGTTTTATGGATAAAAAGAGTTTAATAGGAGGTAAAATAATAATTAAAATTGAAAAATATTGGGTAAGATCAAAACCTCTTCTTTGAGAGACCACCTTTCTATCACACCTTAATCCCTAAAGGAAAAGTATTAGAAGAATAAATTAATATATATGATGATGGTAAGGATTATTGGATGGTTTTTGAGCTAATATTTTCTGAGATATAATTCTAAAATGGTGATAATAAGGGAGGATAAGAGGTGACCTTTTATAAGTGAGGGGAGGACACACATGAAATTTCTCAAATGATTTCAAGGATTTAAGGAAAATTTCCAAGAAAAATTTCTCTAAATAGATAGTTATTAAAAGTTAGGATAATATAAGGTTTAAATATATTCAAAACATAATAATTTTATAGGTGTGTGTGGCTATATTACACTTATCTATTGGTTTAACCCCCGATAAAACCATTTTAATCTTAGCCGTGATAACAAAATTTTATTGTTTTTACCATTAACTATAACAAAAAATTAAGTTGATCCTTTTAAATTATATTAATTAGTATTATTAAAAATATTGAATCCATTTTACTATATTCAATTTCTCTAATATTCAGCATTCAATTTTAGTTAAGCATGAAAATTGTAACAAAAAACCTTTTTCAAAAAATGAATTTTTAAGCATAAAACATAATATACTTCCATTCATCACCATGTAAAAATAATAAAATTATTTTTAAAATATTATAATTAATATATAATATGTAATTTTAATTTAAAAAATTAATAAATAATTATTAAATTAATTTATTAATATAAAAACACATTGTGCACATAAAAAAGTTAAAAAAAGTGTTTTAAGCCCCAAAATGATCTTATACCAAAATAAATTGTAATGTTTCTTAATATGTAATTAATTATATAATTTATTATTAAATTATTCTTACGATACTTTAAGAACAAATTCAAAACATAATTTTACATTGACATGATAAGATATAAAATTTTTTTACAAAAATTGTTATTTTCACTATTCACTAAAAAATATATATTTTTAAAAAAATACTAAAAAAACCCTAAGATAATATTTAAATGTTAAATTTTAAAATGATATTAATTTTCTAAAAAACACCTAAAATTTTTAGAAATTAATTATAATGTTCAGGTGAAGAAATGTGATAAAACCATTTTAGAAAAAAGAAATATTTTGAAGTTTAAATGACATTACTAAAAATTGAGTACTTATTTATTTTGAATTAATTAATAAATTTGAATTAATATAAATATTTATATATATTTTTCATAAATTTATTATTAATATTTATACCTTCTAAATTAATATCTATGTTATAATGATTTTCTATTTCACAGTTTATAAAGACTCACGGTTGCATGTAAGGAAATCTATCATAAACTTCAAGTTTTGTTTCAATGGAAATAAATATAAATTATTTGCGTGTTAAAAACCTCTTCTTAAAACTCATAAATTAGCTTCATGGTTCCCTAACATGCCTTCCTTTTGGTCAACTCAAACTTAATGAGGCACAAAACCACCTCAAAATTTCTTGAATTACAACCTTTGTTAACATGTTGTCTAGATTCCACATTCCATAAATCTTCTATAGGTTTAACAAACCCGTCTATAATATTTTTAGGATTAAGTGATATCTAAAATGAACTTTCTTTATTTGAAAATGAAAAATCAGATTTATGTTTGATCTAATCGTTCCTTTTGTTTCAAAAAACTATTTTTGAACTTATGATTCTTTTTTAAGATCCTCTAACAACACCTTTAGCTAGACTAGTTCCTTATATGATTATGTTAAGGTGACTTAGTTTTCACACATTGGATAAAGTGTGACCATCAGTTAATGATTGTAAATCTAACTCACCATCATTAATGGAAAAGTAAACACATACCCTTTTGTACTCTTCTATGAATCTAAATCACCACCAAATTTAGAGTCTATAAAACCTTGAAAAGACTCATATATTACAAATAAATGTGATAAGTATTCAAAAAAATTAAAGCACTAGAGGATCCATTTAATAGCCTCTAATTTTCTCATATGGGGTTGGACATAAGCCTTCTAAAAAATATAACTGCCTATGTAATTTCTATACTAGTACAAACCATAGAACACATTAAGATTCCTAACACTGATGCATATACATCCTTCACTATATAATCAACCTCAAATTTCATTCTATATGAATTCTCCATATTTTGATTGAAATAACCAAATAGGGTCATGGTCATAGGTTTCACTTCTAAAAAACCAAATCTTTCCAATATCTTCTGGACGAAGTCATCTTGGGCCAGGAACAATGTACAAGAACTTTTGTCTCTTATAATATTCATCGCCAAAATCCTCCTTTCTAGACTGAGATACTTAATCTTGAATATTCCATAAAAATAAGCCTTCAAATCATTGATCCCATATTTCACTGGAATAAAAATTAGCACGTTATAAAGAAGAAGGATGATGAAAATCCCACCATCAAACACTTTTTGATAACACAATGATCAATATTACTCTGAATGAATATCAGTTCCATCATGAAATCATAGAACATATGATTCCAACACATTGGTTCATACTTCAATGTGTAAAGGATATGTTTTATATTACACACTAGTCTCTAGTTCCATTTATATTGAAAACCATCATGCTTATATATATAAATATCTTAATTTAAATCCATATGAAGGAATTCCATTTTTATGTCCATATACTTTAGTTGTAGATATATAGATGCAACCATACTTAAAATTTTTCAGATAGTTGTGGTATTTACTATAGGATAAAATATCTTAGAAAAATACACTTCTTCATTCTATTAAAATACCTTCATTATTATCCAATACTTTTACTTATTCCTACCAGATTCCTCTTCCTTCGGTCGATAAAACCATTTGTTTTGAAGAATATTGTTCCGATAAGTTGTCTCCATTAGCTCCAATTTTCTAGATAAATGTAGGGACACAAGTTCATCCTTCATGGATAATTTTAAATATTTCAATTATTTAAAAATGTTTACTTATATATATATATTCAAATTCTATACTATATATTATAAGTATAAAATGAAAAGTAATACCATACCTTTTTCACTTAGTGACTTTCCATGCTAGTACTTGATATTAGTCCCTAATACTAATCTTCTTTCAGTACTAAAACTTATAGAGTATAAAATTTTGTTGGTATATATTTAGTATTCCTTTAAATATATAGTACTTTAGGAATTATAAAATCCATGGGAACTTGACCCACTTCATCCGGTAACTCCATATGATGATTTAGTGTTTTCTAAACTTTCACACTTCTTTAATAATCTAGAGGATCTGTGTCTTCCATTATTCTATCTATGCGAACCTTATATTTTTATAATAATTTTATTTCATCATAATTTCCCACCAAGTTAGGATCCTTCCATAAGATATCTTTATTGAAGATAACAAATCCATTTCTGATGAGTTTTTGAGAATCATTATCTCAGAGTAAAAATACAAATTCTTCATCACCATAACCAAAAAAGTAACACAATTTAGTGTTAGCCTATATGTTTTATCATTACTTAAAATCAATGTGATCATAGGAGAGTGATCTAAAGACTTTGAGATGGTACAAATAAAAATTTATTATTGACCAACAGCTCTCCATAAGTTTTATCCCAATAGTTGATGATGAACTTTGATTGACTATGTGTTCTAAAACGGTTTCAAACTCTACCCAAGATACCTTTTGGAACCTAGTTTTAATCCTATTTCACTTATTTACTTGTCTAATAATTTCATATTTATCCTCTCTATAGATAGATTTTGTTCCAGAGTACTTGGAACTATTTTCCCCAAACAATTATTCTTATACTAGCAGAACCTCCATAACTCCCTGATTTTGTTCTCACCTCCAGTGGTTGACCATAAGAAATTAAAATTACTTATGGTATCCCTATACACCATTTAAATACATTATATGAAATTATTTAATACCTCCTACCTATTATTTATGAATCACACACACACATTTCATGTGGTGTCATCGATGAAAGTCATGTAGTAGAGAGAACTTACATGGGAATACATAGGATTTGGACTCAAAAAATCTATGTAAACTAACTCTAACTTTTGGTAACTTGGTGTTTTCTCAAAAATTTGAAAGGAAAAATTCCTTTTCTATGGAAAACTTACACCAATTTTCAAACATGAAATCATAACACATCCCATAATAAATGATTTTAGACTTCAAAAAATCCTTTGGAAACAATAATATTTATTCCCTTTTAACTATGGTGGTTCAGATGGTCTTTCCAAAGTTTAGTAGTAGTAAATTATCCATCACACATCACTCCTAACAATGAAATTGTAAGATACATGGTCCCATTCTTCAGTCCCCCTTCTACTAACATAGAACCATGTGATATTTTTTCATACTCCATCCGTGAACATTATATAGAATCCTAAGTCATTGAGTTTTCCCATGGAAATAAAGTTCTTACTTAATATGAGGATGTTCCACAAACCTTTAAAGTTCATTAAGATTATATTAGTTGTATGTAAGGATAAATATACCATTCTGAAAATCTCAATAGATTTCCAATTGATTGGATAAATTCTTGTGAATGTCGCATAGATATATCTCATCATACTCTCCCTATGGGATGTTGAATTGAATTAATCTATAGAGTCTATCATCGAAGACTCAAGTGAGAAGGAATTATGTAGAATAAAACAACTCCTTTACTCAAACATAGGGTTAAAAGACCCACTTATATAAGTATATCTTCTAGGGTTATCCTTCCAATCACAATAATCTCCTTTCAGGAGACCATTCATCCCAAAATTACAACACATGGGAGAGACTTTTACCAAGTTACTCCTACTCCAGATTCCATTGAATTTCCCTTCCCAATGAATTTTCTATCAAGTAGTATGCTATATTAATTATGAACTGTAAGAATTACCAAATAATAAATATATACCCTTATGATTAATTTATTCATTCGAGAATAGATGAAGTACATCTATGAACTCAAAATATTTCTTTCCACTTAAATTATTTACAACAACCACCATTGCATCTCATGATTCTGGAAGGGAGGAAAGTAATAAAATCACCCAAAAAATGCCTATAGAGTGTACATTAACTAATTACATATTACATATAATTATATTAAATTAATTTTGATGAATGGATGTAAACCTTCATTCTAAAAGTTTCATTTCAAATAGTATCCTTATCAAGAACACCTTATCCATCAACATTGGATTCTTATAGATATCAGTTAAGGTCCTAATGAGTTCTGATATGGCCTTAAATTCCAAGATTTCAAATGATAAATTCCATAAAAGTTAAATTCACATAATCCCAAGTGATTTCTTATCCATAATTTTTTATTCCTCCTTTTTCATATCTTTTGACTTCTTTCCAGTCAACGGATGGTCACCATAATTATTAGAAGATAATACTCAATCTAGAATTTACAAAACCTAAAATACATTATGTTTAACTTTTAAAACTAAAATTTTATATTTAATAACACCTCGCCACTAGAAATTATGAACTAAAACTACTTCCATCCAATTTAAAAATAAGAGGTCTGGAACCGTTTATCAATAGTCTCCTTGAAGGGAAAAGTAAAAAAATCATACTATTATACTGAGCTATGAGACAACTTTACTATAGACTAATATTTTGGAATCAATCCAATTATGAGATATTATACTAGTTTTTGGATCCAAAAATAAATTATTAATAAAAAATAGAAGAAACTCTACTACTTCTTTATGCATATAAGAAAATATTTGGAATAAACTCTATATGAAACACCTAAAACTTGATAGATATGTACTACTAGGTAAACGCACTAAAAAATTCCCCCATAAAACACAATAAAGGTTACAAAAAAATTACTTGAATAAAAACATGAAAAAAACATAAGGATTACATAGTTTATCCTCTCACCTAATATATATGGGAATAATAATTTACTTCATTCAAAGAATCAAGATGAGTGATTAAAATGATAAACAATCTATTTTTCACCAAATATAACCATTTATAGCCCTTATCAATCATAAGTGATCCACCCTAACTTTATAGAAGTTTCCTTCCAGTACTTCTAGTCATCATATCTATCCAATCCTTGTAGGCTGAATTCTACCGTCTCTAAGATCCATAGAGGGATCCTTCATTTTCTCAAAGTTTTCCACTGCCTCAATGTGAAAAAATGATCGAATGTCCCCCTTATGAAGGTATCACATATATGGAATTCTAAATATGTTCTGGTGAATGAAATTTTGATAGTAAAACTCCTCCGCCATTCTATACCCTTTAGATGGGTCAACACCACCACTTCTACTTTATCTCATTGTGGTCATCAGAATTATAGTCATCATATTTTTTCGTTATAGTGATATAAAATTAATTATAACTCAAGAAACGAAGTTAAAAAATCTATATAAACAACATTAAAAATCATTTATTAGGTTCATTATTTTACTAAATCATGATTAATAACTTTTTTAGTTTAATTTTTTTGTGAACTATTATTCTTTTCCCTTAAAATCAGTTAATTATTCTTACCTAAAAAAATGAATTACAACTTGTTGTGAATTATATGTAAAGGTAGTTTATGATTATTGAAAGAGGTCAATTTTTCAATATTTATAATTTTTAGTTAAATTATTTAATCCTAACCATTGTTATATTTAATGGGTAATTATCACATGTTTAACTTTTAGTAACAACTTAGACTTTTTGATGAAAATGGTTTCGATTTTTATTTTTAGTTATTTTATCATCATTCTGTTATTAATTTCCACGGGAATACTCATTTATATTTTTTTAATAAGTTTTCATATAAAAAAATGGTTTGAAATATATTTGGATGTGAGAATATAATTTTTGGATATTTTATGATTACTAAAGATAAAATTGACTACATAAGTAGGGGTTTTAAACTCTAATGGATTTGTAATGGTGAATCATAAAAAATAGGAAAAGATTGGTATATATAACATTTTTGGTCATATTTAATATCCATAATATAATTTTTATAAACTATTCATTTATAGAATAAATAGAAGGGCCATGAATAATATAATTAGTCCATATATAAGAAATTATACATTTAAAGTGGAATTGGGTAGAAATGTAAAATTTTGGTGATATGTAACTTTTTTTTCCTAGTTGTTGTGAAATGTTTTGGATATGCAGGTATTTTCATTTACCATGTAAGATAAGT
This sequence comes from Viscum album, assembly GCA_963277665.1. Lineage (NCBI taxonomy): Eukaryota > Viridiplantae > Streptophyta > Magnoliopsida > Santalales > Viscaceae > Viscum > Viscum album. The sequence continues at coordinate 344,849,932 of OY728152.1, read as the reverse complement.
TTTGTTATATAAGAAATTTCATGGAAACATAAGGTTCCCCACATACATAATTTTTTTACTTTTCTACTTGGGAGAATAAATAAGTTTTTTATAGGAAGTAGAGGAGATGTGTAAGGATTTATACTTGGAGAAATATCAAAAAGAGATAATGTTTTATTATTTATATTTTTTTGAGGAAAAGTAGAAATGTGTCATGTCGTGATAAAGCTGATCATGTTGTAATGGTTTATCCAGCTATAAATAGACGAATAAGTTAAAATAAGTTCATACTATGGGAAGTTTAACCATATAATAAAACGATATGGTTAGTTTCCTTACTACTTGATAATTTGTAGGCTCCCACACCATGATGATTATAGTCACTCCATGGGGAATGAAATGAGATTAGACATGAATAATATTAAGAACCACACCATGACCAATATCCCTTTAGTAATGGCACAATTCAAAATACTTTTGCAACATGGAATCTACTCTGATACATTTAGAAATTTAGTGTCTTTAATAACATTTTTCAAGTGTATTATATTCTGGGTATAATAAGGGAATAACATATCATGGAGTATTTTAACACGAATCACTAACAATCATGGGGAGAATTTAAAGAATAATAAAATCCACTTCCATGTGGAAGAATACTACCACCCAAGCTATGTATAAAAGGAAGTCACCCCATTCATGTCAACTAGTCCAGAGTCTATTTATATATATTTAAATTATTCTTCCCTCCATTATAAAACATCTCTCTCTATGTTAGATACTTTCTCCTTACCATGAAACTTGATCTTCAACCTTATGAATTTGTTTAGGGTTTACTATTCTATTTTCTATAATGAAATGATATTCTACACTTTTAAGAAGAAATATTTTTTTATTTTTATATTTTATATCATTTATCTTCTGTTCTTCCAACATGTCTCTAATACTCATGATGTTGAGTAACTAACATGAGTCTTGTACTTGGGGGAGGTTCTATCAGTTTTACCATAACCAAAATATTCTTTATCTATTTTCTAGTAATAATGAGGCCAGGTGGAGTGTTATGGTTTTTTGAGATGACTATACTATTGGATCTAAGGACTTTCACACCTTAAAATAGAGTCTAGTTGATGTTTATTGTCAATCCACACCAGGCTTATTAGACAGTTTTCCTCACAAGTGATCTTATAGTATAAGATGGCTACAGTTTTGAAGGTGGCATCATTTCCTAGTGTTTTCCAAATTTTTCCGCTCAAAATAAAGAGGAACCATCAAGGTTCATAAAAATGGTTTTATAGGATTGAATCTTCTCCAATATAGTAAAATCATTAGTTTTTTGAAGACTTGGTTTCATAAATGTTGAGATTCATAAGTATGTGAAACATCTTAAAAAATCATCGTAAAGGCCTGATGAAAAGATGGAAAATCATCACGATTATGAGAATGTTTGTGAAAATGTTAAATTTCACTAGATATTCATGAAATTTTGAGCTTTGTGAGAATTACTGAAGATTTTTATGAAAATTATGAACGAAACATTGGATATTTGAAAATGGTTGAGCATATAAATGGGGGGATACACCCACATTATTTGACGTGAAGATAATTGGAGAAAAGGTTGAATCGATCTGATTTCATGAAGGTTATGACCTTTGTGAATATATAATTATATAAAACCTTAATAATTGAAAAAATAATGGTTAATTGTTAAGTGATGCCAATTATTTTGAGTTATGGGAGTTTCGGGAATACTGGGAGTTTCACAAAGACATAGAATTTCATGAAGGTAGTGAGCTTCCAAAGGTAGTTTGTTCCAAAAAGGATATGATCTTTGTGAAGGTACTTTGCTCTATGAAGGATGTGAGCTTTGTAAAGGTATGGATATTAACCAATGTGTGTTGGTTAATGAGAACCAGAATTTCTTTGAAACATAAAGGGGTTTCATAAAGTTTTAGAGCTTCGTGAACAGTGGTGTCAAACATCTAGTTTAAGTGATTAGTTCTTTAAAGTGAATCAACTTAAGATATCATTGCAGGTAGAATCTCATGATGGTTAGGGAAAAATAATTTAATGAAAATCTACTTTTTTTAAAAGGTTGGGTCCAAAGTATCATTTATTATTAAAGCAAAGAAAAGACCTCTTTTAACAGGTTAGAGGGAGACCTATTACATAGCCCGAAGGCCCAATGGGAATTCAGCCAATTACATGGCCCGTAGGCCCAAATTTTTGGCCTAAGGTCCATTCTGTGAATAGTACTACTATAGTATCCCACCTGCTATAGTAAAACACAGTACTCGCTGCTGCAATAGTGCCCTGCCGCCACTATAGTGACCTTCCTCCACTACAGTGCCCGCCACTGCTACAATACACTATAGTTTCTAAAGTACCTTCACCCAATGGGGTTTTAACCCCCATTTTCATGTAGAATTAGGGGGTGATTACCACTAAGAAAAACCCCAACTACAATGACAATATACTAAATATACCTTCAATTTATTAAACTGAGTAAGTATTCAACCAAAGTAATGAGCTACGGGGAGTCAACAGAAGTGTTCCAAGGGAGGTAGTGTGATATCCTTTAAATATTGTAAATACAATGGGCTGAGAAAAGAGTGAATGTGTCTAAAATTTTTTATTCCCCAAATAATATTGAATATTAGTGGATTTAGGTATGTCTGAAAAACTCTTGGCATATTCTACTTAGAATATCCCTTAGTGTTGAGCCAAGTAAAATTGTTGTGTAGTCTCTCTGTATGTGATTCTCTAATAAATTCATGATTCCATAAGACATGTTTTACAAGTTCTTACCAATGTGGCACCATGATTCATTGTTTTTAAAGAAAATATTGGTACCCTGTTTCACCCCTCCCCTATCAAGCTATTATAGGTTCTTATAAGTGGTATCAAAGCATACATGTTATTGAGGTTAAATTTTTCCTCTGTTTTTTTCATGGAGAATTAAATTAATGTTAGGGGAGTCCCTATCATCGATGGAAGAAAAGTAAATATTTGGAATAACATGATGAGATATCATCTAAGATCCCTTGGGATTGAAGTTATTTTTTCTAATTATTAGGGGATTCTGGTCACTAATGCAACATGAATATCTGTGACTGAAATAGATAGAAAAATCCTTGATGCAAACACCAATGCTCAAAATTATCTTACTACATCACTTTATGATAAAATATACTTGAATTTGATGAGTTTTAATACAACCAATTCCATGTGGAAGAAACTGTAAAACATATAAGAAGGTGATAAAAAAGAAAAGGAGTCCAAACATCAAGTATTTTATAATCAGTTTGATGATCTGGAAATGCATCCACATGAAAATGAAAATAACTTCTTTAATAACATAACTAAAGTTTTCGAATCTATTCAAGGACCTAGGGAACAAATTAATGATATTAATATTGTAAATAAAATATTTATTATCATACCAACTCTGTATAATCTAATTTGTTTTGTCTCTTGAGGAAATATATTTTTATAAACTCTTTATTAATACTCTTTTAAGAAGTCAAGTAGCTTATGAAATGAGAGTCAAACCAGAAGATTATTCCACTTGAGTAAGGAAGATAATGGAATTCAAAGCCATGGGAAAACATTAGGTTTCTAGATTAATTTATAATTATGAATAATAACTTCTTTTTTTTCCCAAAAAATTCAAAGGAGTAAAAATGATATTTGAAGGAAATATTCCGTTGTATTGTTTTTGGTGTGGTAAAGTAGGGCACATTGCCTCTCATTTCTTAAGTAACTTTAATGATATATAAAGTGAATAAAAATTCATGTAGAATTATCCAAAAAGGTTATCTAACAAAGGATACTTGAAATCATGAATGAAATTTTAGATAAAGATATTTATCTTCAAATAAGAACAAGATGACAATGATTTTTTAGAGGATATAGAAATAGAATTTAAATTTGAACCCAAAGCATCCATGATAGTGAAAATTGAAAAATAAGAACCTATAAAAGATGAATATAATCATTTGCTTGTTCTTTTTGATCTCAAGGTGGAACTTGAGGGTGGTATTGATGACCTTGATTGTCAATGTAAGAGAAACAGAAAGATGAAAGCTGTGTTGAATGAGTCACCAGAGTATGTTGATCGGATTGAAGTAAAACTTAATAGACTGAAGGAGAGGTAGTAGAACATGTAATAAAACTTTAAATATCAGAATATGTAGTGGAATTTAAACTCAATATTGAAGATCAGGAAAAGATCATCAATGGCCATACATTGAGATTTTAGGAAAAGTCTAAGGGAGTCAAGGGACTTGAAGAAGAAGTTGTTACTCTAAGGGGTAAATTGGAAATTGAATCAAAATCAAGGGAAATAAATAAGAAATTATAGTTTGGAATATTCTCATATGTAGAGAAACTAGAAGGAGTGAAATATGGTTGTGAAGGAGTAAAGAAAGATTTTAATCATTATAGATTCACAATTATGGTAAAAAATGAAATTGGATGTAATGCTATAGCATCAAATGCTAGAAATGGGATGAGGTAAAATAAATAGAAGTAGAATATTGGACATATAACAAAGGCACCCAATGTACTAAAAAATAAATATTCAAATCAAATAGAAATGAAAGTTGAAAATTATCCTCAAGTATCCAGATAGGATCACTATAAATATCCAATTTTTATTACTAATATTTTTTCTTGAATAAATTTGGGTTATATCATATTATATAGTATTATACAAATAAAAAATATAAAGAAATAAAAAAATTAATTATTTCAATACTAAATAAAATTAAATTAATAAGAAATGAAACCAATAAAAATTCCTAACATTAAAATTAGAAAAAAATATAAAATGAAAAGATAAAATAGGAAAATATGGATCACCCCAATCTACTAGAATCAACGCCCCCACTTGCAAAACTATAGAAAAGAAAAAAATATTTGCAAAATCGAAAAAAATTATAGAAAATGGAAATATAAAACCTTGATAGGAATTTATTTGATTAATAAATTAGGGATTTTATAGTTATTTATAGGAGGTAATGTGACCATTGTAATATTAATGTAACCATTAGAATAGTAGTGTGACCTTTGGAATAGTAACTAAATCGTTTGGAATAGTACCTTGACCATTGGAATAGTAATTTCACCTTAAAATAACAAATTATGATACAAATAATAATTATCATGATTGAATTTAGTAAATATAAATTTTATTATGCCAAAAAATAAATATCATTATTTAAAAACTCAAAGAAAATATAAGCACATTTTTAATAAACTGCATTTTATAGTAATATGTAAAAATCATTATTTTTATATTAAAAATTAAAATTAAATATTTTATAATTTTTTTAATAAAATTAATTATAATATTTAAATCATCACATCAAAATTATCTGAGTGGTATTTTTTGGTTATTTTCTGAAATACTTCAATTTTTAGGTGAATAGTAAAAATACAGTTTTTCATATAACCAGTGTAACTTTAATTAAATCATTCATGATATAGTGGTGAACTAATAATTTCGAGAAATTGATTTTATGAAATGATATATTTAATTTCATAAATCATTCATTAATATTAAATAAACTTAAATTCGAAACCTAAAAAAGAACTTTCCAACACCTAAATTCAAAAGTGATTCCTCAAAAATAACATTTTTTCTATCTTTCCGCATACCATTTTAATAATCTAATTAATTAGAATTATAAAGAGTATTTAAAAGATTAATCCTATTATATAATATTTATATATGATTTATAATGTAAAAAATTCACTATTACATGTTTTACCTTGGATATATTATTTTATTCAATATTTCATTCTAAAAATACCCCTCTCCTCAAGTATAAATATCCACTCTCCCTTCCCTTGAGAAACCACTCCTAACACCCATTAAAAATCAAAATATATTCCTAAATACTCCCTCTAAATCCCATTATAATACTTAGGGAGATTATATATGAATCCAACTCCAATCACCAAGGAGTTATAGCTCCATAAAAGATAAGATACACTGAGGATTAACAAAGTTCTGATCCGGTCCTCACTTTTTAATTTCTTCTTCTTCTTCTTTTTTACACTAACCCTTTCATAACCAAACCTTAAAATAATTAATTATTAAGTATTTTAACATTATATTAATAATTTTAACCTTATTTAGGTATCATACTACTATATATTTAAATTTTAATCTTCTCATTCTTGCTCCCCCAACAATGTCCCGTCAATGGTCAGTTAAGGACTGACAGAGACATTTCCATCTCAATAAATATAACCATAATACTGAATTGAGATTATAATATATATATATATATATATATAATATAAACCTAAAATTATATACATTATATTCTTCTATAATTAATTATACTAATGTATAAATTAAATTTAAGAAAATTGAGAAATCAAAGAGAAATGAGAATATTTCAAGAAAAACATGATATCAAAAGTTACCATTTTCATCAAATAAAATTAATAAATATAATACAATTATTATAAATGATAAATAGTTTTAAAATTTATTATAATACACTTCTAGATCAATTTTATAATAAATTAATGTTTATTATTCCGGAGGCGGAAAATGACGAAATAAGGCAGGACTAAAGGTAAGTGGATTCTTAAACCCAATTAATTTATTTGGGTTATTTTTATTCCATGATATTAATTCTCATATTATGTTATTTAAATTTAATTTACCTTTTCCATCAAGGATATAAATGTTCCTAACATGTCAAAATGGTTTCTTAGAAAAACCTCTTTTTTAATATGACTTCAATTTCCAAAACGTTGTATTTTACTCCTAAAATGCTAATTTTCCACTCAAGAAATATGATGTATTATGTCCAAGTATGATTTAGCTTATTATTTTGGGATCAAAAAAGTTTATTCATGATTTTATGATTTATAAAATCCTTATGAAACCCATTCTCTTCCTTAGGTTTATTTCATAACTATGATTGTTATAAGTTATATGTTGCATGCATGATTATGTAAATATTATAATGTTACAGGTGGGACCATAATTATATAGACCTCCAATGAATTGGGTAATTTGATGTATCTCATGAGATAACATTAAATATTTGTGAACATGATGTTATATTTGTTTTAAATGAAAATTTTATGATTATGAACATATGTTATGCATAGACATGATTTTATCTTTGTTCATAACTATGTATGGTATTTGACCACTATGACATGATGTTTTATTTCTATACATCACAACATTACATTCCTTTATCACATTTTTCTCTCATGATTTTAATTGTGATCATATTTTTCATATATTATGATGATGTTTGTACTCACTTATGTTATATTGATCCATGTCCCTTATTCATCCTCTTAGTAGGATTTTAGCTCACCCATTTCATTGATGTGTATCTTAAGGTAATTAATTTTACTAAGGAGAATGTGATGTCTACTAAGAATATAGAGAAGAAGGAAATAATTAATGTTCATTTTTAATTATTTTAAAGTTATGTATGATCATAATTTTCCCAATATACCAAACCTTTGTATCCTGGATTTGTAATGCTATTATGTTGTTTATCTTTTAAATGATGTAATAGTCATGTAAGAAAAAGCAGGGTTTCTATAATCATTATCATATCATAGTTTAGTAAATTTTGGAGTTATTATTAAATAAATTTAGTGAAAAAACTTAGGATAAGACTAAGTATATGTAAATATGCAAGAAAAATTGTTTTAAAAAAAGGATAAACATAGAGATCCCATAATATATGCCTTTAAATTTAATTGTACAAAATAATAAATTATTTGTTAATGATTTGTTGAATTACTTCTTTTTAAAACCATTTATATTTTAGAAAATGATGGGAACTAGGGGAAACTAGTAAAACAACCCATGTGAGGGACATTACAACGACTATCTAAACCACATCCCCAATTCCATGGGAGGTGGAGTTCAAAAATTCATGGAACTTATTATTCAATCACCTCAGGACTTGAATAATAACCTGAACCATGTAGAATGTCAGCCTTCACCCAAGAAGGATCAAATAGTCATTAATTCCTTTATGAAATAAATGCCATAAATGTTTAGTGAAACATTAGATCCACTTGTCGTAGAATAGTGGGTTAACTCAATGAAGTATATCTTTTTGGTGATCCATTATTCTGAGAAGGAGAAGATGAATCTTATAGTTTATCATTTATATAGAGAAGCCGATCAATGGTGGAAATTTATAAATAACACCAATCCAAAGGATGAAATAGAAGATATGGATTGGGAAGAATTTAAGAAAATATTTCTTACAGAGTATTTCCCTTTAACTCTTTGAACAAAGATGTAGAAATAATTCATAGAGCTGAAGCAAAAAAAGGGTGAATCTATCATGGCTTATGAGGAAAACATCACAATAATTTCAAGATTTGCCTTGATTTTTTATCACTAATGATAACGAAATAGATAGATTCTTTAGTGGTTTAAAACCACACCTTCCAAAGGCACTAGATATCTAAGACCTTGGGAGTTATAAAAAAGTTGTTCAATGTACTCTCAAATTATATATGGAGTTCAAATAATGGTTCCATGGTTATGTAGATTAGAATAGAAGAAAGGAGTTCTAAGATGGTGGGTCAAATGACAAAGGAGGAAAGAGGATCAAACTACCCATATGTCAAATTTATGGGGAGAAGAATCATGGGAATTGTCTCAAAGGGACGGGGAAATTATTTAAGTGTGGGAGTGAAGGACACCAAGCTCATGAATTTAAAAGAGACATGATTAAGGAAGTAAACACTATTGATGAAAGGATGAAAAATCCTAATGCACCACCTATGGTTCAATACTTAAACTATAGAGATAAAGGGTACTATACAATCTAGTGAACTAAAACAAAGGTCCTTGAAGGTAATCTGTGTCAGCAACCACTAGAGACAAAGGATAAAGGGAAAGCTTATTCTTGTACTACTAGTGAAGTGTATCATGAAAATGAAGTCTTACAATGTACACTTATTATTCCCTCAATAATTGAAAAAGTTTTAATTGATTATGGTTCTATACATTCTGTTATATTTTGAAAGATTTCTAGAGCTATTAAATCGAATCCATAATACCTTGAAGTGGATATATCTATAAAAACACCTAGTGGGGCAATCATTGCAACCCAAGTGTTAGACTCCTCTCCTGTAAGGGTCTATGTGAAGATTATTATAATGAATCTCATAGTACTTCCCTTGGTGGAATTTGATACTATACTAGACATGTATTGACTCTCATTATATAAAGAACAAGTAAACTATCAGGAAAAGGAAATATCCTTTCAAATTCAGAACCATCCAATTATCCTCTAAAAATGAAAAGAAGATCATGAATATCCTTCGGAAGATCAATCAATGGTATGGGTGTTGATACCCTATGAATAAGAATACCGTACCCAAATGGCTGAGTCAATGGAGGGTTTAAACCTACAGGAAATGCTCATTATTGGGGAATAAACAGATATATTTCCTGAAGAGTCACCCGAACTTCCCCCAAATAATGAGGTAGAGTTATCAAAATAGCTCATACCCATAGATACTCATTTCTCAAAATGCACCTATAGGATGGACCTGGTCGAACTGGAGGAGTTAAATAAGAATCGACATGAGCATTTGAAAAAAAGGGTTCATACGCCGTAGTGCATCCCCTTGGGGTGCACCAGTGATATTTTCCAAGAAGAAGGATAAATCAATGCGGTTATGTATTTATTACTGGGATCTCAATAAGATCACCATAAATAAAAAGTATCATATTACATGGATTGATGACTTGTTGGATAAGCTACTAGGAGCTCAATAATTCTCAAAAGGTGGATCATCATTCTGGATATCACCAACTAACAGTAAGGAGGGAAGATATTTAGAAGAATATTTTCCATACAAGGTATGGGAACAATTATTTCATAGTGATTCCATTTGGACTTACTAATGTCCCAAAAATATTCATGAATTAAATGAATAGTGTTTTTAGAGACTACCTAGAATTTTTTTGGTAGAGTTTATTGCTTATTTTCTCATTTAATCCAAGATAAATGAGGATCATGAAGAAAATATAAGGACTGTGATAATGATATTTTGGAAGGAGAAAATGTATGCTAATTTAAGAAAGTGTGACTTTTCGATACGGGAATTTGAATTTTTGGGGAATGTGATCACAGATGAAGGAATTTCTATGGACCCTTAAAAACAAAGAAAATTGAGGAATGGATCAGAACCACTAGTGTCACAAAAATCAATAGTTTTCCTGGATTAGCTGGGTAATATTGATGTTATATAATAGATTTTTTCATGATTGTCTATCCCAATAATTTAGTTAACAAGGAAATGGGTAAAGTATGTATAGATGGAATAACGTGAAGAAATCTTCAAGGAGCTCAAGAAGAGGATAATTACTGCACCTGTACTCACACTACCAACAAATGGAGAAGGTTTTGTGATATGTAGTGAAGCTTTAAAGAAAGGCTTGGGTTGTGTAATCATGCATAATGATAAATTGTTTTCCTATGCCTCATGATATTTGAAGATCAATGAGAAATAATTGTCGATGAATGATCGAGAGTTAGTAGCTGCAATCTTTACATGAATGATTTGAAAAAACTATCTCTATGGTGAGAAGAGTGGCATATATACTAATCATAAGAGTCAAAAGTATATATTCACATATAATGAGATCAACATGTATAATATAATATAATTAAAGCTAATAAAGTACTATTATTTCTCTATTAAATACTATATGGTAAAGGAAAACAAGGTAGATGACTCTTTTTGAAGAAGAGAACCTACTACTCTATCTATGATGTAGATTGAGAAAAACCTTATCTTTTTGGATATGAAAAGGATGGATTTGGAAATAATAATGAGAGGAAATAAATACTACAATTCCCAAATTATTTCCCAACTATCTATCCATGATAAGATCAAGGAGGCACAAAGGGATTGTTTAGAGCTACAAAATAAAGTGAAAGTTGTTAAAAGGGAAGCTGCATGAGTTCCACATCAATGATAATGGTGTGATTTGGTTTTTAATGAGTCTTTGTGTGACTTTATAACCTAAGATAAAGAAGGATATATTAGAAAATGCACATATCTCACCTTTTTTTATCCATCATAGATGTACCAAGATGTACACTGATATTCAAGAACACTTATAGTGGGACAACATGAAGAAGGAGATGTGGAGTACATCCCACAGTGTTTGGTATGTCAGAAAGTTAAAGCAAAAAACATAAGTCAAATGGGATGATGAAAAAATTTTCTATACCCATGTTGAAATGGGAGAATGTAACTATTGACTATGTCATTGGTCTCCAAAAAACATCCAAATTAAATAATGTGACATGGGTTGTGATGGACTGACTCACAAAGACTACCCACTTTATCAATATTCAAGATGAATTATCTCTTGAAAAACATTCCATAATATATGTGAAGGAATTTTTGAGGCTGGATGGGTGACCACTTTAGATAATCTATGATCATGATCCAAGGTTCACATCTAAATTCTGGAGATGTTTTCAATAAACTCTGAGTAGTAAATTGAATTTCAGCACAACATTTCACACACAGAATGATGGCCAATCTGAAAAGATTATTTAGAAGCGTGAGGACATTATAAGAGCCTTATAAATTTAATTAAAAGGTTTATGGGATGAAAATATCCTATTGGTTGAGTTATCATATAATAATATCTTCCACTTAAGTATTCAAATGGATTTATATGAAGCTCTATGTGGGAAGCGACGCAGAACTCCAACTTGTTAGGAAGAAGTTGAGTAATGAAGGCTAATTGGACCTAATTTTGTGCAAGAGATTATAGAGAAGGTCCATACCATTCAAAAAATTTTAAAATATACTAAAAATAATTAAAATATATATGTTGGAAACTGTTAAAGAGACATGGATTTTGAAGTTATGACCATGGAATAAAGTCATGTGGTTTGGAAAGAAAGGGAAGCTTAGCCTAAGGTACATTTCCCCTTTGAGATCCTTGATTGTGTAGGAGAAATGACCTATTGGCTTGCACATCCACCAAGTATGTCTCAAGTACATGACGTGTTACACACATCACTCCTGAGGATGTACATACCTTATTCTTTACATGAATTGAATCCAAAGGTAGTATATATAGAAAATGAACTCTCATATGAAGAGTAATCTATGAAAATCTTAGACCATAAAGAATTATTTGTACACAATAAGAAAAAATACCTTGTCAAAGTGTTATGGAGGAACCATAAGTTTGAAGAGGTGACTTTGGAACTAGAGGGAAAAAATAAAATAGAAGTACACTCATCTATTATCAACCGAGAATATGAGTTGGAATTTTGGGTATGAAATTTCTAAAGGGGGGAATAATTTAATGAACCAAATTTTATTAGTTATTTTTGTTTCCTAAATTATTGTAGTTTTTATCATATTATATAATATTATACACATAAAAAATATAAAGAAACAAAAAAAGAAATTATTTCATTACTAAATACCATTATATTAATCGGTAGTGATACCATTTAAAATTAAAAACATTAAAACTATACAAAAAATATAAAAAAAACTAAAATGATAAAATATAGATCACCCCAATCTACTAGAATCATCATCCCCACTGCCAACACTATAGAAAAGAAAAAAATATTATTAAACAAAGAAATATTATAAAAAATTGAAATATAGAACATTGAGGGGAATTGAGTTGAATACTTAATGATGAAATGTCTAGGTATTTATAGGAGGTAATTTGACTATTGTAATAGTAATGTGACTAGTGGAATAGTAATATGACCGTTGGGAATAGTAACATTACTGTTGGAATAGGAATTTCACCTCAAAATAAAACATTATGATATAAATAATATTTTTCATGATTAATTTAAGTGAATATAAATTTTATTATGCCAAAAAATAAATATCATGATTAAAAAACTCAAATTAAATATAAGCGCATTTTTTAATAAATTGTATTTTAAAGTAATTTATAAAAATAATGATTTTTATATTGAAAATTAAAATAACATATTTTAGAATTTTTTTTATAATTAATATCATTTTCGAAATAATCATGTTGAAATTATCCAAGGCTTATTTTTTTGGTAATTTTCTCAAATACTTCAATTTTCTAGTGAATAGTAAAAATACTATTTTTCACATTACTAGTATATCTTAAATTACAAATTATTGATATAATGGTGAAATAATACTTTATTGAACTTGAAGTTCATCCATGATATATTTAATCTTATAAATGAGTCATTAAAATGAAATAAAATAAAATTCAAAATAATAAAAGGACTTTCCAAAACATAAAGCCAAAAGTGATTCCATAAAATAACAATTTTTCTTTATTTCCACTTTCCTTTTTAATAAGCTAATGAATTAAATTTATTAAGAGTGTTTAAAGGATTAAACCCATTATATAATATCTATATATAATTTATAATGTAACAAATTTACTATTACAAGTTTTACCTTTGATATATTATTTTTTTCAATATTTTATTCTAAAAATAACCCTATCCTCCAATATAAATAACCCCTCTTCCTTCTATTGGAAAACCACTCATACCACACATTACGAAGCCTAATATCTACCCAAATTCTACCTATCAATAACTTTTTAATACTTAGGGACATTATTCTAAATCGAACTTCAATCAAAAAAGAGTTAAAGAGTCATATAAGCGAAGCTACATTGATGATTAAGTAAGTTCCCATCCACTCCACTATCATTTTTATTTCTTCTTCCTATTCTCTTTATTTTTTGAACCAACCCTTTCACAACCAAAACATAAAAGAATTAATTTGGAAGTAATTTATCATTATATTAATTATGTTAAGATTTTGTTAGTACTATACTAATATATATATAAATTTTAAACTTCTCTTTCCCACTATCCCGACAATGTCCTGTCAAAGGTCAGTTAACCACCTATGGTGACATTTACATGTCAACATATATACTAATCATTATGGATGAATATTATAAATAATACATAATATATAAAAATATAATTATATTCATCATAATATTCTTGAATAAATTATACTAATATATAAATTACATTTAAGAAAATATAGAAATCCAAGCAGAACGAGATTTTTTTTAGAAAGACATGATATAAAAAACTTTCAATTTCATCAAAGAAAATTAAGAAATATAATCCAATTAATATAATAGATAAATATTTTTATAAAATACTATAATAAACTTCCTAATTAATGTTCTAAGAAATCTATGTTTATTATTTAGGAGGTGAAAAAAATGATGAAATAAGGCAGAAATTAAGGTGTGGGGATTATCATACCAAATTCCTTTCTTTTGGTTATTCTATATTCCATGGTATAAATGTTTATATAATGTTTTTAAAATTTAATTTCCCATTCCTTATGGGATTTACAATATCCTACCATGTCAAAAAATTTTCTAACAAAAACCATTTTTTAATGTGACTTCAATTTCCAAGACATCATATTTTACACCTCTTAATATACTTCTTATCAACTCAAAAATAGTGATTTATTATGTTAAAGTATGATTTAACTTATTCTTTTGGGAAGAAAATGTTTTTTAATGAATTTATTTAAAAAATATTTATGAAACCCATTATCTTCCTTAGGATTATATAATGACTATTATTGGTATACGTTTTATGTGGGATGCATGATTATATAAGTATTATGATGTGATGTATAGTACTAGAATTATATTTCCCTAAAATTCATTAGTTAATGTGATTTATCTCTTGATATAATATGAAATATGCATGTACATGATGCTATTTGTTTTTCCAATGATGATGACATGATTATGCACAAATATTATGTGTAAACATGATGCTAGCTTTGTTCACAAATATGTGTGGTATTTGACCATTATTACATGATGTTTCCATTTTATGCATTTCCACATTTCATTACTTTATCAAATATTTCCCTCATGATGTTTATGATTATACTATTATTATGATATGATTATGATGTTTTTACTCACCCATGTTATATTGATTCATGTCCCTTATTCATTCTCTTACTAGGATTTTAGTTCACCCCTTTCATTGATGTATATCCCCATGTGACTACTTGTACTAAAGGAAGCGTGAGGTCCACTAAGAATATATATATGAAAGAATTAAATAATATTTATGTTTTATTATGTAAAATTTATTAATGAGCCTAATTTTCCCAAGACACTAAACCTTTGGATATTAGATTCATAACACTATAATTATGTTTATATTTAAAATTATGTAATATTTACGTAAGAAAAAGAGGGGTCACTATAATCATAAGTCAAATAACATTAAAAAATAAGGGTACACGACGATTAATGGAAGTGAGAATACATTTCCTCATATGAAATTTGAATTCTATGGATTTCCTATCCATAATATGTCTTACTGCGAAGAGGTAAGGAGCTATCTAAATAGGGAATTAACTAGAATTCAACAAAAGAGAATGAGATCATATCCTTCATCATATTGAAGAAATAGTTTCTATGGATATTGTTTTCACTATTTTGACTATGGACATAAATATATTAATTGAAGGTAGAGGAAAGGTAGGAAAAATACCTACAGAACTCAGAGATAAGTCAATACCCACCAACCAAGTAGAATTACTCTTTCAAATTGGTATTCTCCTTTGGAAGATGAATATGAGTATGATTAACCCATGCATATTGGACATATAATGTAAGGTACATATTTATCTTCAACCCAATCAATTATATCATGGAAGGAAATCATGAAAATAAAGAAATAAAAACTTGGATAAATAACTCTCAAATCTATAAATAATAGTAGCACTTGGATTCTTAATATAAGAATCTCATCCCACCTGATAGGAAATATAGATTTCTTAAATAATTTAAAGTAAAGAGTTTATGGAATAATGATATTCTACAATGACAGGGCTTTAAAAATCACAGGTATATGAAATACATAACTAGAAAATGATGATATGAGTAAAGAATAAGTTCTATATATTGACAGTTTGCATCAAAATATCATGAGTGTGATTGAAACATGTGGCTCACAAATGATGGTGAAATTTAATCACAAGGGGTGCACTATCAAAGGAATGATGGGTAATTCTATCACAAAATTATTTATAATAGATAGAAATTTATACCATGTTGACATTAAAGAGAACACTTGTTACTTTACAATTGATGAAGAAAATAACTTGTGACACTTGATGTTGGTTCACATTAATTAATAGAGCATGGACCAAATATATAAGATTTAAATAGTTTTATACATTCAAAATCTGATGCATGATTGAGGAAAGGCATGTGATGCTTTCATGAAAGGAAATATGAATGGGAGTTCATATTGACTAAAGAACAATAGGGAATCAAATCATCTTGATCTTATATACACAGACATGTATGGTCCAATGAATGTGGATGAAAAAAATAGAGAGATATATTTTATTTTTTGATGATTATATTATAATGTATTGTGTAATTTCTATACATAGGAAAAGGAAAGTGCTTGATTACATGATGAGTTGTCATCAAAGTGTTTTTAATGAAACTGGACACACATTCAAGATTCTACTATTAGATAATGGGGAGAATAAAAATCCATTGAATTTGAAATATACTTAGAAAAACATGGGAAAAAGCATGAGGTATCTTTAGTGAGAACCACTAAAAAAATGTGGTTGTTAAATGAAGAAATTTATAGGTTAACAATATTCTATAACTATGTTGATTGAGAGTCATGTTTATCTAAATTACTAAAAATTGGTTTTCAAATAGAATCATATACTCAAAATCATATAGGAATTTTTATGGTAGAAACCAAGACACCATATGAGATATGATATAGAAAGAATCCCTCTCTAAAATATTTTCATGTTTTTGGCATTTAATGTTTCATCTGAAATAAAGAAGGCAATTAAGGTAAGTATGGTGGTGCTACAGATGAGGGGATATTCCTTGGATATTCGTTGAATAATAAGGCCTAAAAAATGTTACAATAATTGTATTAGAATGATTTTTGAAAGAAATGATGTCAAAATAATTTATTATAAAACCATAAATACCTCTAGGTTATTATATGTTGATATGATTGTGGATGAATAAGAAAGTGGGAAGGGTAAAAATTCAAATACAGAAATCATGAAAGTCTTGTAAAACATTCAGGGATCATAAAAAGATGAGGTTTTAGTGAATTAATCAGAAGAGGAAACCATTTATAAAGAAACATTATCCAAACCTCATAGGAGAAATATAAAAGAAGAAATTGATCAATCCAACATCATTAATGATCGAGCTACACAGACACAGATAAAGAGAATGAGTAATGAAGAACATTATTCCTTACTATCAATTGCGAAACCAACCTATTTTGAAGAAGAATAAAATGATTAATCTTGTGTTAAAACCAAGAGTGAAGAACTAGGATATATTGAGAAGAATCTAACATGGGATATTATCAGGAGACCTGAAAATCACAATGTGATTGGAACAAAGTGTATTTTAAAAAAAATTCAATGATCATGGAAATGTGATCATAAATAAGAAATGGTTGGTGTGTAAGGATATGAATAGATTAAAGGAATTGATGTTGAATAAATTTTTTATCCATTAGTAATAACAGATTCAATCAGGATTTTCCATTCCATATAAATTCGAAGAGAGTAAAAAGTTTGTCTAAGGGATGTCAAAATGGAATTTTTAAATGGAGTTCTTGAAGAAGAAGTATTCATTGAACAACCAGTGGGATTTATAATTGGAAATAATGAGACTATGGTTTGTTGATTAAATAAGTCTCTCTTTAGTTTTAAGAAGGCCCCATGAGATTGTTATTCTAGAATAGATTCTTATTTGAAGAATCTTTAATTTAAAAGAGGTGGTTTTGACCATAATCTCTACATGAAGAATTCTCAGAATGATCCATTTATGGTGATTGTGTATGTAAACGATATTATTTTAGGCAGAAGAAAGCAAGGATTAGTGGAATAATTTTCTAAACACATGAAATATAAATTTTAAATGTATATGATTGGTTAAATCACATTTTTTTGGGCTTTAGGTGGTTCAAAAGAATTCTTATACCTTCATCTCCCTGGAAATATATGCAAAGGAGCTGGTAAATAAATTCAACATGCATGAATTGAGACCAATTTCAAATTCAATTACAGTTGGAAAAAACATTGAAAGCATGAGGATGAGACATATATTGATCCCACACTATATAGGAGAATCATTGGATGCTTCTTATACTTAACTGCAACATGGGAAAATATCTTGTTTGTAAAATTCTTAGTAGTCTTTTTTCAATGTAATCCAAAGTAAGATCATTTGGAATTAGTTAAAAGAATCATTATTTACATTCACAGTACTCTAAATTTTGGCTTATACTTTTCAGAGGGAGTAGATAATGAATTATCAACATTTTCTGATGTTGGATGGGTTGGATATGTAGTGGATAGAAATTCCACAAGTTGTAGATAATTATTCATTGGAAAAAAATGTGTGGGTTGGTTAAGTAGAAAACAAGAAATCACTACTCTTATCAGGGTAGAATCAGAGTATATGTCTGCTAAAAAGGAATGCACTGAAATATTGCGGATAAAAAAAAATTAATTATATTCATGACAAGGTGAATCAATCAATGTTGATTCATTGTGATAATAAGAGTGTAATCAATCATACAAAGAATCTAGTTCATCAAACTCATAACAAACGTATTGAAATCAGATATCACTACATTAATGAAAAGTTTGAATAAGGTATGATTAAAAAGGATCATGTTGTAACTGATAAAAAAGTGGATGACATCCTAGCTAAGCCCTTGGTTGCACCAATGTTCTGGAAATATCAGATAAACCTCAATGTTCACCCACCAACTATTTCATGTGGAGGTTATAGTTCAACCCCACTTCCATTTTGTGTTATCTGTGTTAACTTTTTTTGGAAGTGATGTCGGTTTTTGGGGGATATATGACCCAAGAGAGTTTTTTTAGATTTATAAGTATAAATATGGGATATTTAGGTTAATTTACAAAGGGGGAGATAAGTGAAATTCAATGAGTTTTGGTTTATAGGATTGGTGAATTGTAGGATTGGTCTACGGTCTATGGTGACATGAAGTTTTCTTTTTCAACACTTTTTTTCTAAACCAAGATTTTTTCATGTAGAAATAGAGTGATGGATGATTTATTTCATGTCTATCAGTTTTTTGATTAGTTATTTCACGTATATCAATTTTCTGATCAAGGATGGTGGTTTTATTGAATACATACTCAGATTTCCAATAAACACAAATGGAGAGATAGTTGAAACCAAGGATTTTCACATCTTGAAAAAGAGTATAGTTTTTGTTTTTTTTTCAGTCCACAATGGGTTGATCAGGGAGTTTTTAGGGAAAGGGATCTTACAGTACAAGATGGATATAGTGTTGAATGTGGCGTCATTTCCAAGTTTTTTCCAAATTTTTGGGATCAAAATCAGGAGGAAGGAATAAGCTTCATGAAATGTGGATTTCTAGGATTGAAACATCCCAAATATGATAAAGGAATGAGTTTCATAAATAATAGCTTTGAAAATTGTTGATCTTCATGAAGATGTGGAGCATCAAGAATAAGCATCGCGAACACGCGATGGAAAGATTGTAAATCTTCATGACTACAAGAAGCTTCATGAAGAGGTTAAATTTCACTAGAGATTCATGAATACATGATCTTTAAGATCATGAATAAAGAGGTTCATGAAAAGTGTTCTATTATTCTGGAATATTTGGAAAGGCTAGAGCTTATAAATAGGCAACCACACCCACTTCATTTGGAATAAAAATAATTAGGAAAAATGATGAATCACTCAGATTTTGTAAATGCTGAGAGCTTCAAAAATCAAGAATTCTATATGAAATTGAGTATAGTGAAAATACTAGTTATATCTCAATGGGTACCATTTTTTAGAGGTATGGGAGTTTTGAGAAGTCTGGGAGTTTCATTAAGACTTAGTGTTCCTTGAAGGTAGTGATCTTCGTGAATATAGTTTGATCCAAAAATTATATGAGCTTAGTGAAGGAAGTGTGCTCCATGATGTATGTGAGCTTCATAAAGGTTGGGAGCTTCACTAACGTATTTTGGTTCATGATCACTAGAATTTCCTTGAAACATAAAGGAGATTTAACGAAGGTTGATATATTAGAGAATATTAGTGTTGAACTTCTGGTGTATGTGAACAATTATTTCAAGTGCATCGACTAAGGACCTCGATGCAAGTAGAGTATCATGATAGTCAGGAAAAAAGACTTCAATGCTATTCTAATGTAGTGACCTTCAAGTTATTAAACTAAGTATGACTTCACACAAAACAATGATCTAGGGGGAGTCGAAGGAAGCGTTCTGAGGGAGGAAGTGTGATATCCCTAAAATCTTATAATGGAAGTATTCCTGGAATAAAGTGAATATATATTATCTTATGTATTCCACACCAACTTGTGAATATTAGTGGATTTAGGTATGACTGACACACTATCATTGTATGATCCTTAGACCAGCCCTTATTGAAAAAATAAGTAAAACTGTTTGGCTGTCTTTCTACATGTGATATTTTAATAAATAAACGATTCTATTAGAAAGGTTTTACAAGTTCCTACCAATTTGAGGACAAGATCCATTATTTTTAAATAAAAAGTTAACACCCTCATTCACCCCTACCCTCTCGGGGTTTTCTAGGGTCCTACATGTCTACCTCTCTATGAAATAAATCCCAATAACATTTTATTAACTATAATATATTAATTCCCTATAATATCACTAGAAAAATATTCCTATGATGTTGTTGTGTTTTTTAGATAGATGAAATGAAAAACAATAATCCTAACTTTTAGAAAGTTTCACATGCTTGAATGATGCGTGATAATCATTATTGACTATTGGATGATATGAGATTTGGTATGCCCAAGACATTTCCTAGGAATGATAAGATTAAAACTCAAATTAGGGAATTTTAGTTCAAGTAAAATGGGATAAACTATAAAATGTAACTTAGACAGTAAAAGTGGATGATTAAAGAACCCATGTAGAAAACCGTCAGACCATGACCTTTCTGGCTAACACTTATTTAATTTTTTTCTTCTATTTACATTTAAAGAAAAAATTTATAATTTTATATCATCTAAAAATTATATTTTAATTATATTAAATCATAAAATAATAAAAATATAATAATAGTTTAGAATATTGAGTGATTGTTGAAAAAGGATCCCCAAGAGATATGAACATGGACAACCAATACACTAGGAAAATAAATATTATTTTTGTACACCTTACACTGGGCGTTTAAAAAAAATATATCCATTTCAAGAGAGAATTCCAAATTTATTAATAACTATTACTTTAAAATTTTGTAATTAAATTTTATTTGTTCTCATAAAATAAAAACATAAAAAAATCCATCCAAGGTGTTTTAAAATTCATATTATTATACAAGGAGTAAACAATACTCTCTGGTGGAACAAGAGAAAGTGATTTATGATAAAGGAGAAGATAAGTTTCAAAAGTTTAGTGAAGAAATGTAGGAGATGAGGAACTAAATGAAATTGATATCTAGATTTATCATTGAAACCAATTAATAAAAAATAGAGAAACCAAAACCAAAACCATTGAAGGAATAAATTACTCTACTGATTCTTCATGTTAAAGAACATGAGGATTCTAAGAAGGAACTACCTAAAGATTTACTATCATACCCATATAGACACTTATAGAGGACATTATTGAAGAATAAATTTCTATTGATACACATATGAGAGTTTAATAAACATGGTAATAATATTGGAATGATTTTATTAGTTAAATTCAAAGTGAATCTTCTATCTTCAATATGATTTTTGACACACCTATCGTAAGGTGTAAAAAAATACTATTTTTACCCAATACAGAATAGTGGATAACCATGATCATATTTATTTAGAATAATTTTTATAAAATCACTCACTATTCCAAATAGTAGTTTTGTTTTAGGTATTTTATATTTTTAAAGAAATAAAATCATGGGGGGTAGAAAAATGATTAATTAATGTATCACATAAAAATGGAAGTGATAAAAACTAAAAAAATATTAGAAATAATGGTTTTAGATTTGGTTTGGATACTAAATATTCTTTCTCATTATATTTTATTATCTGAATAATAAATTATTCCAACATCCTAAAATTTTAGTATATGATTATCTTTAAATAAGTCAATGTGTTCGATAACTTTCTACACACAAAAAACTGAACTAAAATAAAACTGTGATATATTTAGTCAATTAAAACCTAGTCATTGAATTTATAGGAATAAATAGTATTAAACTATTTATATAGTATTTATAGAAATAAAATAAATTCTACTTTTAAAATGAATGAAATTAAATTGGTATAACTAAAATGACTAATATGGTCATTTATGTGTAAAAACATATCCTTATAAATATTTACCATTATATGATATGCATTAAAATTTTAATAAAATTATGGTTAATTGTGAAAAAATATATTTTATATGAATAATTGGTTATTAATAAATTAATTATTAAATAATAGGAGATATGAATGAGAATGATTAATATTCTAAAAAATATATTTTCCTATAAAAATTGTTCTTCATTATATATAATATTTTTTTAAAGTTAAATTTATAAATTTTAGAAGTTGAGTTTTATAAAATGAAAACTTTTTTTGGATTCATCATAGTAATATTTTATTAAGATAATTTTTTTTATATTTTTCTAAAAAGCTTTTTTTAGGTGAATAGAGAAAAATACCATTCTTACAAATGACATGAATTTTCTGACATAATTTTTATAAAACTATTAAATTGAAATTTGTGAAACCATTTTATAAAGATAAAAATTTATTTTATAGGTTGATTTATAATTTTAAATTTTTTTTAATATAAAAACCCCTATTTTAAATTTTAGAAGTAAAGTAATATTTTTCAAAAAATTATTTTTAATACATTATACTTATAGTATCTTAAAAATAATTTTTATCTCTTTTATAAATTGAATAAAATAAAATAGATTTCAAATTTTAAATTAGTTGGTACTAATTATGTGAAAATTTCCATTTTATTCTTAGTTATAAAAGATAAATTAATAAGATAATAACTAATTACCACTTTAAATGCTAAAATGGTTATAGTAATAATTATTTGGGAAAAGACATTGAAACATGAAAAAAACATGTTTGGAAATGAGTGTTTGAGATATTAATTACCTTATATCACCATTTAATCAATTATTGTCTATTTTTATAGCCACTTAAAATGTTTTACATGTCCTCCCTTTATATTAAGTTAATATATTTATAAAAATACCATTCTCACTACTTATAAAAGGGGTGTCTCACTTCCCATTCAATACTATAATAAAAATGTGGAATAATCCTTAAAACATGATTTTTTACTTACCCGAGATTAATATTTCTCTCTTTTGAGATTTTTGTAAAAAGATATTATCCAATTCCATCCATTTCTAAGTGATCATCCAAAGAAATCTCAAAGTGCTTAATATCGACACTCATTTTAACTTAGTTTTATTTTTTTCTATTTTTATTTTACAATTATAATTTTCAAATCCTTAATTAATTATATAATTATTTTATATATAATTAATTTTAATATTCTATGGTAATAATCATTAATATCCATTTACCTTAATAAAAGAATAAACGAAATTCATGTGTGTGTGTGTGTGTGCACTATCACCTCCACAAAACACCGTGTTTAATTTTCTTTAACCACCACACACACAAGGTGATAATATTGAATTTAATAAATAAATTGGATATTTATAACATATTTTATGTTTTAAAATGATAAAAAATATTATAAATTTACCCCATTCTATGGAAAATGAAATCATCAACCATAAGTATGTGTGGACTATCGTCTCCATGGAACGTTTGATTTCCATTTTACTTTTCATCACCACATTACATGGATGGTCATGAGAATGGATTTAATAAAAAAATATATTTTTATTATATCTTTATGGTTTTGTTTTGAAAATTTTTATAATGCAATAATTATATGATTAAAAAAATTTCATAGTTAATTATATAGTTTAAAACAAGCGTACCATGAGGAAAATGATCCCTTATTTCTAAGAAATGAATTTATATAAATTAGATCCTATTTATATTTTTATTATTATAATATATAAAACTAATAATCACAAAAAAGATCATTATTCTTCTATAATAATAATATTACAACTAAACCATGACATAATCATCCATTATTCATGGTAGGTGAATGTTCAGGTTGGTTTAACTACAGACCTGAACAATAATATAAATTTATACCATGGGTGACTATGATAAATTATTTAATAGTATAATATGACAGAAATATGTAAATAATTTTTTTGGTTATGTTAATGTTATATTAACATTTATCCCATTAAATTTGAAATCACCCCTCATTCATTAATAATCACTGAAACAAGATCGTTGCAGATTTTATCCTCATGAATCGTAAACAAAACTTCCATGAAATGAAATTATATATTTATAAAAAAATATTGGAACATATATTATTGTAACTTTTATGATATAATAGTGATGTAATTTGAAAAAATAATAGATACCAATACATCTTTTACGAAACTAGTTCAAAGTGAAAAAGATTAATTACACCCAATTTTGAAAACAGGTAAGAACTAACTAATATTAATATGTAAAAAATGTTTATAAATGTGGTATATAAATGTTTATAGTCATGTATAAGGATATTATTTAAGAATTTAATCATCTTATTTTAATTATTTATTATTATTAGTGCAATTAAATAATGAATCAGGACCAAGGTAAGGGTTTTCATCTCAAATTCCACTATTTGAGATATGTTTGATATTGTCCACCTAATTTCATTTATTTAGTGTATATATTGAAAATTTGAGATATCATATCACGAATTATATTTTAATTATTATATTTTAATTTAAATTTAAATCCCAACATTTTAAGGATCTTTTATTAAAATTTTACTCCATCCACAAGGGTTTTTTACTAAATGTTTAATTCCTTGAGACATGGTTACGTTATGAACCATGTGTTCAATTTAATGGTGTATTCAATATACATAGATTTATATTTATAATATATATTCTTATTAATGGTAAAAAGTAATTTAAATCAATTCCTTTTCATAAAATGGATTTTACTCAATTTTTACCCCAGTTGTAAAGCTTTTTGGTAGAAAAATTTTCATTCATTGAGTTATGATCATTCTGTTGGAAAAAATAGTTGGGTACATTCTACTAAATTATTATATTATTTTTAATTATATTTTTTATATGAATTTACATTTCTACCAAATAATACACATTTTTTAAATATTTCTTATTTCATGGAGTATGTTGTGAGAGAAATTGATAACTTTAATCTCTTTTCATAGATTTATATTGTTTCATCATGAAATTATTTCTTCCATGTTTGAGTAATTATAAAAAAATATTTTATTAAATTTTAATTTCTATAAATATATGGGAAAATAATTAATTTTTATAAAAATGAATGTTTTTTACTCTTCTTACAATATGAGTTTTGAAAAAAGGAATTTTGAAAACAATAAATAGATTTTTTTCGCTTCACTTTCATATGTTTTGTATTTCAATCCTCATTTATACAAGATAAAAGTTATTTCCTTTAAAGGATAACTTATTAGAGATTATGTTTAAAATTATTGGGTTTAAATGTCTTTCATATCACTATTTTAAAATTGACCTTTGAAAGTGACATATAAATTTGTATTTTACGTGAATGTTAAAAATGTTTTTTAAAAGATATGTTTTGTTTTTTTGCTTCCATTTATTTTATTATATTCAAAATAATTTACCCTAAGAGGGTTTATGTTTAATTATTTATCTAATGATATATATATTTATAATTTCCGGGATTAAACTCTCAATATTAAACAATTTGATTCTCGATTCCATCATTTTTAATACCATTCGAAGCATTCTTTTACAAGGGTGTGCCTTAATTGTGTCAACAACCTTCTATTTTTTCTTTATTCCACTAGAGTTATGTTCATTTAAATCATTAAATTTTTGCCATATGGTTGGATTATGATCATGTTCTTCGAGTATTTACTTACCAATATACCACCATACCATATGGTTTTAACTTGAGGGATGCCTAAATAGAACTCTATTTCATTTATTGATTTGTGAACTATTAAAAATAAATCTATTTTTATTTGAAAATTGATGATTATTAATAAGTTGAATATGAATTTTTTGACTATTAAAATTATTTCTTTGGATGGGTTATGATCATGTTATCCTTTTTTCCTGGATTAGTATTTACATTCTTGATGATTATAGACTGCAACATATTATTAATTTGAATTCAAATTCTGTATTTTTCATTATACAGATAACCATGTTATTATTTGTCTAGATGTTCCTCAGGAAATAGTATGAAACATCTTGTTGACTGTTATGGTGAATTCATTAAACTTAAATAAGTTATGGGTGAGTCCATACATTGTATAACCCCTCAATAAATTGAAAGGTCTTTCAAGACAAAACAACTTGGGTTTTGGTGTATACCTCTCCCCATACCAATATAATGTCTTCACATAAGTCCTTGAAAACATTTTTTTGATGTCTAAAATTATTTATTCCAACCATATGAGATTATTATTAATGATATCCATATTTTCATTTATTTTTATGGATATATCCTTCTCATAGTTTCAGTTTATTATTACATTATATAGATTATTTATTCCTTAAATATTATATATACCATACATATGTTTTTGATTGATTGAATTATATGTTTCCCTTAATAAGTGTTTAAGAACATACCTTTTTTATATTCCCATTCCCTTGGTTATAATGAAACCTAGTACATATGACATGTTTATAAGGATAACATGTGTGAAAGAATTTTTAGGAGTTGTTGAAGACTTATCAAGAATTAAGTAGTTTCTTATATAGTGAAAAATACCATTATTTGAGAATGAAATGGATTTTTAGTTAATTTTTCAAAATTATCTAAATTTATAGACCTAAAAGTACTTAATAATGTATAAAATTCATTATTTTCTTTAAGTCATGTAATTATTTATTAGTAGGGTCTGAGGCATCACATTGATAGTTCATCCCTACACGTACAAACCAAAATCCATTAATTTGAGTGTGAAATATATCATTCTAATGAAATGTATTAGGAATACCAAATCTCAAAAAATCTAGTAATAAATAATGATGAACACACCTCAATCATGGGCATTCCAAATTCCAAGAGATATCTCTATCATATATCATTTCATCACTTGAAAATTTCCATTTTGTGATTGTTTTTATATATTTTAGGGAATAAAATATAATTGAGAGTCATTTATTATAGATATATAAAATCACTGTAAAAAACCATAACACTTCTACTTTCAACATTATTATAAAAAATTAACACTAATAAATAAATATTTGGGATTTAGGAACATCGAGAGAACCTCTCCCAAGTCTAATCACTATATTAGTTATTCAACATCATGAGTTTTAGAGATACAATATAATATCAAAAAATAATTGGTAGAATATAGATAAATAGATAATACAACTACTTAAAAGTATATAATATGATTACAGTGGAAAAGACACCAATAAAACCTAAACTAGCTCACAAGGAATAAGGCCAAGTTAAAATACATAGGAAGTATCAAATATAGATAGAGAGATATAGAGACATAATTTTATAACATATGGATGACTAATTTAAATATAGAGTGTTGGAATACAACAAGAATAAATGCTCATGGGGTGAATTCCTCTCATTCATGGTATGGGGATTGGTAATTTTCAATATCAAAATGATTATTATTATCCTTTTAATTATATCCATAATAATTGTTCATTAATCATAAAATCTCCCACATGATATTGTTACCTTATTTGCCTTTGAATTTAATTCATACAACCAAATAAGATATGAAATGATTTAAATGGGAAAACGTATCTGGGATAATTCCATGCTATAACAACAATTTTAATTATATAACATTGTGATGGTGTATTGGTCAAGCTGTGGTTGTTAATATTATTCTTATATTAGATCATTTCATTCCACATTGTGTGTCTACATTCTTCATGGTTTAAGAACCTCCAAATTTCTAGTTGCACTGAAACTCACCCTATCCTATTCATGGTTTGGATGAATTTCCAATGGTGTGAACAACCATAAGCTTCTTCAACCATGTTTAGCTTGATAATCTATCATGAAACAATAAATTTTATCATGGAATGATACTATTATTCATTTCCTTAGAAAATCATTAATCCTAAAATATTATTTGTGGATTTAATCTCTCCCAGTATAAATCATTACAAATTCCCTTTACAACGTCTAAAAATATTGCATATTCTCCCAAGAAGACAGGTTAAAAATATTATTTATGGGGGAAAACCTTATGTTTCCTAAAAATTTCTTACATATCAGATATTTTCATCCAAGGAAAAGTAAAAAACATTATGCATTGGGAATAATCTAATGAATCTAATGAATCTTTTTTACATATCACCATCCTTTATCATTTGCACCCAATTCCTATTTAGGTATATAATTTCTTACGTATGGACTAAGTATATTATGTACAACCCATATCCTTATTCCACAAATTAAAAATTAATATATATTAGATTAGGGATATTATGTATGATAAAAATGTTACACATCCAAATCCTTTTTGATTTTCTTGATTCCCCTTTACAAAACCTCTAGAAGTTAAACTCTAACTTTTTGAATCTATGTGATCTCCTTACATCATATAATATTTGAAAATTTTATTTTGAAGACTGAATTAATTAAAAAAATTATTTATCATAGAAAACTTAATTTAAACAAAAAATATCATAAATTAAATCATTTACATGTAAATTAATAACAAATAATGATAAAATCACTAAAAAATAGTACTTAGGATATTTTCACCATAAATTCCAAATTATTACTAAAAATTAAGTATAAAATAATTACCTACAAAATATAAAAATGTTATAGACTCAATCATTGAAAATAAAATTAAAAATAAGGAAATATTGTGTTCTATTAATTCCCCTACACTTAAACATTTAACTCTCAGGAAATCATCTAATACCAAGATTAAAATAGATTTTTCTAGATATTAATGGAAGCACTATTCAATTATCACAACATTAGAAATATCATTCTTAATACATGGATGATTTCAATAATCATACCACCTTTCTAGAGTCTTCATTTCATAGATTCCTAAAATTGTGTTAGTCAGGGGTATTTTTTCGATGGTTATTTTGTGGGTACGAGTTTGAATATTTGAATATGAAAACCTTTAGGTTAGATTGTGGAGATTGATCTCTAAAATAAATAAAAAATGCATGATATATAGTTTTCACTCAATAATGTAATCCTAACCCATATTATATTTTAAAATATATACCTACACACATTTTTATTATTATTTTGTGATGTTCACAAATTAGCACTTCAAAAATATTATTTTGATTTATTTTTTTCTCACTACCTCCTTAGCATAAAACTTCTTTATTTATTTATTTATATTAATTCTATATGGTTTTTTATTTCTATAGTAGAGGAATATTTGGAATTCTAAAATTTATTTTAAATCCCTAGAAAATTTTAAAAGGATATTGTTACATTATATTATTCTATACATAATGAATTTTTTTATAAATTTTCACTTCATAACTTTAGATGATATATAACCACAAATTTGCGGTCAAACAACTTCTTATCTCCCCCACAACTGAGTTTAAAAATGATCATGAATTTAATTATAGATTATTTGGGTTATATATTTTTGGATTATAATGTGGCTTCTTTACAAGGCCATTCATGGATACTAGGGCTTAATAAGAGTTCTGATGTAATTTGTAAGACGAAATAAAATTTCATTTGTAAAATTTTTTTTAACCAAAGGAATGAATTATTCATATTCAAAAAAAGTTTATGAAATATATATATTTTAAAAATAAAAAAAACAAGTTTAATTCTCATAAAATACCTAAAGACTCTAAAGAAAAATAGAAATGTAATAAGATTTGAAAATAGTTAAGAAACCTCTCAAGATGAGAAATATAAAAACTAGAAAACACAATTGCACATGAGTTTCGTATTCAATCAATGTTCATTAAATAATTAGATTAGGTATTGTGGAATAAAATCCATTTCAATAACCATTTAAATAATTATATATTGAAATAATGTAGTTTTTACAAAAATGTTAAGATAATCTAAATTTCCCAAATCATTTGATTAAGATTAAGGTTCCTAAAAACACTCAAAAATCAAAAATAGAAAATAAAACAAGTACAAAGATATTACTAACAAATCCCCCACATATATAATATTAATAAACTAATATATACATATTTTAAAAATGATAAAAAATTCTTAGAATATATAAAATTAAATGGGCAGTTAGTAAAATATTGGAAAGTTTTTTGATGTAATCTAAATTATTGGCAGTGTAATCCTTGTGTTTATATTGGTGAAGTTTCACATTGAAAACCTATTGGGAAATTCAATAAGACATAAATAATTGATTAAAATAAAGAAAATATAAAAAATAAAAGGTAAATGATATTTTTTAAAACCTTAAGGGGTTACTAGGGTTTGATAACCCCTAAGAGTGGTAGTTCCAACTATCACCCAAAATCTAATTGAGGGTATGAATTCATTAAAAAAAACTCTACATGTTGTTTGTTCATGTGTTCATAAGATTTTGTTTTTTATAAAGTATTTCGTTTATAGAGTTTTATATATACACCCTCAGCTATAAGGCGCAAATTTCATTGTGTTGGTAGGAAAAAGTATGGGTTCTCCACCTCAAATTACACTAATTCAATTGACTTGTCTATAAATTTTAGGGCCTAATAATTTTGTAATGATTTAAAATTATCAACCTAGGGAAAGTTATTTTTAATGAAAATAGACCTTCCAAGTGCATTATACCTTTTTTTATCCTTAATTAAAAGTGTGTCTGATTTATTATTTTGTGGGTGAAATTTATAGTAGATTGTTAATGGGCTTTGAGGGTTTTAGAAGACATTAAATGGGATCACATTTTGAGAATAGTTAAGGGACATGATTTTGTTTCCCCTATGTAACCATGTGTCTTATTATAGTTGAGAAGTGGGTGCTTCACATTTTATGAAAAATTAATGATAACATTGTGAAATTACCTATGTAACAGTATAACTCTGAGAGAAATAAAAATAATGGTTGGGTAATGGGTTAATTAACCATTTAGCTAAATCATGTAGGTTCCCTAAAGTGGTAGTGATCCTTTCATGTATGGTGTATGATTTGGTAAACCATGTAACCACACCATGTGGGAAATATTAAATAATATGAAAATTATTATTTTAGAAAAAAATTTCCCTAAAACCCCTCACTCTACCTCTCACACCTAGGGAACTCTTACCTAGGGACAACCATGGCTATTCTTGGAGAATTACTTCACTTAGAGAGACATTATTTTAGATCTAGATTTGTTTGTCTTATGAATTTCAAGGTAAGTAATATTTTAACCTAAATTCTTCTTGATCTTGCTAAATATAATATCTTCTCCTTATATAATGACCTAAATATTCATTTTCATGGCCTTTCTAGGAATTTCGAAATGATCTAATGTGATTCCTTCTAGATTTTCGAGGAAAAGAAAGGAGGAAATCCTATTTTTTCTTGATAGTTATCAAATAAATATAGATCCATTTATTATGTTTGATATATTTGAATAAGTCTAATATAACCCTTTCCCTTGACATTTTCTTTTTATTGGATCTGAACTGTTTAATCCTTATGTAGTGATTTTGGGTTTGATCTACGGATCATTGGTGTGTGATCTTGATTCAAGCGGAGAACCTTGACATTGAGAGTCAATATTCTAAAGTTAATAAGTTTCTTACCTTCTTATTGAAATCATAAAAACAATATGATATAAAATTATTATGTGCATGTGTGTATCCCATGATACCTATCTTGATATAACATTCTCATGCATGTGTGTATGGACCATGGGTCTAGTTTTTGCTTGACATGCTTATGCACATGTGTTATATCCTATGAGAAATCTATTGGAATGACATGATTATAATTTTTTGTGGCCTGTGAGACCTATCTTGACATAAAATTATTGTGTGTGTATCCCATGATACCTCTATTTATGTGACATTATTTTTCAAGTTAATAGATCACAGCTTTCCTTGTTATGGATTTTGTAGGTACATAGGTATTTACCCTCTTGACTTCTTCCATCTGGTATGAAAGTGATAGGTGGAACCTTCATGGATTGTTTAATACCTTAGAGGGAGATCATTTTTGATGTAATTTGTGATGATTATTATGGGATCTCTAGTGATATATGGAAGGGCATGATGAATTTAAGGCTCAACCAAAGAATGATAGTGGGGGCATGATGGCTTGACCTATGATAGTTAGTGGGGGAATGATATACCTATGGCATGAGTTAAGTCTTAATGGCCTTGTGGTATGTTCCAAAACTTTTTTACCCTTATGGATGTTTTTAAGATTCATAAAAAGGAAACATAACTTCCCATATGACCTAGAGTTGAAGCATATAGGGATCAGATTCACAGTAGCTTGGTTAGCACATGGTGACACGACATGTGATTATTTACTTGTGTGTTTACTTTACTATCATTTCATACACTTTTATATAAATACTTAACTTACATTAATGATGAATTAGTGGTATCCTACTTTCTTTATACTCTAACCCTGAATGAGAATCTTGACGGGTATACAGACTTTAGAGTTGGGGATCTAGTTAAGGGGAAGGGACCTATGTAAGGAAACTGAGCTAGAGGACTAGGGAAGATGAGTGGAGTTATGGTGTAATTTGGGTTACTTATTATGGAATATATTATTATCTTCCATATTTTCCCCAAGTAGTTGTCTTATAGTTGGTTGTTTGTTTGGTCTTCTTTTATGAAATTCTGATATGACATGATTTATGTCATTTTATTCCATTGTTATAGTGTCTTATTTTAACATTAATTCCATAGGTATATTCATTGTTTGGATATATATTTTGAGGGAATAGTGTAAACATGTTTTGATTTATGCCTTGACATCTAGTCATTAACCTCTTTTATACAGGGGGCGTCCATGAGATCATGTGACACTCTGACTCAGAATTAGTGTTTTGGGAAGGGGTGTTAGAAAATAGTACCAGAGACACCTCTTTTTTTCTTTGGATTTTATTTGGGAGTTTAATAGAAAGATGATAGGATGATTGTGACTTGGGTGGGGGAGTTACACTTTTTCCTTGACAACTCATGTGTAATATACCTTCAAGCTACCAGGTAAAATGGGATTGATATTTTTTATTTTGACATTACTATTTCATGTTGAAATTATGTTTTTTGTGTAGTTATTGTTTATGGGATTAGGGTGAGTTCATGCGTCATGTGTAGGTACATTGTTTCACATGTCATGAAATTTTTCATTTTTCATTAATAGTATTTTAATTAATTATGTTCTAGTTAGAGTCTATGTTCTATTCCTATTAGATGTATTATTACTGAAATTGAATTATTTGAGCCTGATCATGATATATAATATTATATGTATATGATTGTGATTAATGTGTAGGTATTGAAGACATGGGATTAGGTCTTGGGTAATGTAATAGGTTATAAATTACAATCATAGGTAGCCTCTTAATATTAGTCTCCATGAAGTAGTTCTTATGTGTGTCACAATTAAATACCTAGGTAATATTGCTATTTAAGCTATTAAAGGAATTTCAATGTTTTCTCTATGATATTTAAGATAATATTTCCTCAGAGAAATCTTATGGGACCACCTAGTGAAGTGGTTCTAGATACTCCCATCATATAGAATACTCCATCAACACCCCTTGATATGCGGTAGGATACAACTGATAATACTCTTCTAGTCACTCGAATGGTCTAGGCATTAAGAACACTTTACCATGTAGTATTTTAACTATTAACTATTTATGTAAAAGGATCCCATCTAGGGAAGATGACTATGGATTATTTTTCCAATATTTCTGGTTATATTACCCCTAGTATTCTAGGGAACTAGAGGTATGCAAGATTTTTTCAACTAGATTGTGATCATTGTGTGCATTTTTGATCATTGTGGGTATTTTTGATCATTGTGGGTATTTTTGATCATTATGGGTATTGTTTTCCATCTAGGGTTTTTTTCTACTCATTATTTTGGTGTTTTTGTGTTTTATCTCAATTTATTTATAATGATGTGTAAAAATCCCAAAGTTCATAATTGTATTATAACCTTAGTTGAGGTGATATGTGTGGACCTACAACTTAACCATATACTCATAAGTTCTTCAAAAGGTCTTTATAATTGAGAAGGGTTAGAAGAGGATAAATTAGAAAGTATTCCTTATGTATTTAGTAAATCACAGTGAGGGTGATTATGTAGTGATATGGGTTCCCCATTTGGAAACAAAAATAGGAAGGATGAGGAGATTCACTAGAGAAGTGATAGGCAATCATATTAGAGAAAGGTTTCTCCATCTCCCTCTATGGGAGAAGGTGTCCCCTAATTCTTTAACTATGGATAGATTGGAAACTTCTATAAATTATTCCCAAATAATTAGATATATTTTCATTAGTGTGGAAATATTTTATATCTCCAACATTCCTTTTTGAGAGAAATGTTATACAGTTTTCATAATAATGTTGGGTATATATAGGTTCTAAGGATGTTTCTAGGAGAAAATTAGACAAGTATTTATGAAACTGTAAGTGGGTTGGGCCATGGAGTAGGTAAGGGGTCTCAACAGCATTCATATGCACTATAGGGATTGGTGGATCAGCTGAACTGGGGATCTTGAGGTCAATGATTTGGATATGATGTGGGTATAGTCTATAAAGATTCCATCTAATAGTGTAGAGGTTTCTTTTATTGTTTGAGGTAAAATTTTGATTAAATCCACACACTCTAATACATTATTTGATATAGGAGATTCCCATTATTTTATATATTATTAAGTAGTTTCTGAGTTAGGATTCCCTATAAATATTTTCATGAAATTATTTACTCTTTATACTCCTCTCGTAAAGAGTATAGTGAATAATTATAGATTTTTAGAATTTTCTTTAGGGGTTTCATAATAAAAACATATATTGGATTTTCTATTTTAAGAAATGACTTGCTTTAATGTAATCCTTGGTATTGATTACTTGACTCATTACCAATATCATATTGATTATTATTAGAGATGAGTAAACATTACATCCATGAAAGGTGATAGGAATGTATTCACTAGAGAATGAGTTGTAGAAGCAGTTAGAGTGGGATCAGACCGTAGTCAAATTAGGATCATTATGAATCAGGTGGTAGGTATGGTTCTTGTACCAGAATAGGTAATGACTCCAACCACTTTTACTCCTACAATAGACCCTTACCAAGATGTATTTCCAAATTATTTGTCAAGAATATTTCACTATATAGGAATCATGTTCATGATTAAACTCATTGTAGGTATATAAATGATATCATCCCTCCATATCACATTACACTAGATGAGATGAAGGAGTTGAAAGTGCAACAAAAATATATTTAGGATAAGGGGTTTATTCAGCTGAGAACTTTCTATTGGGGTGATCTAGTTCTATTTGATAAAAATGAATATCATAGCCTAATACTATGTATATATTAATAGAAATTGAATCAATTCACAATGATGAACTAATATCAATTTCTAAGTATTGATTATTTGTTTGATCTGTTAAGGGGATCCTGATAGTTCTTCAAAATTGATTGGCAATTGATATATTGGGAAATTTGGGTTAGAGGAGAGGATATGCCAAATAAAACATTTAGGAGTATATATGGGTTATATGAGTTCCTTGTGACACCGTTTGGGTTGATGAATTATCCACCAGTTTTCATTCCCCTCATGAATAGAGTTTTCCAGCCAAACTTGGATTCCTTCTATATGGTGTTTATAGAAGATACCATGGTATATTCATGAACGTCATAATTTCATGATATAAATTTAGATATCTTGTTGACTACACTTTGAGTGCATAAAATATATGCTAATATTAATAAATTACACTTTTGGATCCAATAGGTATGATTTATCATGAATTTTATTACTAGGATAGGTATTTATTTTGATCTGAAGAAGATCAAGGTGGTTACATTATGGGTTTAGCCTAGTAATCTATTCAAGATTCAAAGTTTCCTTTGATTATCTAGGTATTAAAAGTGGTTAATCTAATAATTATTCCATTTGGTTTTATGTATGTCCAGACTTACTAAGAAGGGGGTAAAGTTTGAGTAGACTAACATGTGTGAGGAGGACTTTCTAGAGTTGAAGAGAAGGTTGACATATGCTACGATTCAAATTGTTCCAAATGATAGGATTAGTTATATAGTATACTATGATTCATATAGAGTTATCTTAGGGGTTTTCCTAATGTATAATGATTGAGTAGTTGCTTATGGGTGCCACCAGCTATGAACCCATTAGAAAAACTAAACTCAAGACCTGGAGTTAACTTCTGTGGTTCATTCCTTGTAATGTTGGCATCATTATCTATTTAGTGAGAGATATTTGTCTATATATACCACAAGTGATTCAATATATTTTCTCCTAGTGAGACATGAAACTAAAATATTTATGTTGGGTCGAGTATCTATAAACTTTTGATTTTGAGATGACAAATTCCATTAGAAAGTTCATGTTGTTTCATATTCTATTAGAAAAAATTTGTTTAAGTTGGGATCTCAGACATCAGAAGAGGAGTGTATGTTTAATAATATTCTCATGAATTAGTAAGTGGGTGTATCTAAGGAACCAGAGGGGATATCGTTTCCACCCTTAGTTATCAATTATAATTTGGTTGATTGGGTCAAGGCTTGTTAGGAGGATGATCTGGATTGTCTTGTGATTCATGAGAGGTTGACAGGAGAAGACATGGTTCCATTATAGTACTTAGATTAGAATTATATTCTTCATGTCCTTGGT
This sequence comes from Viscum album, assembly GCA_963277665.1. Lineage (NCBI taxonomy): Eukaryota > Viridiplantae > Streptophyta > Magnoliopsida > Santalales > Viscaceae > Viscum > Viscum album. Next base: position 344,812,939 of record OY728152.1, on the reverse strand, counting down.
AGAGTGGTAGTTACTACTTATATGAGAGATTAATTGATGAGGGAATCACAAAAATCCAAATGGGTGGTCTATCTAAGATCGACTAATATGTATGATGATATACAACATCTTTTTGGGTGGACAGTAATGAAAAAAGGACATATCAGGGTTTGTCACTCATTGCCTCACTTTCTAGAGAATGAAATAAGAACAATAATGAAATTATTGATTAATTCAAACTCTTCATGTATCATTATAGAAGTGGAATGAGGTGGTGATGGACATTGTCACAGGGTTTCCTAGGACCTCGAGATATTTGGATGTAGTGTGGGTTTTCATTGATTGGATTAAGAAGGTTGAACATTTATTTCCCATTTGAGATACTCAATCTATATATGAGTTGTATAGGATATATGTTTGGGAGATAACATGACTAAAATGAGTTCATATGAGTATCATGTTGTATTAATATTATTTATTTACATTAGGGTTTTGGAAAGGCCTTTTGAAGGCGATGGGGTCACAGATAAATATGAGTATAACATATAACCCTTATACCAACATACAATATAAGATGAAAATCCATATTTAAGAGATATTCTCATGGAATTTTTGATATAATTTTATGGATAATGGGATAGCCATATATCTTTAGAAGAGTTTTCATATAATAACATTTTTCAGTATTCAATTCAGATGGATCCTTTTGAGTCCTATTATAGTATACCCTATCATTTTTAGTTATGTTGGAATCAAGATGAGTGTCAACAATTTCTATGATTAGTTTATTATAAGAGCCACTGAATAGGTGCTGTTAATTAGTAAGTGGTTGGTTACTGCTTATACTAGGAAAATATTATGCAGACAAATGAGGGCGAACTTCAGAGTTTACAGCGGGTGATCGAGTTTTCTTTTGGGTAAACCTCAATTAGGGAAATGAATATTTCAAAGGAAAGGGAAATTAGCACCAAAATTTGTGGGACAATTTGAAATAGTGGAACTAAGAATAATGGAGGAATACTAATTGGATCTTCCTCCATTACATAAAGGTATGCATTATGTGTTCCATGTATCCCATCATAGAATGTATGATCTGAATCCTTTGCATATGATTGATATCAATGATGTTGAGTTGGAGGTTGACGATTCATTCTAAGAACATCTAGTGTAGATTATTGATCATAGTGAACGGTGCAATGAAGGAAGATGATGCCTCTTATTCAAGTTTCATGGAATCATATATTTTTTCAAGAAGAAACATGGGAGTGAGAATTATATGCGAAGGCTTAGTAGTTTATGTTTTCCAATAAGGAACCCAAGAGACACTTCCTATGGATGAGAAGTATTTATATGAGGATATTATAATGGTCTGGAACATTCCATGCTATGTTATGCCTTATTTTAAACCTTATTTAAAAGTTTTTTGAGTTATTTTTATTTTAGGGGAATTATCAATTATCTTATGGTTTATTTTGGAGGGTTTTATAATACTTAAATGGGGAGAAAGATTTTATCATGGTTAATGGAATTCATGTGGTTTATCTTAGGATACTGTGTAGCTTGTTGGAGGTGGGAAATTAATGCTGTGTAGTTGGTGCACAATTAGGGATAATTGTGTGTCATTCCTTAGGTAACTATTTAAATTTGACCATAATAAAAATCATGGTCGGTGCATGATTTAACAAACTATTTAGAAAAACTATCTGGGTTTTCTAAAGAGGCAATGATCCACACATGGAAGTCATAATGTTTGGTAAAATGTGAATTCCATATTAAATAATTAAAAAATTATTATTTTCACTTGGAAACTCCCAAAAAACCATCATTATTACACCTACACCTTGGGATCCCAAACAAAGAGAATACGATGGATTTTCTTTGTGAATTCATTATCCCTAGAATGAAATTCCATTAGATCTGGAGACATTGGTACTAGGGATTTCAATGTAAGTGATCAATTTACCTCCATTATTCTTTATCTTGAAAGATATTATCACTTCAAATTGGTGAAAACCATATATCTAGGATTTCATGGTCTTATCTAGGAATTCAAACATCATCTAATTTTCTTCCCTCAAGATTATCTAGGAAAAGGAAGGTGAAAATCTTGTTTTGTATTAACCATTCTTGGAATCACCTAGATATTTTCATTATGTTAGATCCCACTAGTTATGTATAAATTTATCCTATCCATTGACATATTCATTTTCTTAGATCTTTACTCTTGAATCCTCATCGATGATTTTGGATTTTTAAGGATCATTGGTGTGTAATCTTGATTTGGGTGGTGAACCATGACACTGGGATTCAATATTCTTAAGGTAATATGTTCCTTACCAAGTCAAAAATATTTTACAAAATTGTATGGTATTACTTGATTGTGTGTGGGTTTGTAACCCACAATACATCTATTGACATGAAATGATTGTAAATGTGTGTATGTAACATGAGACTTCTTTTTCTATTACATGCTTGTGCGTGCGTGTGTGTATCCCATGATACCTCTCTTGGAATAAAATGCTTGCAAATGCATGTGGAGCATGAAAACTCTCTTGATATTAAATGATTATATATATGTGTGTGGGACATGAGATCTCTCTTTATATGAAAAAATTGTTCATGTGAATAGATCAAGCCTTTCCTTGTAATGAACCATATATGTGTATATGTGTATGGACCACATTATTCTTCTAACTATTATCAAAGTTATAGGTATAACCTTCATGGATTGGTTAATACCTTAGAGGGGGTACATGTTTTATGTGATACATGATGCTTATGGTTTGGGTATTAAATAACATATGATAGGGCATGATGACCCTATGGAAGGACTTGATACTGGTATTGAGTCATGCCGGCCTTATGGTATGACCTGAGATAGTTGGCGGGGCATGAAATCCATGTGGTATGACCTAAGGATTGATTTAATTTTGGGATATTATGAGAATTATGTCATCCTTTTGTCTTTTTAGGAGATTTATATAAACCATACATAACTTATCCTCTATCATGGAGTCGAAGAAGGTAGGGTTAGGGTTCGTAGTAGCCTAGTTAGCGCACCATTACCTAATATGTGATTATTTACCATTTAATTTATTTCCACAACATTTCATTCAATTTTATATAAATGTTTTACTAATTTCATGGATTAATTAGGGGTTTCCTACTAGTTTTATACTCACATATCATACATGAATCTATTTAAGTGTTCATAAATTGTGGTTAGGGATCCAATCAAGGGAAAGGGTCCTGTATTGGGTAGTTATGTTGGAGGCTCAGGGAAGATGGGTGGAGTAATGAAGGACTTCAAGTTTCTAGTTATAGTGTCTCTTATTAATTTACATCTTTTTTTATTTATTACTTTAATTATAGTTTTTTGGTAATTTGGTTATCGTGTATGAAATATTGATACAACATGGTTTTAAGTCATTTTCTTACATTATTATATTCTATTATTTTATTATTGATTCCTTGTCTGTATGTTTCAATTGGATATCTATACCAAGGTCATACTATCCCTATGTTCTGATTTAGACCATTTCCTCTAGTTGGAAGCCTCTTTCATATGAGGAGGTGTGCATGAGGTTATGTTGCACTTAGGCCTAAACCCGATGGTTTTGGATGGGGTGTTATATTAATACAAATTTCAAACTGAAAATAAATAGAACATAATGAATGAATATTAAAAAACCCCCATTCAATTTGGATAACTTGTAACTCATTTTATTCTAGAAAAGACACTGAAAACCCCTCTTTAACTCTCTCTAATAAATGCTCAATGGGATCAAATATTTTTATAAGTTCCTCTAGAAGAGAATAATTATCTTCTTAATCACTTTTTATAGAAATCCATGTGGTTTCAAAATATAAAAATTCAATGTTGTGGTAGGTAATAATAAATTCATTTTCAGTTAAATTAGATAAAATTTAGTTTATTAAAATATTATCTCCCTATATTGGATAAAATTTAATTCCTTCTTCATTGCTCAGTTCCACATGTACTTGGTTTTTCATGTATGAAAAAAGGAAGTCAATATAATTTAATATCTCTTCAAATTCTACCACTTATATGGTTTTTTTTTTCTAAATTCATATAATGATAAAGTTATAATGATTTTACATTATCTACTATGTTAGGATCACTTGATAATTCACTATTTAAAAAATCATTTCAAAATTCTTCCAAAGTATATTGATATCCCACATGTGTATCAAAAAACTTGTTTACTTAAAGAATATTATATACCAATAGATAATTGATTTCTCATAGTAATTCATAAAGTAGTTCCCTGTCATCCTCCACATGTTCATAAACTTGGAAAATCAGTTGAGTAACCTCTTACTCCACTGGTTCAATTTCTTATTTCTCAGGTTTCTATTCATTGAATGAAAGGATGTATCCAACTATAAATTTTATTTGGTTCTTCATCTCATGTATGTTATCACTAAGATTTATAGCTGTCCATCTATTTTACCATAAAACATTTACTCTTGTATCACATGATAGTATTGGTTAGTCCATGCAAAATTATATGAAATTTAATAACTATAGAGATATTTTTTTAGGTTTTTTAATTTTTTGAAAAAATATATAATAAACTCACAATATGTGAAAGGAATATTGAGAAAAGAACATGATTGGATTCTTTAAAATTAATCTAGATTTTTTAAACACCCATTATAATGTGTACAAAAAATATATTTATTTTTCTATTTCTTATAGTGGATGACTGAGGATTTCTCTCTTGAGGATCCATTTACCCAATCATTTACTATTCCAAATGCTTATTATTTTGTTATTTTTTTATATTTTAAAATAAGTAAAGGAAAATTTTTGGTAGGGGGTATTTAAAATAATTAATTCATGCCTAAAATATAAATTCTTGTAATAAAAACTGCATTTTTTAGTAAGAGAGGATATGGTCATCAAATAGGCTACTCAGGTTCCATAAAAATATATTTTCATTATATAAATTCTATTCGATAGTTCATCCCATAATATATGAACCACCATCCATTAATTTGAGTGTAAAACTTAATATACCTATAAAATTCCCTCATCCCACCAAATATCACCTCCCCCAACAACCAAGAATGATGAACACACCTCAATCGAGCGTGTGACACCTTCCAAGTCCTAGCTCTATTTTATTTCATTTCATATATCGAAAAATTTCAACTCCATCATATAAATAAATTTTCTGAGATAAGGTAGTGACTAAATATATTGTATGAAATAGAATGATTCAGAGTATAATTTCATAGAGAGTTATAAAATCACATTAGAAAACCACACAACTTTTCCTTGCCCTATTATAAATAGAAAATAGAAAATAAGAAAAAATATTTGGGATATGGGAACATCAAAGAACCTCCCCCAAGGACAAGACTTAGTTTAGTTATTCCACATCATGATGATTAGATATTTTACAGAAAAAATAGTACAAATTATTGAAGATAGTGACACATAGAATACTTCTATTGAAAATTGAAAATATTTTATAGCGGAGAAAGTAGTACAATAAACCCTAAAATGAATTCCAAGGCTAAAGGATAAGTTGTGAACTATGGATAAAGTGAATAATAGAGGGATATAGATACATAATTTTACAATAGAGGGAATAATAATTTAAGTATATTTTAATGGATTATAGTATGCATAGGTGTTCATTAGGTGTCTTCCTTGCATGTATTAATTATGTAATAGTATCCTTCAATGTTTTAGTGAATTTTATTATCCTTTTAATTATATAAATGAACTTAAAACATTCATATTTAAATTTACCATGTGATTTTTCATTATTCTACTTTGAATTTAGTAAACATGGAAGAATAATATATGAAAGGAATTAAATGGATGAAAGTATCAGGTTGGATTCTATGCTATAACAATATTTTTAATTTTTTCACGTCGTGAAAGAGTATTCGTCATGATGGAGTTCTTAGTATTATATTTTTCCTTGTTCATTTAAAACCCCATGAAATGACTACATTCTACATAGATTGGGAACCTCCAAATTGTCAGTAGCACTAAAACTCTCCCTATCCTCATCATTGAATTACTGAATATCACATTATGTGAACTTATTTAATCTTATTCATCTATTTTTTTCCTATGAATCTATATTGGCATGATCTAATTTATTTGGGAATGCCAATTTTCTTATTTTCCTTATAATTGTATAAACTCTCACATATCTTCTATGGACACAATTTCTCAATGTATAAATCCATATGAATACCCTCTACTAAATATAAAATTCTTGAATATATCCCTAATGTCTAAGTAAAAAATATTATGTATAGGGGAAAACCTAAAATTCCATCAAAATTTCTTAAAAATTAGATTTTCATTTATATTGTAAAATAAGTAACACTATGAACTGAGTAAAATGATATGAATCTGTTAATCTTTTTTATATATTACCATAATTTTCAATTTCAACCCAATTCCTCTTCAATTGTATAATATATTTTGTATGTAATTAATATATTATTCCTGGCCCATATCTTCAATCATCCAAGGAAATGTTCATACATATCATATTAAGAAAATTAATTCCTCAAAAAAATGTTATGTATCCCATTCCATTTCCATTTTTTTATTCCCCTTAAAAAAGCCTCCAAAAGTTAGAATTTATGCTCCCATATTCTATCTTATCTTAAATAAAAACCCAAGATCTATGAATTGAATTTCGAATACCAAATAACATCTAAACCTTATTGATTATATAAAACCTTCTTAAAATAATTTAATATAATAAATTAAAGTATGACCATATAAATTTATAATATAATAATGATAAAATAATTTGAAATCGCAATATAGGCTAGTTTCACCACAAATACCAAATTATCCCTAAAAACTAAATATTTGATAATTATGCATAATATATTAAAATGGTGGTGATTAAATAATTGAATTAAAAAGTATAAATAATGAAATTATGATCTCTGTCAATTATACCTCCACTTTTAAAATAATATGTTGTCATACTTGGCATTTAAACAAGTAGCGAGTTGTTCCTATAGAACTTAAAAATGAATTTCATTTTGTAAATGGTTGTTAATCATTAAAATAGTCAAATTCCATTATAGTGGAACTATCCTTATAAATTGTAGAGGCGAAGATAAAATATGTAAATGTAACTTTGACCAAAACTATGATAAAAATCATCATGCCTCATTTTTATATAAGTGATTTAAAATTTATCATTATTTATATTCATCCATCATCACTGCCACTGAAATATATTCTACACTACAGTCATGTTTTTCACTACCATTACATTAAAAACATATTAAAAGGTATAATTAACCTCCCACTTACCATTTTGTGGGCCATTTCATTATACTATATATTTTATGTAATTAGTATAAAATATTGGATCTAATTTTTTTAAATTTAGGTGTATTTTATTTTATTATTACCTATTTTCATTAAATTTTATTTTATTACTTAAAAAAAATAAGGGAAATATTGATAGTAAAGGGGGGGGGGGGTACTGATATTTTTATTCTTGAAGTACCATCATTTTTATGGTTTTATTTTTTATATTGGGAATGATCTATTGAAAAACTAATGAAAAAAATTGATGTATAATTATAGTCTAAAATTTTAAATTATTATTATCTTCCAAATATTATTTAATATACTTGAAAATATTGATTTTAAAAATTATGAGTTAAATTAAAATATTTTGAATAAATTATTTTTCTCTATTCAAATAACTTTTTTAGTAGTTATATGAAAAATCTAGTGATTAATACATATGTTAATTCCTTCTTAATTATGCTATAAAATTGAATACTTGATTGAATAAAAATATGATCAAAATTAAGAAAAATATTTATTATCTTTTGAGGAAATAAATAATATTGAAATAATACCTAAAATTATAAATAAAAAATAGATGAGGAGTCATAGAATAAATGTAATATTATGGTTAAAATCACAATATATAATGATGAAAAAATTTGTCGTATGAGCGAGAAGTACAAAACAAAAATTGATTTTTAATGATAAATATATTAGAATTGTCATAATTTTCTATTCTAAATACTTAAATTGAATAATTTCTTATAAAGAATATGATTTATTTATTTTTAGATAAAATTAATTATCCTATAATGATGCTAAGGAACTACCTGTGGATGCATGAAATACATTTTCTTTTAATACTTTAATAAAATTTATAATTAATAAATTTTATAAGTTATATGATGATGAATCACATGAATCACATTTTCCCATGAAATACCCCTTCATGAAATTAATAAGTTACCCATTTTTGAATAAACTTCTATAACAATATTACAAATATATTAGAAATATGATGAATCTAACACCATCATTTTCATATATAAAAAATTTAGAAAGATGCATGAATATGTTATTATTGAAAATACTATGTTAAAGTAAGAGAATAAAAAATTAAAATTTTACTTGGGAAAAGGAAAAATGTAAGAACCAATATTTCCAAGACACTTTTAGTACAAAAAAATTCAAAGGATAATGGTAACATTAGATTTAATGGATTTTGGTCTATTTTTTAATTATCTTTATGAATATATATATCGTATGAGATTCAATAAGTTACATGATTTCAAATATTATTATTTTTAAATAATTTATGAATTATAATGCTTCTAAATGTTTTTCTTATTTGGTTCCAAATAATAATAGTTATAATATTTTTGGAATCAAATAGATTAATATGCCCATGTGATTATATGTTGTGTTAGATTATATTCATTTCATGATTTATATTATAATACTAGTGTCTTATTTTCACTATTATTCCATATTCTATCGAAATTCATTGTTTAAAAATTTATAATCAATTATATTGTAAAGACTTTTATTTTTTACATTTATTTCATTAGAGTATAGTATGGATTATTTTTGGGCATATTCACTAATATGGAATGATATTTCGAGGCTCAGTGTACCCAAAATTAATTTTAGAAATATATTAAATATATTAAACATAACTCATGCATAGTTTTCCTAAAAAAATAAAATAACTACTTAAAGGTGGTTTAGATCATAATCTGAGCCCACCATTGAGTTTAGAGTAATAGTTTTACCCTAGGTGTGACATAACCTTTGATGGAATCAGGATGTTCCAATAAGTGAAGTCATAGACTAATAAGTAGAATAATACAATTAAATTATTTATTTTATTTAACATGATGCAACGACCTAATCCATATCTATTTAGACACAGTTATGACCAATTCTCATGGTGGGTCATATAACCTTGATAATTGAGAGAGAGTGTAAAAGATATCCTTAAAGAATGATGATGATGGATTGAGGATCATCTACCCCAATGAAATTATAGGATCTCACTTATAACCACGACACAACTTCATTATTCATTAGGGATTGATCCACCTTGATGTAGGATGTTTCTTGTTATTATTATTTGTCCCTACATTATTATCCTACTATTAATGCGAATAAATATAACAATGGATTTATCCACCATTCGATAATATTGTGGGTGAAGGCTTATTTATGTGGGTATTATTGGGAGAAATTATTTATTTTATTATAGATCTTAATTCTTCATTCTAAATAAAAAAGTTGTGGGCGAACCTGAACATAGTCGCAGTTCATGCTTATTTTCCATGTTTTTTGGTTTTATCCATCCGTTATTCATCCATTAATCACCGATGATTTGTTTGATTGGTGGTTCGACAAAAATATCAACAAATCAATCATTATGAACCTATTTCTTGGCATAACAGACTGGTATTGTAGATCTGGGCTCAGTATGACATGGGGATTTTGCAGCAATGGAAATGACCATGGATTGGTTTCAATTTCCGGTAATCAATTGTGGTTTTGTAATGTGGTGATATATTGGTTCAATGTTATAGTTTTTTCTAATCAATTTGGATGACCAGAGATCAAGTCTCTAGTATCGATCATGTTTGATGGACTCTGATCCACAATTTGTAGTGGGAATCATAGAATAAATCAACAAAGGGGTAGAGAAGGAGGAATATATGTGAAAAAATGGGTTATGTGAAATATCACACTACGTGATGTGTAATGGAAGAACACACACCATGTAGGGGATATTTGATACGGTTCTAGGGTTTCATGTGAAGAAAAGTATCATATGGTCTGTGGTAGCTGTCACACAGTGCGTGACCCATACCTGGTGGTTCAGAATGTACCTTTGACGGTACAAAAACATGAACAAGAGTACATGGACTTATAAATTCCATGCACTAGGACATGGACTTATAAATTCCATGCACTAGGACATGGACTTGGCCATCTAAACATGAACATGACTATGAGTTCATGGGCTTAGACATGCTGTGTACTCATACACAAACATGGGTGTTGGTCATGAGAAAAAAATAGGACCCCTTGCCGATGGGACACATCGTGTACTACCAGTACACATTGTGTACTCCTTAAAATATGGATTGAATAACGTTTTCTCTTTAGGTATGACATGTTTCATTTGGTTACATTACCTTGATCAATTCAATGAGTGGTTAGTGTGGAGTCACCTCCTATGCAATGAACGATGATCCCCTCTGAGAAACTTTAGTCTTGTATAGAGTTGTTGGAATACATCTATGAGGATTATAGTGAGATCCAATATTATCATAATTTCCCTAGTTTGGGTTCTTGGTATCATCGTGGCCAACAATACATAGGCTTCAATCCTCTAGTTAGCATATTAATCTATATTGGGTTGTTGGTATCCTCCATGGATATGGGAGTGAACCTCATCTATGTATTTTAATCTTCATAATTACATTGATTATTTTTTATGAAAATATTTTATGATAGTGACAACTCAGATAGACTACATTTGAACTATTTTACTCATGGATCATGTTCTTCTAGATGAGTTTTTGTGGAACATTCTAGTAGGTATCCTAGGCTGGCTTTACAGTTGGGTCCTTACCTTGAGAGTTTCTCTCCACTTTGATTATATATGTATGTTCTTGTAATATGATGATGAAATATACTTGTGATGAGTTGATTATTATTATTGATGCTATATTCTTAGTGATTTTGGGGTGTCCTACTAGGTATTTTTATACTCAACCCTATATGGGATTTTCCTACATGTGTCATGTATTATGTAGAAAATTTACCTTTTGATGGATTCCTAGAGGTACCATGACTAGGTGGAGCTTAGTGAGATTGATAAAATGAAGCATTTTCCTATGGTTTCATTTATAGTTTTCTTCACCCACTTTATTTGTTAGACATGTTTTTAGTTTCTTAGTGGTGGGATTTCATTTAGCCCTTTTGATTTCTAGTAGTTGTTTTCATACTCAAATTATTGGATTTTAGATATATGCATTCATGGTTATCAGTTTTTTACATCTGAAAATTATATGGGCATAGAGATGTGTGGGTATCTGTGTATAAGTACATTACGATAAGGCCTCCCATGTGAGTGATATGCCTACTCAGCACTCGTCACCAACCCCTAGCATATTGGAGGTGATATTGGGGTTTTCATGGCATAGGACCCATTGGGATGGGTCATGATAGAGTAGTATCATAGGAGTTAGTTCAACCTTAGGTCAAGAGTCTATGAGAATGGTTTGGTTAAACAATGTTATGTTTTTTGAGTTTGGAATTCAGGATAGGGGATCTAGTGTTGGTGTCGTGGAAGACGTATCCATACACCAACTAGAATTTAGCCACATGATCACAAGGATAATCCCCTTAGTGATGAGACTTTGATACAAGGACCTGTTCAGAATGTATAACCTCTAGATGGTGAACCAATTTTACCACCACCTATTGAGAATATGATGGTACCTATAGTACCAGCTGATGAGGTGGAAAATATAAGAGCGCTTCATGAGTTTCAGTTATAGAAACCCCTTAGGTTCTAAGGTGTGCCCATCCCACAGGCGAATAAGGACTGGCTTGAGGAGGTTACATGATTTTTCCATCTTGTCAGAACTCCTACAGACTAGATAGTGATATTTTCAGTGAGCCTTCTCTATGGATCTATAGGATGATGATGGGTATTAGTGAATCTATCATATGATGAGGAGAATCTATTATAGTTCATTTTTAAGATCATTTTTGAGGGGATTTATCTCTATCTATGTTGAGGGTTGTGCACATCTAGGATCCTTATAGATTTAGCTGGGAAGTATGACTGTGTCTATGTATTCATTGAGGTTAACTAACCTCTATCGATACTCAATGGATATGGTACATGATAGTTTCTTTCAAGATCAAACCTTTGAGTGAGGACTATGCAGATACATATGATTCATTGTGATACCTCTACACATTCTTAAATATTCCGGAGTGCTATAGTGTGCTTTGGTGGTTGATAGTTTCCTAGATGAGCAGTCACAGACAGTTGTTGCCGGAAGTGGGCACACAGGAGAAGATACTTCCGTAGTAGGGAACCGATTATAGACTCAGGGACTTGGATATGTGAATTTTTTTAGGAGGTGATCATAGGAAAGAGCGCCTGTGGTTTAGGGATAACATGATGGATGTAGTCACACATGGGAGAGGTGGTGCTACTCTTTTGAATGTTGGGGACATCTTATGTTGGATTTTCGACACTCCATACAACTAATAGAGAGATAGTGGATGTTCCACCAAAGTAGAGGCAATAGTAAGATTAGGTAGGTACATAGATATTTGGACATCGAAAAAGATCTGATAGAGTATCTGGAGGTGGCATACATTATGACTTGTTACCACTACCACCCCTATGTGGTCTATTCCAGGATCAGGGAGCTGGGGGACACCTGTGAGGGAAACTGTAGGTGGTCGAGGATTATGACCCTGGGGCTCTAGGGATGATAGAAGGTATGAAATGTGTATTTTATAAGTTATCTATAGTACTATCATACATAGGTGTGATTCATTCCTTTATTTCCACTTACCTAGTTTGATACATAGAGATTTTGATTAAGCCTTTGGCTCGACCATTGCGCTTGGAGATTCCAACTGTAGATGACTCAAAAATCACATACATCTACCAACAGTGTGACCTAAGTCTTTGAGGAGAGAGTTTTATTTGGGATCTATTTATAGAAGTGATGAGTCCTTACAATATAATCATAAGTATGGAATATTTATCTACTGTTCATACCTAGATAGACCGTTTCTGGAGGAGGATGTGGTGTTTCCATAAAAATGGGATGAGGTTTTCCTTTATGGGTGAAAAGGATACCCAGGAAGATTTAGATGGACTCATGCATAGGAGGTTGCATCCAATTACTCCTTAATTGGTTATAATGTCCCATTTTAGAACTAATTCTCTATGTTTTTAGTTTCCTACAGTAGTGGTGGAGTATGGGGAAATATTTCTTAAGGATGTTCCAGGACTATGTCCCTCCCAGGATATAGAATTATGAATTGTTCTACACCCTAGGATTACCCCAATATATTCTCTATCTTATCAGATGTCTACCATTGAGCTTTTCAAGTTGAGGGTGTAATTAGAGGAATTTCAAAAGGACTTTATCCAGCCCAGAGTTTCACCCTAGGCTGTCCAAGTGTTTTTGTCCAATACGGAGAATAGAAGTTTGATGTTTTTTGTAGATTACCATTGGATAAACCATGTGAACATAAAGTACATGTATCCACTAATGATGGTGATGAACTCTTTTATTAGTTGATTGGGGAAATATTGTTCATGAATATTGACCTCAGATCAGGCTATCACCAGTTTTGAGTACAATTAGAGGATATACCGAAGATGTTTTTTTTGATGTTGGTAGAGTCACTATGAGTTCTTGGTGATTTACTTTCAGATGAAAAAAACCTCCATAGTGTTTATGGGACTCATGAAATTGATCATTCAGGCTTTATTATATTGTTTTTTAGTAGTCTTCATTAACACCATCCTAGTGTACTCAAAATTGGAGGAGGGGCATGAAAAACACATGAGGATGGTTCTTGATGTACTTTGAGAGAACCAGATATATATAAATCTCTCTAAGTGACAGTTATAGATTTAGGAGGTCTAATTTCTAGAACATGTTATTTATATTATGGTATATTAGTGGACCAAACACAGGTCAAGGAAATGTTGTCTTGGGATCCACCCAAGAGCATGATGGAGGGGAGGTGATTCCTTAGGTTGGTAGGATACTATTAAAATTTCACGCTAGATTTATTTAGGATATCAGTCCCCTTGATATATTTGACCCAAAAGTGGAATATATTCAAGTAGAATGAGAGGTTCTAGTAGGTTTTCACGGATTTTTGGTATAGATTTATGAGTTCTCCCATTTTTATATTTCCAAAGGAGGGTGTCGAGTACGTAGTGTTTTGCAACACATCAGGCACTAGGCTTGGTTTTTTTCTAATGAAGATGTGGGTGGTGATTTCTTATAGTTCATATCTTTTTAGACTAATTGAGTAGAATTATGTGACCCATGATCTTGAGTTATTGGTGGTAGTTTTCGAATTGAAGATATGGTGATAGTACCTGATGGGTGAGAGGGTTATCATCTATTTTTACCATAGGAGTATCTAGTATATCTTATCTTACGAGGATATTAATTTGAGATTGGGGTGGTGAATACATTTCCTCTCAGATTATGTCTTTGATATTGTCTATACTCTTGGGAAGGAGAATGTGGTAATAGATAATCTATATAGTAAATCTCGTTCATAATTATTGAGTGAGGCATCAAAGAAATTAGCCTATTACAGTTATCCTTTGTGGATGGGGATGAATCAATTTAACATTAGTCAATGGTTGTTACCCATACACTTTTACAGTGAGTCTATGGGGTACAACAAGGGGATACTATCTATGAGACCCTACATAATTAGATATCCACTATACATGCTCATGATGGATTTTCTAAAGGTGGGGACCATGTAGTTCTTTTCAGAGGATGAACGATGGTTCCAGTGAGGTTTCCATATGAGTTTTTGAGGGATTTTCATACATATACCTTAATGGTACATCTAAATGTGTATTAGATATACAAGGACCTCTAATGTCAGTTTTGGTGGTCAGGTATGGAGAAGAAACTTGCAGAGTTTTTCTCTCAATGTCTTACTTGTTAGCAAGTAAATGATAAGCACCAAGTTCCTACAAATTTAGATCAAACCCTTGAGGTTACAGAGTAAAACATGGATGGGATATCCTTTTAATTAGTGGGGGGTTACCATGTACGTCCACGGAAAATGATTCCATCTAGGTGATCATAGACCGAGTCACAAAGTCATCCCACTTTCTATTTATTTAATCGCAGAGTTCAGTAGAGAGCTTGAGATTCCTCTATGTGCAAGAGATTTTCCAACTCCATGAAGTTCTATCTATGATAATTTTTTATCAATACAATCATTTCACATCATATTTATGGAAGGTATTATAGGATAATTTTTGTAATTAGTTGAATTTGAACATAGAGTTTCACCCCTAGACTGATGGCTAAACTGAACAGACCATTCATAACATGGAGGATATGTTTTAGGCATGCATGTTATACTTTTTTATATATTTGATATTATCACCTATTATTGGTTTAGTTTTATAAAACAACATGTACCATTACACCATTGGTATGGCACCATTCTAGTCCCTGTATAAGTGACCTTGTAGGTCTCCACTATACTGAACTAAACTAGGAGAGTCAGCACTTATGGGCCCAAATTTGGTGCGAGCCACTATAGAGAAGTTGTATATCATCCAAGATTGGATGAAGACTCTAAAGATCTATCAAAAGTCTTATGTAGACCATCAACAATGGTCTTTGGGGTTCTAAGAGGGAGACCATGTGTTTCTGAGGGTCTCACATCAACATGGGTTGCAGTGGTTTCGCCAAGAGAAGAGGGTAAGCTATCTTCAAGATTCATTGTCCCTTTCTAGATATTATGTAGTGTTTGAGAGGTGGAATACCTCTTAGATCTACCACAACAGTTATATTGGGTACATGACGTCTTCCACATGTTGTAGTTAAAGAGATACATGCATGACCCATTGCATGTTATCGATTTTTGTGAGATGGACATTGAGGATGGAGCTACGATTGATGAGTACCCAATAGATATTGAGGATTGGTAAGAGAGGATTCTCCATGGGTGAGTGATTACTTTAGTGTGTGTATGGGGGTAGAATGGGAATATTTAGGAGTGTACCTGGGATTGGGAGACCCAGCTGCATACGTAGTACCCACATCTATTTTTTAGCCTTTTGTTTTGGTTTTCTGGGATGTCAAACCATAAGGTTTAGAGAATTTAATGACCCCAATTTTTCCATCCATTGTTTTTGAATACTGTATAGATATTTTTCAAAGCTATATTCTAAGATCAAATGATATTCCAAGGCCTAGTGTGCCCAAAATTATTTTTTAAAATATATGAAATATATAAAATATAATATGTGTGCAATTTTCCTAAAAAACTGGAAAAATCCTAAATGTAGGATCAAATTATTAAATCTGAGGCCTCTGTTGTGTTCAGAGGATGCGTTTCACTCTTTTAGTGTGATAAACATTTTTGGTATTGGGAGTTTTCATAAGGTGAAGTCACAAGTGAATAAATAAAATAAATAAATTAAACTACTTATTTTATTTAATGTGACACAATGACCTAATCCCTATATATATAAACATGGTTATGAACAATTCTTAGGGTTAGATGCATAACCCTATGAATTGAGCAATAAAATTGGATAGATAAATTGACAATAATGTAGATGGACCAAGGACTGTTTACACCAAAAAAATTTGAGGATCTCACTAAAGATAATGAAGCATATTCAATATTAATTAGTGATCAATCCACATTTAGGTATGATGTTTTTATTAGATGGATTGATACCTATCTTCTTATCCTATGATGAACACAAATCAATCAACCAATAGATTGATTCGTGATTCAATTTTATTGTGGGTGCATGATTTTTTTATGTGGGGATTATTAGGATAAATTATTTATTTCATTATGGATCTCTGTTCATCATTCTAATGGCAAAAAATTGGGGCCAACCCGAACATAGCATAGGTTTGTTCCTCTTTTTCATGTTTCTTGATTTTTTCCCACCATTCTTCATGAATTCATTATCATTGTTTTTTTGACCAGTGTTTCAATAAAAAAATTGAGAAATAAATCATTTCATATCCTTTTATTATCAAAATAGAATGATATTGAAGATTTGGAATTGTTATTATGTGGGGATCTAGAGATAATAGAAGTTAAAGTGGGTCAATTTGGATTTCGGGTCACTAGTTATGATTTCAGAATGATGTAGTAGATTAGTTCAATTTAAGAGTTTTCTTGATTAATTTGGATGGATGAATATCAAATTTCAATTAGTGACCAGGTTATGTTGACTCAGATCCATGATTTTCCAATAAAAATTTGAAAGAAATCGAGTTTGGAGTAGTAGAAGAGGAATCCATATTAAGAACCATGGGTTTTGTGAAATCCCCCACTATAAATCATGTAACGGAAGAATAAATTCCATATAAGGGACCCTAGATGTGGTGCTAGGGTTCTATGTGAAGAAAAAAATCACATAACATGTGAAAGATGTCACATGGAATGTGACCCTTACCTGGTGACTTATCATGTACCTTGGTGGGTACACGAACATAGCCAAGAGTACATAGGCTTGGTCATGTCATGTACTCTAGCACATATACAGAAAACCAGACATTGAAATGGATAGGAGTACATAGGCTTGGTTACACATTGTACTCATACACAAACATAGTCGCAATCCATGATACATGGATAAGACCCAGTTTCAAAGGGACACATAGTGTACTACCAATACACACCATGTACTCCTTCAAAGATGTCTTGGATCCCTTATCCTCTCTATCTTGGACAAATTTTCTAAGGGTATGTTACCTTGATCCATTACCTGAGGGTTTGGTATAGAGTTCTATCTAATGTATAGAATGGTAATCCCTTCCATGGAAGTTTAGTGTTGGAGAGAGTTGTTGGAATCCTTATATGAAGCTCGGAGTGAGATCCTCAATCATCATTATTTACCTAGGTGAGGTTTTTAGTATTGTTTTGAACAACACTATTTGGGAATAGATCCCCTACTTAGAGAGTTAATACATATTAGGTTGTTAGTATCCCCCACAGATCTAGGGGTGATCCTCATATATGTATCATTCTATTTGGAATTCTAGTGTGTACTTATTATGGGGATACCTGATGAGACTGACATCTCATATGGACACCATTAGTGATATTTGATTCATGGAGTGTGTTCTCCAAGATGAGTTCTACGTGGAATTTTCGTGCAGGAATCCTAGGATAGATTTATTATTGTGACCTTACCTTGAGACTACATGCATACTTTGTGTATATCTAGATGTTATTATTACATTCTGTTGACATATACCTATGATGTACTGATTATTATTCTGGATTCTATATGCTTAGTGATTTAGGAGTGTCCTACTGGGTATTATTATACTCACCCATGAATGGGAATTTACTATATGTTTCATGTCTTATGCAGGCGATGAACCTTTTGATGGAGTCATAGTGGGACCAAGACTAGAAAGAGCTTAGTGTGCTAAACATACTGAGGCGTGTTCTTATGATTTCATTGACATTAATCCTTATAAATTTTATATGCTGGACATGTATTTAGTTTCTTTGTGGTGCGATTTAATTTTTCCATTTTTCTTTTGAGTACTTATTTTTTTTACTATAATGGTGATATTTTAGATGTATCCATGAATAGTTATCAGTTGTTTTACATTTAAAAATTATATGGGATGGGAAATGTGTGCATACATTAGGCTAAGACCTCCCATGTGAGTTATATGCCTACTCAGTGCTGGTCGCTATCCCCTGGCCTATTGAATATTGGATTGGCGTAGTTACGGCATGGGCCCCATTGGGATGGTTCATGACATAAATCCTTGACATAATTGTTTTATCCTTAGGTATAACATGTTTATAATTAATGGAATAATGATTATGATCTCTCTAAGCTTGATTTATCATGTTTACTTATGTTATGATAATATTTATTTTTACCCTTTAAAATATAAGAGATATCATTTATAGTATAAAGATATATATATATATATATTGATTTCAAAACTATAATTTTATTCTAAAGTGTAACACCTATTATATTAAGGGATTTAGAAATATTTCCTTTAAATAGATATATCATATATAAAAATATACCCTATTACTATGATTATTATCATTCAGGGATGGAAATATGATTAATTATAGAAAATTATATATCATTAAATTCATGTTGTAAATACCCATGTATTTTTGGGTTTTGAAAATAAAAGGATATTTTATTTTTTTAATTCCAATTGTTTATGAGGGGATAATTAGTAATTTCATCAAGAATATTATCAATGAAATAATTTATAAGGGTTTCATTGAAATATTAATAGGGTGTTTACATTTGGAATGGAGTTTCTTGTGATTTTGAGCCAAGTATATTTTTTAAAAATATTATAAAAATATTTAAATAAATATTTAATACTTCCATGGCATGAATGTTGAAAACATTTATACAGATTCATGGATTGAAATTCCAACTTCATGGTTAAGTCCATATTGAGGGGGTTTAACTAGAAAAATAATGAACTCCATTTAGGTTCTAGTGATCAAGATATGGTTTTAAATGTTTATTTAAATTAAATTAAATTTATTCCCCCCTTGTTCCTTCCTATATAATCACAGATAGATGGGATATATTACCCTATTTCACTCTCCAACTAAAATTGGAAGGGGGAGGAAGATGAATTTATTTTACAGAGAGCTCTATTGGATTCGAACTAGGATGCAGTGACCTTGGAATAGGGGCCCTCACATAAGATTACATAATTTTTAGAAAGTTAGTCAGAATATCTCAATTTTCCCCATTTTCCATTTGAATCATTATTTTGAAAATATTATTTGGTATCTGGATTTTTTTGAGTTATTTACAAATTATTTAGGGATTGATCTTGATTTTTTATTGGTTTTGTTCTGTGTTTTTAAGACAGTTTCAAATAAAAATTTTGAGTTTTTAGTGTTTTGTGTAAAAGAAGAAAAAATAGATTATTATTTTTTTATTTTTGGTAAGTATATTAGCCTTACGCAACATGTTTTATAATGGTAAAATTATGCTAAAACCTATGTTGGGGGACCTACATAAGGGAAAGATCTAGGATGCCCTAACATAGAGGGAACTATGTGAGGGAAACAACCTTGTTATCTTTACATATCAGGACATACATTAGGGTAGCCAGTGTTAACCTTATATAGTTACCCACTCCTTGCATACATGTATTTTTTAAAGAAAAAAATTTAAAACATTTATCCCCTTTTACAAGATTATCCCAACATATAAAAGGGGATTTTTGTTGATAATAATAAATTAATTAATATATTAAAATTAATTGTGACATTAATTATAAAATAAATTGGGAATTTATTTTATAATTAATTAATGTTTTGTAAATGAAATTAGGACCTTGTATTGATAGATGAAAACTATTTGGTCATGGATGAGATTTATATAGGAGCATTGTACCTTTCTTACAAACGGAGTAAATCTATAAGTAATATAGGTGTTCCCTTGATCATAACCCTTTGGTATGTTCTTTATTTTATTTAAATGTGTCATGTGATATGCGACTTCATCCCTATAGGCGATTAACCTTTTTAAATTAAATGAAATTTTTAAATTCAAATGAATTGATTTTATTAAACTAAAATGATTATGACTGGGATGAATAAAGTGATGAGGTCCCCAATGGACCCTCATGCACTAGCTTATTCCTTGATCAATTATGGATAAGGCCTTGATTATGACTATGTGTCTTGCAAGACTTGGACCCTAATGTGTTAGATTTAAATGAAATTAGATACCTTAGAAAACCTATATGGGTCCCCATAGAACCCTTGAGTAATTATATGGGACATGAGAAGAATGAAAAACCCTAGTTGGCCTCATATGACCATTGAGATACCTTAGAGATATTGGGTTTGTGAGACAATAATTGGGGAGAGTGTTCATCCCACTTTAGTAATTCAATATTGGGAAGAAATTCCAGGGGTGAGATTTTTTTTATGTTGGGTGAGAGGATTTACTTCTGATGAATTGGGATGAGAGATGATATTTTCATCAACTTCCAAAAGTTATTCTATTATGGATTATAAATTGAGTCTAGTCAGTCTGAGATATGTTTATGAAGATGTAGAGGGCTACTATTCTCTCTAAGTGATGGATGTTGACCTATGAGTTAGGAATGAGATAGACGAACCCATATTGGATTTCCGTATATGATTTTACCAAAGGGGCCTTGGAGAGTGCCCCAGTTATATATATTGATCCTATATATGGTCAATTTAGTGTATCTAATATTGATGATTATGAGTGTTACCTTAGAACCAAAGTTAATAACATGTGCATGGATTAGTTATATTGGTGATGATAGGTCGTGAACTTGAGAGGAAAACCATGTTTATATAACATAGATTGGGAAAATGGAAAACTAATGTCATTATTATTATTATTATTATTATTATTGTCACAAGGTATTTATGGTTGCATATAGGCCCCTTGATATATGATTATGGATGTTAGGGATTACTCCCTAGAATTTGATTGCACTTGATGATAAAGGATAGTAAGGAATACCTCCTTAGGATGCCATGATGGTTGGTGACTAGGGGATGCTAGTGAAGACCTCAATAGGAAATAGTGTTCATGCCTTATGATGTTTTGAGGGATGACTAGGGATTCTTATGATCTAGACGTATACCTAATAATAATTTTTATAATGACTAGTGATACCTAGGATCTGGTGGGATGCTTGGTGATGATTTATGGAAGTCTAGTGGAGCCTAGTATTTAGTGATATTGTCTTGTAATATGAGATTCCTAGGATACCTATGATTTATATATTGAGTTCAGAGACATTATAGGATGACTAATACACCGAAGATATAGAGTTTATACATGATACTAAGATATTTCTAGGATACTATCTAGGATTCTGATAGATAATTATTTTATTGGTTTACCTAGGATACTCACTATGATTTGATGTTATATTTAGTGGTGGAATGTTCATGATATTTTTAGGTAAACATTTTATTCCTTTAAGGGTATGTGTAATGATCAAAGATATTTGAAATTGGATGAAGTAGGTATAATAGATCCTAGGTGTGACGTTAGAACATGAGGATTAATATTAGTATTTTATTTTCATTTCAACAATTATTTTATTATTTTTAGCATAACACTTGTATGCATACACTGCATTTATTGGTTATGTATTGGAATATGTTGGTGGTTCTCTAATAAGTTGTATTCACACCTTGATCGGGCGACCATGAAAATTTAGTACCCAGTAATCCATCATTGGAATAGGTTTAGTTTGGGAAGAGGTATGGAGTATCTTGATCGAGCATGGTAACTACGTTGGGATTAAGATACTCTCTGTTACAAGGATCAAGGTTGGTAGTAGAGCCTCTTGTATTTTATTTTATTTTTATTTTATTTTTTTATATGTGATCAACCCATTGGGTGATCAATTTCTATGTTCTGGAATTATTTAGAGTTTGTATAACTTTATACTTACATATAAATTTAATATATCATATTGTTTTTATTCATTACTTCCATGAACTTGTTTTATTATTACGGGTTCTTTTTGGTTATTTATTTTCCACTAATATTACTATTGTAATATTGGGGTATAGTCTCCCCAAAATACTACCCTAGACCTATGACACTAGTCAAAAGCCTCTGTAATATAGGGAGGCATGAATAAGGTCATGTGGTGACCCAATCTAATTAATATTCATATTAATCAGGGATTTGGACAATAAAAAGTTCTATTAGATATTTTTATTTTATCTTATTATCTAGGGAGATGGTAGAAATTTGATATAGGAATGTGTTGGAGTTTGTTATAGATATAAGACTGATGCATAAAAAACATTTTATAATGTAAATTCTATGTTATGAGGGGTGTAGAATTGTTTTTTCCAGTTTCTACTTTTATAATTGTATGATTTCGGATTTCGTGACCCACATGGAATTTTATAATTTAGGATTTATTAAAGTTTTAGCTCTTGTACCATTGGAAAGAGGCCTATGTACATGAATTAGTTTTGGAATGAAGGATTCACATAAAATACATGTGCTTACTTGAGATTTATATATTGGATGATAGAGAGTTAAACTATTTAATGTTCTAAAAACAAATTATATTGTTTTTCCTCGTAAAAATTGTTAGTGGAACTCTACGAAGCTAAACCATAATATATGTTTTTTGATGATAGGTCAGGTTAGTATTATGGATGATTTTACTTAATGATGTCTTTGTATTCCCTATTTTAAGAGTTTTATAGTTACCCTTAAAAGGATAGTAAATAATATGAAACCACAATGATAAACACATTTTGGGTGAATATTATACTAGTTTAGTTATTTAAAGTGTCAAAAGAAAACTACATGGTGTTTTCCCATATATATTTTCGGTGAAATTCTACTCAACAAAACAATATGGATATAGGATACTCAACAAAAATCATCATGGAATAATTCTATAATATACATATATTGATGGATTATATCTTTATTCTTTATGGGGTATCCCTATTTACCAATTCCTAGTGAGAATCGATGCCTAGAGTAGGCTAATGATATGACATGTGAAGCTTGATTTATATATACATGAGACCCTAGTATGGGTGTGTTTTTCCATTGAGTTTTCATGTAACTTATGAGATAGGAACCA
This sequence comes from Viscum album, assembly GCA_963277665.1. Lineage (NCBI taxonomy): Eukaryota > Viridiplantae > Streptophyta > Magnoliopsida > Santalales > Viscaceae > Viscum > Viscum album. The sequence continues at coordinate 344,789,236 of OY728152.1, read as the reverse complement.
ATAGGTGTTTCTCAAGAGTTTTGACCATGTGATATATGACCTATACTCTATTTGGGAGATCCTAGTTCTTTGATATATGGATCAAGATATCGTTTTTCCAATTATTATGGTTGTGATGAGATATTATATCAGAGGGAAACCTAAGAGAAGGGTTATCCAAGGTTTGAGAGTTCCCCTAGATATGAGAAGCATGATTAGATGCTTCAGATTATGGTATTGGGGAATGAAAGGTTATACTATGTATATGATATAGTCATGTGAAATTCCAAGGGTTTTTATGAGATGAGGAACATTAATTTCTAGTTATTTTGGCATTAAGGCTGGTTTTGGATGTTGATATTATTTGGGATACATGAATATATTGATTTGAGGTGTATTTGTTTATTATATAGATGATTATTATCCTAGGTGGTTGGTCAGAGGAAGGATATAGAATGGGTATATTCTTTTGGTTAGTGATGAAACCCAGGTTGGCGGGTGATCATGTGGTAGACTGTGGGATATGTGATATGACTTGATTTTGAAAAGAAGCACCAAGGGTTCTTCTGGAAAGATGCAATTGACAAGATATTTATCATGGTCTGTGGTTTAGGTTCATGAGACTAGATTCAGAGAGATGTATGATTAATGGGAGTATTAGTTAGGTCATGTGACCAGGTGACACATAAATATAGACCTATTAAATTCAGATAAACTTGAGGTAGTATATGATCTTTACACATAGTGCTATTTGAGTTGTGAATTGGTGTGCGATGATGGATGGAACCAAGTATGGTGGTTCTGAAAGAATAATTACACACATAGTTTCCTAAATGTTTGATGAGAGGGATTGTCTCCTCAGTGATGTGGTGAAAACACTGTGGATGGATGGTGTCAGTATTAACAAGATGGATTAGCATGGATACAGATGAGTGATACATATGCAATGATGGAACCTCTTTCAGTTAATCTTTTAGAGGAATTTAAGGTAATCCATATGGTGGGTAGTGAAATATAGGTATAGCATCCCGCCTTTTTATCACATAATCTTTCATTACATTTTTCAAAACCGAGGATCTTTAAGGTTTAGTGTCTTGGAAACCAGGAACTTTAAACATGAAAACATAAAACATTCTTCTAAAACACTTGAAAGGCTTCTCCTCATGTTCATCCTAGGTTCATTACTACATCACATAACCTGGGGTCATACATCAAAAGAAAGGGTGAGAAAAAATCCCAGTAAGGGAAACAAGAGAAACATTTTACATGTGAACTTGAGATACTTCAATAAGGTCATGAAAAGAACATTAAGGAATGAGAAAGAAATAATGAGGAATATCATAATAAAAATAACATTTTTCATAACTTGAAGATGTGGCTACATCATTTAACACAGACAATCATGAACATATCACCAAGGTCCATCCCCAAGGTGTCATTTGAAAATTACCAAGGTTATTCACCAAGGTATCGTGAAAATTGTAATCTCTAGTGGTTACATCATTACCCAATGCATTGTAGCGCTATCAGGGAGCACCCTTAAATTTGTCTTTATTATCATGTGATACACATATATCATCATCAAAAATTTCATAAATAACCCATATAGCATAAAATAAATGGGTTTCATTTCATAATCATAACGTTTTAAAAACTGCTTTAAAGACATGATCTTTACGTCACTTTAAACCCACAGAAGGGGAGAGCGGGTTTAATGTATGTAAATACCAGAATTTAAAATAGAAAATTATTGTATATATGTGAATAACCCTGTAGAAATAAGAGCTTTGAGTATTCACTTAATAACATGAAGTAATTTTGAGAAAAAGAGAGGCATTTTGAGACGAAAATTCTGCAGCACAACGGCTACGTTACAGGGTTTTAGAAAACGTTGAAAAGAGAGGGGACATGGGGAAAACAATCATAAATGACCCATAAAACAGTATAGGGACAGAATATAAGGGATTTAAGAACATGGTAATGAAATTTGAAAATATACCATATGATATGAATAACATGAAAGGAAGACAAAAATAAGATTTCTCTTATGAAAATTCGGCAGCCTAACAGAGTTACATAAACTTCAACAAAAAATGAATTGATGATTTCAAATAGGGTCTCTCATCATATGAACATAAAAGATCAGTATTATAGATATAGAGATCATACCCCAACATAATAAAAAGGAACTTGCAAGACTTGACATGGAATTAGAACTTTGAAAAGGAGAAGGGTGAAATAATCCCTTAAAAATTCGGCAGCCTAACGGCTTCACTTAAAATTCAACATAAAATGAATTGATGAGATCAAATAGGGTCTCTAATCATATGAACATAAGATTCAAGTATGATATATATAGAGATCATACCCCAACATAACAGAAAGGAACTTGAAATAATTGACATGAAAGTAGAACTTCAAAATGAAAAGGGTGAAGAACCACTTAAAAAATTCGGTAGACTAACGACGCCACTTAAAACATCAAAATACTGAATTGAAGAGATCAAATGGGGTATCTCATCATATTATCATAAAATATCAGTATGATAAATTTAGAGATCATACCCCAACATAATAAAAATGAACTTGCAACACTTTACATGATAATAGATCTTGAAAAATGAGAAGGGAGAAAGAATCCGTTACAAAAATTTCGGCAGCCTAACGGCGCCACTTAAAACATCATAAAACGAAATAATGAGAGTAAGAGGGGATATATCATTATGTGAACATGAAAAGGGCAGTAAGATGAGTATAAAAGAACACCCTTTAACATAATAACATGGAGCATAAAAGAAATTACATAAAAGCGATTTCTTGAAAAGAAAGAGAGAGATCAGACCCCTTACCTTAAAATGTAACTCTTAAAACTCAAAGGTTGGGATCTTGAGGGATTAGGGGCACCTTGGGAGGACTCCTTGGGAGGTAATGAGACTAGAAATTCGTTGGTGGAGAGTGGGGAGTAGAATGGATGAGAGGATGTCTTGGTATTTATAGGGAAAGTGAGGGGACAAGGCATTAATGGCCAAGGAACACCTCATTAGTGGTTTTGGAAAAACCATGGGATTTCCCATGGTATTTGTCCATGGTATTGTCCACATGGGACACCTCATACCTTATCTTACTATTCATAAGTCGACCATATTGATTAAATACTTAATACATCATTTAATGATGTCATTAGACACCCGTAACTTAAAAACTGTATTTTCACTATTCATCGAAAATTCAACTTTCTCAGAATAATCCCAAAATTTCACCTTAACCAAATATCAACACTCTGATTAAAAATATGAACTCCATTTTATAAAAATAATTTTCTAAATATTTTTAATTTAATTTTTAAATAAAAACACTATTCATCGAAAATTCATTTTTTTCAGAGAAAACCGCAAAAATTACCATAACATAATATCGGTTCTTTGAGTTCAAAAATGAAATCCATTTTATAAAAATAATATTATAAATACTTTTAATTAAATTTTTAATTAAAAAACACTATTCACCCAAAAAACTAATACTTGAATAATAATTTATGAAATCGTTATTTAACCATTTTATTGAATCACATTACTTAATCAAGGTGCCTCGATTATATTAATACTTTCTTTAAGTGAGATTACTAATCCATTTGGACACATTACTAATCCTAATCATAAAATCACTATTCATAATTTACTATTCATCAAGAATTTAGTTGATCTTATTAGACTCTAAATTTTGTACGGAACATAATTGTAGAAGACCATTTTTCAAAAATCATTACACATTTTTAATTATTTAAGGTTTACATAACCATTTTTAAAATATCCTTTTTCTAAAATTCATCAAAAATATGAATACTATATTTATCCGGTCATTTGAAAATTCATAAACTTCATCATAAGAAGAATTCCCAATTTTTATTTAAAACAAAGGATTACACAAGGCAGTTATGGTCTCCTTATATAGCCCCTTATCACACTAGCATAGGACCTAAGTGTAAGGTGTGCTAAGGTGAGAGAATATGAGGGAGGCTCGGCTAACATCGCACGAGTAGTAATTTCTATTAGTTTGAACTTCTTGCAAAGGCGATTCTGTTCTAGCTTCACACGATGAAGTTCGGCTTGGGTTTGGTCCAGAGCAAAGCCCAGTGGTGCTACCTCCTTCCCATGTTCTGTTAGATGGGCTTCGATCGGACCAAGACTACTGGGAGTGGCCATCAAATCTTCTTTCTATAATAATTAACCAAGATTACTTGTATTTAGAGACAATAATCAAAATGTTTAGTTTACAGCAGTCATATTGACCAATGGTCATATAACCGTCTAAACCCAACGATCTCATTTTAATTATAATCATGTTATCAAGTGAAACATTTTTGTTGAGTATAAAAATAAAATAAAATAACACATAAAATTAGGAAACAAGATTTATTCAAAATTTCGGGTCGTTACATTCTTCCCCCCTTAAGAAATTGCCTCCTCTCAATTTTTAAAATTGGGTTTTGAAATTTCATTGAATGTCCCACATCGGAAAAGGAGTCAGTAAAATTATTACTTTAAAAGAAAGAAAGGGAAGTACAAAGGTCACCCGAGTTAACCCACACTAGGATTCCATGTAGGAAAACATGGACATGGAAGAAAAACAAAGGGTCAAGTTCTGGGGGAGAGTGATAGAGAACATGATTAGGAGAAAGTTAACCATAAGAAAATCCCAAACTTATGATGTGTGTAAACGGTCTTTGATTACCTAGTAGGAAACATAAACCAACAACGTTTTTGTTTTACGTTCCTTTTCATAATTTTGAGGAATTCATTTAAAACATAAAACAAAAACATAAGAAAATATACCTATCTTCATGTAGAGTTTCATCCTTTAATAAGTTTCTACCCAAAAATAATTTTTTCTCCAAACTATGAGAATCCAAAACTACTTGGTCTCATCAAAACAAAAGAATCATCTTCTAGAGAATCACATAATCCACAAAAGATTAACTATCTATTTCTTCTATCTTTAAACATTATCCCAAAAACAGAAAGGGTAAGGTAAAACAACTCTTCAAAAAGAAAGAATCCTATAGGAATGGAAACTACTTTTAAATCTTCAATGTTCTATGGTACTACCCATAGTTCATCATTGACAATTCCATAAATAACGGTCATTAAGATTCCTAAAAAAACCAAACTAATATTGAAAACCAAATACAAGAAGGATTTGATAACATAGTCTTCCAAAATAAACTTCATTGTTCATCTCCAGACAACATCAACCACTCCTAACATCTTATAACAAAAGTATCTAACCTAAACATATTTTACCCAAGATAGGTTAATCATTCTCATAAGTAACCTAAATTACTATAAGTCCACCTTAAATTCATCGATTCTTCAAAATATAAGTTAACCTTACTCCTCAATGAAAATACCGTAGTAATCTATTTACCTCGATCATATAGGGTCCCCAAAATAGTGAACGTCTTCCAAAATAATAATCATATTCTAATCCCCTAATCATCCCTGTCATATTAATACGGCAATCGTCGCATTTCCTATCACATTGATTGTTGGGACATGTTATTCCTTTTCCTGCCATTAACTAAGAAAAAAAACTATAATTAGGGGCTTAAATACTTAGCCAATAATCATGAAAAGGAACTGAAAGCATATAAGGATAACTTGTAGAAGAAAAGTATACCCTAACTTGTGATCCCCTAGGTTCCCATATAGGTTATCCATGATCATATATTCTTATGTGAATCTTTATTTTATTTTATCTTTTTTCCTTTAACAATGGTTCATACTAAGCTTATGAATTTACCAAAGCATATCCCCTGGGAGTGTCGTAACCAAGAGTGCAGCAAGGCCCATTGTCGTGTACCAGTTCCCGTTCGAGTCTATCTCAAAGCGGTGTTTTAGGGTTTTACCCCTATGTACATCTGTGCCAGAGCCACCTCTACCTGCTCGTATCCAGATAGGGATGTATTTTCTTGGCAACCCCTTACTCAATACTCACCAAAATACCAGGAAGATTTCCTATATTTAAACTTTTATATAGGTTTATTCCTAGAGTTTTCATATCCTAATTTCCACAAATAACTAAATCATCCTTTGATACCAACTATATAATCCCACCTTTTTATCACATAATCTTTCATTACATTTTACAAAACCGAGGATTTTTAAGGTTTAATGTCTTGGAAACCAAGAACTTTAAACATGAAAAGATAAAGCATTATTCTAAAACACTTGAAAGGCTTCTCCTGATGTTCATCCTAGGTTCATTACTGCATCACATAACCTAGGGACATACATCAAAAGAAAGGGTGAGAAAAAACCCCAGTAAGGGAAACGAGAGAAACATATTACATGTGAACTTGAGATACTTCAATAAGGTCATGAAAAGAACATTAAGGCATGAGAAAGAAATCATGAGGCATATCATAATAAAAATAACATTTTTCATAACTTGAAGATGTGGCTGCATCATTTAACATAGACAATCATGAAAATATCACCATGGTCCATCCCCAAGGTATCATTTGAAAATTACCAAGGTTATTCACCAAGGTATCGTGAAAATTGTAATCTCTAGTTGTTACATCATTACCCAATGCATTGGAGCGCTATCAGAGAGCACCCTTAAATTTGTCTTTATTATAATGTGAGACACATATATCATCATCAAACATTTCATAAATAACCCATATAGAATAAAATAAATTGGTTTCATTTCATAATCATAACGTTTTAAAAACTGCTTTAAAGACATGATCTTTACGCCACTTTAAACCCATAGAAGGGGAGAGAGGGTTTCATGTATGTAAATACCAGAATTTAAAATAGAACATTTTTTAATATATCTGAATAAACCTGTATAAATAAGAGCTTTGAGTATTAACTTAATAACATGAAGTAATTTTGAGAAAAAGATATAGGCATTTTGAGACAAAAATTCTGCAGCACAACGGCTACGTTACAAGGTTTTAGAAAACGTTGAAAAGAGAGGGGACATGTGTAAAACAATCATAAATGACACATAAAACAGTATAGGGACAGAATATAAGGGATTTAAGAACATGGTAATGAAATTTGAAAACATACCATATGAAATGAATAACATGAAAGGAAGACAAAAATAAGATTTCTCTTATGAAAATTCGGCAGCCTAACAACGTTACATAAACTTCAACCAAAAATGAATTGATGATATAAAATAGGGTCTCTCATAATATGAACATAAAATATCAGTATGATAGATATAGAGATCATACCCCAACATAATAAAAAGGAACTTGCAAGACTTGACATGGAATTAGAACATTGAAAAGGAGAAGGGTGAAAGAATCCCTTAAAAATTCGGCAGCCTAACGGCTTCACTTAAACTTCAACAAAAAATGAATTGATGGGATCAAATAGGGTCTCTAATCATATGAACATAAGAGTACAGTATGATAGATATAGAGATAATAACCCAACATAACAAAAAGGAACTTGAAATAATTGACATGAAAGTAGAACTTCAAAACAAGAAGGGTGAAGAACCACTTAAAAAATTCGGCAGCCTAACAGCGCCACTTAAAACATCAAAATACTGAATTGAAGAGATAAAATGGGGTCTCTCATCATATGATCATAAAAGATCAGTATGATAAATTTAGAGATCATACCCCAACATAATAAAAAGGAACTTGCAATACTTTACATGATAATAGATCTTGAAAAATGAGAAGGGAGAAAGAATCCGTTACAAAAATTTCAGCAACCTAACGGTGCCACTTAAAACTTCATAAAACGAAATAATGAGAGTAAGAGGGAATCTCCCATTATGTTAAAATGAAATGGTCAGTAAGAGGAGTATAAAAGAACACCCTTTAACATAAGAACATGGAGCATAAAAGAAATTACATAAAAGAGATTTATTGAAAAGAAAGAGAGAGATCGAATCCCTTACCATAAAATGTAACTCTTAAAACTCAATGGTTGGGACCTTGAGGGCTTGGGGGAACCATGGGAGGAATCCTCGAGAGGTAATGAGACCAAAATGTAGTTGGGGGGGAGTGGGGAGTCGAATGGATGAGAGGATGGCTTGGTATTTATAGGGAAAGTGAGGGGACAAGGCATTAATGGCCAAGGGACACCTCATTAGTGGTTTTGGTAAAACCATGGGCTTGCCCATGGTATTTGCCCATGGTATTGGCCACTTGGTACACCTAATACCTTATCTTAATATTCATAAGTCGACCATATTTATTACATACTTAATACATCATTTAATGATGTCATTAGACACCCATAACTTAAAAACTGTATTTTCACTATTTATCGAAAATTCAGCTCTCTCAGAATAATCTCAAAATTTCACCTTAACCAAATATCAACACTCTGATTAAAAATATGAACACCATTTTATAAAAACAATTTTCTAAATATTTTTAATTTAATTTTTAAATAAAAACACTATTCACCAAAAATTCATTTTTTTTCAGAAAAAACACCAAAAATTACCATAGCATAATATCGGTGCTCTGAGTTCAAAAATGAAATCCATTTTATAAAAATAATTTTCTAAATACTTTTAATTAAATTTTGAATTAAAAAATACTATTCACCTGAAAAAACTAATACTTGAATAATAATTTATGAAACCGTTATTTAACCATTTTATTGAATCACATTACTTAATCAAGGTTCCTAGATTATATTAATATTTTCTTTAAGTGATATTACTAATCCATTTGGACACATTACTAATCCTAATCATGAAATCACTATTCATAATTTACTATTCATCAAAAATTTAGTTGATCTTATTAGACTCTAAATTTCGTACTGAACATAATTGTAGAAGACTATTTTTCAAAAATCATTACACATTTTTAATTATTTAAGGTTTACATAACCATTTTTAAAATATCCTTTTTCTAAAATTCTTCAAAAATATTCATACTATATTTATCCGGTCATTTGAAAATTCATAAACATCATCATAAGAAGAAATCCCAATTTTTATTTAAAACAAAGGATTACACAAGGCAGTTACGGTCTCCTTACATAGCCCCTTATCACACCAGCATAGGACCTAAGTTTAAGGTGTGCTAAGGTGAGAGAATATGAGGGAGGCTCGACTAACATCGCACGAGTAGTAATTTCTATTAGTTTGAACTTATCGCAAAGGCGATTCTGTTCTAGCTTCACACGATGAAGTTCGGCTTGGGTTTGGTCCAGAGCAAAGCCCACTGGTGATACCTCCTTCCCATGTTCTGTTAGATGGGCTTCGATCGGTCCAAGACTACTGGGTGAGGCCATCGAATCTTCATTCTATAATAATTAACCAATATTACTTGTATTTAGAGACAATAATCAAAATTTTTAGTTTCCAGCAGTCATATTGACCAATGGTCATATAACCGTCTAAACCCAACGGTCTCATTTTAATTATAATTATGTTATCAAATGAAACATTTTTGTTGAGTATAAAAAAAATAAAATAACACATAAAATTAGGAAACAAGATTTATTCAAAATTTCGGGTCATTACAATAGGATATTATAGGTTATGTCCCTCATTTTATAACTAATATTAGTGTATTACTTCTGATGATTATCCTAGTGATTTGGGAACATGAAGCAATTGATGTTTCATGTTTATAGTTAAGTGAGAGTAGGATGACTACATCTAGTACTAATGTTTATTAATGGATGAAGCGTGGGATATAGAGGAATAACTATGCATGAGTAGGGTTATGGGTCCTTTAGAAACATCCTTTTATGTTTTAGGTTCCATTGGGATCTTAGTGAGTAGATGAATCCAATTTTTTATTTGGTTTCTTCATAAATACTATAATTTTAATTCAGATGTGGTGTTTGAAAATGACCATGCATTGACATCAGGATCTATAATATTAGGATGAGATCCAAATGTGAGTCATATTAGAGAAGCTTTAGTGCTCATGAGTGGTGTACAATTACGATTTCAGATGGTTGTGGTTTCAAACAAGGAATTACACATAATGTTATTTTTATAGCTCAACGTGGGTATTTAGACGATCTTGTGACACCTCTAGAGATTTATGCATCATGATCAGGTGATGTGATAGCACATATGTAAGAGCAACCAAGTGTTTTTGAGAATTATTTTCCATAGGAGGAATAAAATTTGTTTTCTTGGAAAATTGGTTATAGAGAAATGGGAACAACCTTTATCACATCATTGGAATTCTACTAATGTGTATCAGTTGGTGATTCTGATAGTGGGTAGAACCATGTATTGGGATCAACCCTTATGAGTTGATTCTTAGAGTGGATAACACTATAAAAATATGGGCGAATTGATCGACGACACCACAATGTATTTGTACATATGGTTTTTTTGGAGTTCTGCCTTGTTATTTTGGATATTGATGAGTGGATGGATTTTAATTTTCATGAATAGTGAGCCTTTCATTTGGATTTGTATAAGGAATATCAGTTGTCATGATAGATTATAACGTAATGAGAGTGATTTAAATTGATGACCAGGAGGGGTCAGTATTAATTCTTGAAATAGAAAAAACTTCTTGGGGATGAGAAGTAATATGATGAGGAGATTATAAAAACCCATGTATTTTCAAGTTGTAATAATGAGGGGATATTTGAATTCTAAAATTTTGAGTCCTTATGAAGAGTGAAGTGGTAATTTCTCCTAAACAATGACAACAAAAATATATTTTGAGTGTTTCATTGATCTTGGAATAGGGTGATTAACTTGTTCTAGATTTTTGTGATATTCTGAGATAGAAATATTATTTGAAATATTTTAATATTTGTTAAATAAATATTAAATATTTTTTTTATGTTGATAAATATTAAATAAATACCTTAATTGAAATTATGACTTCATGGTTGAGTTGAAAATGGGAATTTTTACCTAGGTAAGGTATAAAATCCACTGTAATTTTGAGTCTTGAGATAAGCGTTTAAATGGGTATTTAAATTAAATTAAATTACATTAAATCAATAAATTATATTTCATTCATCCCCTTGTTCCTTCCCACATATACACACTAGGAGGGGAGTGATTATTCCCTTTTTATGCTCAACCAAAGTACTAAATGGGGAGAGGGAGATGAGTTTCTTCACCGAATAACTTTATAAGAAAAAAACTAGATGTGATGACCTTGGAATGAGGGTTCGAGCATGAACTTTAAGGATTATTCATCAGATAGTTTGGGGTTTTCAATTGTCACCATTTCCTATTTTAATATTAATTCTAAAATTACTGTATGATATTTGGATTTATTTGAGTAATTTTTGGATGATTAGGTATTTGATGTTCATTTTTTCTCAGTTTTGGTTTGTGTTTTAGAGAAATCTGAAAATGGGTTTTTTGGGTATGTAGTATTTTACATAGAAGAAGAAGATAAAAAATATAAAAGAAGGTTTTTTTATTTTCTTGGATGCATGTTACCCTTACATAGTGGGCTATGTAAGGGTATGGCCCAGCCTACCCTTAAATAGGGGGACCAATGTATAGTTAAGGGTTGGGTTACCCATATGTAGGTGTAGTTGTGTAAGGGTATCAATCCATACAGAAGAGGACTTGTGTATGGTTAGTTTTTAAAGATATTTTTTTAAAAAATTAAATTTATACAATTTTCATATAGGATTTTATAAAGGCATAAAGGGAAATTTTTGGGGGAGAATAATTATTTAATTATTTTATTTAAATTAATTTTGAAATTAATTATAAAATAAATTGATATTTTATTTTATAAATAATTAAAATTTTATATATTTCTTTAGTTGCTTGTATTTATGGATGAAGACTATTTATACTTTGAAGAGTTTTTTCCTGGGTATTCAAGATTAAAATATAAATAAAAAAACTCCATAAATGGGTCAGGTGGACTCTAGAACATTACCCCTTTGAAAAATATTTTTTTACTTATTTTTTTCATGGGATATGCAGCCTCACCACTACAAGAATTATACCTTTTTAAATAAAATGAAATGTTTAATTTCAAATGAATTATTTTAATTTAACTGAAATGAATAATACTAGGATGAAAAATATTCCAAGGACCCTGATGGACCCTCATATAATAGCTTATTGCCATGGACAGCAATGGCTAGTGCCTAGATTTTGACTATGTGCCTCGTGACACTCGAACACTGAGGGGTAAAATTTAAATGAGATTATTGATCATGGAGAGCTTAGATGGGTTCCATTGAGACCTTTAAGTAAATATATGTGATTAGATGAGAACAAAAAAATATATTTTTCTTTAATAGACCCTTGTGATGACTTAGAGCTTCTGGGATAGTGACATGAGGGTATGGGCGAGTGTTCCACCCCTTCCAGTAATTGAGCACATAGTATGAATGGCTTGGGTGAAATTTTTTGCATATATTGTGTGAGGGAACAGACCTAGGATAGATTGGGATGAGAGATGGAATTTTTATCAACATATTAGAGTGGTTCTAGTAGGGATTATCCTATGAGGATAGTGAGGCTATTATATGATTACGAATATGCTAAGTGATGATACACCCCCTGAGTGAAAAATGTTGATCTATGAGTTTGGAACATGATAGAGGAACCCATGTGGGGTTTCAACATATGATGTGACCTACGAGACCTTGTAAGGTACCCTAATTATATTTGTATATCATAAAATTTTTCAGTACTATGGAGTTAATATAGATGATTTCAAGTGTCACTTTAGAACCGAAATCGATATATTAATCCTTGAACAACTACAATGATGATGACATTGTGTGCACTTGACAGGCCAACCTTGGTTATATGAGCTAGGTTGGGAAAGTGGCCAACCCATGTAATTATTATTATTACTATTATTATTGTCAATAGATATCACTCTATGGATGTAGTTTTATAGATATATAATGATAGATGTTAGGGATTACCTCTCTCAGATCCGATAGAGCTTGACAATTGAGGATTCAAAAGATTATCTCTCTAGGATCCAATGATGCTTAGTGATTATATAATGATAAAGATAACCCCCTATGATCTGGTGGTCATTCCTTATGATGTTAGGAGGGATTCACAATTAACAATAGGATTTTTAGGGATGCATGGTGATATGTTTTGAGATGCCTTGAGATACTTAGGATATGGCGGGATTCTAGGTGATGATTTATGAGATGCCTAGTGATTCCCCTGATATAGTGGTGATGTCTAGCACTATGAGATTCCTAGGATTTATAGGATATGGATTTTAAATCTTGAGATGTTATAGGATGCCTAGGATGCCTAGGTTCCATATATTATACCTAATATAAAGGGTTTCCTAGGATAATCCCTAAAATTTGGAATGGTTCTTATATTATTTGGATTTGTAAGGATAATCCATTGGATCATATGTTATATGTAGTAGAGAAATTTTCATGAGATCCTAGGGTAGGAATTATATTCCCATGAGGGTATATATCATTATTATATACATATAAAACTATCAAATGAAGTATAGACGATTTCACATGTCACATTAGATCCGAAGGATCAATGGTAGTTATGTAGTTATTTTATTTTTCTAAGCATATCACCTTTTCACATACATTTAATTTATTGGTTATCTATGGGACCATAATGATGTTTCCCTACTATGTTTTACTCACACACTTCCTAGGTGGCCATGATAACTTATTACCCAAGAAGCCTTTACTGTTCATAGGTTTAGGTTGGATAGAGGCTTATATTAGGTTGATCAAATAGGATAGGTAAAATGGGAATTAAAGATTGGGTATAACAAGGATCATGGTTTCTAATATACCCCCTTTATTTATTTATTTATTTTTAAAGGTGATCATACCAATGGGAAAACAATTAGTTTTTACTACCATGAACAAAAGTCTATATAACTACATGCTTCTGTATCTATTCTATATAATTTTTTTTATTTATTACTTTTTCATACTGTAATTTGTAATTATGGGCACTATGTGGTTATTTATTTTACATTACTATTTCTACTCTGATATGGGGGTATAGTCTCCCCATGGCACTACCCTATACCCACAGTACTAATTGACATCCTTTGGAATATGGGGAGGCATGTTCGAGGTCACTTGGTGACCTGATCTGGTTAATGTTCAGAGTGAACCAGTATGGGTATGTTTCATAAATTATCCATTAAAACATTATATGATACACTTAAACAAGAAATATGATATTTCAAATTTTTGTTTCTGATTAAAATTAATATCCTTTTACTATTAAATTATATAAACCCTAAATCTCACTTTTTAAGAAAAAAATATGAATTTATATCTTTTGATATTTTCTTTAAAATTCTTGATAATAGTTATTTGAATTGAAAAAAATGATCACTTATAAATATTTTTTGTCAATTTTATTAATAATTTTTTATGATGGATCCAATGGAATCAAAATGTGTTGTAATTTCCGAATTGGTGAGTGTCATAAAGAGTAATCCATCTACAAAGTGTTATAAAGGAAAAATTAAATTATATTTTAATAAAAAAACACATAAAATTAAATTATCCAGGATGTTACATTCACCTGTATAGGAATTTATATCCTTGGTTAAATAGAAAATATATGAAAAATGGTTCCATAAAAAATAATTTATATAGTAATGACTAATTTGGATTGTTTAAATGAAATAAATATTATTTTGATGGATTTTTTGATATTTAAAAAATAGAAGTTTATGTTTTATATGTGAAATTGATGAAAATTTTTATGAAAACGAGGCTAAAAACTTTTATGATTCCATTAAACTATAAAAGAAAGAATATTATATAAATTCAAAGGATTTTTTAATTTTAATTCAATAAATATTATTAATATTGTTAACATGGAACATATAGGTAAATTTAGAATCTATAACCAAAATTATAATAAATGGGAACAATCTAACCAATAAGAGTTCTTGAAATGTTTATTTGACAATGATGAAAAAATGATATAAAAATGTATAAAATTTCATTATTGTTCAAATTTATTGATAATTTTATTCAATGTTTAATTATGATATAACTGATGGATTTTAAAACCATTAAATTTCAAGATATTCATGAATTATAATTTTTTATTAATAATCCCATGACTCTTATAAGGATGATTGTGAGATTCATTAAAAATTATTCTCAAGAATGAGTAGTTTCTAGATAATGTTTATTATTTTCTAAAATAATTTTAAAATTTTTTACATAGTTAAATGCTTTGTTTTATGAGATGAAAAGTGAAATTTTAGGTGACGAGAACTATATAAGTGAATAGAATTTAGAATTTTGTAATATCTCATGGGAGCCTTTTACCAAATAATATATACATAATAAAATTGGTATGCTTCAAAAGTTTTCATCAATATCACACCAATATGAACCTAGAGACATTGAAAATTCAATTTTAATTTCACGGTATGAACAAAATGTAGTATATATTCCTTAAAAACTTGTTTTTATAGGTTAAGGTTCATATAAAAAGGAATATTATAGAGGGAGATTAATTTCTCATATCTAAAAGGTATTTTCTTAAGAAAATGGAAAAGATAAAGAAACAGTCATTTGGAAGAGATGTAGAATTAATCAACATTATTGTATCCACTATGAATCTGATTGGAAATAAATTAAATTATAAAATTAGAAAGTTAATATTGTGGGAAGATGTTGTTTTTGAAATTGTTTCATATGTTTATATGAAATAAATAAAATAAAATTAAAAGTATTAGGTAATAAAATTTGAAAATGAAGTCATATATTTATTTCTCTCTATCACCTACAGTTACAAGGAATGAATTATTTCAAAATTAAAAAGGTTTAGGATATTAAAAAGAGAAAAAAAGTCAAGTATGTTGAAACCATAAAGTAATAAAGAACAAGAAACACTACTATAAATGAATTATCTATTTATGGAAAAAATATTCTTTAAAAACAAAATAGAAAGATCATATTAATTTTTTAGTCTCTATGAGTAAATATACCCAAAAAATATTCAATCATAAAATGATTCTTTCAATTAGAAATAATTTTAGAATAAATGGGGATGAAAAATAAATTATTTTTGTATATAAAAATAATACCAAAATACAATTGAGTAACACTACAGATAGATAATCTGAAATCAATAAGACTCTTAAAAATACCTTTATTGAGATATTATCAGTTCTAACGTTGAAATTTCATCCATATAATTTATTATTACATTATAAAAATATTATTATAATGTTTATTGACATTAAAACTCTTATAACAAGTGAAGAAGTTTCTAGTGACATGATTTTAGCTTAATTTTTTGAAACATTAAAATATTTCATGTCTTAAGTTCATAAACAATAATCGAAGAATAAAATAAACCAATGTATAACACTTGATATAAATATTAAATGATAAGTATAATGAATTATTTACTAGAAAGAAATATAAAAGTGTGAGGATTGATCTGAGGTCACTAAAAATTAATCTTTATTTTATAAATACTTTCCATAATTATGTCTGATATGTACTATTTTAACAATTTTTATGGATTTTATATATTTTTCAAAATACTATTTTATGGTTTATTCTTCTAATTATCTAATCATATCAATGTTTCATATAAAAAATTTGACATATTTTTTGGATAAATTAAGGGGGAGAGTTTAGGTAATTGGAAATAGATTACCTTATTCAAGGGAAATACATTTTATTGTAAATTAAAGTTAAAATATTATTACAATATTCTTTTTAAAAGTGTGATTTTTTCATATGATGTTAAAATCATTTATAATGTATAAATTTTCAACATTGTTAATATTTTTCCATGAATAAATATTAATTTTTTAATAGTCATATTTTTTATTAATACCTCAATGGGGAGAATTTTTATTACTCATCTGATATTCCTTGCATTAATTGGATGTTCCATTAACCTAGGAGATTTTTGGTATTCTTCTATTTAAAAATTATTTAACACTTTACAATTTTTGTCTCTTATTGCCAATGCTATATTTTTTTAATTATATAAAGAGGATTTTTTTCAATTATTTTTCCTTGGATCATTTGTTTAAATTAAAAAATAATTTTTAAAAATTTTTTATATGAATTAAATTATTAAGACTGGTTTATATATTATATGTGGTGGATTTTTGGTAAAAAATATTGTAATTCAAGTAAATTTATATATTTTAGATTAAAATTATTGGTGATATAATTTTTTATCATCCATGACAAGATTTAATTTCTTTTGGTTTAGAATATTACAGTAACATCACCCCTAACCTAGTTCAGCTCCACTATGACCGAATTGGTGGTGCTATATATGATTGGCCCAACTCCTCGTATGTTAGAGGCTAATGACCATTGGTGAGGATCTATGTATTATTTGGGAGACTATTCCCTATGGTATATAAGGTTATAAGTCACAATAAAATTATTAATAAATATTAAAATACACTTAATTCCTAATGTTAAATTAAGGTTATAAATGAATCACATGTATAACATCTAAGAAATAAGATAAAAAGATGAGTTAATTATAATGTCATGTAGATATACAAATAAAGTAGGGCATACCATGGTTTGAATATAAGTTAAAAATAAATATAAAACAAATAAATGATAATACAACAACATAGGATCTTGATTCCTCTCAAGACCCTCTCTCTCAACACCAACCATGATCCACTGTCTCACCAATTCAACAGGAGGTAACTTTACCTTATCTATACCAACATTGATGATATTTTTATGGGTAACAAAGTTCTTGATCTAGGTGTGATTACAACTTATTATTCCACAACCAATAGTTTCCCTAATAGTATAGTTTATATAGGTTCATGAATAGTGTGATATTTTTAAAAATAATGACAAAAAAATGAGAAAAATAAGTCACGACCACTAGTACTACAAAACTACTTAGGTATAACAATTTTTTTTTGAAAATATATTGGATGAAATTGAATATAACATAGTAATACTAGCCTATAATCCCTTACTTATTGATAATCATGGTCATAACTTCCTATTATAATATTACAAAAAACTCTTGGGAAAGATATCTTAAAAATCAAGGCACAAAAGTGGACAAAACATACCATAAAACCATGGTTTTTATTACTTGGAAATTACACCCCATAAACTATGTCATAAAAAAATGGATTAGAATCCAAAATAATAATAATAAATAAATGGTTATATCATCCTTGATCAATAAAATCCTATTAGGTATCCCACCCTCACATACGTATTAAGAGTAGGCATAACATCCCCAGAAAATAATATAATAGTGGGAGTTCTATCTCGACTCCATCATAAAGAGGGAATATCATCCCTAACCATAGGAATAATCATATGATGGAAAAGAATCCATATCCTTGGGATTCATCATATGAATAAAGACATAACATCCCATAAATGATTATTCATATTTGGGGATCATGTCCCCTTACTTGGAAGATTCACACCATATGAAACATATCCCACTTCTAAGGGAAATATGATTAATCAGTCATAGTGTATGATTCAAAAACATAATCCAATTCACATAAGAATTACATCCTAGTACCTCAGGCATGGTTTCTCAAAAAAAATTAACACAACATAACAGACAATTTTCTCCTCATTATGACAAACACAATATAAATGGGCATCGTGTGACATAATAATTGTCCTAACATCCTAATCATAAGCATAAAAAATAATGGGTGAAATATTATTTATCCTGAAAATAAATAAAATATGGTCATTTTATCCTAAAGAAATCAATAATATCAACAAGGTCATGTCTACCCACATACATATCCAAAAACATAGAAATGGTAAAGAAAGAACCTCAAAAAACATGATATAAGAAATTTAATTTATTCTGGAATATAATCCAACTCACATTTAAATATAATATATATTAGATTCAAAATTTATGATCCATATTTAATTAAAAATACATTTCATAACCTACTGTATCCCAACAAATTAGTGCAGGAGGAGTACACAACCCAACTATTCTATAATTATCCAAAAAAGGGATAAGGGAAACTCACCAATTTTATATGGTTCAATCCTGAAGTTGGTATCCACCTGGATATATAATAATCCTATATATAAGTAATCTATAATCACATATTTAGTTATATAATTTCACAACATCACTCAAAGGATACCCCATCGAGTTTTGAGTATAAAATTTTACATACTTTAAATTCAATCCTAGGGCCATCGATTGTAAAAGAATCAACGACTAACCCTAAAAAGTCAAATCATGGTCCCAAAAATCATAATATATTACCCTCTCGTGAAGCAATATTCTAGTTTAAATTAGGGTCAACCATCTATTGTTGACGTAACACATACATTACATGAGTTTTAAAACTAGTATAAACTTATAAGATATATTAGGGACCACCTACCAAAACATTATAGATTCCCAAAAGTTGAATATCAATGATCATTTCTGTTTTAATTTAAGGATTTCTAAAATCCTAGAAAAACCACACAAAACATTAGGGTAAACAACAAGAGAATGTAGAAATACTAAAATAAGGCTCTATTTAGGTTAATGAAAAGATTATACTTATATCAATATTTTAATTGAAACTAAAAACAACCAAATTGGATAAGAAATGATGTTGAAAGAGTAATTTTTTGGTTAGAAAAACATGGGAAAATCAAAGGTCAGTTCATTTGAGTTGCATGGGAAGAAAAAATGTATTAACAGGGAGAAAAAATAACAAAAGTAGAAACTACCATAACTAAAAATCAAGCATTCTATACTCCTAGTGAAATTATATTAATCTCCCATAGAAACTTCTATAGGGGTTTGGTTAGTACACTACCCACTACAAAGGTCCATAAAAACTCTGGTGGACCTCCACTAAAATTATGGTTGGGTAATTAGTGGTATTACTCACAACTAAGTTCCACTAGATGTTTTATGTTACCAAATAGGCTTGCAGTTGAATATTTTATCTTGGGAATATCTTCCCAATTTACCACCTTTCTTAAAAAATAAACCAGGACTTCCCTTAGACCATTTATATCAAAAATAGGTTTTAATAAACATGGTTTGACCAAATTTAAATTGATAACATACCTAAAAAGATAAAATGTGTCATAAACTACCCAACATTGGGAAAATCAAACTTTAGATGCACTACCAAGCCTTACTAGTAAATAAATATCACTTCTCTGCTCATATATTAGCCTCCCTCTCCTATGTATCCTATGAGATATTCCCATACCAACAAAACATATTCACTAAAGGTATGATCTTCACACAAATAAATTTAATGCTCTGATCTACAATATGAATTGGTGTTTCCTTGAATGATACATCAAGATCTAACTAAACTTCATTAACAATATTCATGTCAGAATGATCAGGGTGGTATCTTATAAGTTGATATACATGAAATACATCATTTATTGAATATAAAATTTAAGAAATAAATATTTAACAAGACATTTTATCGATCCTCATGGCAACCTCAAACAACCCCAAATACCAGGATTCCAATTTCCCCAAACATAAAATTTATTTATGTACGAATGGATGTAAAAATATCAGGAAAACCCGGTCACCCACCTCAAACTCAAGAGTAAAATAGTTCTGAGATATATAAGATTTTTTCCAACACTGTATGATCACCAACCTCTCCTAGATCAACAAAATGTGATTTAAACTATTCTCTTTGAGAATTTATCCAATAATAGAAGAATATCCTATCTTTAAATAGTACACAGGGGATCGATAAGACCTTTTATACTGGCCTTGAAATGAACTATATAAGTAGATGCATGATAACTACTTTTATTGGTGAAGTCATCTAATTTATGATGGATCTTATAATAATTACTAAAATAAATAATGCACTCCCAAATGATTTCCTCTAGTGTTAGAATGGTATTATCATATGGACTGTCTGTTTGAGAATGGTAGGAAGTTATCAGGTTTACCTATATAAAAATTCCATATATACACCATTCTGTAATATTGATGTGAAATTAGAATCTCAATGAAAATTGGCACTCTTTGGAACACCACAGAGATGTACTATCTCCCTAACATTGAGATTACGCTAGTTAACAATATAATGGATCACTAAAATAAAAAATAAATTAAACACCTTGGTCAATTGGCGTATGATAACCCCTACCACATCACTAATTCAAGGTGACTACAATATTTCCATAATGAAATCCATCATCATATAATCCCACTTACAATTAGGAATGGGTAGAGACAGAATTATATCATAGGTTCACTCATGCTTGGCCTTGAACCTCTTATAGGTTATGCACCATGAAATAAAACTAACAATATCTTCTTTTATCCTAGGAAAATAATATTTCTTATTATTTTCAAGATACATCTTGGTAATTCTTTGGGTGATAAACCATATTGAGGCATGTGAGTTCCAAATTAACTCCTTTCACATGTTTGTGGGAACCACAACATATCCTGACAAATAAAAAATCCAACCAGAATCCGGAGAAAAATTTGGCGGAGGATCCCCACCATATATTTTGTCTCTAATCACTAGAAAATATGGATCTAATAACTGAATCTCCTTACCTATCTCAAGATGTTTGGGGGTAATAACCACGTAAACAAGGGTTACTCAATCCTAAAATTCCCGAACATTGAGATGCATCTTAGGGAAGAGGCTCATAAACTTCCACTCATTTCTTTACTCCTACACCACTGATGCCTAAGTATTCCCACCTGGCATGTCATCCTCAACACCCCCTTCCAAAAGTTACATGCCTACTCTAAGTTACTATATATATACAAGACACATCCTCTATTAAAGGTTTCATTCATGTTACGGGGATATGTATAAAAGGATACTATGGTCAGTATAAAACAAAAATCTCTTTGCCAACAAGTAGTGACACAAAACATCATCATGTACACTAGTACTTACAGCTTAAAAGCACGAGTTATATAATTATACTCATGTGGATTAAGCTGATTATATCCATAAAAAATAACACTTTTATCCAATATAATAATATATCCCAAAGCAACACCATAATCATCAAAATAAATTGAATACTTCTTATTTATATTAGGTAGTGTTAAAACTGGTATGTATGTCAATATTACCTTCAAATATTGAATAGATCACTCACAAAAATCAGACCATAAAAACTTCACCCCTACTTGGTTAATGCCAAAATTTATTCTTCTAATTATTATAAATCCTAGATAAACCACATATAGTAACCTACAATTCCCAAGAAACTACATATCTCAAAAGTTTCTTGGGTATCTCATAAGAAATCATAATCTCAACCATATTAGTGTAAACAGGTACACCAATATCAAATACCATATACCCCAAGAGTTGAACCTCACTATTCCAAAATTGATACTTTAAGAGTTTGGTATAATATTAATATATTATTAGTGTGCCCAAAAAAATATTTATATGATGATCATTATCCTTCCATGAATTGCAGTGCACCAAAATATCATGAAAAATGGTAAGAATAAAAGAATATAGATATGGATCGAAGAACCAATTCATCAGGTACATAAACATTGTTAATACATTCATCAATCAAAATGACATAATTAGGTACCTATAAAAGACATACATTCTTTTGAAAGTAGTATTAGTAATGTCATACTGAATCACATGAGGATAATGATAACCCCAGTTAAAGTAAATCATGGAGAACCACTTGGTCCACCATTGATGGTAAAAAAAATCATTCATACAAGGAAGATAATATCAGTTCTTAACTTTCACTTGGGTTAACCTTCGACAATACACACATAAACATAAAAAAAAATCAGTCTTCTTGGTGAAAAAAATAGAGCACCACAAGGGGAAGTTCTAGGGAAAATGAATCCCTTCACCTTAAGGTCCTCTAGATAAACCTTATGCTTGTTAAACTCTATAAGATACATTATATTCAAGGGAATGGATTGTTATGTCCCACAATGTGTATAGAAATATACGAGAGGCTGGTGAAAAATATTTAATTAAAAAATATTATATTATGAAATATATTGTGGAATTTTGTAGATAATGGATAAATGTTTTTCAAGAAGAAAATGTAAAATCCCTATGCAAGAAATTTGAGAAGTAAAGAAAAGAATACAAGTAATTTTATTATATTTCAAATCAAAGTGATCCTAAGTATACTATATACACACACTTTAACCCCTAAAGA
Source organism: Viscum album (assembly GCA_963277665.1). Classification (NCBI taxonomy): domain Eukaryota; kingdom Viridiplantae; phylum Streptophyta; class Magnoliopsida; order Santalales; family Viscaceae; genus Viscum; species Viscum album. The sequence continues at coordinate 344,766,149 of OY728152.1, read as the reverse complement.
TTTATAGGGATAACCTATAATATAGTATTTTATAGGTGTAGATAAAAAACCAATATTTTACAATGGGTTCAAAATCAAACCTCTATATTACAAAGGATAGAACAACCATATTCCTTTTCATAGGTTTATAAACCACTTAGGAATTACTACCCTTTACGTTGGTTATAATAACAAAATAAGTACCTTTTTATGGTAGTATAACCATTTAAGCATGAAAATAAAATAAAAAACAATTCTAAACAATAAAAAACAATAAGCATAATTGGAAAGAAGTTATAGATAGAAATTCAAGAGCAGTAAAGTGATCGTCAGTCCTTCATAGAAGTAATGGAACAATTTGACATTGTGTGATCCTATAATACCTTTATAATTTGATAGAATATAAACAATGTATCTTTCAACATTGGATAAATTTAGTATTTAGTAATTACATTAGGTTCTTGTTTTCTTGAAGGATTTTATCATTATTTATAAAAGAAATAACCAATAGTTTAGTTCTCATTGTTTCCCAATTTAGTTCAATTGTCAAACTTGTCAAGGATTTTAAAATTTAATTATTTTGTGATTCATAGATAGTTTACAAATTTTATATAATTTTTTAACCTATAGGGGAATAAAACGCAAAAAAAAATGCATGAATAAACTCTATGAAAATAAAATAAAACAAATCATTTAGATCATATTTTTGTTTTTTAAATATCATATATATGTTTATATGGATCTTCATTGTTGTGAAGTTCATTATCTATAACAAGATCATCATTTTGGTAATGTTTTTCATATTAATAAGGTTTATTCATCATAATATTATTTTATAATATATGTAAGGTTCATGCCATAAACAAAACTAGACACAATATTTTTAAGGATAAAATCCATAATTTCTAAGGATGTTATTAGAAATATAAAGATGATTTGAAATATTCATAAGGATTAAAATATACTCTATAAGGTTGAAAAAAAAGATTCATCAGCAAATTTTGAATTCATGTAAGTATGATTCAAACAATGCAAGGATGATTTTGTAACTGGTAAAATAAAAAATACTCTCCACAAAAAAAGTTCAAATTCAATAAGGTTGCATAATATAACAATCATTTTCCATAAGGATAAAAAACCATTAGAATAAAATCCAATGATAAAGGGAAAAAACTAAAGTATAAAAAATACTAATAAATAAACTGATGATATTTTTAATTATAAAAACATAATCAATGATAGGAAATGATCCACTGTACTAATCTCTTATTTTTGAAAATTAAAAAATTAAGCATAAATTATAAAAATTAACCCCAATTTTATATGATTAAAGAATAAAAATCATTTAAAAAAATTCCATCACACAAAAATAATATTTAGAAAATATATCTCTTACAAATTTAAAACTATAAAGATGGAATAAAAAGATAACACCAGTTAAGTATAAATAAAAATATATTGCGGATTAAAAGGATAACTCCCACTAAAATAGTGATACCATTATCCCCTAGTAATTAATAAGAAAAAAAATTCATAGAAAAACATAAATATCCCCAAAAATGAAAATAATAATTCATAAGTAAAATAAAACATATTTTAAGAAAATATTTAAATAAGTATTCTTTTTTAATTTTCAAAAATTAATTACAATAAAAAATATAAATTGAAAACTACTCTTATTCAAACAAATTAAAAAAACTTTAATTTTTAGAAATTAAATAAATATAAATTATAAATTCACTTAAATTTATTCTTTCTAATAAAATATACAAAATGTTAAAAAAATAGTAAAGATACCCCTTAGTGAAACAATAATAGATAAAAAACAATACAATGAATATCCATTATACTCATTAAGATATAAATAAAAATATAAACCACTAATATCCTTGGAAAACATGTTAAATAACAGGAAAAGAATTATAAAATGATTTGAAGCAAATTAAAATGATAATTTTTTTACATTCTAGTTAACAAAAAATAAAAACTAAAATAAATTCTCACTAATAAAATGATATAAATAACAAATAAAATCCATTCAACATACCATATAATTAAAAAAGAATGGGTATGCATGTTGGGAAATTGGAATAGGATTACTTGGGCATAAATAGCATATTTAGTCCAATGATAATGAAGGAAGAACATTTTGGAACCCATAATATAGAAGGATTAATATGTTTAACATTAAAGTCATATTTAGATATGAATCCCTTATTATGAAAAATATATTTAACAAACTAAAAAAGAAATCACTAGCATAATGAACAAATAAACCAAACAAATAAAAATTAATAGTTGAAAACCCTTCGATTTTACATTTTTAAAATCCATTACCATATATCTATAGTAATCTCCTATATAATAAAAGATAATTTCTAGTTATTTGGATCTATATTTTTCTTCAATCCCATAAATTGATTCACATTTTGACTTCCAATGGTTTATTAGAAAAATTTCCTTTATAATTTCAACCTTAGTTCTAAGTTTCGTATTTTATTTTTGAACAAATTCTAAATCATTATAAATTTTATCTATAGTACTTCATGTAGAATTTCTCAAACATTTATTATCTTTTTCCTTTTTAGAAACAGAAATCATTAAAAAATTTAATTTATCATTGATCTCTTAATTATTCTTAGAAACAAATTTTTTTACCTTTCATTTTCAAAATCATTTTCTTATTTTCTATTGTATTATTTTTATGATCCTTACACAATTTCATGTAATTTTATAATAATTATAAAATTCACCATGAACAATATCACATATTTAATTTAACTATTCAATATCTGGTTTTTCATAACCACCATTAGAAAATTAATAAGAATCAGAATCGTAACTAACCTTTCTCATATCGATAGCCATGATATAATTATTTTTATTACTATTTACTCTTATTAAATCCTCACTCGAATGAAATTATTCTATATAACACCAACCATTATCTAATGATTTATTTATTTTACTTATTCATTCATTCTCTTTCATTTTTCAGTATTATACATTCATATTTGGTATGGAACTTTTTTTTATTCATAACACATAACATTGGAATTATGATCACATTTTTTTACCATTTATTTTAAATTTTTTATTGTACTCATTATTTCATCATTCCTTTAAAATTTGTCTCTTCTTCATGAATTCTTGTATATATTTTTAAATATTACTCAAATAATAACACTCTTTATAACTAGATGAACCCTAATTTTAACTTGAATAATTATAAAAAAATGTTTATATGATTTAAATGTAACGAATTTTTTTTAAATTGTCCTTGTTATCAATATTCTTTCATATATGTTTTTATTGAAGTAATGATCCAGTTATCTCATCCATTGTATAATTGAAAAATGCCTTACTAATTTGATAAAAACTTTCTTGGAATCCCATGTATTATGTTGAGATCAATGCATTATTTAAATAAAAACTTCTTTCATTAGTGTCTCTCTATAAGTATTCATTCTATTTACAATAATTGTACACCTATTTTATGTCTCACTAAAAATTTCAAGATCAAAGGTCCATAAATATTGAAATTCATCACTATGAATACCAGTATTGATTGTTTATAATTTATTAGTACCTTTATTAGTGAATTTTGAAGTCCACCAAATATAATAATTTGTTTTACAAGAATAAATACGACTATAGAAACTTATAATAAGAAACAAAATCAAGAAAAGTCAAAACTTCATAGTTAAAAATAAATTTAGTATCATCATTAAAAGACCAATGTATCAATTTAATATTTTGGTTATTTATAAGGTATAACCATGTTAATATAATATTCAATACCTATATTCTATAAAAATACTTCTATTATATTCTTACTATAACTATAATCACTTCCATTGAAATGACTTATTCTAAGAGAATTAAAAAACTCAACTTATTGACTAGTTATAACTAAAAATATATCTTTCCCATAGTCTTTTTAAGGACTAAGGTAAACATTTTAGCTCAAAATAGAAATATTCACCAAAATGAATAATATGAATAAAATAAATCTAAAAGAAGATCCCACTATGATACCAATTGATAGTTTCCATAATGAATATATAAATATGCAAGAGGGTGGGGGGGGGATGAATTTCAATTTCATAAAAATAATCAGAGTATGAAATATATTTTTTAATCCAATAGATAATAAATAAAATAATTCAACCGTAAAATATTAAAAAATGTTTCATATGTGTGAGAAGTAAATAAAAAACCCAATGAGTTTTATATTATTTATGATCAAAGTAATCCTAAATATTCTCTTATCATAATCAATAAGTCTTTATGAGATATGGGGATCCATGATAATATAGTTTTCTATAGGTGTAAAAAACCCATTATTTTATTTTGAGTTTAGATATTACCTAATATATTATAAAGGATATTCTAGGACTATACCTTTTAGTAGGTTCAATAATAACCTATGAATTACTTATTTTTATTAAGGTTAGTATAACCAACTCGAAACCTTTTGATGGTATTATTACCATATAAGTGTTAAGATGACAAAACATAAAATTCCTACCAATATAAACTAATAAAGAGAATTGGATGAATGTTCTAGATAGAAACACTGAAGTAGTAAGGTGATCATTATCCCTTCATAGAAGTAGTGGAATGATATATAATTGGGTAATCTAGAAATTCCCTGGAAATTAAACAACAAATTAAAAATTTAACTTTAACTATTCTAAGACTTTTTTATTTAGTAATGAAATCATATCCTTATATGTTTGATTTATTTGATATTTACTTATAGATTAAATATGAAATATTTTAATCCTCTATGTTTTATAAATAGTTTCAATGGTCAGATAAGTTGAGGATTGAAGAAAATAATAAATCCATTGGTGCTTTAATGATAGATTCCTAATTTCATAGTAAGAGTTTTAACCTGAATATGAAAAAGGCATAAATAAACTATATAAATATAAAATAGAAAATTCTATAAGGACCATATCTAATTTAATAGAGCTCATTTTTAAGATCTAATGGTTCATCATATTTATAAGGTTCATTATCTTAATAATTTTCATCATCTTAACAAGGTTCATCATCTTCATAAGTTTCATTCTTCCTAAGCTTTTTTACAATATTCATATTGTTCATGACTTTATCAAAAAATCCAACATAGAATTCATTAGGATAAAATCCATACCTCATAAAGAGGTTTTTAAAATTATCTAAGGATGTTTTGAAATATTTTTAAGTATGAAAATAAATTTCATAAGGATGTTTTGAAAGTTTTGAAGGATAATTCAAAAAACTTAATGATGATTATACACTTATAAAAGAATGAAATAGACTCTCAATATAAATTAAGGATCAAATTCGATTAGGATGAATAACATAACTATCATTTTTAAGGGTAGAAAAACCAAAGAGTAAAAAGAAATGAAAAAGAGAAACAAATTATAAAAAACAGTTGTAAAAAAAGTGAGGATATTTGAAATTATAAACAAATAAATCAGTGAGAGGAAATGAGACACTCTAACATGGATATGAGATATATAACTAGAATGATATCTATCATAAACTTGAACTATCTATTGGGTAGGTAGCTTAAATAAATCATGAGAAAATAAATCCTATAACTAATTAATAACTTTTTGAAATGATAGTTATAACATATCTTTATCTAATAAAAAGCTCGCATGAAATCGTATAAAATTTTCCCTTGTCACTGAAGGTCAGGTCCCACATGTCCGACATTCAAATCCTTCTCTCCAAAATTATTCTTGAGAGAAACCCCAAATAATGTGAAGGAAACCCACTGATGAAAAAAATCTACATGTTTATGATAATGTGAAAATAAATCCATCATGAGGATCTTGTAAAAAGTACACATATCTTATATAAATAAAGTTTTCTAAATCCGCATATACACTGACCACGATGGAACATCCCAAACACATTTTAAAACCCTTTAATTGCACCCCTATTCATATATCTATATAAATTATCCCAATAAGGGAATCCATAACTAACCCCAAGTCTCAAACCAACATAAAAAATATAAATGAGTGCAAATAAATTCTATCAAACAAAATAGATAATGAGAAAATTCTATTAAAATCATTTATTGAATAGTAGATAGACCCATATAATTTTATAAGTCATCTAAAAATAATGTTATTGGACATGGACAATACATTTTCCCTAACCTCCCACTAAATTAATTCCCTAAGGATCTCCAATCCACTACCTTGGTAGCTGATCACTATAATCTTTTCCATGCCCTGATTGGAAGGAAGAACTCCAATAACTACCTTTTGGTATGAGATAAAATATAACATTGGATACCTATGCATTACCATTAATATGTCCACTATACTTATTATAATAACACTAATAAAAACATTTTAGATAACCCACATATCCACATGAATGATACTCTACTATATGTTGATCAAACTATAGTCATGTATGACCCATCCTATCACACTGATAACATATAGGCGGAACACCACTTTTAACTACCAGGAAATCCACTCAAGGACCAAGAATAAGAACTAAAATTATTATAAGATCAACTATTTTCTAGATTCCTCTTAGTAATGAGGTTATGGTTCCATACTTAGAGAATAATTTTATTCAAAAGATGTTCACATGAGACTGAATTGAATGGATTAGTCCATCCTCATAATGGAGAACCTTGGAAGTATCTTTACATTATAGAGTAAGATAAAAATGAATAAAATCAGTAAAAATAGGTGGAATAATCCATCAATAACATGCTCTAATAATTATTTTTACAAAATATCAAGATCTATCATCCCTTAGTGTCTCGTGGATTTTTTTTAAAAACAATAGAAAAAAATTTCTCCTAGGGAATACCTATATAATAATATTCCTAGATAAGGACATCCCAACTATGCTTCATAGGTACTAAAATCATATACCCTATAGGATTCACCCAAATTTATGGTGGATTATCAATATGATAAAAAATAATCTACATATGTCATAAACACATCTTAGTAGCTAAACTTTTTCCCTCTAAAACAAGAAATTGGGATACTACAATTGAAACACTTAGGTAATGTTTGATATTTATTAAACATCTATCATCACATAATATCTCCAATAATATTAATATGAATAATATTCTCTCCATGGTATTGATTTATAAGAGGTGCATGCATAATAAGAGGATATGGATCATCAGCCAGTGAGGCATGTTCTCCCCCACCCTCTTGAAACTCAACTGGTGGTCATTATGGAGACTTGCCACTATAATTCCAATACATGATTTATAATCACATATCCCTTACCATTTAAATATAAAATACATGATAAATAATAATTAGAAGATAATATCACTATGATTTACACACAATACATATTAGGGTCTCATTTGAACCATAGGAACTCTCTATAACCTTGATAACCCACTCTCAGAGGGTTAGAATTAGACACATTCAATATTCAATTTATAAATTTCTAAATAGTTGCAAGATAATAAAATTTTATACAACATAAACCTATATCATAATTTGGTTTATCAACCAAAAAAATCCCCCAAATTTTATGTGAATTCTATGTTCCAAAAATGACGCATGCATACATGATCTCTTTCTACCTCAAAAAAAAGATGAAAAATACATAAAACACTAATAAATAAAAAATTCATCATATTTTGTAGAATCATGTAATAATAAAACTAAAAACTAAAAAATAAAAGCCCATATATGGTAAACTGGACTTTCCCAATACATTGGATAGCTATGATGAGACATAAATTCCATCATCGGATTCAAAAACATTAAATTTCTTATTCACCATATCCCAAATATTAATACATAACAAAAAAAGGATTTTATACTACATTGTAATGACCCTTAACCCATTTCACCTCTATTGTTCCCAAACCAGTGTTGGTACATACATTAGGTGTACTTCAATTTGTGAAAAAGGTTTCAGAACAATGATGAGAGCTGATGTATTATGTGGGGAGGCTATAGCCTCTGGTAAAAATGGCTATTAATCATAGAATAAGTAATCATAAACATAAAAATACAATAAAAAAATAATGGGGAATTAATGTTATAGACCAAACACTGGCACAACATCTAAAACTTGTGACAACATGATGAGATAATATTGATGTTCAAAATCCACACAACTAAAGTAGGTCCCCTCATGGGTTGACCATAAGAAAATAATCCAAGAATAAATAATCATGAATACTATACAAATAAAGGGTCCTAATTATTCTCCCAACCAAGTCTACTAATGTAAAACATGATCCACCAACTCACCCATATAGTATTGTGCCCTTGATCTAATCCATATGTATAACTATTATATTTACCTAGGTACCAAGATTCCCATATATGGTGTGATTAAAAATTAGTGGGTGTAAGGAAATGGATTTCTAAAACTCTTAATTTTTATTTTTTAAAGTATTATAGGTTCCCAAAGGGTTCCTAAATTATTTTCATGGATGGTCATTTTGGTTATGCTATTGGTCCTCGTGGCCAGTTGTTTTGGTTATGTGGTTGGTCATAAAAATTGGTCATTTTGGTCATGCAGTTGATCTTAATGGACAATTATTTTGGTCATGATTATGTTCTTAATTATAGGTTGTTTTTTACATGCGTTCGTTCGTCATAGTCATTCATTTGATAAATTTATAGAATTTTTAGCTTTTCCCATAATGACATAAAAACGTGTTTTAATGAAAATATGAACTTTTAAGAAAAAATAAATAATATTAAAAGAAAATAGGATTTTAAAACTCAAATAAAATAAAGATATTATATCATTAAATTCTATAACAAATAGGGATTTCAAAAGGGTGACTCCATGATAATTAAATGGGAACCAAATTAATTTTTAAATTAAAAGGAATGTTCGGTAGGGGTTTTAGAAACAATCTATAGTTCCATATTTTTTAAATATAAAGTGATATTTATTTTTAGACATTTATTTAACTTTGTTTATCTTGAGACTAGGAGATCCTACATTTCATATTAGAGTCTTTCAAACCTTTTTCTTTTGGTTCAAGTCTTTTATATGTGTTTCATCTTGCACACCACCCTTTATTTTGGTTGTAACAACATCATGATTCTTCTTTCTCATGGGGGGGTATTACTTGTCCATTATTTTATTTGGAGGTGTGATCATATACTTATTTAGTATGCTTTGTATAAATGGGTGAGGGTAACCTTAAAAATATAATAATTTTGTAATCACATATTTATTAATATGGGAAATCATACATGAATAATAAAAGGATAGAATTTCATGTTGTATAAAATTCATAATATATTATTTGGATGTTCAAAGAATTGTAATAAAAGTGATATTACTAGTTTTCTATGATAAATAATTATTTATTATTATTTAGGTAATTATATAAGAAATATAAAAGTAATAATCACATGAAAAACACTCGATATTAATGTAGATCAGGGAAAATTAAATGAATAAAGATGTTATTACATTATAAAGTATTACTTTCTTACTATTTTTATAATAATTTTTTTTAAAATTTCCGGTATTTGATAATAATTATAGAATGTTAAATATGATTAATATTACATGTTACTATGTTTAAATAAATGGTAACAAGTATTTGACATAATATGTGATTTATTATTTTTAAATGAAACCCCTTTCTAATTTTTTAGATAGTGTATTATCCATTTGGAAGGGTTTAAATTACTGTTTTTTAACACATTTAACTACTATAATTGGTTAAAAACATATTTTTTGTTTTATTATATGAATATTTAAAATAGTCTTGACAAATTGATTTCCATTATATATTGAATAGTTAAGAATAAAAATAATGAATAGAAAATATTTATGTGAATTATAAATTTTTTAGCTATTTACATTAGGTTTCATTATTGACTCAAAACTATTAATACTAAACCAATTAATTCAATATGGGAACTAAATTATTTTTTTACTTAATATAAAATATTTTGGGATAAATGATCTCATTCCTTGCTTGCTGAAAGATGGAAAACCTTGATGCCATGGCTTGAGTACCTTTTATTGTGGGTAGAAAACATATAGTTGATATGTATATTTTATCTAGGATAATTAGAGCCTTTATAATACTTGATGTGATTGTTGATAACTTTATATGGTTGGAACATTTTGAAAAAATATGATGGAATCTTAAGGATATAATGATATAGGTTCTAAGGCATAATACATATCCCCTCCCAAGAGGCAGAGGGGTCACCCATGATCATATCAACCACTTACATTCACTCCACTTACTGATTAATTTTCTATTCCTCCCTTCCTTGACATTTATATTGACCCCAAGGTTCCTAATTTTGTCCAAGTCTTCTCTAATATTATCATCTCCATGCAGGATTTCAATGAGGCTTTGGACCTTCATATGATATACTTGGTGGATCAATTTGGTCAAAATCGACCTTGAATTGATGGATTTGATAGATTAATCTTTACTTCATGGAATATTCAACATAAAAATTATAACATCACAAGATTTAACGGTACGCTTCTCTTTGAATAATACAATAGGGTGTGTTATATGCAACTTCGAGTTCTAACACACCACAACCAATCAAACTAGCCGTTAAGAATAGTAATACCCACTTTTTGAAATTTTATGAATTTTACCTTTCAAAATGAACTTTATTTTTGGATTTGGAATATCAAAATTAGCTTAGGGTGAGTTTTTGGAACTTTTTTGATAACTTTCATATTTTGATGAATAGTGAAAATTACTAAATTTTAATTAAAAACAACTTTTTTAATCGAAATAATTAATTATGATAAATATTGCATTTGAGTTATTTTAAAGCATAATTAGACTATATTTTTACCATTTAATCTAATTTTTGTCATTGGACATAATTTCACATTTAAACTGGACATAAGCAAGTGTCAATCTTTTGATAGTCATTATTTCTTAAAAACACGCTATTTGATTTGACAACAGGAATTAATTTTTAAATTAATTAATGCAACTTATATGTTTTGAATTTGGTAAAATAGACATAATTTTTGAATTCATAATATCAAATATATCTTAGGCCGATTTTTTTGTATTTTTCTGAGAAACATCAATTTTTGATGAATAGTGAAAAATAACGACTTATTGGTTAAAACCAATTTCTTATTTAAATAATTATTTATTTTATTTAAATTAATTTATGTCAAAATAGATACATAATATTTATATATGTTCATTTTAATTCATTGGAGTCAGTTTATAAAAATTTTAGATATATAAAAATTTTATTGAACTTTTCACCGTATTTTACCCACCTCCTCGGAGAATTAGAAAATTCACATAAAACATAATTTTACCGCTTCTGTGAGTTGAATTTAGAAAATCCAATAGACACAGTTAATATCAAGGAGTAGAATGTGTTACAATAAGATAAAAATAATTTTTGGTGAATAGTAAATTTTTACTTTTATTTACTGTAGTTAAAGGTTAATAGGGTAATTCAAGATAAAAAGAATATTTTAATAATTCAAAATTACCTTAACACATGTACTAACCTTTTTGGATGAGTAATGGCCGACCATGGGAATCTTTGGGTCTATTTTGGGACCCCATGGAGCCACTTATGAATGATAATGACATTTTAGATTAATTAATTTAATGTAAAGGCAAAATTGACATAAACAAAAAGATTTTAGTAATTAATTTTTATATGGTGTTATATAAGTAATATTTTTGACTATAAATATTAATTAGAAAGATAAAAAGATTTAATACATAATGATATTTTATTTTTAATCTTTAGACATTAAATAATTTAATTTATATGTGACACAATTATGATGCAGTAATTACCGTATTAATGAATGATTAAGATAATTGATATTATAAATACCCAAATAAATGTAATTTGAGACTTTTTATGAATTAAAATAATTTTATAGGTTAATATAACATATTATTATTGGTTATATGTATTTTTTCGAAGTAATAATGCTGTTATAAATTTATCAAAAACAAAATACCCAATAGTGCCAAAATTGACAAAAAAGAGTTTTTCAAACAAATATTATATTATTAATTGATATTCTATTCCTAAAAATATAAGGATCGGTTAATGGACCTATATCATGATAGGTATATAATTAATGGACCACTTGGGGGTCGATTGGAAGTTTATAGTAAGTTTCTTAACCATATAATATAAAAATAAAAAGAGACATGGTAAATGTCAAACAAATTAACTTAGAGTTAAAACTAACATATAAGGTTAATAAAATGCCCCAAAACTGTCTAAAACTTATTGTTTGAGTCCATTTCGACCCATACCCACTTTATCCTCTACATAATATAATTTGGAGCCGTTATAAACCAAATATTAATTTATTATAAAATAATATTTTATGTTTTTCCAAAGGTGCCCCTCACCCCTCTTATAAAAGGGAACTCACCATTCACTCTAATTCACACCTTCTAAGCCATTTGGATCGGCCAAAACCTGCCCAAATACCCTCTAAACTATCTTCCCTTTACCCTAGAGTCCATAATTTGATTGGAAAGCAAATATAAGGTGCCATTTTGATCAAATAAAAATGAAGAACCCGAAGAAGAGGTAATGATTTCACCACCCTCTTTCAAGTTTCTTTCTTCTTCCACTTACTTTTTCTTTGTTGTTTCCATTCTAAAATAATAACTCTAGTATCTTATATATAATTTGATGTTATTATAATTATGGTACAACCAAATTCATTATACTATCCACCCTTTGAACGACTTGTCACCATATGTGCGTACATACGACTTACCATCTCCACGTCGTGGTACAATTGTTATTGAATACATTATTATTTGGATGGGTATAATAATGATGTGTATTTTATGTAAATAATAAATATAACATGATAATGATTCTGTATATATAATATAACATCCAATTATATATTATTATAATATCAAAAGAATGATATTTTCTCTCGTATGTACATACGGATTACCGTCTCCGCGACGCGATGAGATTCATTTCCAAGTTCACCATTCATCGACGATTATAAAAATATATATATTACTAATAAGTATGTAATATATGAAATAATAATGATACTAGAGATATATATATTTATATATATAAGTATTTATGTACTTACATATATCTTATTAACTTACTATATGAAAACAGAAACATCGTTTATGCGTACGTACAGACTACCGTCTCCATAAACGGTGTTTTCTATTTCATATATATGTATATTATACATATTTATATTCTAAATATATTTGATATTTAAATCGTGTTTTATATTATTGAATTATTTAAATCATGATCTATGTGATACAATCAATAATTACAAGTTAAAACACATATGATAAAGAAAGTGATTATTACCCGAAATATTAACATAACATGGAAATTATTATTAATTGGGTAGTATAAAGTCATAAATGAATAATGTATGATATAATAAATATTAATATGGTTATGGTATAATTTAATAACATACTATAGTCTTCATACATGTGGTTAAACATACCCTAGACTAAAGGAAAATGCAAGGTAAGGGGTTTTCATCCCACCCTTTATTCCCGTGATATTCATGCCATATTGCACCTATTACCTTTTATGTGATGTATTTACTTCCAATAATTGTATTCTTTGTGTAATAAAATTTAATTTTTGTGTATTTACATATTCAGGTTATGATACCTCTTTCATGGGTTGTATGTTTCGTATGTTACCAAATTGGTAAGGGTTAATTTCACAATCTATTTATTATCCGAGGTTGTTTTTACGTACGTATCTACTGGGACATATTTATTATCCATGTCCATGTTTTATGAAAGATTTTTCAAAGGGTTTATTTTAAGGGACTTTTTTACTAAAACATCATTTCAAATGTTTTAAATATTTATTCTTCGAAATCTTTCTCATTATTGTCCATGTCTTCAAAAGGGGTTTTAAGGATTTTTTTATATGGACATGAATGTTTTTAAAATGTAAATTCCTTTCAAAAGTTTCAAAGTGGTATGGGGAAATTTGATTAAAAAATGTCTTTAAATGATTTTTTTTCTAAATTGTGTGACTTTTAAATGTTTTCATGAAAAAGAGGTGTTTCTCTCAAAGAGTTTTACAAATAATTTTCATCTATGTCAAAATCCTTTAATGGATTTTAAAGATGTTTTGAAGTTGATTTATCATGATACAAATCTTCCATGTTGTGTTGAAGGTTTTGTGATATGTTTGACTATGGATGTGTTATTTTTATACCATTCATGGTTTATGGGTAAATTATTGACATTTCGTATGCTATTTTTAATACGAATGTTTATGTTATGTTCAGAACTTTTCATATGAGGAATGCATTGGACTTAGTAAGTGATGGGTGGAGCCCACTATAGCTCCTCGATGCATCAGTAGGTCTCATGAGACAAACTAGTGTCTTGGCACAAGACCTTGAAAAAATATTATTTTTAGTCTTGGCACAAGGCCTTGACTTTGTGGTTATGATAGTCTGGCATTATGAATTCTATTGTTATGAAAGTGGCTATTGTTATTGCATTTTATTATTTGACTAGTAGAATATCCAGGTGAGTAAGTAAATGGAATTATTTTGATTTATATTTTCCATATTATGTTGAATTATATGATGAAAAGGGTTTTGTTTTAGTTTTATAAAATGCCTTAAATGTTTATGCTTATTTTTGAAAGTTTCCGCTTTATTGCTTACCCTTACTGAGCGTTTGAGCTCACCCCTTTCTATGTTTTATTTTCCAAGGATTCCAAAAAGTGTATTGTGATTGATATGCAGGGTTAAGCCAAGGTAATAATGGCCTTCAAAATGGATAATTTATGTTTTTTTGTATGTTCTAAAGTGTAATGTAACATTCATGTATGTAATCTATTTTCCAAGACTGCTAAACCGATCGGTCCTTCAGGACTTGATTCTTTATAATCATGCCAATGTATTAAAATAATGCACCGACTCTGGGTAACTGGGGTCGGGGCATTATAGTTGGTATCAGAGGAAGTTTAGAAATAACCTTGGAAGCTAGATTTGGATAATCTCTGATTAGAGCACATAGACCTAAGATAGAATTTGAAGATTAGTATAGAAGAACTTCCTAGAATTTTGGTATTGTAGAGATTTTGTGAGTTTTCCGAGAAATACATCTATGTCTGGATACGAGCAGGTAGAGGAGGCTCTGGCACAGATGTACCTAGGGGTAAAACCCGAAAACACCACTTTGAGAAAGACTCGAATGGGAACCGGTGCACGACAACGGGCCATGCTGCACTCTTGGTTACGAGACTCTTGGGGGATATGCTTAGGATACTTCTCATTTTATTTACAAACCATTATGAAGGGTTTATGAGTATATACTACCTCAAAGAAAACATTTTTATGATTATGGATTATATCCATAAACTGTTTAATGTATGTTAATTGTTTTAAAATTTTGGGATTAGGTATTTCTATTCATAAACTAATCTAGTGTATGACATTGTTTAGAAATGGCGCCCAGTAGAGGGAATGAGAACTCCAACAATATGCATGATCCAAAGAGTAAGAAGGATCATATCTTTCATGGACTTAAGCCATAATTTATAAGGGAAATAGTCTCCCACGTATTATCATCATATGATGAAAAAGTATCATGTGTTAATAAGATAAGTAATTAATTCTCTGAGTCCTATGGCTTTGAAGGGAAGCCAGAGAAGAAAAGGATGGTAGAAAGAAATATGGATAAATGGAATAAGATAAAGAATGATTTTTTAATATGTGATAAATGTGGAATGAATCACCTTGGTAAATTCTTGATGGTAATGGGAGTTTGTTATAAGTGTGGAGAAAAAGGACACCAATTACGTGATTGCAAGGGTAAGAAAAAGTTTTCAAATGTACAATGCTTCATCTGTAAGGAGTTGGGACACTATGCAAAGCAATGTCCAAATCATCAGAGTATGAACCAAATGATTCTATTGGATAATAATCACGTTATGATACTACCTCAGATGAATAGGAATGACTAGTGTTCTTATGTTGTTATTATAGAGTTATTCTCTTTGAGTGTTGTATCAACAGTATACTGGTTACATGAATTATGGAGATAAATAAGGATTTTACTGCAGTACGATTTTATTGAGGATCTGAGATTATATGGTTCTAAGAAAAGTGACTTAATAGTAAGCTACACTTTTTTGAAAATACATGGTTAAAGGAAAGGTAATCCTTAATATGGTCCCGATATTGAGGTAGTGATTTTGGAATAAGAGATGGTTGATTTGAATAAATTATATTGGATATTCTTGACTACCTCGAAATTGATTAATGATTTTTAATTGTTGGAGTTTACAAAATTTTTGGATAGAATGAGTATATCCAGTATTCTATAAAGAATAAGGGAGCATGAATTTAATCAATAAGATTTTATGGTAATTCAGGATGTTACCATGTTTTAAAATAATACGTGATGAAGGTGTTCACATGTTATTACATGAAAAAAGAATCTACATTGTGTTTAACATCCTTATAAATTTTGGACTGTGAGTGTGGATAGTATTATTTTGGATAAGTCTAAAGGTTGGAATGGATTATGTTTGAAAGGTTATTTTTTGGATTTTTATAAAAGGACAACACGTAGACCGTGTGACAACCCGTCGCTTCGGACAAAGCTGCGGGAATCGAACCCAGAACCGTAGTACGATTGAGATTTATCACGTACCACTTGACTACATGGAGTCCCAAGATTTTATAATGTTGTTTCTTTTTTTAAAGGGTCTGATATTTGAATTATAAATTCATTATATTTGGAACCCTATACGATTAGGATAAATAGAGTATTTTTGAGTTGTATTATGTTTTGGAGTGAAATATGAGTTTGTGGTAGAAATTTATTAATGGATAAAACTCTAATTATAAATTAAGTATATCTCCTTATGATTTTATCCAATCTAATTAATAAATTTCTCAACATTATGAAAAGGAACATAAAACAAAAATGATGGCCTAGATAGTACCTTAGATCATCAAAAATTTATGGCTTTGTGATTGTTGGCCTTTTCATAGCCAAGTTATCTACCACTGTCCATCATATATTGATGGTTATGATTCTATTCCATATCCATGTTTTCCTACATGGAACCCTACTATGTGTTATTTTCGGTAACCTTCATACTTACCACTCTTTATTTTAAATAGAGGCCTCATTAATCCATTTTTCGATGTGGGATTTCAAATATGATATTTTGAAATGTCAACCCCAAGTTTCCAATATCGAGCATAAATAGTTAGGATGCAATTTATTGAAGTATGGGAGAATGTAACACCCCAATATTTCACGGTGCGCTTCTCTTTGAATAATACAATAGGGTGTTCTATAAGCAACTTTGAGTTCTAACACACCACAACCAATCAAACTAGCCGTTAAGAATAGTAATACCCACTTTTTGAAATTTTATACATTTTATCTTTCAAAATTAACTTCATTTTTGGATTCGGAATATCGAAATTATCATACGGAGAATTTTTGGTACTTTTCTGATAAATTTCATATTTTGATGAATAGTAAAAATTACTAAATTTTAATTAGATACAACTTTTTTAATAGAAATAATTAATAGTGATAAATGATGAATTTTTGTGATTTTAATGTATAATTAGATTATATTTTTACCATTTAATCCAATGTTGGTCATTGGACATAATTTCACATTTAAACTGGACATAAGAAAGTGTCAATCTTTTGATAGTTATTATTTCTTAAAAACATGTTATTTGTTTTTGACAATGAGAATTATTTTTAAAATTAATTAATTCAACTTATATGTTTTGAATTTTGTAAAATAGACATAATTTTTGAATTCAAAAAATAAAACATAGCTTAGGATAAATTTTTGTATTTTTCTGAGAAACATCAATTTTTGATGAATAGTGAAAAATAATGAGCTATTGGTTAAAACCGATTTTTATTTAAATAATTTTTATTTTATATAAGATAATTTATGTCAAAATAGATACATAATACTTATATAAGTTCATTGTAATTCATTGGAGCCAGTTTATAATAATTTTAGATATATAAAAATTTTATTGAACTTTTTACCGTCTTTTACCCACCTCCTAGGAGAATTTGAAAGCTAACATAAAACATAATTTTACCGCTTCTATGAGTTTAATTTCGAAACTTTGAGAGAAACAGTTAATATCAAGGAGTAAAATCTGGTTCTATAGGATAAAAACAATTTTTGCTGAATAGTAACTTTTTACTTTTATTTACCGCAATTAAAGGTTAATAGGGTAATTCAAGGTAAAAAGAATATTTTAATAATTAAAAATTACCTTAACACATGTCCTAACCTTATTGGATGAGTAATGGTCGACCAAGAGAATCTTTGGGTCGATTTTGGGACTCCATCGATCCACTTATGAATGATAATGACATTTTAGATTAATTAATTTAATGTATAGGCAAAATTGACATAAACAAAAACCTTTTAGTAATTATTTTTTATATGGTGTTATATAAGTAATATTTTTGAATATAAATTTTCATTAGAAATATATAAATATTTCCTCCATAATGGTATTTTATTTTTAATTTTTAGACATTAAATAATTTAATTTATTTATGACACAATTATGGTGCAGTAATTACTGTATTAATGAAAGATTAAGATAATTGATATTATAAATACCCAAGTAAATGTAATTTGAGACTTTTTATGAATTCCAATAATTTTATAGGTCAATATTACATATTATGATTGGTCATATTAATTTTTTTTGAAGTAATAATTCTATTATGAATTTATCAAAAACAAAATACCCAATAGTTCCAAAATTGACATAAAAGAGTTTTTAAAACAAATATTATATTATTAAATGATATTCTGTTCCTAAAAATATATGGTTTTGCCAAAGGAATTATATCATGATAGGTATATCATTAATGGACCACTTGGTGGTCTATTAGAAGTTAATAGTTAGTTTATTAACCATATAATATAAAAATACAAAGAGACATGGTAAATGTCAAACTAATTAACTAAGAGTTAAAACTTGAAGATAAGGTTAATAAAATTATTAAAACCTATCTAAAACCTATTTGTAGAGTCTATTTATATGAATACCCACCTTATCCTCTAAATAAATTAATTTGGAGCCATTATAAACCGGATATCATTTTATTATAAAATAATATTTTATGTTTTTCCAAAGGTTCCCCTCACCCCTCTTATAAAAGGGCACTCACCCTTCACTCGAATTCACACATTCTAAGCCATTTGGATCAGAAAAAACCTTCCCAAATTCCCTCTAAACTATCTTACCTTCAACCTAGAGGCCTTAGTTTGATCGGAAAGACAACCTAAGGAGCCCTTTTGATCAAATCAAAAGGAAGAACCCGAAGAATAGGTAATGATTTCACTACCCTCTTTCAAATTCCTTTCTTCTTCCACTTCCTTTTTCTTTGTTGTTTCCATTATAACATAATAATTCCAGTATCTTCTATATTTTTTGAAGTTATTATAATTATGGTACATCCAAATTCATTATTCTATCCACCCTTTGAATGACATGTCACCATAGGTGCGTACGTACGACTTACCGTCTCCACGTCATGGTATAATTGTTATTCAATACATTATTATTTGGATGGGTATAATAATGATGTGTATTATATGTAAATAATAAATATAACATGATAATGATTCTGTATATATAATATAAAATACAATTATATATTATTATAATATCAAAAGAATGATATTTTTGCTCGTGTGTACGTACGGATTACCGTCTCCACGACGCGATGAGATTCATTTCCAAGTTCACCATTCATCGACGATTATAAATATATATTACTAATAAGTATGTAATATAGGAAATAATAATTCTATTGGAGATATATATATTTTAATATATAATTATTTATGTACTTACATATATCTTATTCACTTACTATATGAAAACGGAAACAACGTTTATGCCTACGTACGGACTACCGTCTCCATAAACGGTGTTTTCCATTTCATATATATGTCTATTATACATATTTATACTCTAAATATATATGATATATAAATCAATTTTTATATTCTAGAATTATTTAATTCATGATCTATGTGATACAATCAAGAGTAACAAGTTAAAACACGTACGATAAAGAAAGCGATTATTACCCGAAATATTAATATAACATGGAAATTATTATTAATTGGGTAGTATAAAGTAATAAATGAATAATGTATGATATAGTAAAAATTAATATGGTTCTGGTATAATTTAATAGCATACTATAGTATTCATACAGGAGGTTAAACATACCCTCGACTAAAGGAAAGTGCAAGGTAAGGGGTTTTCATCTCACTGCTCATTCCCGTGAGATTCATACCATATTGCCACTATTACATTTTGTGTGGTGTATGTGCTTCCCATAATTGTATTATTTGTTCAATACACTTTAATTTATGTGTATTTACATATTCATTGTATGATACCTATTTCATGGGTTGTATGTTTCGTAAGTTACCAAATTGGTAAGGGTTAATTTCACAATCTCTTTATTATCCGAGGTTGTTTTTATGTAAGTATCTACTGGGAAATATTTATTATCCATGTCCATGTTTTATGAAAAAGTTTTCAAAGGGATTATTTTAAGGGAATTTTTTTACTAAAACATCATTTCAATTTTTTTAAATATTAATTCTTCTAAATCTTTCTCATTAATTTCTAGGTATTAAAAATTGCTTTTAAGGATTTATTTATATGGAAATGAATGTTTTTAAAATGTAAATTCCTTTAAAAAGATTCAAAGTGGTATGGGACACTTTTCTTCAAAAATAAATTTAAATGACTTCTTTTCTAAATTGTGTGACTTCTAAATGTTTTTAGGAAAAAGTGGTATTTCTCTCAAAGAGTTTTACAAATCATTTTCATCTATGTCAAAATCCATTAAAGGATTTTAAACTTGTTTTGACGTTGATTTATCATGATACAAATATTCCATATTGTGTTGAAGGTTTTGTGATATGTTTTACTATGGATGTGTTATTTTTATACCATTCATGGTTTATGGGTAAATTATTTACATTTTGTATTCTAGTTTTAATACGAATGTTTATGTTATGTTTAGACCTTTTCATATGAGGAATGCATTGGACTTAGTAAGTGACAAGTGGAGCCTGCTATAGCTCCTTGATGCATCGGTAGGTCTCATGAGACAAAATAGTGTCTTGGCATAAGGCTTTGAAAAAATATTTTTTGTAGTCTTGGCACAAGGCCTTGACTTTGTGGTTATGATAGCCTGGAAATATGCATTCCATCGTTATGAAAGTGGCTATTTTTGTTGCTTGTGATTGTTCGACTAGTATAATATCAATGTGAGTAGGTAAATGGAATTATTTTGATTTATATTTTCCATATTATGATGAATTATATGATGAAAAGGATTTTGTTTTAGTTTTATACATTTCCTTAAATGTTTATGCTAACTTTTGAAAGTTTCTGCTATATTTCTTACCCTTACTGAGTGTTTGAGCTCACCCCTTTCTATGTTTTATTTTCCCAGGATTCCAAGAAGTGTATTGTGATTGATATGTAGGGTCAATCCAAGGTAATAATGTCGTTCATAAAGGATTATTTATGTTGTTTTGTATGTTATAAAGTGTAATGTAACATCCATGTATGTAATCTATTTTCCAAGACTGCTAAACTGATCAGTTCTTCAGGACTTGACTCCTTCTAATCATGCCATTGTATAAAAATAATGCACTGACTCTGGGCAACTAGGGTCGGGGTGCTACAAAAATATTATAGGGATCTTAGATCCCTAAAAACTTCTCATTATCTTTGAGAAAATAGTTGATCTTATCTCTTCCTAGATCGACATAAGGTTATCCATGTTCATTTCTCCCTTTTTCGATGGTCTTTGGACTTCCATCTGAGACAAGACCCTCTGATTGTCCCAATCAGGGTAATATTTCCTGGTATCCCACATCTATTTATAAATCTTTCAATCATATCAATGTTAGATGACTTGGTTGGTAGATTTGTTTCTTTAATAGTTGATCTATCTCCCTCTATCATCCAATTCTTCTCATAAATTTGTTGATAAGCATATATAAAACATTCCATTTGATTTTGTGTTGATTGAGATTGAAAATTAATACCAAATCAAATATGCGGTGAATTATGAATACTAGATGGATTTATGATCCAATTTCCATTATCTAGGTCACCTTAAAAAGTTATGTAGTCATGATTTGGTCAGCCAAGGATCTAATCCTTTAGTCCCATTTCATTATGATGACTACACGGGTTGTGAACTGATGAGATCTTATATGGATGAAATTTCATTACCACCAATGAGGAAATATTGTTTTATATAAACAGGAAATAGGTAGAAACAATATGGATCATTCATTTTCATCATCATATTTGATGATATATTCATGGGGTTTCTTCATCTGGTCTTCCTAGTTTATCCTCTCAGTTGCAATGAGTTATCTAAGGGCATGGTATATGGTTTAAGGTATAGTACAAATCCCCTCCTCCAATGGAATGATCCCATATCCTACTATAAAACCAACATTTAAGATTATAAAATGGATTTTTTGATATAGTGGACTTGGAGGGGTGAACAAATGTTATACACATAAAGGCTAAAAAGGTGGATCCATCCCTAATGGAGAAAATTTTAGAAAAAAAGGAAAAAATAGTTTAGGCTCCTCAGTCATCATCAGTGTATGAATATGATGACCAACCTAATATTTTTTCCCAAAATATCTTGAAGAAATGGAAACAAAATTCTGTTTATATTAGAGATTATCCGGTTAAATTATAGAGTAAGAATAAGGATTGGAAAGATTATTCATATCTTTTAAAACTAATTAATAATCGATGAATAAGAAAAGGTACCAAGGATAGAAAGTCCACCCAGTCCTACTTTAAAGAAATTTTATATGATATTATCCTCATTGAGGTTACCAAAAACCAAGATCTACTTTTTTTTAGAGAAGTATACTTATAAAAAAAGTTTATTGAGACCCCCCTTTCAGGAGGAATGTCCTATTGAAGTAACTATAATCATGGAACTGGAAGGTTATATTAATGAAAAGTAATTTTTATTGAAAATCATGAGAGAGGAGAGTAAACTAGAGAAGTGGAGAAACCTGTGGCTTCGAAGTACAAGAGAAAAATCCTATTTATGAATTATATATAGGAAAGGGTTGAAGAGAATATCTTAAACAAATATTTAATGGAATACCAAATCCAAATGAATGCTATTACTATGGCACATAGAACTAAGGAACAACATGAATGGGAAAATTCTTAGATCCTAATTATTCATTAGGGATTAAATTACATTAAAATTAGTATGGATGAATTTATTAAGATCTCAAGATGATGGACTATTAATTTGAAGATATGATTCATAAAAATTGTAGCTGGAATAATTATCCTATCACATAGAGCCTACATCAAATACTAGAAACTAACATCTTAAGATTGTATTGGAAAGAAAAAACAATTCCCATCATGGTTTAAATGTGTTTTTTATGGTTATAAACTATCCATCATAGTGTTCTCTCTTGAAAATGAATAAAAATTTAAATTTTAGTGAGTGGGGATGACACTGGGGAAATCAAGAAGAGTTCATAATGGGGATTGCATGCTGATATTATTTTTTCTTTATTCTTGTTTCAATGGTCAGATGACCATATATTATTTATATAATTAGTTTCAAACAACTAGATTTATTTTGGATTTATGCACATCATGTTTCATCTCTTGTGAGGTATCATAGGATGAAGTCCTAGAGTACATAGATAATTATAAAATGACGAATGAACTTATAAACGAATAAGGATGGTTCACAGTTTCCAAAGATAATGATGAAACACATGAGAACATAAATAAAATAAATTATAGTGTTGAGTACACTAATGGAGAATATTAAAGTGCTATTATTGGAATTTAATACTCTTATAATCAAATAATGGAAAATTAATTTATCATTAAGGAAATTGATTCTTGTACTCTTGTTTGAGATCTAGATATTTGTAGTTGAAGTCGGGGGGGGGGGGGGGGGGTCCTGTGTGATGATAATAGTAGATGAGTCTAAGTATATTTTATCTCCCTTAGTGTGGATGAGTGTGATATATTTTTATATTTTCTTATATCTTACAATTCACTAACCATATTGGTAGGGAAACAAAAACCCAAATGTTTGGGGGGGGGGGGTTTCTCCAACAAGTAGGATGGAGAAGAAATATATGCTTTACTTCTCTCTCCCCCACTCTCCCTTTAGATGTATACATGAGTAGGTGTATCCTAGGATATAATGGATTATGTTATAGTGTGTGTTTCTACCAGATATGTTATGAATATTAGTTTTACTATAAATTTATACATTAGATGTAACTTTCTGAGGTATAGTATATACTTGTATCCAGTTGTGGTGGCTATGGATACCCATTGATCTATGTGCATGAGTTGAGATGTCTTGAGGTATAAGGAATTTACATAGGCTGTAGTGGATTATAGGCAAACAATTAGTTACTACTGTAGATGATGATGATGACGATGATAACGTGGTGATGGTATGTAGACGACATAACATTGGATATGATACAATTTCCTGAGATATAGAATAACTTATGGAATAGTTGGGAATGTGAAACGAGACACTAGGGTGTGAGAGAGAAAAACCAACGGGAAAGTGGAACTATGGTACCTTCACATATATATGTATATAAAATTTTAATAAATAATGGTTTACTTCTATATATAACTTATTGTTTTATCCATTGCGGGGATGAGAGAAATAGTAATAACTATTTTAGTGATGATTTAGTTCTATTTGTTTATTAACTGGTTATTAGTATGATTACTAACATTTTTCATGATATTTTTCAAGGAGGATACTACTACGTATATATGTTGTGATCACCCTATGCATATATAAACTATTTTTTAGGTCCACATGCTTAGTTGGTGATCGAACTGGGTGATACTAGCTTGAAAAGTAGCTAGAGATTTGTGGTCAATAGAAAGGATTTAATTTTTGCACTTGAATTGTTATTTTTTTACCAGTTCATGTATGAAATTACATGTATTAGGAGTGATTCAATATTTATACATGTATTTTGTTTGCGTTTTATCATCTTATCTCTTACTCCTTAAGTTTATATTTGGTTAATTCCTACCATGTGTGTGATTTATATACCCTCTGTCATGAACACGATCTGGTCTCCATCAAAACCATCAGCCAACCCTGTCCATGAAATGGCCCAAAGGAATTCCATATCCCCAAAGGCAATCAAAAGTTCCTTGGTATGATAAATAAAGGTATGGGAATTATTTATGTAATTTTATAATCACAAAACAACCAACAATACTAGATATATTGAATCTAAAAATTTCCAACCAAACAAACATTAAATAAAATTTAGAATTGGATTTCAATGTTTATACATAATCCCAAAAACTACCACAAGGGAAGAAATCCAAAAATAAAAACCCATGAACCACCTCATGGAAAGGGGGAACACCCTTAAGAAATCTCCACTACACCACATCAAGGACTGCTAGTAACCCAAAGCACAGGTTATAATAGCTTTACTCAAACATTCGAAAAACAACACCAAGTCTACTTACACAAAAATGTGTTAGTAGGGAGTGAGACTAATCCCAATAATATTCCACCCAAAAATATTCCACGTGGTAAACATTTTATGAAAAAAATATTGCAAGTTTTATAAACAAGAATGCTATTGACAATTTCAAAGAGATGCTACCGTAAAATGAATACAGTTTTCAAGAGGGAAACTTTAAAGAATGCACACTTTTAAATAAAACACGCATACTACTAAATTTTAGAACAAAAAAACATCATATGGAAATGGTACATACAATAAATCCAATGAGCACTAGTCATGGGAATGCCCCTGGGAACTAGCTAGTTGTGGGGCCCTAGGTACATCAAATCTTGGTGTAAAAGTAACCATAACACATATCCGACTCATCTATAAGCCACTAGGAGAGGAAAACCCAATACAATAGTGGTCCCCCAAAATCATCATAATTTAGTTAGTGTTGTCATCGTCAATCATTCTATGTGAAACAGGGACAAAATCACTACTGAATCACTAGCATACTAGTCTTAGTATGCACAAATAGATACCTAGGTTTCCCTATTTGTGCTTAATCATGTTCCAAATATTATCAAATACACTTTTCACTTGAAAATTCCATCTCTAAATCACACACACACCAAAAATCTCACACACATGTCACATAATTCAATTTTTCACATTCAAATTAATTTTAACATCATGATCACACCAAAACAGCCCAAAAACATATCTCATGCTTTTCTCACAATTTAATAAATCATTTCAATAATTTATAAAAAATTCTAAAAACTTTTGACATCATAGAATAATCAATTACAATTTCAAAATCCCATTTAATAACATATACCCACAAAACCAGTACACAAACATGTTTTACACCCTTTTTGTAACTTAATAAATTATTTAAACTTTTCATAAAACACTTTAAAGAAGTATAACTTGGGTTTTCACGTAAAACTCTTTCAAAAACCCTATTTTAAGGAAAAAATAACATTAATACCCTACCAACCCAAAAGTTTAATCCCCACAAACATTTAATAAAAACTTTCATATGTTATAAAATGACCTCAAATGATACCACAATAGTTACACATGAAAAACACATAATTTTAAGAAAAAATGCAACTTTAAAATTTAACGATTACCCAATTCCACCAAAAATGGTTTTCACACCACACGCAATATATTAGGAAGATTATAAATAAGTAAATAAAGAAATTAAAACTCATTAAATAATTATTACACATAGAATCCTCAACCTTAGATGTAAAAAACCCCTAATTATTGTGAGAAACTTCAACCGCACCACTACTGCACCAAAAGGGAATGAAAACGAAACTAAGACAATAATATTGAACCCAAAAAACCCAAGGTTAAACACTAAGGATAGAACCCTTGGTTCTAGAAACATTAAACATCAATAAATAGTGGGAGAAACCATATGAGGAAGGAATAAAATAGGGAGAAACTCACATACTTGCATGATTTTGAAGTTTCCCCACTAAATACCCCTTAAAAAACGAGTTCCATGGGAGCCTGAAGAAGCTTGGAGACCTCCCATGTAATTATAGGGTCGAATAGGGGATGAAAGGGGTGAATTTGGTTTAATTCTGGAAGGGAAAAATTTGAATAAAATAAAAACATTTACTGCGCTAGAAACTATCCAGGGTTTGGCTGCATGGTTTAGTAAACAGTGCGGCCAAAATGTATGTCATGTTCTGTCCACCCAAAAACTTTCCATTTTGCTCCAAATTCAAGGGTAGCCTAGGGTTAATTAAAGGAGATCTCATGATGGGTATAAGGGGAACATAGGGAGGGAATGATAGGCCATGCAAAGTAGGAAAAGATCCCCAAAATTTGAAACTTGTCTCACATGGCTCCCGAGGAAATGAATAAGAACTAGAACAGAGTGAAAAATAAAAACATGGGTGTGACAATTATCACCACCATAAAGCTTTCCAACCCAAAAATCCAAATCCAGGTTAGATGGAAAAAGAAAACCCAAAACGCTTTCCATGTTCAAAATGGTATTTCCCAATGAAAAGGCATCATGGACACTACCTGTAGAAAAATAGGGCTATGAGCTTACTCGAGAGGCCAAGATAGACTCCCTCAGTAAGGGTAACCTAACCCCAAAATCCAAAACAACTCTAGCTGATCAAAAAAATGAAAATATACTCTCATCAACCAAAAAATACACCACTTTCTTGAAATGGGAAAAAATAATCTAACCACATCCCAAGACAGAACACCTTAACCACTACGCGATGAAGCTCAAATAATGTACCTAAAAAAATTAACTATATCGAATGAGGTTACCAGAACCATAATTTAATGAAAGTGTTCACCATGATCCAATCCCAACGTTTACCCAAGAATAAAGTCAGTGGTTCAATAACTCTGAAAAAGACTACAAACTGCCAAGCCGACACCAAGGACAAAATTGAGTTACTGATACGAGGAGACCCAAATAGACTCCTTACCATAAGAGACAACTTAATTTCCTGAGACAGAACCGAGAAATAAACAGGGGAAGGCCTGAACATACTCCCCACCAAAAGGGATAGAATAACATTATACTAATTCCAAAATAACCCATAAGACCCAGTCCCCACTATTGGGGGGGGGGGGGTCAGTCAAGGAAACCCAAACCAACAGGGACATTAAATGTCTCACCACTCCCACGAACATTTCCATCCACGGATGAGTCTAACCAAAACCAAGATCAAAAAGAGCCTAAAAGTTTATTCATACATGAAAAACCATATAGAGAGTTTTATATACAAGGGTTAAACCACCTGGGGTTGAGAAAAAAAACCACCCCACAACCTTATAACCAAGGATGGACTTTTCCACCAACACGAATTACAACCCTGAGGGACAGGGTCCACACATCCCTTTCCACCACACCAGACCACTTGAAAAAAAAACACCACATAAAAATAAAAAACTATATCCATGTCCCACACCAGAGATAGAATTCAAACCAATATCCCTTACACCCCTGATTTGTTTGACTATGTGCCATCTTCAATATAGGACCTATGGATGGAGCTCAGATTATTGAAACATCTCTTGCGTTGTAGTCTGGAACTAAAACCCCTCAATGAAACTTCTTCCTATAGTTCCACAAGCGACTACACTACGATACAATAGCATAAATAGAACACAACACATTCCGGAAACTTTGTACCTTTTCGTGGAACCTTCACCAAGATAGGTACTTAGAAGATTCAAATGTAGAACCCCTTTCAACCCAAATAAGAAGCAATAGAATTAAAAATACATGGAATTACCCTTTAATTAGAACAAGGAATTCATATATTCTTGGAAGAGAGACACACTTTACTTTAAGAAGAATCCATCAAAAGGTTCTTCAATATCCACCGTTTCCCTTAAAAGAAAAAAAAACACAACAAGACACCACCGAACATGATCCTTTCAAGTGTTAGAGACATTACCAGGAGTGGAACCTTGTACAGAGTTCGAAGTAACATGAGATTACCCTAAGAAACCGTAATAGCCTCAAATAACCAGATTTTCCACACTGGTGGCTAACATGAACCCTTTCTTTGAAAAGACTTACAAAATACCCAAATTTCCTTCAGGATGTCATCATATACGGACAACCCTGGAATGCTATCACCTTACCCATTGGAATCCACCTTCACCACTTCCAAATAAAACCTATAGACCCAACGGTGTCAAACTTCAACTTTGACGATTCAAGAAAATCAAGAAACCATGAATCCTTTAAACACCTTCTGCATCCACTCTTCCTCTATGAGATGATATACATAATCATAAAAAATAATGGAGATAAACTCAACCCTGAAACCTTGTAAGAGAGTCCTTATTTTGATTAAATGGAGGACCTTCCATCTAAGAACCACCCATGGCTACACTTCAATCGTGCATTAGTTCTTTATGGCGTTATACCTTATCCAAAAAGAAATCCCAAGGACCTAACCAATCTGGTCCTTCAGTCAAAATGCATCGTAAACTAGATCTGAACACATGTGGGGAACCACCAAAAATTCTTCCCGAAATAATCCTGAAAAGAAACCACTACGCAACACTTCAACCCAACTTACCGAAAACACACAAACCCCAAACATAATTCAAACAAGATGGGTTATAGAAATAAAAAAAATCCCAAAACAATAATCCAAAAATAAAATAAAACACACAAACCAATCACCAGTTTTCAAAATATCAAATTATCTTTAAAAACCATTTCTTTAAATGTAAATGGGATCAGAGGTTATAAAATTTATCATTGGTACTCCATGGGCCTCTAACATGCATGTTTCCATGCCACATTGGGTACCCTACTAATATACATATTGGTACTCAAAAATCCATCCCATTAACCATAAATCATCCCATGTAATCCCATGCATGTTCTATCTCACAAAAATACGAATGTTTAAAACAAAAATTCATTCCACTTTACAAAACCAAGACATTCAATCGATACTTCCCTTATTTTTATCAAAAATTCTATCCAACTATAAAAAACCAATTCAAATATTAAAAACCTTTTCAAAAAAGTACCAACCATTCAAATAAAAACTCACTTTCAAGTCATACACCTTAATTTAAAAATATCTCATCCCATTTCAAAACACTTTTGGTTTTATAACAAACTCCATTTCATCAACACCCATTTAATTAATTCTCATTTCTTATTATTTCAAACAAGGTCCCAATAATTCATAAAACTTTTCAAATGCCCACTAGTTACCAAATAAAAAGATTTATTTTAACCCCACACATAAATTCCAAAACACTTTATTCCATTTAAAACACTTTTCAACAATTTAGAAAATTAAATTTGAAACATATTTTTAAAACCAACTTTAACATAAATCATACTTTCAAAAGAGGTGTAAACACACCATTTAACATTTCAAAACAATCTTGAAAATTCATTTCCACACATTGAGATGTAAATTATTTCTTCTTTACTGGAAAATCATTTCTCAAAAATCACATTTCTTAAAACTAAGTCATTTTTATTTTAAAACCATCTTTCCAAGATTCCAAAACAAAGAGACAGAAGACAATGCAAGGGGAAATTAGTGTCGACAGGTGGCTTAGACATATTTTTGGTGGACATACAGCAATAAATTCATAGTCATTGAGAGTTTTCTAGGATAATATCCCTAGATCCATGTGGCTTCCCTGGAGCTGCGAGCTCACTGATACCATTGACCGAACTCTCTTGTCATTCCCCCAATCATTGAAAAACCATGAGAACAAAAGAACTCAGATAAAAGACAACATACCCGAGCATATTGAATCCCGTAATGAGCTATTATAGATAGGCACAATACTCTTAATCAGTATTCAATTCCCAAAAATCCTAGCTTCACTCTACCCATACTCTTTCCAAAAATAACATGATCCCAAAAGAGCGAACCTCCTCTAATACGATTTTCTCATGAACCAGATCAGGTATCCATCAAAACTAGCACCCAAACCAGTCCATGTAAGGTCCTGAAGGGCGTTACTTATCCCCACAGGATGGTAAAAGTTCCCAAGTATTATAAATAATGGTTTGGGAATTATTTACCCAATTTTAGAATATAAAATAACCAACAATAACAGATAAACTGAATCTAAAAATTTCCAACAAGAAAAACATTAAATAAAATTCATAATTGTATTAAAAGGTTTATAAAAAAACCCCATGAATAAAAAAGGAAATAAATCCAAAAAGAACAGCCCAAGAACCACCTCATGGAAAGGGGAAACACCCTCAAGCTATCTCCATGACATCGCATCAAGAAGCACCACTAGTTACACGAACCACCAATTTGAAGAGCTTTACCCAAAATTATGGCAAACATTAACAAGTCTACATACAACCAAAGGTGTAATTAGGGTGTGAGACTATTCCCAAATTGTTTCCAACCAAAAATATTCCATGTGAAAAACATTTTAAGACAAAAATCAATAATGTTTTATAAACAAGAATGCTAGTAACAATTTCAAAGATATGCACCCATAAAATGAAAAGAATTTTCAAGAGGGTTACTTTATAGAATGTACTATTTTATATAAAAGAAACATGTTAATGAATTTTCTAGAAAAAATATACCATATTACAATGGTATATACAATAAATCCAATGAGAACTAGTGACAGGAACACCCCTAGGCACTAGCTAGTTGTGGGGCCCTAGGTACATCGTATCTCGATGTAAAAGTAACCATAACACATATCCATCTTATGAACAATCCATAAGGAGGGGAAACCCCGATGGCCTAGTGGTACCCAAACATAATAATAGTTAGTCAGTGGTGTCATTGTCAATATTTCTAAGTGAAATAGGTAAAAAACCAATACCAGATCACTAGCATACTAGTCCTAGTCTTCCTACCTAGATACCTGGTTTTCTTTCTTTGTGCTCAATAATGTTCCAAATGTTATCAAATACACTATGTACATGAAAATTCCCCCTAAAAATCATACACACACCAAACATCCCACACACATGTCACATAATACGCTTTTTGCAGTCAAATTCATTTTAACATTATGCTCACACGAAAAAAACTCCCCAAACATATCTCACACCTTTCTCACAATTTAATAAATCATTTAAACAATTTATAAAATGTTATAAAAATAGTCAACACCAAAAATCATAATTTAATGTTTGAAAAACCCATTTTAAGAACATATACACACCAAAACCGTACAGAAACATGTTTTCACCCTTTGTGTAACTCAATAAATCATTTAAACTTTTCATAAAACACTTTCAAGAAGTATAACTTGGTTTTTCTCATAAAACTCATTAAAAACCCCTATTTAAAGGGAAAAAACACATCAAGACCCTACCAAACAAAAATTTTACACCCTAGAAACATTTAATAAACCACTTTAATATGTTATAAAATGGCCTCAAATGACACAACAAGAGTTGAAAATGAAAAAAAATATTCAAGAAAAAATACAAGTTTAAAATTCAACACCAAACCAATTCCACAAAAAATGGTTTTCAAACCAAACTACGCATATGAGGAACATGCTAAGTAATTAAATCAAGAAATGATAACTCATCAATGAATTATTAAACATGGAATCACCTACCTTAGATGTCAAAAAATATAAATCGTTTTACGAAACATAAACAACAAAACTTCCACACCACAAGGGAATGAAAATAAACCTTATCTAAGAAGATTGCTCCCCAAAACCTAAATTTAAACCCTAAGGATGAAACCAAAGGTGTTGGAAACTTAAATATTCAATAAATAGTTAGAGAATTTCTAAGGGGAAGGAATGAACTAGGGAGAAACTCACTTACTTGGGTTATTTTGATGTTTCCCAACAAAACCCCCCTTCCAAAATGAGTTCCATGGGATCTTGAGGAATCTTGGAGAACTCCCATGGATGGTAGGGTCGAATGGGGGAAGAAATTAGAACATTGGGTATAATAACAGAAGGGAAAAATTGAAATAAAATAATTTTTTTAATGTGCTGGACGCTGTGCATAGTTTGGATGAATGGTTTAGCAAACTATACGACCAAACTGTGCGGCCAAACCATGCGGACAGACCGTGCAACATGTTATATCCACCCAAAAACATTCCATTTTGCTCCAAATTCAAGGGGTACCTAGGTGGATTTGAAGGGGAAATGGGGGGGGGGGTTCAAGGAGAACCTTGGGAGGGAAATATAGGCCAAGGAAAGGAGGAAATGTTTCCCCAAAATTTCAAACCTGTCACACACAACTCCCGAGGAAATTAACAAGAACTGGAATGAAGTGAAAACTAAAAACCTGAGTGTGACACCCTTGGTGAACATCAGAAACAAATAGTATATTGAAGACAAGATTCATGTGTTATTATCTCTAATTATTTATTATCAGTATAGGAAGGGTACCTTTGTTTGGATAGAGACATTATAGAGTAGAATCAAAGCTGATGGTCGAGATATAAGATGGAGTTTAGAGTTAAGAATTGGTATTGATACATATGTTTGTAGGGAAATAGTATCATATTGTCTTAAGTCAAGATATAAAAAAGGGATAAATTCTATGAAATGATAATTTACAGTGACTTATTATATTAGGCAAGGACCATTAATTTTATGGAACCTGATATGAAAAGAGAGATTTATTACACAGTAGGGACCAAGGTAAGGATTGTAAATCATGATTATTTATGGATATGTATGAATTGGGTAGCCAATTGAGACTTAGGTTAAATCTAATCAAGTAATTAACATTAAAAATTTATTTTTCCTTGAGATTTGTTGTTCGTGATGTTTTTCCTCTTACATATATGACACCAGGTCAAAATCCCCATCATGTTTGTATCAAATATGTTCAAAATTATTCTCTAGAGGATATCCATATAATAGAGGTTTTTGATAATGATAATCAGAGTAGGGAAATCCAAGAGTTTTTGTGATGAGGTATATATAAGTATGGGGGCTCCATTTTTGATCGACAGATAGAGGACTATATTAAGTAGGTGAAGATGATATTAATTTTGATTTGTGCTTAGAAGAAGAATTGGGTTTCTTTATTTTTCATTTTTTTTATGTTTATATGGTATGAAATGGTGGAGTTTATTCTTCGAGGATAGTGATTTTTGATCTATTGACTGGGAGAAGTTTGGGTATTAGTTTTAGGCCGAGTTTTTATCTTCAAATGCTACAGAATCTTTTTAGTAGGAGATATATACCATTAGATAGGGGAGTTACTATGTTTTAACATTAAACATCTTATACAAGAACCTCATAAATTATAATTTAGACATATGTTGAATTATGAGGCTATGGTTAGGCATTTTGAGGTTCCTTTTCATAAATATATCTAGTTATAGGTCACCTTTTTTTGATTAAGTCACATCAGGAGGTGCTATAAAATTTTGAGGACATCGAGAGGACATTAACAAGGATTGAATCATCATGAGATAGAAGTAACCATAATTTTATGAGGACTATAGTTGTGAGTAGTTCTTAGTTTTTTATCCAAAAGAAGAATTTTGAGATATCATATAGAATATTTTAGCATTCTTCAACTCATTTCATCATAGATAATAGTTCTTGGACCCCTAAGAGTGGGTAAGGAATTTTTTTGCATTTATTATAGATTTCTTGATCAATATAAGGGATAGTTATAAACCTATATAAAAATTATGTGTGTGGTTGTATTCTCATTTTAGTCCTATCCTTTACTATAGTTTTAGCTTGGGTAGAAACAAAAATAACAGGGAATTCTTGCTAATGATCATAATAGAGGGGATGTTGTAGGTAGGGGGAATCCCCATTATATCCCTCATACATAGGGAAAATGGGAAGTCAAATACCATATAGGTGGTCTCCATTAGGGATAGAGAGGCTGTGGAGATAGACATGGATAGATACAAGCCTTAACTTTTTCTGCACTAGGTGTTCCTCATACCTCATGGGGTCATATATTGTTATTTTATACTTGGGTTTATTCCATTTTTTATTCAAGTTCAACACAATCATTTATTTCGTATAATGTATTATATTAATTGATACTTACTGTGGAGAGACATCTATATTCATTGGTGTTGGAAATTCTATTTGAAGTTCAAGCTAGCATCTATAATGTGTGAAAAGTCTATTAGTTTTTTCTAGGGAATCACTACTCTTGGATAGATTTCATATATTTATGGATATTGAAACATAAACTCATACCTTACTTGAATTAACTATAGTTTTTGTAGGATATCATTAATTAATTTAGTAGAAACATCATATTCTAAAAAGATAATGGAGACTAGGAAGTGTTCCTTTGTGAGAGAGGCCCATGGATTGGTCAAAGTCATGTCGAGTCTCCATCCATATTTTTGTCCAAGATGATGTTGAGTTTTAAGGGGGATCAACTGATGATTTTTTCCATGGTTTTTGCTGAGTACCTTGATTTCATACCTAAAGAGCTTGTGATTCTACCCCCTCAATGTGATATTGAGTTTTGTATGGAGCTACTACTAAGAGTTTATGCAATATAGATGTATGCATATTGTATGGAAAATTTTGAGTTACATGAGTTAAAAATCTGGTTGTTTTCTCTTAAAGGGATGATTCCATTGGCCTAGTGTGTCTCTATTAGGAGATATAGTTTTATTTGTGTAGATGGTATATGGAACTCTGTGTTTGTGTGTCAATTATCACAATTTTAAATTTGTTGATGGTGAATAATGACTCTACTATCCCATGGATTTATGAATTATTCATTTAGTTGAAGGGATATAGATGGTTCTCAATGATCTATTTATGGTATGTACATCATCAGATGGGTGTTAAGAATAAAGATATCCATAATAAATCATTACAATGATGTTATGGTTATTAAAATTTCATTATAGTATCATTATGAGTTACTAATTCTCTAACCATGTTCATGGTAATGATGAATGAATAATTCTATGAGTTTCTAGATGAGTTCATGGTGGTATTTATTAATTACAGCATTGTGTTCTCTATGGTGTTGGAGGATAAATCATAGCATCTATGATCTATGGTGGGATTTATTTGGTTTTATTACCTGTACAAGAAGCTATTGAAATGTGAGTTATTGGATTATGTGGTCTGTTTCTTATGGAATATCATATCTTATAATAGAGTATCCATAGATCCTTTAAATACTGAGGTAGTGATATCTTGGGTATCCCTAAGAACACTGAAGATATATGGAGTTTTCTTGGTCTCATTAGCTATTACAGGAGGTTCATAATGAAATTATCTCTAATTATGACTCTTATGACAACATTGACCAAGAAGGACTAGGTTCTTGTAATGCTCCCAATCCCAATTTACGAGAAATGGTGAGTTATTTATTACATGGAAAACAAAATATGCAATATTACATTCCAAGGATCAATGCTTAGTAGTACTCAAGAGACAAGATGCATTTTATTAAAATTTGAACATATAAAAGTACAAGTATTTATTCGATAATTCTATCCTTGTTCGATCTGGTATTCCACTTCATTACTTGGGGGAATGGGGAAATAAATTAAAGGAGGTGATCTTTAATGCTCATTAATGTAAAACGTACAATGGAAAGTAAAAAAAATATAAATATGGAATTATAAATATCATGTGTGAAATCTAATCCATATATAAGTGTAATCCATGAAATAAAGATAACTATATAATCAAATGGATAAAAAAATAATCTTAAATATGGGATTTGATAATACCAAACATCATAATAATATCATAGAGGTCTCATGCCAAGACATTATACAAAATGGGAAAGAACACTTCCATTACCATATCATAGTTATCCCACGAGACAAACCAATTCCCTAAGGGGATATATAATTCTGAGCCTCACATGTTACATAAAATTATAATTAATTCCATCACATACCAAAATTACGTTTGATATACTTGGCATAATGATTAACATTTAACAATTTATAAATACATGACACATTTTCCCAAGGGAACTTATCATACATGACGTTACAGTATGGAACAATAGATTATATGGTTAATAAATAGATTTACCCTATCAAAGAGTTAATAATAATGTATAAGTGAATTCTCTAAACACATAGAATGAATAATTTAGGGTTCAATATTTTCAAAAAGTACCCATAAAATGTTATTTTTATGAAATTATAGCTAATACTTACTTATCAAGATTACAAAAATTAATTTTTTTAGGAAATTGTAGTTTCAATGGTAATAGAATAAAAAACATATATTATATACCACCATATAAATTCATTTTTTTTGGTTTAAAAAATACATGATAATCATCTATATAATATCATTTGAGAGTATCCAACTAGGTGTGCATTAAGGGCCCATTCACTGTGCAGTAAGATGAAGGAAAAAATATAAATGAACAGATATTTTAAGGGTTATTACACCTAGATTCATATATTCCAAACCATATCCACTTGTAGTACATATCCCTAGATGCATTTTCTTTTAAAATCACACATTTTTTAATTAACTGATGTCTATGAGATTATGGTTATGAGGAGGTTTAAGAAAAGTAACAACTTATGAATTAGGCATAATGTGAGTGAAAGGAATTCTAAAAAGGGTGAGATATCATAGTAACATAACATATAAATTAAATAAAAAAATAATGGGATAATAATTTGTGGATTAAAAAGGATACATGAATTAAAATGTAAATGTGAATTGTAATGATAGAGAAAATTAACCCTTACTTCGACATATTAATGACTTATAAAAAGGGTATAAAATAAGGAGGTTGGGTAATGTATCCATGATAATAGTTCAATTGGAAGATAATATAGTGGATACATATCATGAAATAATATAAAATGAAATTTTAAAAGATATTACATATATGGAGTTTCAAATAATAATTCAAGATATAGAGAAATAGTAACCCTTACCACTCTTGATCTGAGTAGATTGGAACTCGACCTTATATCCAACCAAAATACTAAATAATTAATAGATATCTATAGTAGAGACTGCCTGAGAGATAAATGATGAGGAATTTTTTAAATTTGTGTGTAATAATGAGATGAAGGGCTGGGTAATTGTAGGTTGGGTGAGTAGAATCTTATGGAATAACTTATTAATTATTTTATTTTTCCACTTTCCTTTAGTGCTCCACTATAAAAATTATTCTCCACTACCATGATTAATGATCTGATATAGTTTTTAGTGAAAATAATAGTGACATATATCCTAGAATAATTGAGTCATGATTATGTAAATACTATTTCATATATACTATATTTATCGTATTTTACCATATTTGTCCATTTTTATCGTATTTTATTATTTCAATAAAAATCACCATAATTCAGCCCTTTGATAATTTAGACATCATAATTCCAAATATGAAATCTATTTTTTAAAATTCATTACCTAATAGCCAATATAGTACATTTTATGTCAATTTGATACATTAATAAAAAATAAGATATTAAAGTAAACATCATTTTAATTTCATAATGAATATTCATTATAGCATAACTAAACCCATAGATACATAAACTATAATCACAACAGCATATTACCTATGGGTAAGGTAATCAATGTCGGTACTTCCAGGGGTGGTTTTTCCAACATTTATTAGGTGGTGATCTCTACAAACATGATCTTATCTTGAAGACGGTTCTGCTCAATCATTACTTATTGGGGTTTTACATGGGTTTGGTCAAGGGTGAACCCTAATGATGTTAATTACATACCAATATTTGATAAATGAACATTATAAGGGATTATCTTAATGGTAAAATCCATATTTCTTCCCTTCTATGATAATTAATATTCATCATTACCCTTAATATTGATTATTCCTAACAGTCTATTCTCAATTCCCATAACACTAATAGTCATAATCCCCATTGGTCATATTGACCAAAAACCATAATAATCATCATATATACACATCAATATCTAAATCCATTCATATCATTATTAAAGTTCATACACCATTTAAACTTCAATATTTATTGTTTTCTTCATCATAGTAATGTATCTCATAATCTTGTTATTATTTTTCAAGTATGATTCACCGGAGTACAAGATTATAGTGTTGTAGTTGATTGTTACATGATTTATATATCTGGTTTTAGATTCTATTATAAATTTAATTTATTAGTGTTTTTATTGTATCAATATGTGTTGTACTATTATGATGAAATTATAGAGTGTACATTGTGTAATAATGTTTTTATAAAAGGCTAAATTACTATTATATAATCTCATATATTACATTCCCCCACTTAAAAACATTTAATGAAATAAATTGTAAAGAAACATATAAATTGATGGGGATACGACTTTCTCATTGCATCCTATGGATCCCATGTTCCCTCTTCCAAAGGATGATTCCTCTAAGGAACCTTCACCAGTCAGGTAGTTATATTTCATAAAACTTAATCCCTAGTATCAAGAATCTAAATTGGATATTCAATATATGAAAATTCTAGATCAAAATGAAAATGATCAAATTATTGGCTGTGTCTATCATATAAATACTTATGAGTGATATATTTAATACATTATGAACTTGGGATAGGTTTGGGGTTATGTATGACACTTCTCCTCTTAGCTCAAAATATTCAAACAACCCAATATATCTTTGAATGAGCTTAACTTTCATTCCAAGTCTCATAACCCCTTTCCATGGATTTATATTAAATAAGACATAATTTAAGAATTTAAATTAAATATCCTTCATTTTATTATCAATGTAAATTTTTTGTATGATTTAGGATTCCATGATATGCTTTTGGATGGATATTACCTTCTCAGTTTTCTTTTACACAATTTCTAGAACCAGAGATCCCATTCTTTGACTTGATCCCAACAAATTGTATATTAAAATCTATTTATATAAAATTATTCATATCATTTCATGTTAATGTTAGTGTGGAAAATTTTATTGTGGGAAATCTAAACAATAGGGAAATACTCATCCCCATATCCTTGGAAGTGAATAGAGTATGACCTTATCATGTCCTCTA
The DNA here is from genome assembly GCA_963277665.1 of Viscum album. Classification (NCBI taxonomy): domain Eukaryota; kingdom Viridiplantae; phylum Streptophyta; class Magnoliopsida; order Santalales; family Viscaceae; genus Viscum; species Viscum album. The sequence goes on along the minus strand of OY728152.1, from coordinate 344,726,119 downwards.
ATATCTGGATAGTCTATTCATATTTTCCATTTGTTTGAGGGTGATAAGTCTTTCTATGATTAAGCTATATATTTAAATATATCTAGATAATCCTCTAAAATTTTTATATGAACCTTGGGTTATGTTAAGAGACTACCTATAGGGGTTTTCCATGAATTCTCAAAGCTTTAATTATATATAACCTTACAACATGTTCTAGAGAAAAAACATTTAAAATTTAAAGGTAATGTGATGAATTTATGAGATGATAATTAATTAAACATATATAATTATTCCCTATTGATGTTTTATAGATCACAATGATCAAATTCATAATACTATTAGCCCTCATCCTTTCTGGTATAGGTAGTGGTTGTATTACTCATTTTAGAAGTTATCATTTTACCTTAATATGCTGGAATAATAAGTATCTTACAGTATATTCTGCAATTTATCTCTTTATAATTTCCAACAATAATTTCTCTTGTATGTCCATATATATCTTGGTACTTACAATATTTATAGATAAGTTTGAGAAATGAGCCTCATCCAATATATCCATCTTTAACTCTGGTATATATGAAACATATAACCTCTTATCAAATTTTAAAACTCCATCATCACGAAAGTTAAACTCTAGTAATTTCCCATCCATCATATCTTCCATATTATTTTAAAGGTCTTTTCACCTAAGTGTTATTTCTTAATCCTCTCTAATAAATATAGTAGGGTGATTACATGGAATAAGAATGATCCTTCACTTTACATTACAATACTCAACTCCATCCTTAATAGGTGTTTGAGAATTGGGCCATTCTTACACTCAACATGGATAAGGTCACATGTTATTTTCTACACAAAGAATCCATCACCATGTTCAATTCTACAAATGATAATAGATAGAATAGTGTTAATCATTCAGTAGTTCTGACTATACACTAACATAAAACTAGGCAAGGGAAGCACTGCCTTTTATCAGCGCTAAGAAGAAACAGTTGATAAAGTGATGGGACTTTATTAGCGCTTGCTAAAAGCACTGATAAATGTACACTTTACGAGTGCTAAAACTAGCGCTGATAAAGTGAACATTTATCAACGTTATTTTTAGTACTGATAAATGTTTTTATTATTAATTTATATAAAATTATTATATCTATATTCAAAAAGAATGTTTATTAGAATAAATTAAATTAAAAAAATATTTAAAATTAATATATATTTTTTCAATAATTCAAATAATATATATAATGTTTTAATTGAAGAAATTATTTCGAATATTATAATTAAATATATATATAATTAAATAATAATTTTATTATAATAAATCACATCAAATAATATATATATTTATTAGATTTATTATATTTATTAGATTAATTCATTGTATTTATTATATTTATTATATTTATTATATTTCTTCTATTTATAAATATATAATAATTTTTGATATATATAGTTATAATTAAAATTATTGAATATATATGTGTTTTCCAATGAATTTGGTTAACGAATATACGCATATATTATGTATCATATGCATGAATGTTCATTTTTACATTACATGATTTGGTGTACTGATTAATTCATAATGTTACCCATATGAAATATATATGTTCTAAAAAATGAACTTATAAAATTACATTAAATATATTTAAATAAAAAATATATTTTATTATATTTTTAATTGTATATATAAATACTTTTCAAATAAATTTGTAATTTTAATTTTATTAATATAAATATATTAACAATAAAATACCAATATTTATAAATATATACTATTTATAGTTATAATTATTAATAAATAAATATATATTTATCCTATATATCATGATAAATAAATAAATCAGAATATAAATAAATTATTAAAATTATACCTTTATCAGTTCTTTTATAGTGCTGATAAAGGCATATAATTTTCATCCCTAAAAAGGACTCATAAAATAAGTATTTATCAGCGCTATAATTTTAGCGCAGATAAATAGATATTTTATCAGTGCTTTTTGAGCGTTGATAAAGATATACCTTTATGAGTGGTAAAAAAATGATGAAAATACCTATTTTTCAGTGCTTTTTTAGCGATGATAAAGGCATATCTTTATCAGTGATTTTAACTAGCGCTGATAAAGGTTCTAGTGGTTTTATAAAATAATATTAAAAGGAACCTCCTCTATCACACCCATTCAAGCCTTTGTGGAAGCTGAACACTACGCTGTCAAACTCTCCTCCACCACGACCCCTCCTCCTCCTCTCCCACAACTTCCTTCTCCTCCTCTGCTATGATCCCTCCTCCACTGTGACCCTGCTTCTCCTCCTCCACTGCCGCCGCTGCCTCCTCCTCCTCCTCCAGCCGCTGACTCATCCTCCTCCACCAAGGCCGCCTCCTCATGTGTTTCAAAAATGGATGATCGATCTTGATTGAGCCTGGATGAGCTTAGGATATGGTGGATGGTCATTATTAAGGTGTCAACTCCACTTTGAGGTCAGTGGTTTCAATCCATTACCAATGTTTTATGTATTTTTTCATGCATTGTGTGATATGTAGTCTTTCCACCCTTGTATAGTTGGTATTAAATCAACTAAAATTGTTTTCCTTGACCATATGTATTGGAAAAAATTCCTAGGGATGTTATGGACCCTCTGAGTATTATTCCTTAATTCCACGACAATTAGGGGTTGTTGGAATAAATTAAAATATATTGAAAATTACATTCAAGATCCTCTGGGAGATTCCCTCATGTTATACTATGATTCCTAGGACCTTGGTTAAGTTTATTTTTCCACCCCTGATATGGGATAAGTTTATAATTGAGAGGTTCCATTTTGAGTTTTTACTAGGATGTTTTTAATTCACCTCCTAAGAGTAGGTAAGTTCTTTTTGGGATATGTTTTATCCTTACATGTGATGTAGAGTGATTCAATGGAAAATATGTTCCATGTTTGATAATTAAATTAATGGTACTTATATTATATATAACCAATAGGTATTCCTCGTTGGTAGAAAATAACATATAGGGAACAACATTGGTTCCCTTAGTGTACCTTGAATAAGAGATGTGTGGATTATGTGAGGTCAGTGTGAGCCTTGACCCAAATGGAACATAGTGTTTCCTCATAGCATTTTTGAATTATTTGACTAACTTATGGAGTGAGTGTTCCTCCCCCTTCTAATCTATAATATCTGAGTGGGTTATTGCCTAGTTTTGGATTTGGATATGGGTTCGGCTTGTGTGGATCAACTAATCTTAAACTTTGAGTGAGTCATATGTTTGGAAAACATGGTTATAGTTTATTTAGTATTTTCTAAGATGTTTATTATGAAATGTTATATTGTTTTTATACTATAGGACAGTATTCCCATTGGTAATTCCATTTTTATGTGGTGGAAGTGCTTGCCCTTGATTAATATCTATGTTTGGGTGTGGGATGACCTGCCTAATCACTTCGACATGGCCTATGGACTGGGATGATATGAAAATTTATGTTGAAGATACCTAAAAATTGGGATGATATACTTGATGTGATATTATGATGTGTTGTATGAGTTTTATTTCCCACATACCATATAATAATGTGATCTGAGATGCTATACCAATTATGAAATATTCAAATGGCTTGAGATGCAGTGCCCAATAATATTGACATCTTAAAAGAATGCATTTGAGGGATGATATACCCATTCTATGGTGAGCCCATGACTAGGGAAATTATACCTTAGTGTTGGGAAAAGATTCTCACTCCTCCACCACCACTACCTTTTCCTCCTCCTCTTCCAAGACCGTCCTCCACCTCTTTCGCTACTACTGCCTTCTCCTCCTCCTCCACTGTGATCCCTCCTCAAACATGACCCTGCTTCTCCTCATCCGTCGTCATTTCCACTGCCTCCTCCTCCTCCGGCCGCCAAATCATCCTCCTCCTCCACGACCACCACCTTAGCCTCTTCCTCCTCCGACTCCTTCTCATCCTCTTCCTTGCACATTCCCCTTGTCCACGTGACCTAATATTGCATGTCCTCCTCATTTGATGACCGTTCGACAACCTCCTCTACAGTGCACAGATTCCCCCAGTGAGTCTCTTATGTAATTAATTTTTACTCTTCTACATTAGAAAGATTGTTGGCATGCAGAGTTAGGTCTAATGGACCCTATAGTGGTATTGGTTCATGTTATTAATTATTTATAGCCTAGGTTGAAACTGTATGAATGAGATTATGATCAATCATGTTGTAAGGGTCATGGGTGGAGGCTTCTATGAGGGAAGAATTATGGTAATCACATGGAACATGTCTTTATATGGATTTTTAATTAGTGTAGAGTGATAGTGATGTGAACTTTATTGGTAAAGAGCATGCCTTTACTTGATATTTGGCTATCATGAGTTTTGGGCCTTTGTGGTAGTACTGCATAGTGTGATTGGGGAGATTCCTTGGTGGGTACTAGTGATGGAATAACCAGTGGGTAGGTTATTGTGTGAGATATAATAAGAATTATGTTAAATCTTATATCATGTTGAGTACATGGTTTGTATTTATTATCCCACATAAAATTTTTATCATGGATATATGAAATTGTAGCATCTCCCTTAGAACCCTTATAGGTACAGTACATGGAAAGGCGTTGATTATGATGTTATATGAAATAATAATGTGGATTCCTTATGAACTTAAGGGTAAAACAACCCACACATGGGGGGGGGGTGTAGGTTGGTAACTAAATATTAATAAAGAGTTTTATTCTTGATATATTGATACCTATAGGTATTGGGATCATAATGATATATTTTTTAAATATAGGATATGCTAATGATGGATACTTTTAGTGAGGCTGATTAGGATGGGTCATGTATGAGCTTCTAATGTAATAGACTCTTTCTCGATGCTAGGTATCAATAATTGGATAGATAAGATCTAGGATGAGGCTTATCTTCTATTCCTGTTTATTATATCTTAATCATTATTATATATCTATGATGAGGATGAGGCCTACAGAACTTGAGATTGGAATGTAGAGATACTCCACCAAGGTGAAAATTATTTAATTTTTTTTAAAGTTTATGTTTGTCTATACATAATGGGATATATGAAATTTTCTACAAGACATAAATTATTTTAGTGGTTCGGATTGTGTTGAAAGATAGCTATGTTATACCCTCCATAGGATCTACTTTATGTATGTTAATTTATCAATGGGATATATCTTACATTGTAATTTCTTCTCAGGTAATAAGTTGGATCTTTTATGACCTTCTCAAGATCCACCTCTAGTATATATTATTATCCATGAAAAATACCTTGTATTAGGGATTTAGATTATGCTATAGGTTAGATTGGTTTTTCCTATTTTGGTTCTCCTTTATGTAGGCGAGTTTATCAATGGGACCTGCCTTATGTTGATGGAATGGATCATGTAAAAGGATGGCTATGTTATTCCCTCCATACTATTTTTTGGGGGTGGATGTTATTCCATGAGGCATATAGTCACATCACAATTCATGATGAATATCTAATGGTTCTGCCTATGGGATGAGTGTTGCAGTATATACCTTGTGGTAATTCATTAATGTGACATCATAGGGTGTACTATGCAATAGACCCTTAGGCTACACCATAATGTACCCGATTCTTGAATTGAGAAGAGATTTTTTAGTCTTTTTAATGAGGTTCCCCTATTCATTATTAGTCACTCGACCCCGTAACCCAAACCCCTATTCACTATAATTTTCCCCGCAAACAATTCACTCTTTAGGATACCTAATGGTCGTTTCACAGTGGATAGACCACCCCCACCCTAAACAACCCACACCAAAACCCCTCCCCGACACCCCTTTAGACCCCCACCTGGATAGCCCTCCCCCTCCCTGGACATCCCACACCCCTCTCCCACACCCCTGTAGCCCCTACCCCCCAGATAGCCCACCCCATTATCCTTTGAACCTTTTATGGTTCACTGGATTTTCCCATTTTCTCATCCAAAACCCCACCGCACTACACCAAACTCCCCCTACTCTCCACTTGGATGGTTCTACCTCACCCAGTGTATGTTTCATATATCATCACATGCATTAGAGATCCTAGGATAATTTTTACCTCTCATATTCCTTCAATATATTAGTGTATGAACCACCCCATATCCTATATTAAATGGACATGGGTTGATTATAATTGGAAATGTAATGATACAACCCAAGATAGTATCATAACCAACAACTGACCTAACTTTCCACTAACCAAAGAGGTGTTCTGATCCCTATAGGATAACAAAGATCCCCAGGGGAAAAAAATAAAAATAATGTGGAATATTTAAACCATAATTTATATTAAATTAAAAATAATATTTCTCCTGAAAAGTAGACATGTACCATTAAAAATTTGAACATATAGGAAAATATTATATACACAAAAAATAAATAAATAGGAAGCATGTATCATAGATGGAAAATAAAATCCCACTATTTACAAATAAAATTGTTTTACATGTGAGTTCTCATTTTTTGTTTTATTTTCAGTTAGAAATATCCTCTCTCACGTGCCTCTCCTCTTCTACGAAACCACCTCTTCCGCATGCTAAATGACACCTTCACGGTTATTTTTCTCATCTTACTCATTTGTTTCCTCTTGTTTTCATGTAATTACTATTTGTAATTGATGGTTATGTTGTGAAATTTATGGTCTAAACACCCCACTGAAAATTGTGGCCAATGGTGGTCCATGTTTGCGCACTAAATTAATTTCATGTTGGTTGGTTCCTATTAAACATTTGGATATAAAAATTGGTAATTTATGTATACTCACTAATGAATGAATTCCCCCTAGATAGTCCTATTTATTATAGTTGTATGATGACCCTAGTTGAACATATTGTGTGTAATTATTTTTCTAAATATTAATATTACTGTATCAAATAGGATGAATATGAATAAAGAATAAATGAATGCCAATTGGTGGAAAAAAGAGTATGAAGATAGTGTGAAAGAGTTTATCAAGTTTTTAAAAGATCTTGTGTATGAACCTTCTCAAATATTTTTTGCATGTTTACATTATTTTTATTCAAGAAAAATTAGTCCAGATGAGTTGGAAGATCTTCTGATCTGTAACAGAATAGATTGAAGTTATACATTTTCGAATAAACATGGGGAAAAAATGAATGCAGGTAGTGGCCGGGATATCACTACATTGTATGGATCATTTGATTTGACTACAAGCACAAACAATAAAGAGGATCGTATGGAGGATTTGATTACAAATGTGAATGACGATGAATATTTTATTGAGTAAATGAAAAGGATAGTTGAAGATGAACTTCATGATGGACCAATATTGTTTCAGAAGATAAAGAGTTGTGAAAATATTACATTGTATGCTATTTTCACTAAATATACAACATTGTCAGTCGTACTGAAGCTATATAAATTGAAATCAGGCAATGGGTGGAGTGATTCCAGTTTTACGAAACTACTTGATCTCATGAATGAAATGATCCCATAAGATAATGAGCTCCCAAGACAAACATACGATGCCAAACGAATTCTATGCTCGATGGATATGATCTCTAAAAGAATAATTGCCTACCCGAATGACTGTATATTGTTTCAAAAGGACCAAAAATCACATAATGAATGCCCAAAGTGTATTACTTCTTTATATAAGAAATATTAATATAGTTCTACAAAATTTGTATGGTACTTTCCAATCATTCCAAGGTTTAGGCACCTATAGGGAAGTGAGGATACTATAGGATAATTGACATGGAATGCAGATACAAGAATTAAATATGGGAAACTACGTCATCCGAAAGACTCTCCTCAGTGGAAGAGAATTGATCATGAGTATTCTGAATTTGGAAACAAGCCAAGAAACCTTCATCTTGTTACATTGTATGATTCTTAAAAAAAATGAAAATTTCACTTTATGATCCATGTTGTATGGGATGATAAATGACTTTCCTTCTTATAGAAAATTTTCAGGATAGAGCATTAAAGTAACTCAAGGGTGTATTGTTTGCGAACAGGGTACATAATCAATTAGGTTGAAACATTCATTGAAAAATGTGTTTCAAGGACTTCACAGATTTCTACCCCGACGACATAAGTATCGATCATAGATGACATCATTCGATGGATTTTCAGAAGAACATACAACACAGTCTCCACTAACTGGGGATCAATTATATGAGAACATAAATTATGTAGACAATTCTTTTGGTAAACTATTTTTGAAAAACCTTACAAAAACCAGTTGAAAAAAGAGATATATTTTTTTGAATTACAATACTGTAATTGTTTGTATGCCTGACATTTTACTGATGTTATGCATGTTGAAAAAAATGTATGTTATAGTATCATCAACACATTGCTAAATGTACCTGAGAAAACAAAGTATAGAATTATGGCTAGATTGGACATGGTTGAGATGAGAATACGATAAGAGTTGGCACCAGTGAAAAGTAAAAAATGAACATTTCTTTCTCCTGTTGCTTACACTCTTTCCAGAAAGGGGGGATAATAGTTTTGAAACTTCTTGACTGACGTAAAGGTTCTAGAGGGGTACTCATCAAATATCAAGAACATCGTGTCAATAAGCAATTGAATGTTAAAGCGTCTGAAATCCCATGAAAACCATGTTTTGATGAAATATCTAATTCCTATAGCTTTACATTTCATTTTTCCCAAGAATGTTTTCCATAAATTAATGAAGCCCTGTTTATTATTCAAAGCTATATGTAGCAAAGTTATAGACCCGGTGAAATGGCTAACTATAGAAAGAGAAATTTCTATCATATTGTATGAATCAGAAATGTTCTTCCCATCGACATTCATTGATATGATGGTTCATTTTGGGAGAGATATTTGACTATGTGGTCCTATACATTATAGATGGATGTACCCCATTGAATTTTATATGAATATTTTGAAAGGTTATATCAAAAATTGAAGTTGGACAGAGGGTTGTATTGTAGAGTAATATATTGTTGAGGAAGCTGATGAATTCTATATCGAATACCTGTCTGGTGTGGAAATCATTAGCCTACCTAAATATCGTCACACTGGGCGGCTTGAGGGTGAAGGAATTTCTGGAAGAGAGGTTGTCACAATCAATATTATAGGTCAGGAGCAGGCCCATCTTTACATTTTGTATAATAGTTTCAACGTTGACCCATATGTTCAAACCCAAAAAAAATTCTTAGTCGTTTGAATCCACCTAGGGCTGAAAAATAGATATTAGATACACATAATCTATAGTTTATAGGATAGTTTCAGGACCATATTTTTAAGAAGTTAGATGACAATCTTGACTCAATTTCAGAATGACTTCGATGGCTAGATGGATAAGTAAGTGTGTATGTATTACCTTACAATGCTTATGTAGTTAATGGTTATACATTCAATACTAATGAACACGATGAAGACAGTACCATGTAGAATAGTAGGATTACACTTGTGGCTGAAGCGATTCATGATTCTGGTTCTAAAGGCAGAAATATAATTTATGTGAATATATGATACTTTGGAATCATTAAAAAAATATGTGAGTTGGATTATATGTAATTACAAGTGTCGATTTTTCAATGAAATTGGGTTGATAACAGGAGTGATGTTAAAAGTGATGAATTGATATTCATGAAAGTTGATTTTGGTGGTGAAGGGGAGAAAGACGAACCATTTATAATGGAATCATAGGCGATACAAGAATCTTATGTTCTAGATCCCGCAAACCGAAACTGGTCAATTGTTCTGTAATCAACCAAAACAATTGAAGGGTTAGATGAAAGTTTAATGGAGGATAAACCTTTCATTGGGAATACATAATCATTTTTTAGTGGTCCCAATGTATATGGAATTTTTTATGTCATAGGAGACTAGAATGAAGGGATTTATGTAGTTGATAGAGGGGTCAAATATCTTCATATTTTGAAAGAACTATTCAATAGTCAGGTTATTTGTTTATTGTAATATATATTGTGTTATATTACGATATTATCTATTTGTTTCTGATTTTATGTAATCTAAATTAAATGTTAAAACACTTATACAGATAATTACGTCTTCACCTACTAATGTGCCCAATCCCGAGGCACAACAAGTCTCTCAACCTGCTGTTGCTTGTCTCAGTGTAGAGAAACATCATGTTTCTCAAACTGTTGATTCTATTCCCTTTACTGAGGTATAAAAGGTTTATCAACCTATTTCTGCTGGTCCTAGTGCCTATTCTAGCACTCTAGAGGATCATAATGATGATGCTTATGAGGAAATGGTAGGAAATGAAACCCGAACAGCCAAAAAAAACAAGAGTGCCTTAATTTGATAGTGTAAGACAAAATCATTAAGAAAAATTCAAAAGGAATCAAATTTGAGGTAGGATGGAATAATAAAGGCCAACATGTTAACCCCAAAAAATTCATCTTTAGTAACTACATTGGAATCATCACTTGACAATGTGTGCCGATTTATGTACAGTTGTGCACCATGTTGTCACCGGGATGAAGACACTAATGTGGGAAGAGATTATGGTAACATTATGATATCATTTATTTAATTTATTAAAATAAAATAAAATACTGAAACATTTAATTAATCTTCATCATCTATTATAGAGTTCATTTATAGTAGATTCCCCACACAAGGAATATTTATTATGAGTTGCAGGAAGGATTCTTAGAGGATTCCGCAAAATTTTAAATTTTTTTATCTTAATGATGCTAAAGGGGAAATCATGCCGCACCCAACTCCTCTTTATGCACACTTGATATCCCAAGGAGCATGGGATGTGTTTAGTTACTTTCATGGGGAGCAAACTTTTTAGGTACATTATGTCTGGTAATACATTGTTTGACGTTGCTTGTATTCATCACTTTTATTGGATTTTTTTTATTTATGAAACATAAACTAAGTGATGGAAATAAAGATTAGAAAAAAAACCACCATACCCCTATCGTAAAGCAAGTACGAGGTACACTTCACTTGATAAAAAATTTGTACGTATTTTAAATCTACTATAATAATTTTATGTGACATAAAAAAACACAATAACCATGTTGCTCTGTTTATATAAATATTGCTGAACCGAAATCGAAAGCCACTTCCATCCCACTCCATGTGCTATGGAAGGAGGCTCATGTAAATAAAGAGGGTATACTGATAGATGAAAAACACAAAAAGGGTGGGAAACATGTGTAAGTATGACATAATATAAATTTTATTTTCTTTAAATTACTATTAAAGACAATGACTATTTATTTTCCTATATTTTCTTTCTGAAAAATTCACAAGAATCAACAACACCCGCACTAGATGCAGACATAATTTCAATGGCCTTGAAGCATCTAGAACAGTATGGCTACGTCAGAGGTGCGGGATTTGGGGTGACACCCCGAACATATTTTTATAATGAAAAACAAGTGGAGGAGCAAACCGAGGAAATGAAAAAGATTAGAGAAACAATATCTTTGTTTTAAGAAGAATTAAAATACCATAGAGAGATGATAGAAAGTTTGATTATGGAGAGGTAAAGAGAAGAAACAACTCAACAACAACTAATGCGTGAAGATCCCACCCCACCCCCATCGGCTTTGTGGAAAACCATTCCCCTAAAAACCCCAACTTATCTGAGGTAATAAATGTTTTAATAATTGTTTCTATGAAATTTGAGTCACATAGACACTCATACCTTTCCTGTATTAATATTCTACATGGTGAAAAAATGACTATGATTTATATCTATGAACTCCCACCTATTTCCTTGTAGCATGGAATCCAGTGTTCAACATTCAGAATGACATGCTACATAATAGAAAACTTCAAACTGATCATGTCAGATTGTCGATTAACATGTCTAATGAGCCGAGTGTCGAGCTACATATTCCAAATGATGATGACGACATTCATATAGTCGAACAAGCTGTTATAACATTCATCACATTTCTGTAAATTATTGTAAAAAAACATGTCAAGATGGAGGTATGTTGTACCCCCGGTTTTAGGTATGTAGCCTTTGTTTATGAATTTGTTTATGTTTTTAAAGTGAATGGGTTTTGTTGGGAAGAGATTGGGAGAGTTTGGAATGGTTTTGGATGAGTTTGGATGCCTTTAAAGGGGTGCACAGTTTGAGCATGGTTAGTGGAAACTGTGTCGATTCTCTAGGAAACCGTGCAGGGGAGACAGTAGGCTTTGCAAGGCCTGCGCATGGTTTGCCAAACTGTGTGAGGAAACCATGCAGACCCTTGCTCTCGAGGCAGTAGAGTGCGCACGGTTATCTCACGGTTTGACAAACTGTGCTGGCTAACCATGCGGCCACTTAAATTTAGGGTTGAAAGTTATGGGCGCACTCGGGATTGCCTCATTTCACTCCAATCTTCCTCCCACTCGAGAGTCACTTGGGATTTTGGGTTATCAGGGGTTGAGGGTGCTCTCCCACTTGGTTTGGAAGCGATTCAAAGTGGTTTCAAGGTGGTTTGAAGGTGGTTTCTCCCGGGTAAGTCTCTCCTCTTGTTTCTCTTGTGTTTTCCTCTAGATCAACATCCCTCTCTTTTTTTGTGGTTTTCTAGATCTACACTTTTTATGTGCAGATCTAGGGTTTTTTTTTCCTTGGATGTTAATATTAAGGCTTGTGGATGTTAGTTAAAGGGATCTAGAGAGGTTTTGTTGGTGCGTTTTCCGGATTTGAGGTGCGGTTGCTTGTGGGTTGTTTTCTCGAGAACCCTAAAGGTAGGTGGTTTCTCTTTTGACTCCACTTGGTTAGAAATAGTGGTTATTTGTTACAATTAATTTTTATGCGGAAAATTTATTGTGATTTGTTATGAGAAATTGGTTGGAAATACATTTGGGGATTTTTGGAGAAAAATTGGGTTTTATGGTGAAATTATATTTTTTTGGATTTTAAAATGGGATTCTATGGTTGATTTGTGAAAATGATTTATAGAAAAGGGTTTTAAACAAAGATGTTGTTTTTTTAAGGTTTGTTTGGCATGAAAAATTGTTTTCAATAAATGGGTGATTTATTGAAGTGGATTGATATACAATGTAGTTGGTTGATTGCATGATGTTGTGACGTTGGTGGGTTATATGACTGGTTGTGATTGATGGGAATGTTGTGTGGAAGTGGCGATAAGTACCACTATAAAAAGGGGATGGATAGTGGATGGAAGCGCTACCATCAAGGATAAGTGGACGAGAAGTTCCGCTTGGTGTGAATGGGTGAACGGGTTGGACGGAAGCTCCACCGTTTGGTTGTTTTGTTGTGCATTGCTTTGAAAGACGGAATTGTTGTGCTAATGTGTGAATGATGGAATGGTTTTTTGCCTGTTTGGTTGGCTTTCCATTGGTTTCTTAGTTTGGTTGAGATGGCTTGGTAAGGGCATGTTTGGCTTATGGAAATGGTTGCACTTGTGATTATTTTATATAAACTATTTTATATAAATGTGATAATGGATTTATCCTAGAGGCATGTGTAGAGAAGTCATTTTGGGAAATCCTACTGAGTTTTAGTACACACCCCCTACTTTGGCACGTTGGTGTCTTTGCAGATTTTGTGTATCATGACGTGGGAAAAGGTAAGACATCTCTTTTATTTAGTGGCGCATTGTGATCTCTTGGTGGAGCATGGAGCTTGGAGCTTGGTGTGAAGCTGTGGGGGTGTCATGGATCGAGGGGTTATTGTTTAGTTTCCTCTTTGTACTCTGATGTTGGTGGACATTGGTAGTAGTTTTGTTTTTGGTTTGTATTGTGGAACAACATGGTTGTCTTTTGGTAATACATGTTTGGGTTTGAAAGTGCATGCATCTTTAGTGGTTGGTTTGGTTGGTTTTTTCTTAAGGGAAAATTGTTCCCCACTATTCCTTGAAGCCCCCTTCATTTATTTCCAGCCTTTGGTGCCTTGGGAACGTCACTTAAGGCCATGTAACCCTCACCACCTCTTCAAGCCAATGAGGTAGGGGCGGGGTGTTACAAGTGGTATCATTTTGTGCGGTCCTTTGGAGTTGATTCTCAGATTTGGATTTGGAATTTGTTGTGGTATATTCCTTGAGTCAGGATGGTATCATGGTGTAGGAATATCGGAACATGGAATGTATATAATAAAAGGACTTAACTAATGCTTTTATGCTGAAATTCAAGTTACCAGGGTGTTGGGTACATAAGTGTTTTGGAAACACTTATAGGTATTGGATATCTCATTGTCGTGGGTGTAGCCAATGAGATGAGCATGACATGCATGGTAGAAATGACTTCCCACTAGGATTCATATTTCATTGGGGTATAATGATTTATGGTGTGATATGAATGTGTGAAATTATGATGTGAATAAATTGGTATTTTGAAAATTGTTTGGTTTTCAAAATGGTGAAACATGGCACATGTGGAAAATGTGGAAAGCCTTGTTGTGATAGTGTTGTGTAATGTGATTTGAAATGGGATTTTGTGATGTCTACGGAAGTGAGACTCATGGTTGTTTCTTTTATGTTTATAGAAATGGCACCGGGTAGGCATCGTAGAGACCTACCAGAGGAGGCTGCTGAGAACATGGTAGCACCTAAGCCTTAGGTGAACCAGCAGCTAGTGCAAAGCATAGTTCAAGCTTTCCAAGCAGTGGAAAGTGGAAATAAAGTGGATGAACCAAGGCATGTGGATCATGCAGTTCAGTTTAAAATGTAGAATCCACCCATCTTCAGGGGTGATTCAGAGCCAGAAAGGGCAAAAGCATGGATTAATAGAATGAACAAGATATTTGAGTTCTTGGGAACACCAATAGAGTTAAAGGTGAAGTTGGCCACGTACATGTTATAATATCTATCCCTTCAGTGGTGGGAGTTGGTATTCCAAGAGGGGACAGGCTAGGGTATGATGTGGGAAGGCTTTGAGGAATTGTTTAACAAAAAATTCTACCCACATAAGTTCAGAATTCAGCGCACGACTGATGTCTTTAGTTTGAAGAAAGAGCTTATGTCTGTGACAGAGTATGCAGTTATGTTTATGAACTTAGTGTGGTTTTCACCTGAGGTGGCGGGTAGAACATCGTTGAAGGAAAGGATATTTAAAGCGGGGTTAAGGAAAGAAATCCGTTCAAAGATAGTAGTGCTGTGTATTGATGATTACACAGAGATGGTGAATAGAGCCTCAGTGGCTGAGTGGGATTTGTTGGGCGCTCCGGGTGGAGGAAGCATGGTGGTACCCATAGGGAATAGTGGGAACTCTAACGCTGGGTTTAAGCAGAAGAGGGACACTTATTCCCAGGGTGAGAATATGGCAAATAATATGATGGCAGGATCAATAAATCTTCCTCTGAAGCCCCAGAGCATGCTGGGATGTTTTTAGTGTGGTTCTACAAGCCATATCAAGCGGTATTGTACGACACAACCTCGAGCATGTCATAATTGTAAGCATATGGGGAATCTGCAATGTTATTTTCAGAATTCTCCAAGGTTAGGTGCATGTGACATTCCTCAAGGATCTTATATGTCGTATGCTTTGAAAGGACGGGGACAACAACACATCCCTCATCAGCAGAGTTAAGTGGGTCATGGTTATTCTTGGAATACCACGACACCTCAGTAGAGCAATAAAGAGAAGAGTGTGGCAAGGAAACATGTTTTCAGAGCTGAGCAGGTTGTGGTGGATGATAAGTTGGGACCATCCACAGTGCGAGGTACTATTATTTTAAATTCTAACATTATGAAAGTGTTGTTTGATACGGGTGCTTCACACTCTTTTATTACTGCACATGTGGTTGATTTGCTGGGTTTAAGGGTAGAAATGATGCCCTTGGTTTTGAAACATCAAACTCCTCTGGGTCGAAGGGAGTGTCGAGCCTTCTTGTGTAGAGAATGTTGTATTATTATGGGCGAGGTTGAGATAACCTAGAATTTCTCAGTGCATGATATGGATGGGTATGATGTAATCCTGGTAATGGATTGGCTGGGGGCGTTTAAGGCTCACATTGACTGCGATGCATGAATAGTGTCTTTTACGACATACGATGGTGTTAGACATCTCTTTAGAGGAGAGAAACAAGAAAAACAGGGTGCAACGGGTTTGTTGGTACCAGCAGTGGGTACGTTATCGTATCAGTTGGTGGTTTTGTTATTGGAATCAGTAGAGGGTGTTGAATAGAGTATTCCTCCGGAAGTGGTGGATCAATTCATGGATGTTTTTGCTGATGAATTCTCTGGGTTACCTCCTGTAAGAGAAGTGGAGTTTACGATTGATCTCCTTCCGGGGACCAGTCCTATCTCACTTCCGTGTTACCGGATGACACCAGCTGAATTGCGGGAATTGAAAGTCCAGTTGGAAGAGCTAGAAAACAAAGGGTTTATCCTACCTAGAACGTCTCCATGGGCAGTGCTAGTGTTGTTTCTGAAAAAGGTGGATGGAACATTGAGGTTCTGTGTTTATTATCATATACTTAACCAAGTTACGATAAAGAACATATATCCACTTCCACAAATTGATGATTTGTTTGACCAGTTGAGGGGAGCCCCATGGTTCTCCAAGATCGACCTGAGGTTGGGATATCATAAATTTCAGGTGAGGAAGGACAATATTTCTAAAATAGATTTCAGAAGTAGATATGGCCATTATGAATATGTGGTTATGACCTTTGGTCTAACAAATACGCCATCAGTGTTTATGGAATTGATGAATCAGATATTTTAGCGATATCTAGATTCATTTGTGGTGGTGTTTGAAGACGATATTCTGGTGTATTCAAAGACAAGGGTGGAGCATGAGCAGCACTTGGCGACAGTGTTGGGGATCTTGAGGGATCATCGGTTGTATGCCAAATTGTCAAAGTGTGACTTTTGGATACAGGAAGTTCGTTTTCTTGGCCATGTGATTTCTGAAAGGGGTCTTTCAGTGGATCCAGAAAAGATAGAGGATGTTATATCATGGCAATCTCCAAAGAATGTGTTTGAGATACAAACATTTCTTGGTCTAGCTAGGTATTATCAGCATTTTTTTCATGATTTTTCATATTTTTCTTCACCGAGGACATCATTGACAAGAAAGAATGTTCCATTCCAGTGTAATGAATAGTGTCAGTAGTGTTTCGAAGAGCTAAAGGGTCATCTTACATCATCACCAATCTTGGTTTTTCCAGAACCAGGACGAGGGTATGTGGTGTATAGCGATGCATCAGGATCAGGGTTGGGGTGCGTTCTCATGAAAGGGAATTATGTGGTTGCGTATGGCTCACGAAAGTTGAGAGTGCATGAGAAGAACTAGCCAACTCATGATTTGGAGCTGGCAGCAGTGGTCCATGCTTTGAAAGTGTGGCATCATTATCTCTTCGGTGAGAAATTCATTGTATATATAGACCAGAAGAGCTTGAAGCATATTTTCTCACAATGGGATCTGAACTTGAGGCAAAAGAGATGGATGAAATATCTCCAGATGTTTGATTTTGACTTGAAGTACACACCGATTAAGGGAAATTCGGTGGCAGATGCATTAAGTAGACAATCATATGCTCAAGTGGTAAAAACGGCATCAGACCAGTGGAAATTAATGTTGGTTATAGCTGACATGTGGTTGGAATATGAGGACCAAGGTGATAGAGCAGGCTTCTTTCTATTTTTGTTGATTCCTGACTTGGTCGGCCTGGTTAGAGAGGCACAGATATCTGATTTTGAGTGTGTGACCATGGAGTCGAGACTCAATGGTGGGGAGACTAATGAGGGTTGGTAACTGAATGCAGATTCAGTTTTTTTGTTTCTAGAATCAGATGTTGGTACTAGTTGCTTTTTAAGAGGATCCTCTCAGGGCGTATCATCATTCCAGTTAGGCTGTTCATCGTAGAATTCAAAAAATGTATAAAGTGTTGAAATCACAATTCTGGTGGGCTGGTATGAAAAGAAGAGTGGCCGAGTATGTTTCGAGATGCTTGACTTGTCAGCAGGTCAAGGCAGAGCATCAGAGGCCAACAGGAATGCGGAAGTCTTTACCAATCCCTGTTTGGAAGTGGGAGATAATAGAGATGGATTTTTTCACAGGTCTCCCAAGAACGGTCAATAAGCATGATGTCATTTGGGTGATAGTGGATCAGATAATGAATTCGGCCCATTTCATCCCGATTCGTGAATCTCATATGGTGGAGGATCTATCCACAATTTATATCCGAGAGGTGGTAAAGAGGCATAGTGTTCCAGTTTCAATCGTCTCTGATAGAGATCTGAGGTTTACATCTCGTTTATGGAAATCCTTACAGCATGCCCTTGGGACACAGTTGAACATGATTATGGCATATCACCCTCTGACGGATGGTCAATCCGAGAGGACGATACAAACTTTGGAGGATATGTTGCAGGCTTGTGTTATGGATTTTGGTGGCTCGTGGGAGGAGCACTTTTCATTGGTTAAGTTCTCGTACAATAACAGTTATTAAGAATCCATATAGATGGCTCCATTTAGAGCATTGTATGGGAGGCCATGTCATTCTCAACTATGTTGGGTGGAAATGGGTGAGTCCTCCATGGTTGGACCGAGCCTTGTCAAGGAGACTACGAAGAAGATCAAGTTGATCAACAAGAAAATGGAGACAGCTCGGAGTCATTAGAAATCGTATGCAGAACATCATCAATGACTATTGTCGTTCTAGGTGAGTGGTCATGTGTTCTTGAGGATCTCTCCTAGGTTGGGACATCGTCGGTTTGGGAAGTAGGGAAAGTTATATCCGAGGTATATTGGACCTTTTGAGATTCTTGAGCGGGTTGGTGAGGTGGCTTATCATTTGGTTTTTCCACCTAGGTTCAGTGCGGTGCACAATGTGTTTCATATGCCACAATTGAAAAATTATCATCCGGATCGTGACCATGTGATTCGATGGGATCATGTTGATCTTGAACTGGATGCTTCGTTGGTGCACGTTCCAGTGCGGGTTTTGGATAGGCATGAAAAAGTCTTGTGTGGTAAAAGCATTGGTTTAGTTTGTGTTTTGTGGCAACATGGTAGGATTCAAGAGGATACTTGGGATCAGGAGAAATAGATGGTCGAGTAGTGGCCCGAGCTCTTTCGGCAAAGGGCGAGTTCACTATATTCCGAGGACGGAAAGTCCAAAGGTGGGGAGGATGTAGTACCCCAGTTTGAGGTATGTATCCTTTTTTATGAATTTGTTTATGTGTTTAAAGTGCATGAGATGAGTAGGGAAGAGGTTGGGAGAGTTTGGAATGGTTTTGGATGAGTTTAGAGGCCTTTAAAGGGGTGCACGTTTTGAGCATGGTTAGTGGAAACCGTGCGGATTTTCCAAGAAACCGTACAGGGGAGACAATAGGCTTCAACAACCTACGCACGGTTTTCCAAACCATGCGAGAAAACCATGTGGAACCTTGCTCCCGAGGTAGTAGAGTGTGCATGGTTAGCGCACGGTTTTCCAAACCATGCGGGCTAACCGTGGGACCACTTAAAGTTGGGGTTATAAGTTCTGAGCTCACTCGGGATTGCCTCATTTCACTCCAATCTTCCTCCCACTCAAGCCTCAGTTGGGATTTTGGGTTCTCAGGGGTTGAGGGTGCTCTCCCACTCGGTTTAGAAGCGATTCAAAGGGGTTTCAAGGTGGTTTGATGGTGGTTTCTCCTGGGTAAGCCTCTACACTTGTTTCTCTTGTGTTTTCCTCTAGATCTACATCCCTATCTTTCGTAGTTTTCTAGATCTACACTTTTTGTGTGTAGATATAGGCTTGTGGTTGCCTTGTATGTTAATATTAAGGATTATGGATGTTAGGGAAGGGGATCTAGAGATGTTTCATTAGTGCATTCTTCGGATTTGATGTGCAGTTTCTTGTGGGTCATTTTCTCAGGAACCCTAACGGTAGGTGGATTCTCTCTTGACTCCACTTGGATAGAACTAGTGGTTCTTTGTTACAATTAATTTTTGTGCGGAAAATTAATTGTGATTTGTTAAGCTAAATCAGTTGGAAATCCATTTGGGGATTTTTGGGAAAAAGGGGGTTTTATGGGGAAATGATTTTGTTGTGGATTTTCAAATGGAGATTTTAAAATGGGTTGCTATGGTTGATTTGTGAAAATGATTGATGTAAAAGGGTTTTCAATATAGATGTTGTTTTATTTAAGGGTTGTTCGTCATGAAAAATGGTTTTCAATAAATGGGTGATTTATTGAATTGGATTGATATGCAATGGAATTGGTTGATTACATGATGTTGTGACCTTGGTGGGTTATATGCTTGGTTGTGATTGATTGGAATGTTGTGTAAAAGCAGTGAGAAGTACCACTATAAAAAGGGGATGGATAGTGGATGGAAGGGCCACCATCAAGGATTAGTGGACGGGCAGTGCCGCTTGGTGTGAATGGGTGAACAGGTTGGACGAAAGATCTACCATTTGGGTTTTTTGGTTATTTTTTTTGTGAATTGCCTTGCAAGATGGAATTGTTGTGATAATGTGTGAATGATGGAATGTTTTTTGGCTTGTTTGGTTGGATTTATCTTGGTTGCTTGGTTTGGGTGTGATGGCTTGGTAAGGGCATGTTTGGCTTATGGAAATGGCTGCACTTGTGATTATTTTGTTTAAACTATTTTATATAAATGTGATAACGGTTTTATCCTAGTGGCATGTGTAGGGAAGTCATTTTGGGAAATCCTACTGAGTTTCAGTACACACCCTCTTCTTTAACACATTGGTGTCTTTGCAGATGTTGTGTATCGTGACGTGGGAAAAGGTAAGGCATCTCCTTCCTTTAGTGGCACATTGTGATCTCTTGGTGGAGCATGGAGAATGGAGATTAGTGTGGAGCTCTGGTGGTGTCATGGCTCCAGGAGTTATTGTTTAGTTTCAACTTTGTACTCTAATGTTGGTGGACATGGCTAGTAGTTTTGGTTTTTGGTTGTATTGTGGAACAACATGGTTGTCTTTTGGGAATACATGTTTGGGTTTGAAAGTGCATGAATCTTTAGTTGTTGGTTTGGTTGGTTTTGTCTTAAGGGAAAAACATTCCCCACTATTCCTTGAATACCTCAGCATTTATTTCCAGCCTTTGGCACCTTTGGAATATTGATTAAGGACATGTAACCCTCACCACCTCCTCTAGCCAATAATGTAGGGGTGGGGTGTTACAAGGTATCCATTTCCAATTTATTTTTCAAGTTGAAACTTTAGAATGTATTGAAGAATGTTCTAAACAAATGAGTGTTATTACATAATGACAAAGAGAAGGGGGTGAAATGAAATATAAGCTCAAAACTATCTCAAGGATCTACCAACCAATTTAAATGATCTACTGAGATCACCTTCACCCTGCCCATTCTATATCAACATTTAATATCATTGCAGGTTCATGTGGATAAAAAGTTGATAGATGACAATGCTCACATAGTTGATTTTGAAAAAAATATTTACAAAGAGGAAAAATCATATTTCATTAGTCTTGAAATTGTAAATTAAATCCTCAAGTTTTAATGTCTAGGAGCCTCAGTTGTAAATGTATACATGAGGTATGTTTTCATGATTTGATTTTGCAAAAGCTGATATACGATGATAATTATGACTAAATACATTTCATATTTTTTTAAGGCATATGTATGAAAAAATTGAAGGTATTTACCCATGAATGAAAATTTGTACTTGTTGGTCCTCACACCAGCTCTTCAAAAAAAGAAATAAATTTTGATAAAGGGGTCAAAATAATGTATTCCCTTCTAAAATCGTTTGAAAAAAAAAATTACGGATGACATACTCTTTTCCATAGCAAGGATGTCGGGGTAAAACTATACAATTTAATCATATAAACTATGTTTTCATTTATTTCATTATTTATTCCTTTTTTTGTTTTTAGGCAGCATTGGAAGCTGATTATAGTCAATTTGGATACTCCAAAGATTTATTTTATGGATTAAATTCATGGATATGCAAAAAACCGACCATGAATGATGGAGTTTTTTCAATTTGTAATACACTAGATCCAAAATTTTAGAAAAAAATATCTAGTAATATAATTTATACTATATTTTAATTAGGATTCTGTTATGATAGGGCTATTCATCAATATCGTCTAGTACATGGAATGAATCTAGGGCCTAAGGACAAGAACGCCTACAAGATATACAACTGGACAAGTATCATGGGATATATAATAATATTTTACTATCCAAACACATATCAAAACAAATTACTTTTTTTATATTTGTTTCTATAGTTTCCAAAGAATAGAAATGGAAAGGACTGTAGTTATTATGTATGAAAATTTATGAAAGAGATAATATTTCATCAACAAACTAGCATCCCTCAAGAGGTATTTTTGAAAATAATTATGAGTTCATTTAAAATATTTATTAATCCTTTGTCTATTTAAATTTTTCCAATACTACCATGACTATCACAAATACTTATAATCACAAGATGATATAGATGTGTTTAAAAATGAATGGGCAGTATACCTGATGGAAGATTGTACACATATAGGATAAAGGTGGATTCCTACTACTTATGTTATCCTTATATGATCATTGATATCACCCTTGTTTACACTTATTGAGAATATATGATCACCCTTTATTATATTTTATATCCTTAGGTTATGAAGAATGGTTTTATAAATTATTTGTCTTTCTAGTAAAGCTTAACTTAATGAGAGACTTTTATTAACTTGTTCTTTATGTTTCCATGTTTCCAAAAGAACTAGTCCTAAAATATAATGGAATGGATCATTTATATTCTATATTTTGGTCATTTAGGATGTTGTTTCTACTAATGCAGCGTGTTGGAAGAATATTGGTTGTGCACCAATAAAAAATTTAATAAAAAAACTAAGGATTCTTCACTACTACTATTTAATTAGCGCTTAGCATAGCATCTAATCTAAACTTCTTATCTGACGTCCTCATTATGCTCTCATTCAACACCATCTCTATGATATCATTATTCATGATTCACTTTTACATCTCTTCTATCATGAATTTACTAGGTAAATGGGTGTAGGAAGATAATGTAAAGTCAACTCTGAATGATGATATCATAGAGATGGTGTTGGATGAGAGCATCATAGGGACGCCGCATCAGATGTTCAGATCAGATGATATGCTAAGTGGTAGTTAACCAACAATTGTAAAGTTCACAATGAATCATTAGTTTTGTTATAAGCATATATCTGGACCAAATAAACCATTTGGAAACATTTAAAGGTAGTTCTATGATATAATATGTCTATTTTAATGAAAAATTATAATTAAAAATTGATTTTATTTTCATTATTCCTTGTAGGGTTCATTTATTTTAGAAGATTTCTATCCATGTGACATGACTTTTCATGAATAGAAATGAAATTGTGTCTGGTCAATCATAGAGGAAATCTTGATGTTTGCACAGTAAAATCATTTTCCACAGATCTTGCATCTCAACGATTTCTAAAATAAACCCACATGATATATACATATGCATGCCCATAAAAATATGTGTGACTACTTACCTCATATTGACCCTACATCACATTAATTCCCATATGCATTCACACCTTAAATAAAAATTCCAGAAGAAGAAAAAATGAATTTTTATAAGGAAGTGAATACTAGACTGATTCCCTTGGGCTTATATTTATTTAGTATTCTAATATACTCTTGGTATTTATTGAAATTTCCTATATATAAGAGATTAATGAGAAATATATTTCACTAATCACTCCAAATTTCATATCTCTACAAGAACTCTTCGGTTTTTTCTCTACTTTACATAAGCCTCTTCATGTGATCATGTCACATAAGATCCTTTGTATGAATGATTCATGTGAACTTATTTTGTGATCTTATCACATGATCAAATCACATAAAAAAATCACATAGTCAAAGTAATTCACTTGAACCATGATTCGTGTATTCTTGTCTTATTTATATGATTGCATAAGGGTTGAAGGGTTGGTTAATCGTATAAATATTTTAGGTTCATTTTATCTGGTAATACTATTATGGTCATGTGATCACATTACTTTGAATAAGTCATTCACTTAATATGATATTTCCAATTAGTCATGTTCCCCTTTCTTACTCAAGTCCATTTTAACCCCAAATCATCCATTTTCATGATTAATATAAAATTTTTCTTTCTTATGATACAATTGAAATCAAGAATTGAATCTGAAGAGGGTATAGTTATTTGGACTACAATGGTCGATAGTGTGGAAGTCTACCAGTGCATAGTCATTCAGTCCACTCATGATCATCTTAAAATCTTGATGGGAACCAATATCTTGGGTTTTCAATTTTCTAATTAGTTTCCCTTATATGGGTTTGTTATTTGAAATGATACTATGGTCTCTCCACCTCATAATGGGATCATACCTCCCTCCTACATCTTTAAGAATAATAATATGTTCAGGGAGAACATCTCATATGTGGGTAATTTCATCTCCAAAGAAGAAATATATAATTGATAATTTTAAAGACGACGTGGATTGATTTTAAAGGGTTCTAATAGGATTTGGAGATTAAAACCCATATTTATAGATAAAAAATGTAGAATTATATATCAAATTAGAATCTTGGGTGGTTATTTGGATGGGTTATTCGATCAGGTGTAAGATTTGGGATGAACTGGTGTTGTCCCTTCTTTATTCAGTATACTGCCACAAAGTTTGTGGTTGAGATAAAAAAGATAAGAATTTATGAATATATTTAGGCTCACCAAACCCTTACTTGTTGAAAAGAAATTATGATGGTAAACTTGTTCAGTTTATAGAGTCTATACATGAACACATTTCATTTTATTTATGGTGAGTCAGAAATCCCCATATACTCAGGATTACATGGAATATAATCCTCCCATTATGAAGCATCTCATCAATATGGCCAGAACATCCCTTGGGAAGGACCTATATCCAGGGGTTGACATCCCCTTCAAGAAATGGGATAACTTGTTCATTAAGGAGACTTCACAAGATTGTCTGAATAAGAATCTCAAGGCTTAGACATCATGAGAATCCAATGGGGAAGAGGGTTATCACTATAAAATAGTTTAAGAGTGTCAATAAAATGACTAGGGATGTTCAGTCAACTCCCAGGACCATCACCTACTTCATCTAGTAAGATTATCTGCAATGTACCTAAGAGGGTACTAATTAACAATGAAAAAAAGGTGGAGTTATGGTCTCCAAATTAATTATGGTATAGGTGATTGCCAGTGGTACGATTATAATCTTGTTTTTTCCCATGATGGATAAGTTATATTGAAAACTTCACCCCACCTATAGGGGTATTCCCCGTTAAGAATATTCAGCCCCTTCCAACTACGGTGGGGTTGGATGGGGCCCCAAATTGGTGTATATGAGTTACTTAATAGTCACAACATTCCAAGTTACTAGATCAGGAAATTTATATAATGTATCTATAGGGCCTGGCTAATCACACTAAAGAACTAGGAGGTCAAGATAAAAGTGAACCAGTATGATCAGTTTTTTATACCATACGGAGCACCAACCAGTGAAATTACCTATAATGTAAAGGGTGATCCTATAGCCTAAGACTATCTTTTAACCGTACCTGAGGGAGTTTTATCCACTTGGATTAACTAAATGATATTCTATGAGTGGTCTGAATCATACCATATTGGGAGATATTTCAGTGCATTCAGATGAAATTCCCCACTCCTCCCCACATCCTTTTAGATAGGCATCCCATGGTGGATCAAATATTTTGGATAACGTTTACCTGATAGGAAACATAGGTTCAGGTGACCTTCCCTCCAGATAGTGTGGGTTTTGGCCTCTCCAACGCTTATATAGATACATTGGTCTGATCATACCCAAATGGTCGGTTAGATCCATTGGCGATAAAGCACATAGATCTTCTAATAGTGGATGAGGAAGAGGAGACCTAGGATCTATCACCATCAAAAAGTTATATTCCATACAAAAAAACATATTCCAAAATACCCACAGCTCTCAAAATGTCTTATATGAAAATGGGGCACTTAGATACAACACCATCAACAAGGAGGTTGCCAATGAATTTGGTAACAATGTATGGGTTTCCCATGAAAGAAGTTACAGTCAGTGGGGGATCTGACCTAATTATGGTGGTGTTTCCCATCACATTCCAATACTGGGAAAACTATAGGAGGAATACTTTGACCATAGAGGCCTAGATAGCATTGTGTCAAGTGGAAATAGAGCTAGAGGGATTTGGGAGTGTGATCGATCCCAAAATAGTATTCTATGAACAACATCCCATTGAAGTCAAATCACTTCTCTAAGAATTTAGTGTGGTGATTCATTCTATCAAATGCATAGTCCATTACACACCCCTATCTAAAAAATGGTAATTCCTAGAAAAATGGTTAGTAGTGATGATAAGGGGGACAAGGATGGCTCTAGTGAAGAGGTAAGATACGTTTTATCAGAAATTGCATGTATTCTTTGATATTGTTAGGACTACAGTGAACCTTATTTTCCCTTGGATATTTCAAGAGACTTGTAAAATTTGGTCACCTCCTACCTCTCTAGTTTACTTTCTCAGGGACATGGTGGCCAAAGTTATTTCAAAAAGTGACTGAGTGGCTGATTATTAGGGATTTCCAAGTCAAATAGAGATCATAGATGATGTGGTTGTTTCCTATCCAAAGGAAACACCATTTGTGCCTCCATCAGTACCACCTTTGGAACCTCAGGTTATCTTTTGAAGTTCCTTCTTCTAATAGGATTAAAAAGAGAAAGTGGGAAAGTCCATACACTATGAAACCACTCAAAATCATTAATTGTTGTAATTTGTGGAATTGTTTCTTTTTATTACTCTAGTAGATTATCATGGCCAATTACTTACCCATATCAAGGTCAAGTATCAAGTATCATCTAGTATTATGTCCCCTACCTACCCAAATGTGTCTTTTTTATTAAAAATTTTCATTATATTAATGAATTATTTCATATTAATGTTTAATTTATTTAATTATTATATTACTAACATAATATTTGTTTTCATATATAGGTTGAATTTTTTCCCAGTGTTTGAATGCTTTGTTCAACAACTAATACCATGGACAACAATTTTTTAGAGGGGATCACAGATGAAAAAAGGATGAAACATTAATGTTTTTAACAGTTTGTTGTATAATTATAAGTGTAAACATATAAAACATTGTTGAAAATGTATATATAAGTGTGTTTTTTTGTATTAATGATTTCAATTAAATGAATATAACTTTGTTTGCGAAACTCTTATGCATTCTGTTTAGTTATTCTATTATTTTTTTGTGTGTAGGTGTTGTTTTGTGTATCTATTTTCTATGTAGGTGATTTTTTGTGATGTGTGTCCTGGTGCTGTCTTAGGTGTGAAGGTGTTATGTAGGTTCTAGTTTTTTAGAAAACTTGGCCTTTATAAGCACTAATTAAGCCCTGATAAATTGGGACTTTATCAGTGCTCAAAATAATGCTGATAAAGGACACCTTCATCAGTGCTCAAAATAGGGTTGAAAAATATTTTCTTTTATCAATGCTCAAAATAGTGCTGATAAAGGGGGCCTTTATCAGGGCTCAAAATAGCGCTGTTAAAGGGTACCCCCTTTATCTTCTTCGTGATTAACAACACTTTTCTAGTGCTGTTAATGGTAGTTTTTTGAACTTTTAAAAGCCCTATTTGTAGTAGTGATATTATTTCCCTCATATTAAGATATTTCTTTATAAAGATATATTTCATGATCTTGTGGTATGTGTATATATCACAAATAAATCCATAGAGGTAATGTATCTATATCTTCAGAGGAGAGATTACTACTTTCAATTATAAATGATGAGTTGGATAATAAATCTCATGGGGTTTTAATTTTCTTCACATGTTGTTCAAAAAACTATCATTTTTCATTAGAACACATCCATGAACTTTTAGGTATGCATTGCGGTAAATTAAAAATTCTTCATTACAAGATTGTATATTCAATATAGGTGCATTCACCAATATCTTATTTAATTATTCCAAACTCTCTTCACGTTCCTTTTTCATGTGAACTTAACCCCCCTTACATGTTATCTTGGTTAATGGAATTTATAATCAAGAAACGTTTTCCAAAAAACTCTTATAGTATCCCACTAACCAATGAAAACTTTTTATTACTGTTATATTAGTGGGTCTTTTCCATTTTGTAAAAGGAATTATCAATGAAGGGTCAATAAATATAAAATCCTTAGAAAAAATATGACAAAGGAAAGGTATTTTATGAAAATAACATTCACATTTATAGAATCTATCATATACCACTTTTTACTCAATACCTAAAGAAAGAATCATAAGAGTATTATTCCCTTCATAAATCATATTGTATATAAGAATTTCATCGATAAATACCACCAAAAATTGTTCAAGGAAGTATTTTAATACACTATTCAATAAGTACATAAACACATAGGGATCATTTGTTAACATAAATGGAATTATTGTGAACTGATAATGACCATACCTCATATGAAAATATGTCTTTATAATACCATTATTTGTAAATTTTATCTGATTGTAGCCAGAGCGACTATCAATATTTAAAATGAATTGATCCCAGGAGTATGATCGAATATGACATAAATATAAGGAAATAAATACTTTCTATATTCTGTAATTCCATTGATTTCCATATAATCGATGCATAATTTCATTGCACTATATTGTTATTTAAAAAAGACACATGTTCTCCCCTTTGTGAACACTTGGATTAGTGAAACCTTTATCACATATATATTGTATTTTCTTTTTAAACTCAACTAATTCCACTAGATCTATCCTATATGGTTTCTCAGATATTATATTTTCATATGTGATAAGATCAACATAGAATTCTACCTCTTTATTATGGGGTAATCTAGGAAATTAATTAGGAAATAAATCAATATATTCTCAAAAATATGTTACCTCCTCTATTCTATGAGAAAACTTACCCACCGTAGATTTTATTACATCTACATCCTCCCAAATAATTTCATTATGTTGAGATACTAGGGGTGATTCAAGATAAGATTTTTTGTAATGACATATCTCTACAAAAGAAAAATAATTCCTTACATTCCTTTCCAATTCTAACTATTTATCACTATAATAAATTCATGATTTATATTTATAGATTCAATAAATACCAAAGATCATATAAAAAACCAATATAAGTTTTATGAATGGATTTTAAACAAGATGAAACCTATGAATCCTAATTTTAACTTCAAGGTTTACCTTTGTTTCACTCAATGTAGCACTTAGTGTTTTAACTAAAAAATCATTCCATATTGTAGAATGCGGTGATATAATATTATTTAAAAATATATAGACATATTTTAATTAATATATCCATAATAAAACAATGTTTCATATAACTTTGAATGTATAATAATAGAACCTTCTATCACATCATTTTGAGATTCCACTTCAGTAATTGTTATGGAAAAGGAACGACATTGATTCATTGGGATTTTCTATTAAATACTTTATTGGCACATTGGGAATTGAGTAGAAAAACGCCCCATATCCTTATAGTGGTATCATTTTACATAGATTTCTTACCTCTTAAATTTGAACTCAAACTATTTATGTCCTTTTATCTCCACACATATAAAAAATTCACAATCCTTTTAAGTAAGTCCCAGGGTGTTTCTTCCCATAGTTATTACATGTTAGACAATACACACTTCACTTATTTTCCTTTTTTGAATTACTATCAACATTATTATCAACCATCCTCTTCTTCTCTTACATCTCTTTGAAATTAAAGGATTTATGTAACTCATTCTTAGTTCTGATATAGATAATTACTATCTCTTAATACATTGAGAAATTTTTAAATACAAATGATCATCGAAGACTAGGATTTAAACCATAATACAAGTGATTACTTTCAATATTTCATATATAACCCACAACATACCATGAAAAAATTGAAAAATTAGCCTCATACTCAACCAAAGTCTCTTATTATTTTTGTCTTAGGGTTAATAATTTCCTTCCCATCTTCATATTCTACTCTCTAAGAAAATAGTTTTCTTGAAAAATTAACCTGAATGAATTCCATTACATGGTATCAACCTCCTCCACTTCCAAAGTATTTTTAATTAGTGACAACCAATGGTCAACATAACCTCTTAGATGATACACAACCATAATGAAATTTCCCCTCTCATATCTTCCTAGTGACAAAAAAAAATTTCTGTAGAGACTTAATCTATTATTCTACCCCATGGATTATTGGTGCCATGAAAAGGTGGCGGTTGTTGTCTCAAAAAACGATCCAATGTAGTTGATACTTGCAAATGAAAAATTGGTTACTCTATATAAGAAAGGTTATTTTTTATAACTTGCTTCAATTTTCATAGAATAGCCTTAATTTGATCAACTTTAATATTAACTCCATTACTTTGATTATTAAAATAGTTATCACATTTTGTGTGGTTGTTGGATAAGTTTTCGATTGTCCTACCATGTTCTATTATCTAAAAATAATTTTATCAGTTAATTAGTAAGCTTAAAAAATGACTTATACAGTATACTATCAATAAAATTTTAGAATAATATTTAATTTTTTTCCCTAGTGGTAAAATATATGTTCTCTTAATACGATTTTATAATTATAATTCTTAAAATTTCTACTAAACCCAGATATGATACCAAATATAAATCCCTAGCCTCATTCTCCTTGAGATGTTGGGTTATTTATTACATGAAAAATGGAGTAAAAGATATTAAATTTCAAGGATAATGTATTAGTAGTCCTCATGATACTAGACAAATTACATTACAGTTTGATAATATAAAATAAAATTCTATATTCCACAATGCTATCCATATTGAATCGTAGTATTCAACTTCACTACCAACGAAAGTGAGGAGAAAAAGTAAATTTTGTGAGCATAAATTCTCAGTAAGGGGAAAATACAATGAAATGTAAAAAAAGATAAATATGGCATAAGAAACCTCATGATTCTAATTGAAGACATATATAAGTGTAATCCATTGAAGATATAAAAATTCATAATCATAGGGTTTAAAAAATAATATTAAAGATGGAATTTCATATTGCTGGACATCATAATCATAACGCTAAGGCCTTATGCCATGAAATTATACATAAAGTATAAGGGCACTCCTATTACCCTATTTTAGTTGTAACATGAGACATACCAGTGCACTAAGGGGATATATAATTATGGAACCCACCCATTAAATACAATTACAATGAAATCCATCACATACAAATTGAATACATTCTATACTTGGAATAATTTTTAAATGTGATGAATATTGAAATTTATGTAACATTTTACCAATGGAACTTATCATACATGATCTACCTATAATGAATAATAGATTATATAGGTTAAAAATATATTTACCTATCCAATGAATTTATACTAAAGTTTAGGTGAATTCCCTCAACACATATAAAGAATAATTAGCAGTTTTTAGTTTTCAAGAAGTACCCTCAAAAATTAATTTATATAAAATTGAAGATAACATGTAGTAATCAAGATTAATGTTTTCAACGTGTTTAGGAAATTGTATTTTTAATGATAAGAGAAAAAAGAAACTCATACATAATACAATACCATAAAACTTTTTTGTTTTTTATAAAAAATATAATAATTATCCATAGCATATCCCCTGGGAGTGTTGAACTAGGTGCATAGTAAGAGACCATTCACTCTGAACCATGACGATGACCGAGATATACATGAATTACTCTTTTTGGGGTTATTAACCCTAGATAAAACTGTTCCTAGAACACATCTACTTATAGTATCTGTATATGGATTCATTCTTTTGGGAAATAAAATTATTATTTACTTAACTAAATTATAATATTTTTGTATATACGAGGAGGTTTAGGCATTGTAACGACTTATGAATTGGGCATAATGTGAGTGAAATGAATGATCTCAACAGAAAGATGTATTAGGAATGGAACATAAAATGACATAGAATGAATACTGGGATAATAAATTTTGGATTAAAAAGGGTACACCAATGGTAATATAAATAATAATTGTAATGAGAGTGGGAATAAACCCTAACTCCAGTATAGTAAAAACATACAAAGGGGTATAAAGTAAGGGGTTTAAATATTTTATCCATGGTAATAGTTCAATTGGAATATAATAACATCGTTTTATATATCATGTAACCATATAAAAATATAATTTCAAATAGATTAATAATAAGGAAATTTAAATAGGAATTGAAGAGAGAGAAATATGAACCCTCACATCTCTTGGGTTTCTTAGCTAGGACCCAACCAAAGATCTGACTAAATTTTTCAAGAATGAAGAGAGAAATAGGGGAGATAATCCATGAGAGTGTGATGAGGAGTAAAATATTAATTGTTTTTAATAAGGATAAGAGAGTGTGGATATTTATAGGTGTGGTGAGTGAAATTAAATTGAATAATTTATTAATTATTTTATTATTCCACATTCCTTTAGTGATCCACTATGAAAATTGTGATGCACCACTATCCTTAATTACCCACTGTAGTGTTTAGTGTAAAAAATTGTAAAATTTAACTTACTTGGAGAAAATGAGTCATTCTTACAAAAATATGATGGTATATATATATACATATTATATTTACCATATTTTAGCATATTCCACCATTATACCATATTTTACTAGTTCAATACAAAAATTGGAAATTTAATCCCATAGAAAATTTAGAAATATTTATTCCTAATATGAAATAAATTTTATAAAATTAATTATCTAATTACCTATATTTTACATTTTATGTTATAATGATATGTTTATAAAAAATAAAGTATAAGAGTAAACATCCTTTTATTTTTTTACAGTATTACACAACATAACCCCTATATACATAACCTATAATAAAACTAGTGTATAAACTAAGGGTATGGTTTTCAATAGTGGTACTTACATGGGGTGGTTAGATCAATAATTATTAGGTGGTGATATCCATTAACTTGAACTTATCCCGGACACGGTTCTACTAAAAATTCTCGTGTAGGAGCTCTTCTTAGGATCAGTTAAGGGAGAACCCAAATGGTGCTACCTACTTCCCAATATCTAACTTGTTGGCCTGATGGCCTTATTTTTTATTTTATTAGGGATAATCCCCCTTTTAAGGGTTGAAAGGGAACCCGTAAATGACCTATAGGCCCAAGGACCAAGGCCCAATATGACCTGAAATAAATGACCACAAGTCCCAGAGGCATACCATTCCCAATACATGACCCGTAGGACCAACCCAATAGAGCTAATATGACAACCCTTATTTTTATTACACACTTAAACCTGATTTATTACATAAAATATTCACTTGATACAACATAGAAGATTGAGCGGTCTAGTGTCTTTTGGGCTTAGGATCATTAAATAACAACATAAAACATGAAATACAACTTCTTTATTGAAAACTTCCTTTACATGATCACTACATTCCCTCGTACTTAGTATTTCATGGGATAACCTGGGGACATGCATATGAAAAGGGTGAGCTATAAAGCCCAGTAAGGGAATAAACATGGAATAACATGAGGAATACAATACATGTTATAAAATAGGAATATCAATAGAGAAAAATAGAATAATAAACATAAAGGCATGATAAAGCATGACAATCGTAACATGGAAATGTGGTAACAATAGTAAACATGGAATTATCATGAGCCAAGGCTCATTGCACAAGGAGCATGAGTAAACCCTCATTGCACATGAAGCACAAGTAAACCATCATTGCACATGAATCACAAGTAAACCCTCGTTTCACTTGAATTAGAATGTGTAAACACCCATTTCACATGAAATATCAAGATACTATACTTTACCCAATTCATTTGAGTGCTATATTGGCACACCCTTCTTAAACATTTCATTTCATGCAT
The DNA here is from genome assembly GCA_963277665.1 of Viscum album. Classification (NCBI taxonomy): domain Eukaryota; kingdom Viridiplantae; phylum Streptophyta; class Magnoliopsida; order Santalales; family Viscaceae; genus Viscum; species Viscum album. The sequence continues at coordinate 344,692,358 of OY728152.1, read as the reverse complement.
AAGTGTGCCAAATGGATCATAAAACATTGAATCCTTCAACTTAATCATTTATTCCCTGATAAAAGAATCTCGAATACATACATGAAACTTTTTAAATAATATGTAAATGTGCAGAAAGGTGAATACCCTTGATAGAGAAATGGGCATGGTATTCACTACACAATTACTTTGTCTTGGAAAAGCACGGTGCAATTTCGGCAGCATAACAACGTGACATAAGAAATCATAAAAATGGTTGATGAGAGGGAAAGGGGGTGTATCATCATATTTACATGAAATGGATAGTAAGGGGGTCATATAGATACATGCCCCAACAAATGTAATTAATGTAATTTAGATTCATGATACAAAAAAATGCTTGAATGTAAATGTGGAGAGAGAAATTCCTTTCGGAATTTCTGCATAGTAATGGGTGTACATGGGAGGCATTTAATGAGAGAGAAAGGGGTCTCCCATAGTTCAAACATAAAGAGGGTAGTATGGTGGAAGAGATAAATCATACCCTAAAATTTATAATTGAAATCAAAATGGCATAACAATTTAATGAATATTGGACAAAAATGAGAAAGGAAGAAAAACCCTTACTTGGAATTGTGCTTCCAAAGGCTTGAGAGAGGCTTGAGAGAGGCTTCTTGGGAGCTTGGGCACCTTGGGAGGATTCTAGAGATAGGAGGTCAGAGGTTGGACGAACTTAAAAAGCTTTTAGTGAGGAGTAAGTGGGAGATTGGGTGGGTTTATATAGGAAAGGTGATGAAATTCTTTATTATTTAGGTTTGAGACACCTCACAATTAGCTAATCGAACCCTTAAACAATCCCATGGTTTTTTCTGATGGTTTTTGGAAAAGGGATGTAGAAACAAATAATTTTTAATTTCAAAGTCCAGACTTCTTAAAATAATGGTGTTGCTTCTATGGAGGTGAGTCACACTACCAAGGAAAACAATTTAAAAAGACAAAATGTTTAATAAGTCTTGAAGGGTGATGTAATGATTTTTAAAATAAATAAAACAAACCAAAAATCACATTATTTTAACGGAGAAACATATATTGGCCTAAAATAAAGTTTATAGTATTTTATTAGATCACTATTGGGTCATTATGATGTCATAAAACACATTATATATTTAAACGGTATTTAATTTTTACCCAAAAATTTGACTGTCTCATAAAATTATGAAAAGTTTACCATTGGATAATTTTGACATCCTGATTCCAGAAATAATATTCATTTTATCTAAATAATTTTATAAATATGTTAATTTTCACTTTTAAAATAAAAACCGACATTTATCGAAAATTCATGGGTTTTGACGAAAATGGCTTTCAAACCATAATGAAAATTACAATTTCATTCATAAAATTAAACGATCATTTATATTTAATAAAAAGTAATTTAATAATAATAATAATATTTTATTAAAATATTATTTATTTCAAAAATCCATTAATTCATCAAAGTAGATTTCTTAGTTTAACATTAACTAAAAATACTATTTGTGCTTTAAAAACTATTTACAAGGTAACAATAATAAAACGAAAGTATATTCATTATTATATAAAAAAATAATGTACATAACCATAGTGCTAAGGTCTTGTCAGATAACCCCTTATAACACCCACATAAGACCGAAGAGTATGTTGTGCGATGGTGACTGACTCTTGGGGTGGCTCGGATAACATTTCTCGAATGGTAATCTCTATCAACTTCCACTTCTATCATAGGCGGTCCAACTCAAGCATAAAATATTCAATCTCATCTTGGGCTTGGTCAAGATCAAAGCCCAAAGGTGCAACCTCCTTTTTGAGCTCTGTCAAATGGGCTTCATATGGGGCACGTCTACTGGATGAGGCCATCACTACCTTTTTCTGAGTAAATTGGAATTTTAAAAGCCCTATATTTATACTAATCATGTGATCACTGTTCAATGGATATATTATCAATGGTCACAATTATTAATAGTAATTTAAAAATACAAAAACAATAAACCAAAGAAGTTGACATTTTATATAAAACTTTTACATAAAGAGACATTTAATTAGATCAAGAGGGATTTACATTAATGAAAGTTTGGGTTGTTATAGCTGCCCTCCTTAGCTTCTGCATCATTGATCGCCAAGATCCCCACCTTGAATTTTTGATCGGCTAGAATTGCACCATACAAAGCTGCATGGTGCCTCGTCCCGATGGCAATTTCCATACCCTCTCATTCTTTCAACCCGGTTAGCTCTACTTTTGGTGACTGCTCTTGATGCTCTGATCCTTTTCTTGGGCTGGCTCTGTGTGAACTGGTCTAGTCCATGGTCTCTATAACCTGAAGGCCATTGATGGACCGAAGTCCATTGATGGCCGGTAGGCCCTTAAGACACATAGGCCCAAACTAGTGGCCCGAAGGCCCGAATAAGGTGAAGTGTTCTGGATGCTAAAGTGTCTAACAATATCTACTACAGAACTATTACAGTAACCTGGAAATTCACCTCCACCCGGTTTTGAACCTGGGTCTCTTGGATGCCAAGGTGGAGCCCTTACCACTCGGGTACAAACTTGTTGGCCTACTTCCCAATATTTGATAAATAAACTTCATAATGGAGTTTAATAGTGATCAAATATATATTTTATCCCTTTTGTGATAATTAATATTCATCATTAAACTTAATATAGATTAATCTTAAAGGTCTGTTCTTAATTGCTACACCACCAACTATCATAATTCAAAAGGGTGATATTAAATAATGGTTATATTTATCAACAGTAATATTGAAAAAAAGTCATAATTACCATTTTTCATGTTGATCAATGACAATTTTAATCCTTTTATATGCAAGATAATAACTAAATCCTTTTATATCATTCTCGAAGTTCTTACACCATGTAAATTTAATTGTTTATTTTTTTATTCTTAATAAAAATGAATATCATTTACTTTATATTCATTTTTTAATATGATCCACCAAATTAAAAGATTATTATGTTTCCAAACATTGTTTAATACTTTGTGTTAATAGTTTTATCTTTATTTATAAATTGAATTACTTAGTTTATTTATTATATCCTTATGTATTGTGATATTATAATAAATTAATAGATCACGCAATTTGATACTTTTTTTGATAAGAGGTTTATTTTTTAATACATAATATTTGTTATTACAACATTTAGGTGAATTAATCAGTTCCATTCTTCTTTTTATTATTTTACGGAGAAGCTAGTTAGTGGTCTTGTTATTCATCTTCTAGAGGAGGGAATTGCATTAATGATTTATGGTGATGATTCACATCATGTATTTTGTTGTGTATTGATTCAATGGAGGGAATTTATAACTTATAGGTTTATGTAGTTATGGACTCCTGAATATAACTATTCCATATATGATCATGATCTTGTGGTGGTGGTGTTTTCTTTGAGGTTGTGGAGGAATTAGTTTATTAGTTATTTCCTATGGACTTTATGGATAAAAAGAGTATTAAGTATGTAATCTCCCATCATGGATTGAATTATAAGTAATGAAGATGAAATGTGTTATTAGGGGACTATGAATTTGATATTTCATTTATAACTAGTAAAGGGTATTTTGTAGAGGATTCCTTGAGTAGTAATCCACGTGGAATTGTTGTGAATGAGCATGAAGAATCTTTGAGAGTAATAAAATAATTTATTATTATGAAAATTGACAAGGGGGAAGTTTAAGGTAGATGTTATGTTTATTATATAGTGGTGAATTCATCACAAGATAAAATTAGGGAGGTATCCAAGCTGTGGGATTTTGAGGAAAATGTTTGGCATGACAATGTTTCATATAGTGATACTCATATGGGTTGGTATGAGGATAAACAACATTAAGTTCTATTTTGGGAGGTTATTTTCATTAATTTTGTAGTGTGTCATGTGTTTCTTTTTGAAGTTTTATATTTCACCCTTTATATAACATAATTGTGTGTATAATATATATCATGCTATGAGGAGACAATTTTTTATTATTTTGTATAGAGTTTTGTTGTAGAGTTCCTATATCAGTGTTTTTTTATCCAAAAGGATAAGGATGAGAATAATGTTCCTTTTGGTTTGCTTCAGCCTCTTGATGTTCCATGGTGGAAGTGGGTGGATGTCTCGATGGACTTCATCATCGATGCTCCAAGAGATTAGGTTTGTTATTATTATATATAAATGATCATTGAATTCTTGAAAAATTCTTCTCAAATCATAGTAATTGGGGATTCAAGATAAATATAGGTTTTAATATGGAAGTAACATGAGAAGATAATGATGCCTCATGGAGTTGTGAAGTTGATCATCATTGATTTTTATCCTCATTATATCTCCAGGGTTTATATAGGCCCCAAACATGATTTTGAATATTAGGTATTCCTTAAAACCACTTTTGATATGTGATATACAGAAAGAGTATATTACTAAGACATTAAAGGATATATTTCACACACACATTCTGTATTTTTGAGGTTTGTGGGTGCATAACCTTCCCATATTGGATTTTTTTTAAAACCTACCACTCTACTATTGGAATGGATCCATTAGAAGTAATGTTTTTTTTTGAAATTATAGATCTCTATTATATTGGACTGAGGCCATAGAGTAGGATGTTCTTGGTCTAAAATTGGTGAAGAGTATAATAAAGAAGGTACTAGTGATTCACAAGAGAATAAAGGTGTAATAGGTTCATCATAAGTTCTATGATGATCTTAGTATAACTCTATATTTTGATTTCATAGATAATGTGTTCTTAAAGGAATTATCACATAATGTAAATCAAAGGCTTTTTCATGGGATTAATCTTTATCCTAGTTTTTTGAGGCTTTTTATTATCTTGGGTGTGGTTGGAGTTGTGTCATATAGGTTATCACTACCCCCATAGATGATTCAAATTCATGGAATCCTCTAAGTATAATAACTTCACTAATATCTTTATAATAATTATCACATCATTGAATATAGAGAGCTAGATGTTAAATATGGTGATTAATTTTAGTAAAGAAAATGTTAACTACCCTAAGCATATTCCATGATAGTGTCAAACCAGGTGCGTAGTAAGGTCCATTGTTATTTACTAGGGTACCCTAATTTAGTCTCAGAACACCATGAAAGAGTTATTACTCCTAGGTACATCTCTTCCAGAACCACACCCACATATAATATCCATATAGGTATGTATTCCCAAGAAGAACATCATAATCTCTACCTTAACAAAATTATAGGATGTTCTTATATACTTATCCTAAAAATTATACCTTAGGGTTTTGTTATCTAATCTATGTTTTCTTAAATGTAGTTCCTAAGGTTCATACTAAACTTACTCTAATACCAACTGTAGCGCCCCGACTATCGAAATCTTGGATCTAGTGTCTGCTATCAAATACATTGTCACAATTACAAGGAGTCAAATATAGAAGGACCAAAGAGTTTAGAAGTCATGGTAAACCAGATATATATATGAGTATTTTATTAGAAAAACACATTAATTACAATATAATTTTTTCTTCTTTCTAAATAAATAAATATCTTTTAGGACCACTCTAATCCATCTTATAAATCCATACATATCATTCATAGTACACTTCTTGGATTACTTGAGAATGAAACATAATAAGTATGAGATAAAATACTTAGTAAGGAAAAAATATTGTGGGAGCAATAAATAATCAATGAGAATAGTCAATATCGAATGGTAAATTACGTAACACACATGCCAAACAATAAATACATTGATTACAAGTGTGTAAAAAATATTTAAGGGTAATTAATGAAAACAAATCCCATTCAAATAAAAAGATTTGTTAAAATAAGCATGACAAGGTATGAAATAGAAACAGATACAATCTAAATAACTAAAAATTAAATGTATCCATAGATATGTCGATGAAAAATATCATGGATGAATAATAACTAAAAATAAATGAGTGGAATGTTTGATTATTGGACAAAATGTTTTGTTGGTACATGGTACCTTTACCGTAAAGACCTTTAAAAAGACATTTTACAACATATCAGGTAAAAACCCATCTAATGTGGCTATCCAAATGAATCATCCAATGAGACTACTAATGTATTTAGGGGCTATCTATAACTAGGACCCACTCATGATGTACTAGTCAAAATAACTCATCATGTTGAATAATCAAAATAAATAATATTACTTATCAAATAACTATATTAAATAAAGAATACATAATTATCAATATTTCCCCAAATAATCAAATTACAATAAAATTAGACACAATATGTAAATAGTGTATGGTTTATGCAATAGTAATATCCATGATAAATGATATGGATAATTAGGGTAAATTCAATGATCATTAGAGATTGAATATTTCATGGGTATTTCAAAAATAAATCAAGTATGTGAATATAAATACCATCCTTGAATAATTCAATCAAAAACCATATAGAGGAAGGATAAGGATGGTATAAATAAAATATACCCCATGTGTAGTAAATTAAATAGTTTTTGTTATTAATAAAAGGAAATATTATAAAAATATCTTTGAATAACATTCATGAGGAATGTATCCTTTAGTTTTGAAAAAACATTTGAAAAATATTTTCATTGAATAACAATTTTAAAAACAATTTCTTTAAATATTATCCTTTAAAACATTAAAAGGAATTTTTGAATTAATTATGTTCTGTAAATCTCTACATGTCGTACAAGGTAAAAAGAGAATTCCTTTTGCATAGTAAAAAGGATAGAAAAATGAATCATTTGGGAAGTGAGAAGAACATTACATTGAAAACATTGATAAAAGAATAAAAGGGGAAGAGTTTATTTACCCAAAAACATTAAAAATATTTTTTATATTTTTAATAAAACATGGTTTTTAGATTAAAATTGGTTCTCTAACTAAATAGATAAATGAAGTCGGGTATTATTAAAAACATTTTATAAAATACAAAGAGTACCAAAGAGTGGAAAAAATTTAATAATAATTGAAAATGGTCATGAATACCTGTTTGAGAGAAAATGTACAGGGTGTATTGAAAAATTCTCATATAATTTATTTTAATGGAAATGAATGATTAATAAAATTATTCTTGAGGAAAATAATTTTTAAACATTCCAAAGTGTCCCATACCACTTTGAAACATTTTAAATCATAAGAATCATGATGGAATAAAATTAAATGGAACTTATAATATCATGAGCATAAGTAGATTCATCATATATAATTTAAAAGGGTAGTATATATTCCATATGAAAGAAACTATGTGCATAACCATAAATAAATCTCAAAGGAATGTAAATTGCGAGGAAATTCATTACCATGCATTTACTTTTAGGTGAACATCGTTTAACATCATGTATAATAAACTCATGTTAATTATTTACTTGACTGATAACCTTTTTCATGTTTTCATTACTTTTAATAACTTTTTTACTATGTTGTATACAACTACTTAAGTAATTCTGTTTACATCTGGTGTATAGACCAAATTCAGTTTATGTGTTGAAAACAACTTTGGTAGGTCAACTATGGTCAAAGGTTAATTATATAACATATAAATAATAATAAAAATGGAATAATTTTCATATTTATTTATCAATTATACTTTTAAAACCAATAATTAAATATGGTTATGAAAAATTAATCAACGTTATAGTCATGGAGATGGTAGGACACACATACGCATGAGTAACACACTCATTTTTCAATGATTGTTATGGAAAGAAGGTAAGTATAATTATATCATTATAGAATTATAATTATATCATAAATACCACATTATTTAATCTTATTTAATTATATACATAATTCTTATGATGAAAAAGAAATTACATCATGTCGATGAGCCTGTAGTCCACATATCCATGAATAATGTTATTAGTTTTTAAGTGTGTAAAAGGGTAATATTGAAAATGATATATATATATATATTCATAAATTTAATTATTACATTAATATCATATATATTTTTTTATTTATCATATTTTTAATTATAATCATCTTTTATAGATTCCATGTATCATATGATTTAATCATGTCGATTTTAGGGGGAGGTTGTCCACACATCCTCAAACGATGTTATCATATTAACAAAAAAATGTAATGTATTAAAGATATGTTTTATAAAAGGATTAAAGAAGTATAAAGAAATAATAAATATCATATATTTCATAGAAAAATGTTTTTTTCATCATAATGGACACCATGAGAGTTGTTAAGGGAAAAATAAATAATAATCGTTCCATGAGGCAGTAGTTCATCATACACAGTAATAGTATATTCGTTACCCATTAAATGAAAGTGTGTGTAATTTTAGGAATAACCTATTATATATAAAAAATATAATTATATTTAGGATACTGGTGTTATTATATGAATATGGAAGAAGAATATTTTAGGTGGTGTATAATTAAATTAAAGAAAATATATTGTTGGACAGCGTTACCTTAAAAATTGGGTAACTCGTTTTAGTTTATACTAAAGGGATTAATTGAAATGATTTATGCAAAAATAAATGATTAAAGGTATATAATAGGGTTGTTGGTAAGTGAATTGTAAAAATCATGGCTGAACCTAAGTGTCTTGAGTGGTGTGAGTAATGGGGAGATGTGGTGTCCTTTTATAGTGGAGGAAAAGGACTCACTAGGTATTTTAAAAAAAAGTTAGTTGTACCCATGTTTTTACCTAAAAAATGTCATAAGAAACCAAAATAATTAATGCAAGTTTATTAGATGTATTAGGGACATAAAATTTTTGTTTTACAATTTTATATGTCATTTGGGCCACTATGTTAAAGGTTTAGTCCTTTATTAAGTTTATTTTTTCCTCAATAATTGTTATTAATTTTAATTACTTTTACTAATATTTTTGGTCAAAAAATGTTTTCCTTATTATACATTCTATATTATTCTTATTTTGATTATTCAATCCATTTTCCAAATCACAATCATATAATTGGTAAATGTTTATTTAAATTTAATCTCTTAGTGGGACAACAATGCATGTTTTTAAAGTAAAAACTTCTGAATGTTTCCATTGTATTTATTATAAATTTCAAAGTGTAATTAAATTAAATGAGGTAAATTGTATTAATTGATAAAAATATTATATAATTAAACTTTAAAACTAATTACATGTATAATTTAACCTTATAAATAATTTGTATGAAAAATTAATTTTGAACTAAAATTTAGTATTTTAAACAATTAGTTAAAAAATGAAATGTTTCAGAAATATAAAAAAAATCATCCTAACATTAATATTATGTTTCTATATCAAAAATGATTTTTTTCACATATTAAATCCATAAATGTTTAATAATTAATATTTAAAATTCATTATCCATTAAAAGTTGGTAAAACTACGTTTATAAAAATATTGGTTTTTATGTGTGAAATTGGGATTGTTCTTATATTATGCCTGTCGAACCTAATTGATGAATTTCAAAAATATTGGATCAAATATATAACATATATATTTCATTATCATTATGTAATTTTAATAATTTATGTTTTTTAAGACAAAACTCCTTTAGAAAAACAAAAATAATAATATTTATTTTTATATCCAGTTGGTTATTATTTTCATTTATCATTAATTGGTAACCAATGAATTAATTTTTTATTCATTTAAAAATATATTTTCATAAGTTATTTAATACAATTAATAACCGCTAATATAAACCCAAGGTTATATCATATTATGTTAAATAATAATATTTGAATAATACATTGTTATTTCTTGAAACATGGTCTTGTGTGCAACACAAGCTATCGTGGAAGGTCGCTCTTGCGTGTAATGAAAGATAATTCAGTGTTGCGTGCATTAGAAGATATAGAATATATTATATTTATTTAAAATATTAATTATATTTTGATTTATCAGGTTAATATATTATATATTTACACTTTGTGTTTCATGTCAAACATGCTATTGAATATAAAGTTGTAAATTAGAATTTCAGGGTGTTACATTCTCCCATCTTAATTAAATTTCATCCTTGAAATTTAAACTCGATTTTGGTAATATTTTTTGTTTTATATTTCATAAATTGAAATCCCACATTTTTAGAAGGGCTCTTAAAACATATTCTAGAAAAGATATAATGGAAAGTACAAAGGTAACATGGACTAACATATAACCAGGCCTCTATGTATGATATAATTAGGGGAAGGTAAAGATACATACTTATAAGAAAAGTATAAATATTTATAGAGATTGAATAAGGTCCTTAATAAAAAAAAGTGAATGATCAATATAAATTTGAGTTAATCAAGGAAATAAATCTTTAAGGATTTTTAAGTCAATTTTTCAACAAAAATTAATGAATTAGGACCACATTTTATTTCTTATTCATTTTCCTAATGTTGGGTAATTTTTTTACTGACTAAGAATATAAGGAAATATTTCTAATTGATAGGTTTCAATTTCATATGACCAATCCTAACTTTTTGTTGTTCTTTGATCAAATTCTATTGCATCCCTTTCCTCCGATAAATTAATTACCAATAATGAATATTTTGATTCCTGGAGCACTAAAAGAAAATTTTTAAGTGACCGAAAGGCCTATAAAAGAGAGACAAGTCTAACTATTTATCCTAAATATCATCCAAAACCAGTATGGTTAATATATTAATATCTAATCCTCAAATGCGATATTACAGTTTTATCATTAACATTTATCCATCAATTTGTTTAACTTAAAACATAAAAAAATTAACTAATACATTGCATAAGATAGTTATTGGTGTTAAACACTTATCATCCTTCGGGCATGGGTTAAAGACCCATAGATTAGCGGGATTTGATTTGTTTTCACCCGGATTATAATTTTTACTTTTCTAAAACTGAATTAACATAATATACAAAATAAATTTTCTGGAAATACTTAAAAAAAGGCTAATCACTAAATACATTTTTAAATAAGGTTTTCAATTCAACCTCAATACATAAATACTTCATAAATTTTATTTTAACATAGTTCCTTCTCTGATCTAATTTTTATCTATAATATCATCGTTGGATCTCTAAATCATGACACCTTATCTTGAATCTAAAACACCTTAGGTTCGACCTAGGTTATTCATTTTCAAAAAACATCATTATAAAATATAGAGAAAATGTAAATTATCACAAGAATATCCCCCGAGAGTGTCAAACTAGGTGCGTAGTAAAGAAAATTATTGTGTGCTAGGTTACCCAAAGTCAGGATCATAACATCTAGTTGATGTTATTACACCTAGGTACATTTGTGCTAGAACCACGTCCAATTGTAGTATAGAAAAATGGATGTATTTCTTGGAAGACCCACAAAATATGAACCTTATAAAAATTATAGGACATTATTATAAACTCATCCTTAAATTATTCCTTTGGGTTATGTTATCCACTCTATTGTTTCATAAATCTAGTTCCCATAGTTTCTACAAAACTTCCTCTAATACCAACTATAATGCCTCAACCACAGAAATACCAGAGTTGGTGTCTGCTATCAATAATAATGGAATGATTACAAGGAATAAAATCCCAAAGAACCTAATAGTTTATTAATCTTGATAAACTAGATACATAAATGAGTCTTATATTCCAAAAAAATACATTAATTACAAAATAATTTTTTCTTCTTTTGAAAAAAATTAATAACTTCAAGGATAACACTAATACATATACTAAATCCTTGCATATATTTCATAGTATATTTCTTGGATTCATGGGGAAATGAATATAATAATGGTGATATAAAATGTTTACTTAGGAAAAAATATAGTAGAATCAATACATATTCAATAGGAATAGTCAATATGGAATGGTAAATAATTGAACAGAAATTCCATGTAATAAAAAAAGTGAATGAGAGTGCGAAAACAATATGGAATGTTAATATTTGAAAATACATTTCATTAAAATAACTAGATAAGGAAAAATAAAATTGGAAAGGTAAAAAACTAAAACACATGCTACATAAATAACTAAAAATGAATATATCCATAGATATGCTGATGAAAAATATCTTGGATAAATAATTACTAAAACTAAATGAGGTAAATTCTTGATTATTACACACCATGTTTCCTAGGTACATGGTGCCTTTTCTATCAAGACCTTTGACCAGAATATTTATAATATATCAGGTAAATAACAATATAAGGCGACTATCCAAATGACTCATCCCATAAGACTATTTATGTATTGAAGGGATATCTATAACAAGGACCCACCCATATCATACCAGTCCAAAACATTACTTATATTGAATAATCGAAATAAATAATATGCCTTATCCAATAACAATATTGAATAAAGAATACAGAATTATAAACATTTCCCTAAATAATCCAATAACTATCAAAGTAGAAACCGTATGTAAAATAGTATATGGTATATGTAATAGTAATATTCATAAAAAATGACATTGATAATTAGTGTTAATTCAATGATCATTGGAGATTGAATATATCAATGGGATTTTAAAAATAAATCATGGATGTGAATAAAAAACTATCCTTGACCAAATCAATCAAAAACCACATTGAGGAAGGTTAAGGATGGTATCAATACAATATAACCCATGAGGAGTAACATAAAGGGTTTTTTCATTGATTAATGTAAATATTATAAAAAGGTATTTTAATAAAATTTTTGAGGAAAATTTACTTTTGTTTTGAAAAACCATTTCATTGAATATCAATTTTTTTAAAAAATTCTTTAAAAAGTAACCATTTAAACATGCAATGGAATTTTTGACGGAATGAAGATGGGTAAATCTATATTGGTCGTATAATATAAAAAGATAATTCCTTTTATATGGTAAAAATGTTAGACAAATGACATGTTTGGAAAGAGAAAATAAGATTACATTGAAAAAAATGGTAAAAGAAATAAAGGGTGAAAATGTATTTACGAAATAATTGTAAAAAATTTTTTGAAATCATTTTATTAAAACATGCCTTTTAAAAGAAAACATGTTCTCTAACTAAAGAGGGAAATGTAGTCGGGTTTTCGTAAAAACATTATCTAAAACACTTTGAGTAACAAAGAGTTGTAATATAATACTAATACTTTAAAAAGGTCATCAATACCCATTAGAGAGAAAAATTAATGGGTTTATTAAAAAATGGTCATATAATTTCCTCGAATGGAAATGAATGATTAATAAAATTATTTTTGAGGAAAATTATCTTTAAACATTTCAAAGTGTCCCATACCACTTTGAAACATTTTAAATCCTAAGAATAATGAAGGAATAAAATTAAATAAATGTTATAATATCATGAGTGTAAGGATATTCGTAATATATCATGTAAAATGGAAACTATATGAAATAAACTAGGAATATAACACAAACTAAGTCTCAATGGAATGTAAATTGAGACAAAATCCCTAACCTCGTGTTTCCTTTTGGGTGAAAATCCTTTGAAATCTTGTATAATAAATGTATTTTAACTATTTACTTTCTTGATAAAATTTTCTCATTATTATAATAAAATTTATTTCACTTTTTTCTATGTTGTATTCAACTACTTAAACAATTCTATTTACGTCGAGTGTATATACCAAATTAAATTTATGTGTTGACGACTACTTTGGTTGGTTATCTTTGGTCAAATGGGTCATTATATAACATCAAAATAATAATAATAATGAAATAATTATCATATATATACATCAATTATACTTTTAAAACCAATCATTAAATATGGTTATGGAAAATGAATCAATGTTATAATCATGGAGACGATAGGCCGTACGTACGCATGAGTAATGTTCTCATTTTCAATGATCATTATGGAAAGAAGGTAACTAGAATTATATCTTTCAAGAATGATAATTTTATCAAAAATAATATTTTATTTAATCATATATAATTATATATATAATTCTTGTAATGGAAAGAGAATCACATCATGCCGAGGAGGTGGTATTCCACACGTCCACGAATAATGTTATCCCTTTTTAAGAGTGTGAAAGGGTAATAAAGAAAATGATATATATATATATATATATATTTATAGAAATTTAATTATTTATTAAATATCATATATATTTTGTTTATGTATCATATTCTTAATTATAATAATCTTTTATACATTCTATGTATCGTGTGAATGAATCATATCTCTTTGAGGGGGTGATAGTCCACACTTACTCAAATGATGTTAACGTATTAACACAAAACGGAAAGTATTAAAGGTATGTGTTATAAAAGTATTAAATAAGTGTAAATATGTAATACATGTCATATATAAATATACTTTCCATCATAATGGTCACTATGAGAGGTTGTAAGGGAAAAATGAACAATCATCATTTTATGATGTTGTTGTTCGCTGTAAACAAAAACATTATGCTTTTTACCCATTTGATGGAATTGTGTGTAAGTGTAGGTAGAAAAAATAATATAAAAAAATATCAGTATATTGGGGATAATTAGTTTTAATTATATTAACTTGGAAGAAGACTATTTTAGGATTTGGTAAAGTAAATTAAAGAAAAAGGTTTTCTGGAAAGCGTTAACTTAAAAACTAGGTAACACTTTTTGGTTTACACCAAAAGGATTCATTGGAAGGATTTATTCCAAAATTAAAGCTTCATAGTAGAGGGGAGGGATGTTGGGAAGTTAATTGGGAATATTTTTTCTGAAAATTATTTTTTTTATTTGTTCGAGTAATGGGGATAAGTGGTGGACTTTATAGTAGGGGAAAAGAACTCACATGGAATTTTAATAAAAAGTTAGGTGTACCCACATTTTTACTTATGCAAAGTCATAACAACAAAAAAATCAATAATTTAAGGTAAATGGATGAATTATGTCATGAAAATGGGTGCTAGAAAAGATTATAGGTCATTTGGTTCCCTGGGTTAAAGGTTTAGTCCATTATTAAGCTTAATTCTTCCTTAATAATTGTATTAAATTTTAATCACTTTCATTAAAAATTTTTTTTAAAAAAGTTGTTGTTATTATAAATTTTAAATTATTACAACTCAAAATATGAAATCAATTTTCTCAAACTCAAATCATAGAATTGGAAGAATTAGATTTAAATTTAATCCCGTAGGCGGGGCGATAATGCTCGTTTTTAAAGTAAAAACGTCCAAAAGTTTTCAAGGTTTTAATAACAAATGTTCAAGTAAAATTTATTAAAATGAAATAAATTGTATTAATTAATAAAAATATAATCTAATTAAACTTTCAGATAAATTAAAAGTATAATTTATCCTTATAAATATATTATATTAAAATTCAGTTTTGAACTAAAATTCTGTATTTTTAACTATTCATTAAAAAATGGAATATTTCATAAAAATATAAAAAATTTACCCTAACATAATTATATATATATATATATATATTTAAAATATAAATTTTATTTTGGAATATTAAAACGATAATATTGTCAAAATGCATATTTAAAATGGGTTCACCATTAAAAGGTAGTAAAATTGCCTTTATAAAATTATAGGGTTTAATGTGTGAAATTAGGTTTGTTTTTATCTTATGAATATAAAAACTAATTGATGAATATAAAAAATATTTTATTGAATACATAAAATTTACATTTCATTAAAATCATGAAATAATTTAAATTTATTATGTTTTTAAGAAAAAAATCTATTGGGAGCATAAAAATAAAAATATTTCTTTTTTACTATCTAATTGGTTCTTATTTTTGTTTCTAATTAATTGGAGACTAATGAATTCATTTTATATTTATGAAAACCATATATTTTCTTATGTTAGTTAATAATATTCATAATCAGTGACATACCATATAGGTTATATCATATTATATTAAATAATAATATTTTAATAATATATTATTATTTGGTGAAACTGAGTCTTGTGTGTAACACAAGCTATCATGGATGGTCACTCTTGTGAGTAAAAAAATCAAAAAAAGTGTTGTGTGCATTAAAAGATATATAATATATTACATTCATTTATGATAGTAATTATATTTAAATGTATCAAGTTAATATATTCCCTATTTTCACATAGTCTTGCATGGCATACAGGCTATTGAATATACTGTTTTATTTTATAATTTCGGTGTGTTACAACTACAAAATAAAAGATAAGATAAAAATTATAGTTCACCAATACTATTAATAATAACTAAAAAAAAATTAAAGTCACTATTCCTCAAATTAAATTTTCATATACTAAAATAATGGGTTGTTTTCACATAAATACTTTTTCAAAAATATCCTTAATCCTATTACATTCCTACCCTAAATGTCTTCAAATGGGGTGTCGATGATTTTGAACTGATGATGAAGATAAAACTCATAAAACCAATATGGTATCCATAAATATTAAGTGAATGAACACATATACGTGTCAAAAATATGACACAATCCTTAGATGTTTCATGATTATTAAAACCATAATACCATTGGTAAAATACTTATACAATTTAATTCTTGAATCTAAATAAATAAATAATTAAACTATTTTATTTCAACAAATGTCCTCCCTTGGTATTGGGGGTAACATTTATAATGTTCGAATTGACTTGGGTAATTCTAGGGTTCCCCTTACTTAAGACAATGAACTGTAAATAGATCACTAGGATATAATTTAGTTCTATCCATCAAACTCTTCAATTTTTCTCAACAATTCATTTCTTGACTCCCTTATTTTCCACAAATAAAACATTTTCAATTCTTATGAGACAATTTTTTTGGTTTCAATTTCCGCATTTCAAACATGAATAATATTGACCCTTTTTTACTCTATAGTCTCCACCACACACTCTCATAAAAAACTACATCATTATATTCTTTGATGAGTCCAATAGTTTGTAAGGTTATATGATTTTAATCATATTTTTGGATAATTGATTAGGATTAATCATGATATCTTTCACTCTTTCCATAGTCCCATTTGGTTTATAATATTCACCACCTTTAACTTTATATTATATATTAACATGATTTTTTAGGTTCTATCCAATGACTAAAACCAAAAAACCCACAGTGCGAGCAACAATAATCATAGTGGGAAAACCATAAAATCATGAATAATCATTTATTGTATATCTAAATCATGACACCTTATTTCCAATATATGAGACATTAGGTTTAAACTAACTTATTTATTGTTATAAACTATCCAAATATTTCATAATGATTTGTATATAAATGTGAATTATCCTAAGCATATATCCCAAGAGTGTCAAAATAGGTGTGTTGTAACGCTTGTTTACATACCCAAGATGATGATTAAGTCCAGACCAAAACACCTTTTTAGAGTTATTACCCCTAGTTATCACTATGTCAAAATAAAACCCACTTGTAATATTCATACAGAGATTTATTTCTAGGAAAACCCACATAATCTATTCCTTACAAAACTTTAGGATATTCTTCTATAATTATCCTTAAAAGTCAATCATAGCGTCATGTTCTCTAATCGGTGATTTCATTAATATAGTTCCCAGGGATTCTACTAATGTTCCTCTGATACCAACTATAATGACCCCGTTCCCTATATCATAGTGCTAGTTTCTATGTTTTTACATTAGAATAGGATACAACAAATCACATCCCAATACGATGAATTGTTGAATTGTCTTGGAAAAATAGATACATAAATGATTCCTATATTACATTTTAATACAAAATTTTCAACATATTTTTTTCTAGAATTTAATTATTCCGTATAGAATATCCTTTCATAATATTTGTAGTATACTTCCTAGATTTCCGGGAAAGGAATCAAAATAAAAGAGAGCTCAAATTATCAGTAAGAGTTGTGTAAAAAAAAGCTATCATGAGTAAATAAATCATGATTAATAAGGAATAATTAATATTTAATGGTAAATATTTTAACACCCACACCATTAATCAAATAATTGACTAATATTATTAGATAAGGCATAATAAACATTTTAAGGTAAATATTTGAAAACACATGTTATTTTATCAGTTAACTGTGAATAAAATTCTTCTGGTAATAATATCATTGCGAAAATATCATGGTGATAATAATTGAATTCTTATTTATGTAAATGATTAATTATTGGATTTCATGATCTCAGGCATCATGATACCCCTATTTTTAATAACTTTCATAAGATATTTTAGAACTGACGTGTATGTATACACTAGAATACTATTTAACCGAGGCTAGCCAACTGATTGGTCTCATTAGACTAATAATTCATAGAGGGGATATCTATAATAGATCCCCACCAATAATTATATTTCTAAATAATAATACATATATATAATAATTTATTTAATTTATTAATCAATATTCATTATCATAAAATATCTATAATGAGCAAATTAGACAGATTTATCAATATTTCCTCAGTTAATCAGATAACTATCAAAGTAAACACCATTTATTAAAATGATGTATAGTTTAGGTAATAATCATATAAATCATAATTTTTTTATATGTAATATAAATTCATTTTCTAATGAAAAAAGGTCAGAAGAGATTACCTGTTTCAAGATAAGGTAAAGAGTTATAACAAAAAGTGAGATTATACATTAATTTTTTACCTCTTTGGTAACTTTTAAATTGACACCCCTTGAAGAATAAAATTGAAACAAAATAATAATCATTATAAATAAATAGGTATTCATGTTAAATAATTAACAGGGATAGTATATACACCACATAAAATTTAAAAGGTTCATATCAACAAATATTTCTCAATGAAATCAAAATTAGGATGAAATCCATTACAATGATCATAATGTTGAAGTGATAATTAATAAATGAATTAATTAAGTGTATCAAATGTAAATAAAAATAAAATAAGTGTAAAATAAATATAATATATTCTAAATTCATTACACACATAATCTAATAATATCAAATTCAATGAAGAAGTAATATAACCCAATGAAAAGAAATTGATTTATGAAATTATTTACCCCTCAGTAATATTCACGTCAAATCCACTTGAATGAAATAATTAAAATTTTGAACTTAAAATTCCATGAGATATTATGGAATCATGATATTATTTGTAAACAAGGAAGTATGTAAACTATATAAAATAAATTAGGTTCATAATAATAAAATATGCCTCAATGAAGTGAAATTGAGATGAAGTCTCATACCTCATGATTCCTATTGGATAAACCAGATTTAATCTCATGTATAATGGTTTTAAACATATTATTAATTTATAATAGAATCATATTAATATTTATAATATAATATATGATACTCTTATAACATTTTACCACATGTTTCTAAAAATATTTCAATATTTTCATTGTTTTAGGTGTTAATTGGGTTTTTTATCATGTAGGTTTTGTCACGAATGTCTTAGTTATTGATTATAGGATATAAATATATAATATAAATTTTTAAATTCATATTATAAATATGATATCTAATCTTTTTATACATTTTTAGAATCATTATTGACGGTTGGACATGAAAAATGAATCTCATCGCTTTGTGGAGATGGTATGTCGTATACACGCACGAGTGATGGCATCATTCCATTAATTTGTGAAAGGGTAAGGAATTGGGTGATATATTTATCTTAAATAATATATATCATGTCATAAATATCATATATAATAATTAAATTTACACTTATGTATTTCTATGTAAATCATAATTGAAAAAATAATCACACCACTTCGATAGGTGGTAGTCCACCATACATACGAGTGCTGACATCGTATTTTAAATAGAAAAGAAATTAGGTTATTATATATGATCTTATAATTAAAGAAGTTTAATAATATCATAAATATAATCAATATGTGTTAAATATATTATTATATCTAGTCTGTAAATGTGGTGTTGGAAAATGAATTACATCGGTTTGCGAGGCGGTAGTCCACTATACACACGATTAACAGTTTTATTTCCAATTTGAATGAAGAGGAAATGTATAGTGGTAATTAAATTAACATAATAAAACATAAGTATAAGTAAATAAATAGGTTATTATATAATCATGTTTTAAAACATTTGAAGGAGGTTGAAGAAGAAAGAAATGATCGTTTAAGAATATTAGCTCTTTTTTTGAACAACTTCTTTTGGTTTAACCCAAAATCCTTCCTAGACTGGATTTATAATAAAAAAAGGGTCTTAGATATTTTTAGTGGAGTAATTAAGTGTCCGTTTAGGAATTATAAAATCTGAATGATTTTGGAAGTGTTAATAGGGTAGGAGAGGGGTTACCTTTTATAAGTGGGTGAGAGGACAAACCTGAAGTATTGGAAAAGAATCAATTACAACCATTTTTGTATCATTAAAAAATCCAAAAAAATTAATAATTAACTATATATATATATGATAGGGTCTCAATATTTCCAAAAATGGGTGTTTCAAAAGATTTTTGGTTATTTATACCCATATCATTTTAGTTTAACAGCCGATAAACCCGTTTTCACCTTAACAATGATAACTGTTTTTCACCATTTTTATAATTGATTATTGTAAAAAATTAAGCTCAACTTATTATATAATATAAATTATATTTATTCTAAATATTTGATGAATTTTTTAAAATTAAGTTAACTAAAGTGGAAGAATCCAACTTAAAATTATATCCAAAAACATAAATAAATTTATCAACATTAAGAAAAGGAACTTAGAACAAAAATGTTGTCCTAGATAGTACCTTAGATCATCACAAATTTATGGCTTTGTGATTGTTGGCCTTTTCATAGCCAAGTTCTCTATCACTCTCCATCAGATATTGATGTTTAGATTTCTCCTCCATATCCATGTTTTCCTACATTGAACCCTATTATGTGTTATTTTCGGTAACCTTCATACTTACCACTCTTTATTTTAAATAGAGGCCTCATTAATCCATTTTTCGATGTGGGATTTCAACTATGATATTTTGAAATGTCAAACCCAGGTTTCCAATATCGAGCATAAATAGTTAGGACACAATTTATTGAAGTATGGGAGAATGTAACACCCCAAGTTTTCACAGTACGCTTCTCTTTGAATAATACAATAGGGTGTGTTATAAGCAACTTCGAGTTCTAACACACCACAACCAATCATACTAGACGTTAAGAATAGTAATACCCACATTTTTAAATTTTATACATTTTATCTTTTAAAATTTACTTCATTTTTGGATTCGAAATATCGAAATTATCTTAGGGTGTTTTTTGGTACTTTTCTGATAACTTTCATATTGTGATGAATAGTGAGAATTACTAAATTTTTATTAAATAAAATTTTTTTAACAGAAATAATTATAGTGATAAATTATGAATTTGTGTGATTTTAAAGTATAATTATATTAAATTTTTACCATTTAATCCAATGTTGTTCATTGGACATAATTTCACATTTAAACTGGACATAAGCAAGTGTCAATCTTTTGATAGTTATTATTTCTTAAAAACATGCAATTTGTTTTGACAGCGAGAATTAATTTTTAAATTAATTAATGCAAATAATATGTTTTGAATTTTGTAAAATAGACATCATTTTTGAATTCATAAAATAAAATATAGCTTAGGCTGAATTTTTTGTATTTTTCTGAGAAACGTCAATTTTTGATGAATAGTGAAAAATAATGAGTTATTGGTTAAAACCAATTTTTTATTTAAATAATTTTTTATTTTTTTTAAATTAATAAATGTAAAAATAGATACATAATACTTATATAAGTTCATTTTAATTCATTGGAGTCAGTTTATAATAATTTTAGAGATATAAAAATTTATTGAACTTTTTACCGTCTTTTACCCACCTCCTAGGAGAATTTGAAAATTAACATAAAACATAATTTTACCACTTCTATAAGTTTAATTTAGAAACTCCGAGAGATACGGTTAATATCATGGAGTAAAATGTGATTCAATAGGATAAAACAATTTTTGGTGAATAGTAACTTTTTACTTTTATTTACCGCAGTTAAAGGTTAATAGGATAATTCCAGGTAAAAAGTATATTTTAATAATTCAAAATTATCTTAACACATGTCCTAACCTTATTGGATGAGTAATGGTCGACCACAAGCATCTTTGGGTCGATTTTGGGACTCCATGGAGCCACTTATGAATGAAAATGACATTTTAGATTAATTAATTTAATGTATAGGCAAAATTGACATAAATAAAAACCTTTTAGTAATTAATTTTTATATGGTGTTATATAATTAATATTTTTGAATATAAATTTTCATTAAAAATATAAAAATATTTCCTACATAATGGAATTTTATTTATAATTTTTAGACATTAAATAATTTAATTTATTTATGACACAATTATGGTGCAGTAATTACTATATTAATGAATGATTAAGATAATTGATATTATAACTACCCAAGTAAATGTAATTTGAGACTTTTTATGAATTCCAATAATTTTATAGGTCAATATTACATATTATGATTGTTTATATGTATTTTTTTTGAATTAATAATGCTGTTATGAATTTATCAAAAACAAAATACCCAATAGTGCCAAAATTGACAAAAAATAGTTTTTTAAAAAAATATTATATTATTAATTGATATTATATTCCTAAAAATATATGGTTCGGCCAAAGGACTTATATCATTAATGGACCACTTGGGGGTCTATTAGAAGTTAATATTTAGTTTATTAACCATATAATATAAAAATACAAAGAGACATGGTAAATGTCAAACTAATTAATTAAGAGATAAAACTAGAAGATAAGGTTAATAAAATGATTAAAACCAGTCTAAAACCTATTGGTCAAGTCTATTTCAACTCATACCCACCTTATCTTCTAAATAAATCAATTTTGAGCCATTATAAACCGGTTATGATTTTATTATAAAATAATATTTTAAGTTTTTCCAAAGGTTCCCCTCACCCCTCTTATAAAAGGGCACTCACCCTTCACTCTAATTCACACATTCTAAGAAATTTTTCTCAGACAAAACCTGCCCAAATACCCTCTAAACTATCTTAACTTTAACCTAGAGGCCTTAGTTTGATCATAAAGCCAACCTAAGGATCTCTTTTGATCAAATCAAAAGGAAGAACCCGAAGAAGAGGTAATGATTTCACCACCCTCTTTCAAGTTCCTTTCTTCTTCCACTTCCTTTTTCTTTGTTGTTTCCATTATAAAATAATAACTCCAGTATATTCTATATTCTTTGATGTTATTATAATTATGGTACAACCAAATTCATTATTCTATCCACCCTTTGAATGACATGTCACCATACGTGCGTACGTACGACTTACTGTCTCCACGTCATGGTATAATTGTTATTCAATACATTATTATTTGGATGGGTATAATAATGAAGTGTATTAGATGTAAATAATAAATATAACATGATAATGATTCTGTATATATAATATAAAATCCAATTATATATTATTATAATATCAAAAGAATGATATTTTTGCTCGTGTGTACGTACAGATTACCATCTCCACGACGCGATGAGATTCATTTCCAAGTTCACCATTCATCAAAGATTATAAATATATATATTACTAATAAGTATGTAATATAAGAAATAATAATGCTACTGGAGATATATATATTTATATATATAATTATTTACGTACTTACATATATCTTATTCACTTACTATATGAAAACAGAAACAACGTTTATGCGTACGTACGAACTACCGTCTCCATAAATGATGTTTTCCATTTCATATATATGTCTATTATACATATTTATATTCTAAATGTAAATGATATATAAATCATGTTTTATATTCTGGAATTATTTAATTCATGATCTATGTGATACAATCAAGAGTAACAAGTTAAAACACGTATGATAAAGAAAGCGATTATTACCCGAAATATTAATATAACATGGAAATTATTATTAATTGGGTAGTATAAAGTAATAAATTAATAATGTATGATATATTAAATATTAATATGGTTCTGGTATAATTTAATAACATACTATAGTCTTCATATAGGAGGTCAAACGTACCCTCTACTAAAGGAAAGTGCAAGGTAAGGGGTTTTCATCTCACTCCTCATTCCCGTGAGATTCATGCCATATTGCCACTATTATCTTTTTTGTGGTGTATGTGCTTCCAATAATTGTATTCTTTTGTAATACAATTTAATTTATGTGTATTTACATATTCATTGTATGATACCTCTTTCATGGGTTGTATGTTTCGTAAGTTACCAAATTGGTAAGGGTTAATTTCACAATCTCTTTATTATCCAAGGTTGTTTTTACATAAGTATCTACTGGGACATATTTATTATCCATGTCCATGTTTTATGAAAGAGTTTTCAAAGGGATTCTTTTAAGGTAATTTTTTACTAAAACATTATTTCAAATGTTTTAAATATTTATTCTTCTAAATCTTTCTCATTAATTTCCATGTATTCAAAATGGTTTTAAGGATTTATTTATATGGACAAGAATGTTTTTAAAATGTAAATTCCTTTCAAAAGTTTCAAAGTGGTATGGGTCAATTTGATTAAAAAATGTATTTAAATGACTTATTTTCTAAATTGTGTGACTTTTAAATGTTTTCATGAAAAGGGGTATTTCTCTCAAAGAGTTTTACAAATCATTTTCATCTATGTCAAAATCCTTTAAAGGATTTTAACCTTGTTTTGAAGTTGATTTATCATGATACAAATATTCCATGTTGTATTGAAGGTTTTGTGATATGTTTGACTGTAGATGTGTTATTTTTATACCATTCATGGTTTATGGGTAAATTATTGACATTTTTATGCTAGTTTTAATACGAATGTTTATGTTATGTTTAGACCTTTTCATATGAGGAATGAATTGGACTTAGTAAGTTACAAGTGGAGCCCGATATAGCTCCTCGATGCATCGGTAGGTCTAATGAGACAGACTAGTGTCTTGGCACAAGGCTTTGAAAAAATATTATTTGTAGTCTTGGAACAAGGCCTTGAGTATGTGGTTATGATAGCCTGGAAATATACATTTCATCATTATGAAAGTGGATATTGTTATTGCATGTGATTATTTGACTAGTAGAATATAAATGTGAGTAAGTAAATGGAATTATTTTGATTTATATTTTCCATATTATGATGAATTATATGATGAAAAGGCTTTTGTTTTAGTTTTATACATTTCCTTAAATGTTTATGCTAACTTTTGAAAGTTTCCGCTGTATTTCTTACCCTTACTGAGTGTTTGAGATCACCCCTTTCTATGTTTTATTTTCCCAGGATTCTAAGAAGTGTATTGTGATTGATATGTCGGGTTAATCCAAGGGAATAATGTCATTTGTAAAGGATTATTTATGATGTTTTTTATGTTATAAAGTGTAATGTAACATTCATGTATGTAATATATTTTCCAAGACTGCTAAACTGATCAGTTATTTAGGACTTGATTCCTTCTAATCATGCCAATGTATTAAAATAATGCACCGACTCTGGGTAACTGGGGTCGGGGTGTTACAAAAATATTATAGGTATCTAAGATCCCTAACATCTTCTCATTATCTTTGAGAAAATAGTTGATCTTATCCCTGCCTAGATCGACATTAGGTTATCCATGTTCATTTCTCCCTTTTTCGATGGTCTTTCGACTTCTATCTAAGACAAGACCCTCTGATTGTTCCAATAAGGGTAATATTTCCTTATATCCCACTTCTATTTAAAAATCATTCAATTATATCAATGTTAGATGACTTTGTTGGTAGATTTGTTTCTTTAATAGTTGATCTATCTCCCTCTATCATCCAATTTATTCTCATAAATATGTTGATAAGCATATATACAACATTCGATTTGATTTTGTGTTGATTGAGATTGAAAATTAATAACAAATCAAATAGGCGGTGGATTATGAATACTATATGGATTTATGATCCAATTTCCATTATCTGGGTCACCTTAAAAAGTTATGTAGTCATGATTTGGTCATCCAAGGATCTAATCCTTTAGTCCCATTTCATTATGATGACTACACGGGTTGTGAACTGATGAGATCTTATATGGATGAAATTTCATTACCGCTATGAGGAAATATTGTTTTATATAAAGAGAAAATAGGTAGAAACAATATGGATCATTAATTTTCATCAGTATATTTGATGATATATTCATGGGGTTTCTTCATCTGGTCTTCCGAGTTTATCCTCTCAGTCACACTGAGTTATCTAAGGGCATGGTATAGGGTTTAAGGTATAGTACAAATCCCCTCCTCCAATGGAATGATCCCATGCCCTATTATAAAACCAAAATTTAAGATTATAAAATGGATTTTTTGATATAGTGGACTTGGAGGGGTGAAAAAATGTTATACACATAAAGGCTAAAATGGTGGATCCATCCCTAATGGAGAAAATTTTAGAAAAAAGGGAAAAAATAGTTGAGGCTCCTCAGTCATCATCAGTGTATAAATAAGATGACCAACCTAAGATTTTTTTCCAAAATATCTTGAAGAAATGGAAACAAAATTCTATTTATATTAGAGATTATCCGGTTAAATTATAGAGTAAGAATAAGGATTGGAAAGATTATTTATATCTTTTAAAACTAATTAATAATCGATGAATAAGAAAAGGTACCAAGGATAGAAAGTCCACCTAGTCCTACTTTAAAGAAATTCTATATGATATTATCCTCATTGAGGTTACCAAAAACCAAGATCTACCTTTTTTATATAAGTATCCTTATAAAAAAAGTTTATTGAGACCCCCCTTTCAGGAGGAATGTCCTATTGATGTAACTATAATCATGGAACTAGAAGGTTATATTAATGAAAAGTAATTTTTATTGAAAATAATGAGAGAGGAGAGTAAACTAGAGAAGTGGAGAAACCTGTGGATTTGAAGTACAAGAGAAACAATCCTATTTATGAATTATATATAGAAGAGGGTTGAATAGAATATCTTAAACAAATATTCAATAGAAGAACAAATCCAAATGAAGGCTATTACTATGGAACATGGAACTAAGGAACAACATGAATGGGAAAATTCTTAGATCCTCATTATTCATTAGGGATTAAATAACATTAAAATTAGTATGGATGAATTTATTAAGATCTCAAGATTATGGACTATTAATTTGAAGATATGATTCATAAAAATTGTAGGTGGAATAATTTCCCTATCACCTAGAGCCTACATCAAATACTAGAAACTAACATCTTAAGATTGTATTGAAAAAAAAAACAATTCCCATCATGATTTAAATGTGTTTTTTATGGTTATCCACTATCCATCATAGTGTTCTCTCTTGAAAATGAATAAAAATTTAATTTTTAGTGAGTGGGAATGACACTGGGGCAATAAAATGAGTTCATAATGGGGATTGCATGCTGATATTATTTTTTCTTTATTCTTGTTTCAATGGTCAGATGACCAGATATTATTTATATAATTTGTTTCAAACGACTAGATTTATTTTGGATTTATGCACATCACGTGTCATCTCTTGTGAGGTATCATAGGATGAAGTCCTAGAGTACATAGATAATTATAAAATGACGAATGAACTTATAAATGAATAAGGATGGTTCATAGTTTCCAAATATAATGAAGGAACACTTGATAACATAAATAAAAAAAATTATTGTGTTGAATACACTAATGGAGAATATTAAAGTGCTATTATTGGAATTTAATACTCTTATAATCAAATAATGGACAATTAATTTATCATTAAAGAACTTGATTCTTGTACACTTGTTTGAGATCTAGATATTTGTAGTTGAAGTTGGGGGGTCGTGTGTGATGATAATAGTAGACGAGTCTAAGAATATTTTGTCTCCCTTAGTGTAGATGAGTGTGATATATTTTTATATTTTCTTATATCTTACAATTCACCAACCATATTGGTAGGAAAAAAACCCAAATGCTGGGGGGGGGTTTCTCTAACAAGTAGGATGGAGAAGAAACATATGATTTACTTCTCTCTCCCCCACTCTCCCTTTAGATTTATACATGAGTAGGTGTATCCTAGGATATAATGGATTATGTTATAGTGTGTGTTTCTACTAGAGATGTGATGAATATTAGTTTTACTATAAATTTATACATGAGATGTAAATTCTTGAGGTATAGTATATACTTGTATCCAGTTGTGGTGGCTATGGATACCCATTGGTCTATGTGCATGAGTTGAGATGTCTTGAGGTATAAGGAATTTACATAGGCTATAGTGGATTCTAGGCATACACTTAGTTACTATTGTAGATGATGATGATGATGATGATAATGTGGTGATGGTATGTAGATGACATAACAATGGATATGATAAAATTTCCTGAGATATAGAATGACTTATGGAATAGTTGGGAATGTTAAACGAGACACTAGGGTGTGAGAGAGAAAAACCAATGGGAAAGTGGAACTATGGTACCTTCACATATATATGTATATAACATTTTGATAAATAATTGTTTACTTATATATATAACTTAGTGTCTTATCCGTTAAGGGGATGAGAGAAATAGTAATAAGTATTTTAGTGATGATTTGGTTCTATTTGTTTATTAACTGGTTATTAGTATGATTACTAACATTTTTCATGATATTTTTCAAGGATGATACTACTTCGTATATATGTTGTGATCACCTTATGCATATATAAACTATTATTTAGGTCCACATGCCTAGTTGGTGATCGAACTGGGTGATACTAGCTTGAAAAGTAGCTAGAGATTTGTGGTCAATAGAAAGTATTTACTTTTTGCACATGAATTGTTATTTTTATTTTTACCAGTTAATGTATGAAATTACATGTATTAGGAGTGATTAAATATTTATACATGTTTTTTTGGTGTTTTAACATCTTATCTCTTAGTCCTTAAGTTTATATTCAGTTAATTCCTACCATGTGTGTGATTTATATACCCTCTGTCTTAAACATGATCTGGTCTCCATCAAAACCATCAGCCAACCCAGTCCATGAAAAGGCCCAAAGGAATTCTATATCCCCAAAGGCCGTCACAAGTTCCTTGGTATGATAAATAAAGGTATGGGAATTATTTATGTAATTTTATAATCACAAAACAACCAATAATACCAGATAAATTGAAACTTAAAATTTCCAACCAAACAAACATTAAATAAAATTTAGAATTGGATTTCATTGTTTTGACATAATCCCAAAAACTATCACAAGGGAATAAATCCAAAAATAAAAACCCATGAACCACCTCATGGAAAGGGGTAACACCCTCAAGACATCTCCACTACACCACATCAAGGACTACTAGTAACCCAAAGCACATGTTCTAAGAGCATTACTCAAACATTCGAAAAATAACACCAAGTCTACTTACACAAAAATGTGTAAGTAGGGTGTGAGACTAATCCCAATAGTATTCAACCAAAAAATATTCCATGTGGTAAACATTTTATGAAAAAATATTGCAAGTTTTATGAACAAGAATTCTATTGACAATTTAAAAGAGATGCTACCTTAAAATTAATACAGTTTTCAAGAGGGAAACTTTATAGAATGCACACTTTTAAATAAAACACACATACTACTAAATTTTCAAACAAAAAAACATCATATGGAAGTGGTATGTACAATAAATCCAATGAGCACTATTCATGGGAACGCCCCTGGGAACTAGCTAGTTGTGGGGCCCTAGGTACATCATATCTTGGTGTAAAAATAACCATAACACATATCTGACTCATCTATAAGACACTAGGAGAGGAAAACCCAATAGATTAGTGGTCACCAAACATTATCATAATTTAGTTAGTGTTTTCATCGTCAATCTTTCTAAGTGAAACAAGGACAAAACCACTAGTGAATCACTAGCATACTTGTCTTAGTATGCACAAATAGATACCTATGTTTCCCTATTTGTGCTCAATCATGTTCCAAATATTATCAAATACAATTTTCACTTAAAAATTCCATCTCTAAATCACACACACACCAAAAATCCCACACACATGTAACATAATTCAATTTTTCACATTCAAATTCATTTTAACATCTTGATCACACCAAAACAGCCCAAAAACATATCTCATGCTTTTCTCACAATTTAATAAATCATTTCAAGAATTTATAAAAAATTATAATAACTTTTGACACCATAGAATAATCAATTACTCTTTAAGAATCCCATTTAATAACATATACCCACAAAACCAGTACACAAACATGTATTACACCCTTTTTGTAACTTAATAACTCATTTAAACTTTTCATAAAACACTTTCAAGAATTATAACTTGAGTTTTCACATAAAACTCTTTCAAAAACCCTCTTTTAAGGACAAAATAACATTAATACCCTACCAAACCAAAAGTTTAATCCCAAAAAACATTTAATAAAGAACTTTCATATGTTATATAATGACCTCAAATGATACCACAATAGTTACACATGAAAAACACATAATTTTAAGAAAAAAAATGGAACTTTAAAATTCAACGATTACCCAATTCCACCAAAAATGGTTTTCACACCACACAGAATATATTAGGAACATTATAAATAAGTAAATAAAGAAAAGAAAACTCATTAAATAATTATTACACATAGAATCCCCTACCTTAGATGTAAAAAACCCCTAATTTTTGTGAGAAACTTCAACCGCACCACTACTGCACCAAAAGGGAATGAAAATGAAACTAAGACAATAAGATTGCACCCACAAACCCAAGTTTAAACACTAAGGATAGAACAATTGGTTCTGGAAACATTAAACATCAATAAATAGTGGGAGAAACCATATGAGGAAGGAATAAAATAGGTAGAAACTCACTTACTTGCATGATTTTGAAGTTTACCCACCAAATACCCCTTAAAAAATGAGTTCCATGGGAGCCTAAAGAAGCTTGGAGACCTCCAATGTAATTCTAGGGTCGAATAGGGGATGAAAGGGGTGAATTTGGTTTAATTCTGGAAGGGAAAATTTTGAATAAAATAAAAAAATTTACTGCGCTGGACACTATGCAGGGTTTGGCTACATGGTTTAGAAAACTGTGCGGCCAAAATGTATGTCATGTTCTGTCCACCCAAAAACTTTCCATTTTGCTCCAAATTCAAGGGTGGAGTAGGGATAATTAAAGGAGAACTCATGATGGGTACAAGGGGAACATAGGGAGGGAATGATAGGCCATGTAAAGTAGGAAAATATCCCCAAAATTTCAAACTTGTCTCACATGGCTCCCGAGGAAATGAATAAGAACTAGAACATAGTGAAAAATAAAAACATGGGTGTGAAACTTCTCACCACCATAAAGCTTTCCAACCCAAAAATCCAAATAAAGGTTATATGAAAAGAACCCAATAATTTTTCCATGTTCAAAATGGTGTTTCCCAATGAAAAGGCATCAAAGACACTACTAGTAGAAAAATAGGGCTATGAGCTAACTCAAGAGGCCAAGACAGACTCCCCCAGTAAGGGTAACCTGCCCCCTAAATCCAAAACAACTCTAGATGATCAAAAAAATGAAAATATACTCTCATCAACTAAAACATACACCACTTTCTTGAAATGGGAAAAAATAATCGAACCACATCCCAAGAAAAACACCTTAACTACTAAGCGACGAAGCTCAAATAATATACCTAAAAAATTAACTATATCAAATGAGGTTACCAGAACCATAATTTAATGAAAGAGTTGGGCATGATCCAATCCCAACGTTTACCCAAGTATGAAGTCGGTGGTTCGATAACTTTGAAAAAGACTACCAACTGCCAAGCCAACACCAAGGACAAAATCGAGTTACTGATACGAGGAGACCCAAATGGACTCCCCACCATAAGAGACAACTTAATTTCCTCAGACAGAACCGAGAAATAAACAGGGGAAGGCCTGAACATACTCCCCACCAAAATGGATAGACTAAAATTATACTAATTCCAAAATAACTCATAAGACCTAGTCCCCACTGTTGGGGGGGGGGTCTGTCAAGGAAACTCAAACCAACAGGGACATTAAATATCTCACCACTCCCACAAATATTGCCATCCACGGATGAGTATAACCAAAACCAAGATCTAAAAGAGCCTAAAAGGTTATTCATACATGAAAACCATATAGAGAGTTTCATATACAAGGGTTCAACCACCTAGGGTTGAGAAAAAAAACCACCCCACAACCTTATAACCAAGGAGGGACTTTTCCACCAACACGAATTACAACCTTGAGGGACAGAGTTCACACATACCTTTCCACCACACCAGACCACTTGGATCAAAAATACCACATAAAAACAAAAAAATATCTCCATGTCCCACACCAGAGATAGAATTAAAACCAAGATCCCTTACACCCCTGATTTTTTTGACTATGTGCCACCTTCAATCTAGGACCTATGGATGGAGCTCAGATTATTGAATCATCTCTTGCCTTGTAGTCTAGAACTAAAACCCCTCAATGAAACTTCTTCCTATAGTTCCACAAGCGACTACACTTCGATACAATAGCATAAATAGAACACAACACATTCCGGAAACTTCGTACCTTTTCATGGAACCTTCACCAAGATAGGTACTTAGAAGATTCAAATGCAGAACCCCTTTCACCCAAAATAAGAAACAATAGAAGTAAAAATACATGGAATAAACCTTCAATTAGAATAAGGAAATCATAGATTCTTGGAAGAGAGACACACTTTACTTTAAGAAGAATCCATCAAAAGGTTCTTCAATGTCCACCATTTCCCTTAAAAGAAAAACAACACAACAAGACACCACCGAACAGGATCCTTTCAAGTGTCAGAGAAATTACCAGGAGTGGAACCTTGTACAGAGTTCGAAGTAACATGAGATTACCCTAAGAAACCATAATAGCCTCAAATAACCAGATTTTCCACACTGGTGGCTAACATGAACCCTTTCTTTGAAAAGACTTACAAAAAACCCAAATTTCCTTTAGGATGTCATGATATACTGACAACCCTGGAATGCTTTCACCTTCCCCATTGGAATCCCCCTTCACCACTTCCAAATAAAACCTATAGACCCAACGGTGTCAAACTTCACCTTTGACGATTCAAAAAAATAAAGAAACCATGAATCCTTTAAACACCTTTCGCATCCACTCTTCCTCTATGAGATGATATACATAATCATAAAAAATAATGGAGATAAACTCAACCCTAAAACCTAGTAAGAGAGTCTGTATTTTGATCAAATGGAGGACTTTCCATCTAATAACCACCCATGAATACACTTCAACCGTGCATTAGTTCTTTATGGAATTATACCTTATCCAAAAAGAAATCCCAAGGACCTAACCAATCTGGTCCTTCAGTCAAAATGCACTGTAAATTAGATCTGAACACATGTGGGGAACCACCACAAATGCTTCCCGAAATAATCCTCAAAAGAAACCACTACGCAACA
This sequence comes from Viscum album, assembly GCA_963277665.1. Lineage (NCBI taxonomy): Eukaryota > Viridiplantae > Streptophyta > Magnoliopsida > Santalales > Viscaceae > Viscum > Viscum album. Next base: position 344,659,148 of record OY728152.1, on the reverse strand, counting down.
CTTCAACCCAACTTACCAACAAAACACAAACCCCAAAGATAATTCAAACAAGATGGGTTATAGAAATAAAAACATCCCAAAACAATAATCCAAAAATAAAACAAAACACACAAATCAATCACCAGTTTTCAAAATATCAAATTATCTTTAAAAACCATTCCTTTAAACATAAATAGGATTAGAGGTTATAGAATTTACCAGTGGTACTCCATGGGCCTCAGACATGCATGTTTCTATGCCACATTGGGTACCCTCCTAATATATATATTGGCACTCAAAAATCCATCCCATTAACCATATATCATCCCATGTAAACCCATGCATGTTCTATCTCAGAAAAATACCAATGTTTAAAACAAAAATTCATTCCACTTTACAAAACCAAGACATTCAACTGATACTTCCCTTATTTTTATCAAAAATGCTATCCACATATCAAAACCCAATTCAAATATTAAAAAACTTTTCAAAAAAGCACCAACCATTCAAATAAAAACTCACATTCAAGTCATACACCTTAATTTAAAAATATCTCAGCCCATTTCAAAACACTTCTGGTTTTATAACAAACTCCATTTCATCAACACCCATATAAATTAATTCTCATTTCTTATTATTTCAAACAAGGTCCCAATAATTCATAAAACTTTTCAAATGCCCACTAGTTACCAAATAAAAATATTTATTTGAACCCCACACATAAATTCCAAAACACTTTATTCCATTTAAAACACTTTTCAATAATTTAGAAAATTAAATTTGAAACATATTTTCAAAACCAACTTTAACATAAATCATACTTTCAAAATAGGTGTAAACACACCATTTAACATTTCAAAACAATCCGAAAAATTCATTTCTACACATTGAGATGTAAATTATTTCTTCTTTACTGGAAAATCATTTCACAAAAATCACATTTCTTAAAACTAACTCATTTTTATTTTAAAACCATCTTTCCAAGATTCCAAAACAAAGAGACAGAAGACAATGCAATAGGCAATTAGTGTCGACGGGTGGCTTTGACATATTTTTGGTGGACATACACTAATAAATTCATAGTCATTGATATTTTTCTAGGATAATATCCTTAGATCCACATGGATTCCCTGGAGCTACAAGCTCACTGATACCATTCACCCAACTCTCTTGTCATTCCCCCAATCATTGAAAAAACATGAGAACAAAAGAACTCAGATAAAAGAAAACATCCCCTAGCGTCTTGAATCCCGTAATGATCTATTATAGATAGGAACAATACTCTTAATCAGTATTCAATTCCCAAAAATCCTAGCTTCATTCTACCCCTACTCTTTCAAAAAATAACATGACCCCAAAAGAGCGAACCTCCTCTGATACCATTTTGTCATGAACCATATCAGGTATCCATCAAAACTAGCACCCAAACTAGTCCATGTAAGGTCCTGAAGGGTGTTACTTATCCCCACAGGATGGTAAAAGTTCCCAAGCATTATAAATAATGGTTTGGGAATTATTTACCCGATTTTAGAATAGAAAATAACAAACAATAACAGATAACCTGAATCTAAAAACTTCTAACCAAAAAAACTTTAAATAAAATTCAGAATTGTATTAAAAGGTTTATAAAAAAATCCCCATGAATAAAAAAAGGCAAGAAATCCAAAAATAACATCCCAAGAACCACCTCATGGAAATGGGAAACACCCTCAAGCTATCTCTATGACATCGCATCAAGAAGCACCACTAGTAATAAGAACCACTAATTCTAAGAGATTTACCCAAAATTTCGGCAAACATTACCAATTATACATACACACAAAGGTGTAATTAGGGTGTGAGACTATGCCCAAATTGTTTCCAACCAAAAAGATTCCATGTGAAAAACATTTTAAGACAAAATTATTTAAAATTTTATAAACAAGAATGCTAGTAACAATTTCAAAGATATGCACCCATAAAATGAAAAGAATTTTAAAGAGGGTTACTTTATAGAATGTACTATTTTATATAAAAGACACATGTTAATGAATTTTCTAGAAAAAATATACCATATATCAATGGTATTTACAATAAATCCAATGATAAGTAGTCACAGGAACACCCCTAGGCACTAGCTAGTTGTGGGGCCCTAGGTACATCGTATCTCGATGTAAATGTAACCATAACACATATCCATCTTATGAAAAATCCATAAGGAGGGGAAATACCAATGGCCTAGTGGTACCCAAACATCATAATGGTTAGTCAGTGGTGTCATTGTCAATATTTCTAAGTGAAATAGGTAAAAAACCACTACCAAATCACTAGCATACTAGTCCTAGTCTTCCCACCTAGATACCTGGTTTTATTTTTTTGTGCTCAATAATGTTCCAAATGTTATCAAATACACTTTGTACATGAAAATTCCCCCTCAAAATCATACACACACCAAACATCCCACACACATGTCACATAACACCCTTTTTTAATTCAAATTCATTTTAACATTATGCTCACACGAAAAAAACTCCCCAAACATATCTCACACCTTTCTCAAAATTTAATAAATCATTTAAACAATTTATAAGATGTTATAAAAATAGTCGACACCACAAATCATAATTTAATGTTTCAAAACCCCATTTTAAGAACATATACACACCAAAAACATACAGAAACATGTTTTCACCCTTTGGGTAACTAAATAAATCATTTAAACCTTTCATAAAACACTTTTAAGAAGTATAACTTGGTTTTTCACATAAAACCCATTCAAAACCCCTATTTTAAGGGAAAAAACACATCAAGACCCTACCAAACAAAAATTTTCCGCCCTAGAAACATTTAATAAACCACTTTCATATGTTATAAAATGGCCTCAAATGACACAACAAGAGTTGAAAATGAAAAAAAAATTCAATCAAAAATACAACTTCAAAATTCAACACCTAACCAATTCCACAAAAAATGGTTTTCGAACCAAACTCTTCATTTGAGGAACATGCTAAATAATTAAATCAAGAAAATAGAACTCATAAAATAATTATTACACATGAAATCACCTACCTTAGATGTCAAAAAATACAAATCATTGTACGGAACATAAACAACTCAACTTCCACACCATAAGGGAATGAAAATGAACCTTATCTAAGAATATTTCTCCCAAAAACCTAATTTTAAACCCTAAGGATGAAAAAAAAGGTCTTGGAAACTTAAATAATCAATAAATAGTTGTAGAATTTCTAAGGGGAAGGAAGAAACTAGGCAAAAACTCACTTACATGGGTTATTTTGATGTTTCCCCACAAAATCCCCCTTCCAAAATGAGTTCCATGGGATCTTGAGGAATCTTGGAGAACTCCCATGGATGGTAGGGTCGAGTGGGGGAAGAAATTGGAAAATTGGGTATAATAACAGAAGGGATAAATTGAAATAAAATAATTTTTTTAATGTGCTGTACACTATGCATAGTTTGGATGAATGGTATAGAAAACTATACGACCAAACTGTGCGGCCATACCATGCGGCCAGACCGTGCGACATGTTCTGTCCACCCAAAAACTTTCCATTTTGCTCCAAATTTAAGGGGTACCTAGGTGGAGTTGAGGTGGAACTAGGGGGGGGGGGTCAAGGGGAACCTTGGGAGGGAAATATAGGCCAAGTAAATGAAGTGAAAACTAAAAACCTGAGTGTGAAACCCTTGGTGACAATCAGTAACAAATAGTATACTGAAGACAAGATTCATGTGTTATTATCTCTAATTTTTTATTATCATTATAGGAAGGGTAACTTTGTATGGAGAGAGACATTATAGAGTAGAATCAAAGCTGATGGTCGAGAGATAAGATGGAGTTTAGAGTTAATAATTGGTATTGATACATATGTTAGTAGGGAAATAGTATCATATTGTCTTAAGTCAAGATATAAACAAGGGATAAATTCTAGGAAATGATATTTTATAGAGACTTATTATATTAGGCAAGGACCTTTAATTTTATGTAACCTGATATGAAAAGAGCGATTTATTACATTGTAGAGACCAAGGTAAGGATTGTAAATCATGATTATTTATGGATATCTATGAATTGGGTAGCCAATTGAGACTTAGGTTAAATATAATCAAGTAATTAACATTAAAAATTTATTTTTCCTTGAGATTTGTTGTTCGTGATGTTTTTTCTCTTACATATATGACACCAGGTCAACATCCCCATCACGTTTGTGTCAAATATGTTCAAAATTATTCTCTAGAGGATATCCATATAATAGAGGTTTTTTATGATGATACTCAGAGTAGGGAAATCCAAGAGTTTTAGTGATTAGGTATATATAAGTATGGGGGCTCCATTTTTGATCGACAGATAGAGGACTAGATTAAGTAGGCGAAGATGATATTAATTTTGATTTGTGCTTAGAAGGAGAATTGGGTTTATTTATTTGTCATTTTTTTATGTTTATATGGTATGAAATGGTGGAGTTTATTCTTCGAGGATAGTGATTTTTCATCTATTGATTGGGTGAAGTTTGGGTATTAGTTTTAGGCCGAGTTTTTATATTCAAATGCTACAAAATCTTTTTAGTAGGAGATATATACCATTAGATAGGGGAGTTACTATGTTTTAACATTAAACATCTTGTGCAAGAACCTCATAAATTATAATTTAGAAATATCTTGAATTATGAGGCTATGGTTAGGCATTTTGAGGTGCCTTTTCATAAATATATCTAGTTATAGGTCACCTTTTTTTGATTAAGTCACATCAGGAGGTGCTATAAATTTTGAGGACATCGAGAGGACATTAACAAGGATTGAATCATCATGAGATAGAAGTAACCATAATTTTATGAGGATTATAGTTGTGAATATTTCTTAGTTTTTTATCCAAAATAAGAATTTTGAGATATCATATAGAATATTTTAGCATTCTTCAACTAATTTCATCATAGATAACAGTTCTTGGACCCCTAATAGTGGGTAAGGAATTTTTATGCATTTATTATAGAGTTCTTGATCAATATAAGGGATAGTTATAGACCTATATAAATAGTAAGTGTGTGGTTGTATTCTCATTTTAGTTATATCCTTTACCATAGTTTTAGCTTCGGTAGAAACAAAAATAACAGGGCATTCTTGATGATGATCACAATAGAGGGGATGCGGTAGGTATGGGGAATCCCCATTATATCCCTCATAAATATGGAAAATGGGAAGTCAAATACCATATTGGTGGTCTCCATTAGGGATAGAGAGGCTCTGGAGATAGACATGGATAGATACAAGCCTTAACTTTTTCTGCACTAGGTGGTCCTCATACCTCATGGGGTCGTATATTCTTATTTTATACTTGGGTTTATGCCATTTTTTATTCAAGATCAACACAATAATTTATTTCATATTCTATATTATATTAATTGATACTTGCTGTGGAGAGACATCTAGATTCATTCGTGTTAGAAATTCTAGTTGAAGTTCAATATAGCATCTATAATGTGTGAAAATACTGTTAGTTTTTTCTAGAGAATCACTACTCTTGGATAGATTTAATATATTTATGGATATTGAAACATAAACTCATACTTTACTTGAATTAACTATATTTTTTGTAGGATATCATGAATTAATTTAGTAGAAACATCATATTCTAAAAAGATAATGGAGACTAGGAAGTGTTCCTTGGTGAGAGAGGCCCATGGATTGGTCAAAGTCATGTCGAGTCTCCATCCATATTTTTTCCCAAGATGATGTTGAGTTTTAAGGGGGATCAACAGATGATTTTTCCATGGTTTTTTGCTGAGTACCTCGATTTCATACCTAAAGAGGTTGTGATTCTACCCCCTCAATGTGATATTGAGTTTGGTATGGAGCTAATACTAAGAGTTTATGCAATATAGATTTATCCATGTTGTATGGCTCATTTTGAGTTACATGAGTTAAAAATCAGGTTGTTTTCTCTTATAGAGATGATTACATTGGCCTAGTGTGTCTCTATTAGGAGATATAGTTTTATTTGTGTAGATGGTAAATGGAACTCTGTGTTTGTGTGTCAATTATCACCATTTTGAATTTTTTGACGGTGAATAATGACACTCCTATCCCATGGATTTATGAATTATTCATTTAGTTGAAGGGATATAGTTGGTTCTCAATGATCTATTTGTGGTATGTACATCATCAGATGTGTGTTAAGAATAAGGATATCCATAATAAATCATTACAATGATGTTATAGTTATTAAAATTTCATTATAGTATCATTATGAGTTACTAATTCTCTACCCATGTTCATGGGAATGATGAATGAATAATTCTATGAGTTTCTAGATGAGTTCATGGTGGTATTTATCAATTACAGCATTGTGTTATCTATAGTGTTGGAGGATAAATCATAGCATCTATGATCTATGGTGGGAGTTATTTAGTTTTATTATCTATACAAGAAGGTATTAAAATGCGAGTTATTGGATTATGAGGTATGTTTCTTATGGAATATCATATCTTATAATAGAGTATCCATAGATCCGTCAAATACTGAGGTAGTGATATCTTGGGTATCCCTAAGAACACTGAAGATATGTGGAGTTTTCTTGGTCTCATCAGCTATTACAGGAGGATCATAACGAAATTATCTCTAATTATGACTCTTATGACAGCATTGACCAAGAAGGACTATGTTCTTGTAATGCTCCCAATCCCAATTTATGAGAAATGGTGAGTTATTTATTACATGGAAAACAAAGTATGCAATATTACATTCCAAGGATCAATGTTTAGTAGTACTCAAGAGACAAGATGCATTTTATTAAAATTTGAAAAATATAAAAGTACAAGTATTTATTCGATAATTCTATCCTTGTTCGATCTGGTATTCCACTTCATTACTTGGGGGAATGGGAAAATAAATTAAAGGAGGTGATCTTTAATTCTCATTAATGTAAAACGTACAATGGAAAGTAAAAAAAATATAAATATGGAATTATAAATATCATGTGTGAAATAGAATCCATATATAAGTGTAATCCATGAAATAAAGATAACTATATAATCAAATGGATAAAAAAATAATCTTAAATATGGGATTTTATAATACCAAACATCATAATAATATCATAGAGGTCTCATGCCAAGACATTATACAAAATGGGAAAGAACACTTCCATTACCTTATCATAGTTATCCCACGAGACAAACCACTTCACATAGAGGATATATAATTCTTAGCCTCACATGTTACATAAAATTCTAATGAATTCCATCACATACCAAAATTACATTTGATATACTTGGCATAATGATGAACATTTAACAATTTATAAATACATGACACATTTTCCCAAGGGAACTAATCATACATGATGTTACTATATGGAACAATAGATTATAAGGTTAATAAATTGATTTACCCTATCAAAGAGTTAATAATAATGTATAAGTGAATTCTCTCAACACATATAATGAATAATTTAGGGGTCACTATTTTCATAAAGTACCCACAAAATGTTATTTTTATGAAATTATAGCTAATACTTACTTATTAAGATTACAAAATTTAATTTTTTTAGGAAATTGTAGTTTCAATGGTAATAGAATAAAAAACAAATATATTATACACCACCATTTAAATTCATTTTTTTAGTTTATAAAATATATGATAATCATCTATATAATATCATCTGAGAGTGTCCAACTAGGTGTGCATTAAGGGCCCATTCACTGTGCAGTAAGATGAAGGAAAAAATATAAATGACCAACTATTTTAAGGGTTATTAAACCTAGATTTATATATTCCAAACAATATTCACTTGTAATATATATCCTTGGATGTATTTTCTTTTAAAATCACATATTTTTTAATTAACTGATGTCTATGAGATCTATGGTTATGAGGAGGTTTAAGAAAAGTAACAACTTATGAATTGGGCATAATGTGAGTGAATGGAATTCTAAAAAGGGTGAGATATCATATTAATGGAACATATAAATGAAATAAAAAAATAATGGGATAATAACTTTTGGATTAAAAAGGATACATGAATTAGAATGTAAATGTGAATTGTAATGATAGAGAAAATTAACCCTTACTTTGGCATATTAATGACTTAGAAAAAGGGTATAAAATAAGGAGGTTTGGTAATGTATCCATGATAATAGTTCAATTGGAAGATAATATAGTGGATATATATCATGAAATAATATAAAATGAAAATTTAAAAGATATTACATATAAATATATTCAAATAATAATTCAAGATATAGAGAAATTGTAACCCTTACCACTCTTGATCTGAGTAGATTGGAACTCGACCTTATATCTAACCAAAATACTAAATAATGAATAAATATCTATAGTAGAGACTACCTAAGAGATAAATTATGATGAATGTTTTAATGTTGTGTGTAATAATGAGATGAAGGGATGGGTAATTATAGGTTTGGTGAGTAGAATCTTATGGAATAACTTATTAATTATTTTATTATTCCACTTTCCTTTAGTGCTCCACTATAAAAATTATGCTCCACTACCATGATTAATGACCTTCTATAGTGTTTAGTGAAAATAATAGTGACATATATCCTAGAATAAGTGAGTCATGATTATGTAAATACTATTTCATATATACTATATTTACCTTATTTTACCATATTCGACCATTTTTATCATATTTTATTATTTTAATAAAAATCACCATAATCCACCCCTTTGATAATTTAGACGTCCTAATTCCAAATATGAAATCTATTTTTTAAAATTCATTCTCTAACATCCATTATAGTACATTTTAAGTCAATTTGATACATTAATAAAAAATAAGATATTAAAGTAAACATGATTTTAATTTCATAAAGAATATTCATTATAACATAACTAAATCAAAAGATACATAAACTATAATAAACACAGCATATTACCAATGGGTAAGGTAATCAATGTTGGTACTTCCAGGGGTGGTTTTTCCAACATTTATTGGGTGGTGATCTCTACAAACATGATCTTCTCTTCAAGACGGTTCTGCTCAATCATTACTTGTTGGGGTTTTCCATGGGTTTGGTTAAGGGTGAACCCTAATGATGTTAATTCCTTACCAATATCTGATAAAAGAACATTATAAGGGATTATCTTAATGGTAAAATCCATATTTCATCCCTTCTATGATAATTAATATTCATCATTACCCTTAATATTGATTATTCCTAAGAGTCTATTCTCAATTTCCATAACACTAATAGTCATAATTTCCATCAGTCATATTGACCAACAACCATAATAATCATCATATATACACATCAATATCTAAATCCATTCATATCATTATTAAAATTCATACACCATTTCAACTTCAATATTTATTGTTTTCTTCATGATAGTAATGTATCTCATAATCTTGTTATTATTTTTCAAGTAGGATTCACCAGAGTACAAGATTATGGTGTTGTAGTTGATTGTTACATGATTTATATATCTGGTTTTAGATTCTATTATAAATTTAATTTATTAGTGTTTTTTATTCTATCAATATGTGTTGTACTATTATGATTAAATTATAGAGTGTACATTGTGTAATAATGTTTTTATGAAAGGTTAAATTACTATTATATAATCTCATATTTTACATTCCCCCACTTAAAAACATTTCATGAAATAAATTGTAAAGAAACATATAAATTGATGGGGATAAGACTTTCTCATTGCATCCTATGGATCCCATGTTCCCTATTCCAAAGGATGATTCCTCTAAGGAACCTTCACCAGTCAGGTAGTTATATTTCATAAAACTTATTCCCTAGTATCAAGAATCTAAATTGGATCTTCAATATATGACAATTCTAGCTCAAAATGAAAATGATAAAATTTTAATGAATTGGTCGTGCCTATCATATACATATGTATAAGTGAGATATTTAATACATTATGAACATGGGATAGTTTTGGGGTTATGTATGACACTTCTCCTCTCAGATCAAAATTTTCAAACAACCCAATATATCTTGGAATGAGCTTAACTTTAATTCCAAGTCTCATAACCCCTTTCCATGGATTTATATTAAATAAGACATAATTTAAGAATTTTAATTAAAGATACTTCATTTTATTATCAACGTAAATGTTTTGTCTGCATTAGGATTCCATGATATGCTTTTGGATGGTTATTACCTTCTCAGTTTTCTTTTACACAATTTCTAGAACCTAGAGATCCCATTCTTTGACTTGATCCAAACAAATTGTATATTAAAATCTATTTCTATAAAATTATTCATATCATTTCATCTTAATTTTAGTGTGGTAAATTTTATTTTGGGAAATCTAAACAATATGGAAATACTCATCCCTATATCCTTGGAAGTGAATAGATTATGAACTTATCATGTACTCTAATATCTAGATAGTCTATTCATATTTTCTATTTGTTTGAGGGTGATAAGTCTTACTATGATTAAGATATATATTTAAATATTTCTAGATACTCCTCTAAATTTTTTATATGAACCTTGGGTTATGTTAAGAGACTACCTATAGGGGTTTTCCATGAATTATCAATGCTTTGATTATATATAACCTTACAACATGTTCTAGAGAAAAAAAATTTTAAATTTAAAGGTAATGTGATGAATTTATGAGATGATAATTAATGGACCATATATAATTATTCCCTATTGATGTTTTATAGATCACAATGATGAAATACATAATACTATTATCCCTCATCCTTTCTGGTATAGGTTGTGGTTGTATCACTCATTTTCGAAGTTATCATTTTACCTTAATATGCTGGAATAATAAGTATCTTACAGTATATTCTGCAATTTATCTCTTCATAATTTCCAACAATAATTTCTCTTGTATGTCCATATATATCTTGGTACTTACAATATTTATAGATAAGTTTGAGAAATGAGCCTCATCCAATGTATCCATATTTAACTCTGGTATATAGGAAACATATAACCTCATATCAAATTTTAAAACTCCATCATTACGAAAGTTAAACTCTAGTAATTTCCCATCCATCATATCATCCATCTTTTTTTAAAGGTATTTTCACCTCACTGTTATTTCTTAATCCTATCTAATAAATATAGTTGGGTGATTACATGGAATAAGAATGATGCTTCAATTTACATTACAATACTCAAGTCCATCCTTAATAGGTGATTGAGAATTGGACCATTCTTACTCTCAACATGGAAAAGGTCACATGTTATTTTCTACACAAAGAATCCACCACCATGTTCACATTCTACAAATGATAATAGGTAGAATAGTCATAATCCTTCAGTAGTTCTGACTATACACTAACATAAAACTAGGCAAGGGAAGCACTGCCTTTTATCAGCACTAAGAAGAAAGAGTTGATAAAGTGATGGGACCTTATTAGCGCTTGCTAAAAGCACTAATAAATGTACACTTTATGAGTGCTAAAACTAGCGCTGATAAAGTGTACATTTATCAGCGCTATTATTAGTACTGATAAAAGTTTTTATTATTAATTTATATAAAATTATTATATCTATATTCAAAAATAATGTTTATTAGAATACATTAAAAAAAATTTATAATCAATATATATTCTTTCAATAATTCAAATAATATATATAATTTTTTAATTGAAGAAATTATTTCTAAGATTATAATTAAAAATATATATAATTAGATACTAATTTTATTATAATAAATTACATTAAATAATAAATATATTTATTAGATTTATTATATTTACTAGAGATTTATTAGATTTATTAGATTAATTCATTGTATTTTTTATATTTATTATATTTAATATATTTATTTTATTTATAAATATATAATAATTTTTGATATATTTATTTATAATTAAAATTATTGAATATATATGTGTTTTCCAATGAATTTGGTTAAAGAATATACGCATATCTTATGTATCAAATGCATGAATGTTCATTTTTACATTACATGATGTGGTATACTGATTAATTCATAATGTTACCCATATGAACTATATATGTTCTAAAAAAAAACTTATAAAATAACATTAAATATATTTAAATAAAAAATATATTTTATTATATTTTTAATGATATATATAAATACTTTTCAAATAAATTTGTATTTTTAATTTTGTTAATATAAATATATTAACAATAATATACCTATAATTATAAATATATACTATTTATAGTTATACTTATTAATAAATAAATATATATTTATCCTATATATCATGTTAAATAAATAAATAATAATATAAATAAATTATTAAAATTATACCTTTATCAATTCTTTTTTAGTGCTAATAAAGGCATATAATTATCATCCCTAAAAAGGACTCATAAAATAAGTATTTATCAGCGCTATAATTTTAGCGCAGATAAATAGGTATTTTATCAGTGCTTTTGAGCATTGATAAAGATATACCTTTATGAGTGTTAAAAAACGCTGATAAAATACTTATTTATCAGTGCTTTTTTAGCGCTGATAAAGGCATATCTTTATCAGTGCTTTTAACTAGCGCTGATAAAGATTCTAGTGGTTTTATAAAATAACATTAAAAGGACCCTCCTCTATCACACCCATTCAAGTCTTCGTGGAAGCTGAACACTACGCTTTCAACCTCTCCTCCACCACGACCCCTCCTCCTCCTCATTCTCCTCTTTCGCCGCTACCTTTTCCTCCTCCTCCACTACGACCATCCTCCTCCTCCCCTACCACAAATTCCTTCTCCTCCTCCGCTGCGATCCCTCCTTGACTGTGACACTGCTTCTCCTCCTCCACAGCCGCTGCTGCCTCCTCTTCTTCCTCCAGCCACTGACTCATCCTCCTCCACCAAGGCCGCCTCCTCAAGTGTTTCGAAAATGGATGATCGATCTTGATTGAGCCTGGATGAGCTTAGGTTATGGTGGATGGTCATTATTAAGGTGTCAACTCCACTTTGAGGTTGGTGGTTTCAATCCATTAACAATGTTTTATGTATTTTTCATGCATTGTGTGATATGTAGTCTTTCCACCCTTGTATAGTTGGTATTATATCAACTCAAATTGTTTTCCTTGACCATATGTATTGGAAAAAATTCCTAGGGATGTTATGGACCCTCTGAGTATTATTCCTTAATTCCACGACAATTAGGGGTTGTTGAAATAAATTAAAATATATTGAAAATTACTTTCAAGAACCTTTGGGGGATTCCCTCATGTTATTCTATGATTCCTAGGACCTTGGTTAAGTTTATTTTTCCACCCCTGATATGGGATAAGTTTATAATAGAGAGATTCCATTTTTAGTTCTTACAATGATTTTTTAAATTCACCTCCTAAGAGTAGGTAAGATCTTTTTGGGATATGTTTTATCCTTACATGTAATGTAGAGTGATTCAAAGGACAATATGTTCCATGTTTGATAATTAAATTAATGGTACATATATTATATATAACCAATAGGTATTCCTTGTTGGTAGAAAATAACATATAGGGAACAAAATTGGTTCGGTTAGAGTACCTTGAATAAGAGATGTGTGGATTATGTGAGGTCAGTGTGAGCCTTGACCCAAATGGAACATAGTGTTTCCACATAGAATTTTTTACTTATTTGACTAACTTATGGAGTGAGTGTTCCTCCCCCTTCTAATCTATAATATCTGAGTGGGTTATTTCCTAGTTTTGGATTTGGATATGGGTTTTTCTTGTGTGGATCAACTAATCTTAAACTTTGAGTGAGTCATATGTTTATAAAACATGGTTATAGTCTATTTAGTATTTTCTAAGATGTTTATTATGAAATGTTATGTTGTTTTTATACTATATTACACCATTCCCATTGGTAATTATATTTTTATGCAGTGGAAGTGCTGGCCCTTGATTAATATCTTTGTTTGGGTGTGGGATGACCTGCCTAATCACTTCGACATGGCCTAAGGATTGGGATAATATGAAAATTTATATTGAAGATACCTAAAAATTTGGATGATATACTTGATGTGACATTATGATGTGTTGTATGATTTTTATTTCCCACATACCATATAATAATGTGATCCGAGATGCTATACCAATTATGAAATATTCAAATGTCTAGAGATGTAGTGCCCAATAATATTGACATCTTAAAAGAATGCGTTTGAGGGATGATATACCCATTCTATGGTGAGCCCAAGACTAGGGAAATTATACCTTAGTGTTGGGAAATTATTCTCACTCCTCCTCCACCGCCACTACCTTTTCCTCCCCCTCCGCCATGATCGTCCTCCTCCTCTTCCGCTACTACTGCCTTCTCATCCTCCTCTACTATGATCCCTCCTCAAACATGACCCGGCTTCTCCTTGTCTGTCGTCATTTCCACTGCCTCCTCCTCCTCCGGCTGCCAACTCATCCTCCTCCTCCACGACCACCACCTTATCCTCTTCCTCCTCAAACTCCTTCTCATCCTCTTCCTTGCACATTCCCCTTGTCCATGTGACCTAATATTTCACGTCCTCTTCGTTTGATGGCCGTTCGACAACCTCCACTATAGTGCACAGATTCCCCCAGTGAGTCTCTTATGTAATTAATTTTTACTCTTCTACATTAGAAAGATTGTTGGCATGCAGAGTTAGGTCTAATGGACCCTATAGTGGTATTGGTTCATGTTATTAATTACTTATAGCCTAGGTTGAAACTGTATGAATGAGATTATGATCAATCATGTTGTAAGGGTCATGGGTGGAGGTTTCTGTGAGGGAAGAATTATGGTAATCACATGGAACGAGTCTTTATATGGATTGTTAATTAGTGTAGAGTGATACTTATGTGAACTTTATTGGTAAAGAGCATGCCTTTACTTGATATTTGGCTATCTTGAGTTTTGGGCCTTTGTGGTAGTACTACATAGTGTGATTGGGGAGATTCCTTGGTGGGTACTAGTGATGGAATAACCAGTGGGTAGGTTATTGTGTGAGATATAATAAGGATTATGTTAAATCTTATATCATGTTGAGTACATGGTTTGTATTGATTATCCCACATAAAATTTTTATCATGGATATATGAAATTGTAATATCTTCCTTAGAACCATTATAGGTATAGTACATGGAAAGGCGTTGATTATGATGTTATATGAAATAATAATGTGGATTCCTTATGACCTTAAGGGTAGAACAACCCACACATGGGGGGGTGTAGGTTGGTAACTAAATATTAATAAAGAGTTTTATTATTGATATATTGTCACCTATATGTATTGGGATCATCATGATATATTTTTTAACTATAGGATATTCTAATGAGGGATACATTTAGTGAGGCTGATTAGGATGGGTCATGTATGAGTTTCTTATGTAATAGCCTCTTTCTCGATGCTAGGTATTAATCATTGGCTAGAAAAGATCTAGGATGAGGCTTATCTTATATTCTTGTTTATTATATCTTAATCATTATTATATATCTATGATGAGGATGAGGCCTACAGACCTTGAGATTGGAATGTAGAGATACTCCACCAAGGTGAACATTCTTTAATTTTTTTTAAAGTTTATGTTTGGCTATACATAATGGGGTATATGTGATTTTACACAAGACATAAATTATTTTAGTGGTTCAGATTGTGTTGAAAGATAGATATGTTATACCCTCCCTAGGATCTACTTTATGTATGTTAATTTATCCATGGTATATGTCTTACATTGGAATTTCTTCTTAGGTAATAAGTTAGATCTTTTATGACCTTGTCACAATCCACCTCTAGTATATATTATTATCCATGAAAAATACCTTGTATTAGGGATTTAGATTATGCTATAGGTTAGATTGGTTTTTCCTGTTTTGGTTCTCCTTTATGTAGGTGAGTTTATCAATGGGACCAACCTTATGTTGATGGAATGGATCATGTACAAGGATGGCTATGTTATGCCCTCCATACTATTTTTTGGGGGTGGATGTTATTCCATGAGGCATATAGTCACATCACAATTCATGATGAATATATAATGGTTCTGCCTAGGGTATGAGTGTTGAAGTATATACCTTATGGTAATTCATTAACGTGACATCATAGGGTGCACTATGCAATAGACCCTTAGGCTACACCATAATGTACCCTATTCTTGAATTGAGAAGAGATTTTTTAGTCTTTTTAATGAGTTTCCCCTATTCATTATTAGTCACTCGACCCCATCACCCAAACCCCTATTCACTATAATTTTCCCCGCTCACAATTCACTCTTTAGGATACCTAATGGTCATTTCACAGTGGATAGACCACCCCCAACCTAAACAACCCACACCCAAACCCCTCCCCGACACCCCTTCAGACCCCCACCTAGACAGCCCACCCCCCTCCCAAGATAGCCCACACCCCCTCTCCCACACCCCTACAGCCCCTACCCCCTAGACAGCCCACCCCCTTCTCCTTTGAACCTTTTATGTTTTACTGGATTTTCCCCTTTTCTCGTCCAAAACCCCTCCGCGCTACACTTAACTCCCCCCTCCTCTTGGATGGTTCTACCTCACCCAGTTTATGTTTCATATTTCATCACATGCATTAGAGATCCTAGGATAATTTTTACCTCTCATATTCCTTCAATATTTTAGTGTATGAACCACCCCATATCCTATATTAAATGTACATGGGTTGATTATAATTGGAAATGTAATGATACAGCCCAAGATAGTATCATAACCAACAACTGACCTAACTTTCCACTAACCTAAGAGGAATTATGATCCCTACAGTATAACAACGATCCCCAGGGAAAAAACATAAAAATAATGTGGAACATTATAACACTAATTTATATTAAATTAAAAATGATATTTCTCCTGAAAAGAAGACGTGTACCATTCAAAATTTTAACATATAGGAAAATAGTAGATACACAAAATAAAGATAAACAGGAATAATGTATCATAGATGGAAAATAAAATCCCACTATTGACCAATAAAATTGTTTAACATATGAGTTCTCATTTTCTGTTTTATTTTCAGTTAGAAATATCCTCTCTCACCTGCCTCTCCTCTTCTACGAAAGCACCTCTGCCGCACACTGAATGACACCTTCACGGTTATTTTTCTCATCTTACTCATTTTTTTCCTCTTGTTTTCATGTAATTACTATTTGTAATTGATGGTTATATTATGAAATGTATGGTCTAAACACCCCACTAATAATCATGTCTAATGGTGGGCCATGTTTGCGCACTAAATTAATTTCATGTTGGTTGGTTCCTATTAAACATTTGGATATAGAAATTGGTAATTTATGTATACTCACTAATGAAAGAATTCCCCCTAGCTAGTCCAATTTATTATAGTTGTATGATGACCCTTGTTGAACATGTTGTGTGTAATTATTTTGCTAAATATTAATATTATTGTATCAAATAAGATAAATATGAATAAAGAATAAATGAATTCCAATTGGTGGAAAAAAAGAGTATGAAGATAGTGTGAAAGAGTTTATCATGTTTGCAAAAGATCTTGCGTATGAACCTTCTCAAATCTTTTAAGCATGTTTACGTTATTTTTATTCAAGACAAATTAGTCCAAGGGAGTTGGAAGAACTTCTGATCTGTAACAGAACAGATTGAAGTTATACATTTTGGAATAAACATGTGGAAAAAATGAATGCAGGTAGTGGCTGGGATAACACTACGTTTTATGGATCATTTGATTTGATTACAAGCACAAACAATAAAGACGATCGTATGGAGGATTTGATTACAAATGTGAATGACGATGAAGATTTTATTGAGGAAATGAAAAGGATAGTTGTAGATGAACTTTGTGATGGCCCAAAATTGTTTCAGAAGATAATGAGTTGTGAAAATATTACATTGTATGCTAGTTTCACTAAATATACAACATTGTCAGTCGTACTGAAGCTGTATAAATTGAAATAAGGAAATGGGTGGAGTGATGCCAGTTTTATGAAACTACTTGATCTAATGAATGAAATTATCCCATAAGATAATGATCTCCCAAGATAAACATACGATGCCAAATGAATT
This sequence comes from Viscum album, assembly GCA_963277665.1. Lineage (NCBI taxonomy): Eukaryota > Viridiplantae > Streptophyta > Magnoliopsida > Santalales > Viscaceae > Viscum > Viscum album. Next base: position 344,641,237 of record OY728152.1, on the reverse strand, counting down.
CTACGCTCGATGGATATGATCTCTAAAAGAATAAATGCCTACCCGAATGACTGTATATTGTTTCAAAAGGACCAAAAATCACATAATGAATGCCCAAAGTGTGTTGCTTCTTGATATAATAAATATTAATATAGTTCTATGAAATTTTTATGGTACTTTCCAATCATTCCAAGGTTAAGGCACCTATAGGGAAGTGAGGAGACTATAGGATAATTGACATAGAATGTAGATACAAGAATTAAATATGGGAAACTACATCATCCGGAAGACTCTACTTAGGGAAAGAGAATTGATCATGAGTATCCTGAATTTGTAAACAAGTCGAGAAACCTTCTTCTTTTGTTATCTACATATGGAGTGAATCCTTTTGGTTTTAAAAGTAGCAGTCACACTACATGGCCGATTATGTTGGTAAATTATAATTTACCACCATGGTTATTGATGAAATGAAAATACATCATGTTATCTATGCTTATATCAGGACCAAAACAATTGGGTAATGATTTTGATGTTTATTTGGCTCCATTAATAAAGGATTTGAAATTAATGTGGGATTCAGGTGTTACATTGTATGATTCTTAAAAAAATGAAAATTTCACTTTGAGATCCATGTTGTATGGGATGATAAATGACTTTCCTGCCTATGGAAAATTTTCAAGACAGAAAATTAAAGTAACTCAAGGGTGTCTTGTTTGCGAACAAGGTACATAATCAATTAGTTTGAAACATTCATTAAAAAATGTGTTTCTAGGACTTCACATATTTCTACCCCGACGACATAAGTATCGATATTGGATCACATCATTCCATGGAAGTTCAGAAGAATATACAAAACAGTCTCCACTAACTGGGGATCAATTATATGAGAACGTAAATTATGTAGAAAATTCTTTTGGTAAACTATTTTTGAAAAACCTTACAAAAACTGGTTGAAAAAAGAGATCTATTTTTTTGAATTACAATACTATAATTGTTTGTATGCCTGACATTTTAATGATGTTATGCATGTTGAAAAAATTTATGTTATAGTACCATAGACACATTGCTAAATGCACCTGAGAAAACAAAGTATAGAATTAAGGCTAGATTGGACATGGTTGAGATGAGAATACGAGAAGAGTTGGCACTAGTGAAAAGTAAAAAATGAACATTTCTTCCTCCTGTTGCTTACACTCTTTCCAGAAAGGAGAGATAATAGTTTTGAAACTTCTTGACCGACGTAAAGGTTCCAAAGGGGTACTCATCAAATATCAAGAACATCGTGTCAATAAGAAATTGAATGTTAAATCATCTGAAATCCCATGAAAACCATGTTCTGATGAGAGATCTAATTCCTATAGCTTTACATTTCATTTTTCCCAAGAATGTTTTCATAAATTAATGAAGCTCTGTTTCTTATTCAATGTTATATGTAGCAAAGTTATAGACTCGGTGAAATTGCTAACTATAGAAAGAGAAATTGCTATCATATTATATGAATCAGAAATGTTCTTCCCGCTGACATTCATTGATATGATGGTTCATTTGGGGAGAGATATTCGACTATGTGGTCCTATACATTATATATGGATGTACCCCATTGAATGGTATATGAATATTTTGAAAGTGTATTTCAAAAATTGAAGTTGGACAGAGGGTTGTATTGTAGAGTAATATATTGTTGAGGAAGCCAATGAATTCTATATCGAATACCTATCTGGTGTGGAAATCATTATCCTACCTAAATATCGTCATAATGAGTGGCTTGAGGGTGAAGGAATTTCTGGAAGAGAGGTTATCACAATAAATATTATAGGTCAGGAGCACGCCCATCTTTACATTTTGTATAACAGTTTCAACGTTGACCCATATGTTCAAACCCAAAAAAAAATTCGTAGTCATTTGAATCCACCTAGGGCTGAAAAATAGATATTAGATACACATAATCTATAGTTTATAGGATGGTTTTAGGACCATATTTTTAAGAAGTTAGACGAAAATCTGGACTCAATTTCAGAATGACTTTGATGGCTAGCTGGATAAGTAAGTGTGTATGTATTACCTTACAATGCTTATGTAGGTATTGGTTATACATTCTATACTAATGAACACGATGAAGACAGTACCATGTAGAATAGTAGGATTACACTTGTGGTTGAAGCAATTCATGTTTCTGGTTCTAAAGGCAGAAATATAATTTATGTGAATATATGATACATTGGAATCATCAAAAAAATATGGGAGTTGGATTATATGAAGTTACAAGTGTCAATTTTTCAATGACATTTGGTTGATAACAGGAGTGATTTTAAAATAGATGAATTGATATTCATGAAAGTTGATTTTAGTAAGGAAGGGGAGAAAGACGAACCATTTATAATGGCATCATAGGCAATACAAGAATCTTATGTTCTAGATCCCACAAACCGAAACTGGTCAATTGTTCTGTAATCGACCAAAACAATTGAAGGGTTAGATGAAAGTTCAATAGAGGATGAACCTTTAATTGGGAATACATAATCATTTTTTAGTGTTCCCAATGTATACAACATTTTTTATGTCATAGGAGACTATAATGAAGGGATTTATGTAGTTGATAGAGGGGTCAAATCTCTTCAGCTTTTGAAAAAACTATTCAATAATCAGGTTATTTGTTTATTGTAATATATATTGTGTTATATTATGATATTATCTATTTTTTTATGATTTTATGTAATCTAAATTAAATTTTAAAACACTTATACATATAATTACTTCTTCACCAGCTAATGTACCCAATCCCAAGGCACAACAAGTCTCTCAACCTTCTGTTGCTTGTACCAGTGTAGAGAAACATCATGTTTCTAAAACTATTGCTTCTATTACCATTACCAATGTATAAAAGGTTTATAAACCTATTTCTGCTGGTCCTAGTGTCTATTATAGCACTCTAGAGGAACATAATTATGATTCTTATGAGGAAAATGGTAGGAAATGAAACTCGAACAGCCCAAAAAAACAGAAGCGCCTTAATTTGATAGTGTAGGCCAAAATCATTAAGAAAAATGCAAAAGGAATCAAATTTGAGGTGGGATGGAATAATAAAGGCCAACATGTTAACCCCAAAAAATCCATCTTTTGTAACTACATTGGAATCATCACTTGAAAATGTGTGTCGATTGATGTATAGTCGTGGCACCATGTTGTCACCAGGATGAAGACACTAATGTGGGAAGAGATTATGGTAACATTATGATATCATTTATTTAATTTATTAAAACAAAATAAAATACTGAAACATTTACTTAATCTTCATCATCTATTATAGATTTCATTTATAGTAGATTCCCCGCACAAGGAATATGTCTTATGAGTTTCAGGAAGGATTCTTAGAGGATTCCGCAAAATTTTAATAACATATCATCTTAATGATGCTAAAGGGGAAATCATGCTTCACCGAACTCCTCTTTATGCACACTTGATATCCCACGGAGCATGGGATGTGTTTAGTAACTATCATGGGGAGAAAACTTTTTAGGTACATTGTGTCTGGTAATACATTGTTTGATGTTGCTCGTATTCATCACTTTGATTGAATTTTTTTTATTTATGAAATAGAAACTGAGTGCTGGAAATAAAGAATGGGAAAAAAACCACCATACCCCTATCTTAAAGCAAGGATGGGGTACACTTCATTTGATAAAAAATTTGTACATATTTTAAATCTACTATAATAATCTTATGTGAAATAAAAAAACACAATAACCATGTTGGTCTGTTTATATAAATATTGCTGAACCGAAATCAAAAGCCACTTCTATCCCACTCCATGTGCTATAGAAGGAGGCTCATGTAAATAAAGAGGGTATACTGATAGATGAAAACACACAAAACCGTGGGAAACATGTTGTTGATGCTCCTTTCGTCACAGAATCTAAAGATCGGAAAAGGGTAATATCGGGGCATAAAGTGATTCATCCTTTGAAGAAACATCAAAAATCGACAAAGGGATGGACAAGGAGAACATTGCCCATAAGTCGCGCAAGTTCCCTCATGGTCGCGCAAGTACACTTGCACGACGCCTAGTGGACGTGCAAGTACTTGTGCGCTGCCTAGTGGTCGTGCAAGTCTACTTGCGCGACGGTCTTGGTCGTGCAAGTGACTTGCGCGACCTAAGTGATAACCGCTCGGTAACCGCCCAGGGTCTTCTCCTGCCTATAAATAGACCCTATGGGCCCCCCATTCGTGAGGATATTTTTCTAGAAACTCGGATTGAAGCTATCGATGCCCAAGTCTCTTCTCAAAGCTTCCAGAACACTTCTAAGGTAATTTCTTACCTAGAATGGAAGATCTAAAGAGAATAAAGAAGGCCTAAGTGTTAAAACTTATCAACACTTGCGCGCCGACTTATTTCCTTCAATATAACTTGCGCGTCCCTTTTCTGGAAGAACCTCAAGAGGATTCTAAAGGGTTTAAAAAAGAGTCGCTCAAATATTTCAATGCTTGTTGAAAATCGCGCAAGTACACCATGTGTCGCGCAGGTATACCTGCGCGACCAAAACTTGCGCGCCCACGGAAGACTTGGGCGCCTTTCAAGACTTGCGCGCCCCTACCTTTTTGGGTGCCCATCTTGCCCATTTTACCCCTCTTAAGCCATTACACCTTTCCTTTTCAAGATTCAGTCTTCAAGACACTCTTCAAATCCATTTATGGCATGATTTCTTGATTTTAATTCCTTATCTGAAAGGAATTCTGTGGAATATCTCTCAAAACCTAGTGATTTAAATATCCTTATGTCACTAAATATAGAGAGTTCATTAATTAAACATCATCCTTTAAGATGAGAGAATTCTTAACTTGGGCATCCTCCTCAGGAGTAAGCCCCAATCATAATCCTTTAACATGGGCATCCTCCTCAGGAGTAAGCCCCAATTTCAAATCTGGGCATCCTTCTTTAGGAGTAAGCCCCAAATTCTTAAAGTTCCCAAACTTGGGCATCCTCCTCAGGAGTAAGCCCCAAACCTTAATCCCTAACCTGGGTCTCCTTTTCAGGAATAAGACTCAGTCATAATCTTGGGAATCCTTCTTAGGAGTAAGCCCCAAGTTCCCTAACCTGGGTCTCCCTTTTAGGAATAAGACTCAGTCATAACCTGGGCCTCCTTTTTTAGGAGTAAGTCCCAGTCATAATCTTGGGTTTCCTTTTCAAGAGTAAACCCCAAGACCCTTTAAAATTTCTCTTAACAAGTCCTAATTTACCCTTGATTTGGGTTTCCTTTTTAAGAGTAAAACCCAATCATAAGTCCCCTCCTAACTTGGGCATCCTCCTTAGGAGTAAGCCCCAAGATTAGAGTATTCAAATCTCCATAAAGCACATATACCTTTATGGACCCTGTTCCTGGATTTTCTCCCTAAAAGTGAATCCTAAACCTTCATCTATCTCAGCAGTCATACATACCTAAGCCCCAAACAATTTCTTATGATTGCATCTTTCATGGCACAATTGTCTAATTTTTACCAATACCTCTTGTTTCTCACACCGAGCATGACTCACGTGAGCTTAGAGTGTAAAAGTAATTATGACATTCTTCTTTGAGCCATCAATCATAAACATCATACTCCATCACTCGAACTACGTGGGTTCTGATTCCTTTTCCAAAACAAAGGATACGTAGGTAGCCCATTTATGGGTTCGATCCCAACTTTGAAATAATCCTTGTCCTTCTGAATGACGATAAACTTCAAGTGCCCCACTGAGTGGCTTTAAAACCAGCCTGGTCATCATAATGACCAAGAGACTTTTATATAAATGTTTTGAAGGATACCATTGACCAAGAATCTCTAAACAGATATAGATGATTCTCTATTGATGAAGAACCTCGAATACATATAAAAGATTCTCTAAATTTCTTGCATATTTAATCATTGATTGTTAAAACTAAAGTAAAGCACATTTTATACTTGGTAATGTAATAAGGATTCACGAACATAACTTAAATCTATAAAGAGAGTCCCAGAGTAGACAATAATTCCCCTAAAAAAGGTGTGATGAGTCCGACCTCCCATCCTCTCGACCAATGCAAATTCTTAAGCCTCATCAGTCCACAAGATAATGAGCACCTACCTTTGGAAAGTGGGTCCAAACGGATGTGGAATCATTGGATGTTTCCGGTTCTATGAACAAACCCACTAGAAACCGATCAGAACGTTTGAATCTCCCGTCCAGGAGGTCATCCCCGAAATCCGTGAGGAAACAAAAATGGTGAACCCGGCGTGAATCCTTAACCAAGTTAAAGTGATGTTCTTCTTATTTGTTAGGCCCCTTGGGCCAACAAAGCAATCATTGACATGTGCTCGTCCAAAAGATGCCGTGGCCGAATTCATCTTGATTATGTCTGTTATATGGAACAGGCACTCTTTTCTCAAGATCATCTGCAAAATGGCTTTCCTTAAATTCACCCCTATGAATACTGCTGTTGTGAACACCTCTACTGTGAGGTCTGCTGCTGTGAAAACCAATGCTGCTACTCCTGCTGGAACGTCATCCGCTCTGAGGATGACATCACCAACTCAGCGTCTTCAACGCTGGGTTTCTAATGCACTGGTTAAGGAGTACCGTCGCAACGGTACTATCCCAACTATGGAGGCCGCTCGTCAAGCCCTCCAAGTTAACAACTCTACCTGGTCATCCAGACAACGGCAGCCAGCGATCAAGAAGCAGGCGGTGCTGACTACCGTCTCCAACCGCTTCGGGTCGTTATCCCCGGAACACAATTTCCATTCACTCCCTTACTCTGAGGAAGTGAATGAGCAGGTCCCGCAGGACCTTAATTCAAAAAAACAGGAGTCCTTCTCAAGGGCTCCCATCAACAATCGCCGCCAGACTCGTGCGGTAGTGCGCCCTCAACATGATGAGGGTACCGACTCCAGGCATTCAGCTCAGGTTCCTCGAACCCGAGCAGGCAAGATGAACCGCTAGAGACAGAATCCGGTTAACAATAGGCAGGTTGTCATCCTTTCCATCTCCGGAGAAGTCCACCAACCTAACTTGGTGGAAAACAACGAGCAGGCACACACACCTGCCCGTTTTAATTCCGTTGTCCAGCAGACTCGTCTGGCAGCATCAAGCCAATCCCACCAGGCAATTCCGGCGGAGTACTGTAGGCAGGAACATACACCTGCTTATACATCACCAGTTAGTCAGCAGGCTCGTCTGACTACATATGATGGATCTCGTCAACCGCGTTTGGAGAAGTGTAAACAACAGGCACATACACCTGCTAATACTAATCAAGCCTACCAACAGTCTCGCTTGGTAGCGCACGGAGAAGTCAGTCGGAAAGTCCCGACGACAAACAGGAGGCAGACTCAACTCTCTGCCTCCACACTTGAGTACTGTCAGGATTCACTGACAGGAAAAGGAGGACAGGAGCAGGCACATACACCTACTCCAAACCCGGAATGGACGTATATCCCTGTTCCGGCGGCTGAAGTCACCAAACATATTTTGTCAATGATGAAAGAGCAGAAGTAAATTCCTGCTCATATTCTGGATGCTTGCCAGGATATCATAACAGCTTCAGCATCATCACAGGGACAGACACATAAATCTATCCCTAGCAGTGGAGTGACACATCAACGATTCACTCCGGAACAGACACACACATCTGTTCCAGTCCAAGAGGGTTATGGGGCATACTCCCCCATATCATACGGACAACCAAGTCAGGCACATACACCTGATTTGAGTTGAGATCGTCAGCCTAACCTGACCACCTTTCCTGATCAGGCACATACACCTGCTCAGAGTAACCACTTTCGTCAACAAGTGGTTTCTAAAGTGAGTAAGAAGGCATCTAAGAAAAAGATCCTCCCATCACAGTCAGGAGATCAAAGGCCAATCTGCAACAAGGCCTTGCTCGATGTTGGAGTTCTTGAAGCCTTCAGACATTTATCTGTCGGAATTCAAGATTCTACTCCCTCAGTTCTCAATAAAGAGAACATTAATTTTGAAGGTCCTCAACAGACACTTCCTCATGAAGACTTGCTTCATGAAAGTTCGGTCAATCTAGAAGTTTCTTCTTCAGATGAGAGCCACAGGAACCCTTTATGTGGTCAGAAGACCAAGGAGCAAGAGATTTCATCTTTTGCTATAACCCATCATGACGGTCCTCCTCATGGTGATGAACTTCGCTGCGAAAGTCCTCTCCGCAGTAGTGATTCACGTTGCCTCAAAAATTCTTCAGAAGGCAATGTAGTGACGAGAAAGCCCTCCTATCTCAAGGCACTTGCAAACGTAAAACCATTCATGTCTGATGCTTTACTATTGGCAGGTGAAACTCTTTCTCCATAAGAAGATAGCCTGGGGTTCAGGTTATTCTCCGAACAATCCCTGGGTCATTCATCTTCCATCATGAATAGTGATATCTCTACCAATCTTGTTGAATCCGATGAAGCAACAAGGAAACACCAACTCTGGTCCAAACAGGTAGAAGAATATTCATTTAATGATAAAGTGGAAATGCTGAACATGAGGAAAAAACTGGCAAAAGGTGAAGTACCAGTCATGTTTTGGCCTTTGGCTGACTCCCAGTACGACATTCCAAAGATGTTGATGGATGATGGAATCCATGATATTCGTCTCAACATATGGAAGACTCTTTTTCAATTGAAGAAGAAAGTATTATCTTACGGTGATTATGAAAATCATATTAAGATAATAGAAGGGTTACAACGCTAGATTGATTTGGCATCTCTATCAGTCTCTCGGTATCCGAAGGCTGAAAAGGAACAAAGAACCCTTCAACGTTCATGCCTTGGCGCACTAAGAAAATTGCGTCAGTTAATTGCCAATGCTCCATCTGATGTTCATATCAGAGGATGGGGTGTTCACGGAGCACTACATTTCACAGTGCTTTCCGGTCAGCAAAGCCCGCTGAAAATGGTCTCATGCAATGTTATTGCCCATGGCCGGCCACATTCAATGGGCTTTGTTCATAATCAAAAGCTTGATCAAGAACAGGCTTCAACTAGTTCCTCTCAAAATCAAGTATATAGAGAACAAGTTGTTGAATTTCTCCTACATCATGCAGGAGAGAATATTGCACAAGCCTCTCGTCTGGAGCAAACACGTCATCAAATGACAGAAGTTTTGGAAATCATCCAACGCTCTGTTGAACCAGGTGATAAAAGTGGATACAGGTTAATGCATCCAGCTAATTTCCGAACTAAGGTTCGCAAGATCAAGAGATATTTTAAAAAGATCTCAGACATAGCATGTCAAGAGACACCCCAGCTTGCCAGACTGGGGACTTTTCTAACCCAACCCTCAGAGTCAACAAATGGGATTCGAGGAGTTGAGCGGAAGCAGCAGGAACATCCCCAGTCCACCGGACTGGGGACTTTTTCAAATCCTCAATCCCTCCCTCAGAGAAATTCAGTATTCTATCGATTAGGGAATAAGCCTCAAGAGGAACGAAGAGCCAAGCTATCAGGAGATTCTCTCCAAGTGACGGTTCTCCAAGAAGTTCTTGAGGGATCAAGTCAACGGAATGCCATGTCTCATCATGGACATAGAAGAAGACAATATCACAGAAATGCTGATAGAAAGGATTCCATGCAATATGCATCCATTAATGTCATCAATGCCGTTGCTGCTGATTCACCAGATGAGGCTCAATCAGAGGGATCAGACGAAGAGGTTCCTGCTCAAGAAGTTGCGCACACAGACTTAAATGAACAAGGTGTGCACACACGTAATCAAAGGCTTACCCAAAATCTGGGTATTCCTTCAAGAAACCCACTTCCCCCTCTCCGAAAAGGATCTAATAAGGGGAAAGGAAAGAATCAGGTTACTTCTCACCCTTCCTCTGAAGGAGGTCAATCGCTCTCATTAGAGCAAAGGTTTGCACAACAGGAGGAAGAAATGAAAGAATTAAGAAGGTTGAATGCAGAACTATTTCAAAGTAGTCTTCTTCTTAAGAATGATGAAGTCCGACAGCCGAAGGAATTTGTTGTAACTACTGAGATGGTTCAAGAATATCCTCCTTTATCAGTACACCCACAAAGGTCTAATCCTACGGGTCAAACACAACAACGGTTGGCAGCACTACCATCAGTTGCAGCACCAACCACCACGTCTGTCCAAGATCCATTTATTGCACCTACCCAAAACCAAGTTCAACCTGACGTTTCTCAAAAGTTAATAACTACTATTGAGTCATTAACAGCTCGGTTAGAAACTATGGAAGGGAAACGAGCGCAAGTTCAACCTGAAAAGAAAGTTTACCCTGAATGGGTAGATTCAATTTCTCCTCCATCCAGTTTTGGAAACCCTGTTTTCCCTACTTTCAATGGATCAGGAGACCCCGAACAACATTTGACGCATTACGTGTCTTGTTGTGATCCTATGATGGGAACTCCAGAGCAGCAAGAAGTAGTGAAACTCAGATGCTTCGTGCGAACCTTGCAAGGACCAGCTTTTGTCTGGTATACAAGCTTGCAATCCCGGTCAGTCATCGGATGGGAGGATCTTCGTCAAAAATTCCTTCTTTAGTTTAGCTCAACTTTTCCAAAAACGACAGTTTTCGATCTTACAAACTGCAAGCAAAGGGAGAATGAAAGAGTCTCTGATTTCATTTCTCGTTGGAAGGGATTAACGTATTCCTTGAGTTTAGCACTCCCTCAGGAGGAATTGTTTCCAATCTGTGTGGAAAATTTGCGTGATGAATTACGCACACCATTGATCCCTGTGAAATACACAGGAGGGTTTCGAGACCTTACTTCAATCGCTCAGCAGATTGAATATTCCCTTATACAAGCTAAGGTTAAATCTCGTATAATTCCATCAGCTCCAGGAAGAAGAATGGGTAAAGCAGAAACTGCTACAGTTATTCTTAAACAAGCACCTGTACCTATATCTACTTCAAAACCTTCATATTCTCGAAGGAATCCACCTCTTGAACGCCAACAACAAAGGCCGTTTCGTCCAAATGATCAAAGAGATCAACGACGAAAACAATTTGAGGATATGAAGAGTAAAACATACTCTTTCCGAAGTGAGCAAGTCCCTGGTTACTTCATTTCAGCTCTGGAAAATAATTTGGTTCAATTACCAGTACCGAAGAGGCCAAATAAGGAAGGAGATGAAGATCGTCCCAATTATTGTCCCTTTCATCAAATGTTGGGGCATCCCATCCAGGTGTGTTTTGTCTTTAAAGACCTCCTGCAAAATATGGTCGACTTGGGACAAGTCAAATTGAAGGGTTCTTCAGCTCATGTAGCGTGTATTACCGCTACAGATCCAGAGGAAGGAGGCAAGTGGCAGGAAGTCAAAAGCAAAACTGCGAAAAAATATGATGATTGGATGGTCAGAAAGACAATCAATCGGACCCATTCCATTTTGCGAACACAATTGAAGAAGCCAATTGTGTCTCCTACAAAAGCTGCAGTAAAGCCTCCATCAAAAGACAAATCCTCAAAAGGGCAGTGCAATTCAAAGAAGAAAGAGGAATCAGGAGAAGATGAGTATGTATCAAAGCCTAAATTGTCTTTGACTCTGGCAGATTTCATGCCATCTAATTCAAAGCCACGGGCACCACCCCACCAAACGGCACAGCCTAAACAGGCTAATCAGGCAGAGTCTTAATCAGACGAAAAGTTAATCTTTGGTTCTGTTTAATCTCATGGATGGAGAACTTATCACGACTCCAACCAATGCCAGATTTCTGAAGAAATATTTTTTATAAACACAAAATATGGTCCCCAGAACCAAGACTCTTACAATTGGTTCATACAGCAATGGTCCAGTATGACCTTAAACTACAACTTCGTCTAACATGACGTTAAACTGTAGAAAAGAACTTGTCCCCGCAACATGACATTAAACTGTGCAGCACCAGTTCGTCCTTGCTATATGACGTTAAACTATACAGCAATGGTCCAGTATGACCTTAAACTGCAACTTCGTCCAACATGATGTTAAACTGTGTCACCTTCAATGTCTTACATGACACTAAACTGTATAATGTCCTACATGACACTAAACTATATTTTGTCCGAGATGACATTAAACTATATTATGTCCTATCTACATGACATTAAACTGTACAGAAGTTCCATATTATGTCCTACATGACACTAAACTGTATTATGTCCTATCTACATGACATTAAACTGTACAGAAGTTCCATATTTTGTCAGAGATGACATTAAACTATATTATGTCCTATCTACATGACATTAAACTGTACAGAAGTTCCATATTTTGTCCGAGATGACATTAAACTATATTATGTCCTATCTACATGACATTAAACTGTACAGAAGTTCCATATTTTGTCCTACATGACACTAAACTGTATTATGTCCTATCTACATGACATTAAACTGTACAGAAGTTCCATATTTTGTCTGAGATGACATTAAACTATATTGTGTCCTAGAAACATGACATTAAACTATGTGGCACTTCCAACGTCCAGCATGAAGATAAACTGTAAAAAGTCCCCAGAACTGATATCCTCGTATTGGTTCACCTTAGTCCTAGCTACATGACTTTAAACTGTACAACACCAGTTCGTCCTTGCTATATGACGTTAAACTATACAGCAATGGTCCAGTATGACTTTAAACTGCAACTTCGTCCCACACAACATTAAACTGTGAAAAAGTTCCCTAAACCGTCCAGCATGACCTTAAACTGCATCATCCCTGGTCCATGTATATGACCATAAACTATTTTCAAATCCCTTATGTCCAGCAAGACGTTAAACTGTGACGTCCTAACTACATGACGCTAAATTGTATAAAAGTCCCTCACGTCCAGAAAGACGTTAAACTATATAATCTCAAAAGTCCAGTATGACATTAAACTGCATCATTCACGGTCCATGCATATGACCTTAAACTATTCGCACTTTCGTCCGACATGACGTTAAAATGGTACACTCTTTTTTCCTTACTGCATGACATTAAACTGCACAGTCCCCCTTTCGTCCAATATAACGTTAAACTATTTTGTCCCCATCGTCCTAACTACATGACGCTAAACTGTACAGAAAGTCCTTGATATGTCCTACATGACATTAAATTGTTATTTTGTCCCTGCTACATGACACTAAATTGTGCAGCACCAATAGTCCTAACTGCAAGACTTTAAACTGCATAGTCCCTTTTTTATGTCCTACATGACATTAAACTGTGCATCGTTAAGGCTGTTATTACCTCTTGTTTCTCACACCGAGTATGACTCACGTGAGCTTAGAGCGAACAGCAACCATAACACTCCCTTTGGGCAACTAACCATGTGTAAGTCCCAACAACATTTTTTATTAGATCATTGTCCACAAGAACAACTTGATAATTAATTCATTCTTTAATTGAACTACACGGACTTTGATCCTTGCCCTCCAGGCTGGGTATGTAGGCAACCTCCCAGGGTTCAAGCCCAAAAACAATCTCTTCACATCGGTTCACCACCATCTCATATGATGTTGATTTGTGAAACCTCCCCTGGAATCAATATCTTTACATTGATTCACTTTCGTCCTTGTTATATGACGTTAAACTATACAACACTTTTGTCCGGTATGACAATAAACTACAATATTTTTTGATTTCCTCATTTGAGAAGGAACCATTATTGACATTGATTTTTTCAATCATGTTTCATTTCAAAAGACTACGTGCATACATGGTAATGCCTAAACTTTTTATCTCAGGTTAAACCATCATTGCACTAAAGTCCCCTTTCACCCTTCACATGTACGAACCAAATTTGTACAAAGGGTAATCCTAGAACTACATGGACTTGATTCCCATCCTTATGGTATACGTAGGAACATTTGAGTATCCCTCGAATCCAGTCCCAAGTCTTTTGGGCCTAACCCCAAATTTCACTTTCAGTCCCTTGGCTGAAAAGTCCTCATGAAAACACACACTGTGTATACATTATTATGGTCCGAATTCTATGACCCTAAACTAAGATCACTCATACTTTCGTCCTGCACGACGTTAAAACTGCATTTCAAGAACTACGTATGGCTTGATTCTCATTCTTATGAGATACGTAGTGAAGTCCAAATTTCAATTCAGGACCCAGACACAACATGATTATGGTTTTCATTGACCTATGTATCTCTATATACATTGGACAACACCCATCATTATGTATTATAATCCTAACCATAAATATTTTCAGATCTTCATAACCCTTTTCATGACTTCTAGTCACAAAAATGTCAAACTTCTGAGAATTCTTTTGCTTGACTATGCAGCACGTGCCCATAGGTGGCCTTGCATAAACAGTCCACATAATAGATTTGTCAGCCGAAAGATGCTATTTATTTGACCATGCAGTCAATGCCCTTAGGTGGCCATGCATATTTCAACCCCTTAACAGGTTTTGTTAAATAATAGTAACTTCATTCTTGGTAAGAATGCCTCTTTTCTCCTTATTTGTCAAAAACGACAGTATGTAGGCATCCGCAAAAAATAGCCTTCCTTAACAAATTTGTCCCATATCCTTTTTCATGATCTGAAAGTATTCAAGTCTATGGTTTATTCTTCTTCCCTACGTTTGGGTCAGACCTTCGTAGGAGTGATGTTCATCCAGTTCTTCGATATTCTTGTTCGGAAATATCTTCTCCATATTCAAGTACCTCTTTCCATACAACAAACTCTATACTTTAGAAAATTTTAATCTCCATAAACATTCACTGGCTTTTAACACTAGGAAAGTAAATTTCTGGGAGTTCTTTTGCCTGACTATGCAGCACGTGCCCATAGGTGGCCTTACATAAACAGTCCACATAACAGACTTGTCAGCCAAAAGATGCTATTTATTTGACCATGCAGCCAATGCCCATAGGTGGCCCTGCATATTTCAACCCCTAACGGGTTTTGTTAAATAATAGTAACTTCATTCTTGGAAACTACTTCTTCTAATGCCTTTTAGCTCTTTTTCATATCATTCCTCAGATTCAAATATTCTTAAGCCATAGTTTACATTTTTTCTCTCATACTTGAGTATGGTAATATGTTTTCAGATAAATTGTCAAAGAATTGAATCAATTTTAATCTATTTTGGTCAAAGCTATTTCGACCTTAAACATTAGCCCCTTTATGTCCGGCATGCATGACTTTAAACTGCCCACAAAAGACAAAGGAACTCTGAATGAAAGTCAAGTTCCAGCACACTTGCGCGCTGCCCTCGGTGCCCTGAATACTTGCGTGCCCCCTTTTCCTTTGAATGTATTCAATTTCCTCAGAGTAAAATCCTCATTTCTTTCCAGATCCAACTCTGAGGGGGACTTTTGTTGACGCTCCTTTTGTCACAGAATCTAAATATCGGAAAAGGGTAATATCGGAGCATAAAGTGATTCATCTTTTGAAGAAACATCAAAAATCGACAAAGGGATGGACAAGGAGTACATTTCCCATAGGTCGCGCAAGTTCCCTCATGGTCGCGCAAGTACACTTGCGCGACACCTAGTGGACGTGCAAGTACTTGCGCGCTGCCTAGTGGTCGTGCAAGTCTACTTGCGCGATGGTCTTGGTCGCGCAAGTGACTTGCGCGACCTAAGTGATAACCGCCCGGTAACCGCCCGGGGTCTTCTCCTGCATATAAATAGACCATGTGGGCCCCCCATTCGTGAGGATCTTTTTCCAGAAACTCGGATTGAAGCTATCGACGCCCAAGTCTCTTCTCAAAGCTTCCGGAACACTTCTAAGGTAATTTCTTACCTAGAATGGAAGATCTAAAGAGAAGAAAGAAGGCCTAAGTGTTGAAACTTATCAACACTTGCGCGCCGACTTATTTCCTTCAATATAACTTGCGCGTCCCTTTTCTGGAAGAACCTCAAGAGGATTCTAAAGGGTTTAAAAAAGAGTCGCTCAAATATTTCAATGCTGGTTGAAAATCACACAAGTGCACCATGTGTCGCGTAGGTATACCTGCGCGACCAAAACTTGCGCGCCCACGGAAGACTTGCGCGCCTTTCAAGACTTGCACGCCCCTACCTTTTTGGGTGCCCATCTTGCCCATTTTACCCCTATTAATCCATTACACCTTTCCTTTTCAAGATTCAGTCTTCAAGACACTCTTCAAAGCCATTTATGGAATGATTTCTTGATTTGACTTCCTTATCTGAAAGGAATTCTGTGGAATATCTCTCAAAACCTAGTGATTTAAATATCCTTATGTCACTAAATATAGAGAGTTCATTCATTCAACCTCATCCTTTAAGATGAGAGAATCTTTAACTTGGGCATCCTCCTCAGGAGTAAGCCCCAATAATAATCCTTTAACTTGGGCATCCTCCTTAGGAGTAAGCCCCAATTTCAAATCTGGGCATCCTTCTTTAGGAGTAAGCCCCAAATTCTTAAAGTTCCCAAACTTGGGCATCCTCCTTAGGAGTAATCCCCAAACCTTAATCCCTAACCTGGGTCTCCTTTTCAGGAATAAGACTCAGTCATAATCTTGGGCATCCTTCTTAGGAGTAAGCCCCAAGTTCCCTAACCTGGGTCTCCCTTTTAGGAATAAGACTCAGTCATAACCTGGGCCTCCTTTCTTAGGAGTAAGTCCCAGTCATAATCTTGGGTTTCCTTTTCAGGAGTAAACCCCAAGCCCCCTTAAAATTTCTCTTAACCAGTCCTAATTTACCCTTGATTTGGGTTACCTTTTTAAGAGTAAAACCCAATCATAAGTCCCCTCCTAACTTGGGAATCCTCCTTAGGAGTAATCCCCAAGATTAGAGTATTCAAATCTCCATAAAGCACATATACCTTTATGGACCCTGTTCCTGTATTTTCTCCCTAAAAGTGAATCCTAAACCTTCATCTATCTGGGCAGTCATACATACCTAAGCCCCAAACAATTTCTTATGATTGCATCTTTCATGGCACAATTGTCTAATTTTTACCAATACCTCTTGTTTCTCACACCGAGCATGACTCACGTGAGCTTAGAGTGTAAAAGTAATTATGACATTCTTCTTTGAGCCATCAATCATAAACATCATACTCCATCACTCGAACTACGTGGGTTCTGATTCCTTTTCCAAAACAAAGGATACGTAGATAGCCCATTTATGGGTTCGATCCCAACTTTGAAATAATCCCTTTCCTTCTGAATGACGATAAAATTCAAGTGCCCCACTGAGTGGATTTAAAACCAGCCTGGTCATCATAATGACCAAGAGACTTTTATATAAATGTTTTGAAGGATACCATTGACCAAGAATCTCTAAACAGATATAGATGATTCTCTATTGATGAAGAACCTTGAATACATATAAAAGATTCTCTAAATTTCTTGCATATTTAATCATTGATTGTTAAAACTAAAGGAAAGCACATTTTATACATGGTAATGTAATAAGGATTCATGAACATAACTTAAATCTATAAAGAGAGTCCCGGAGTAGACAATAATTGCCCTCAAAAAGGTGTGATGAGTCTGACCTCCCATCCTCTCGACCAATGCAAATTCTTAAGCCTCATCAGTCCACAAGCTAATGAGCGCCTACCTTTGGAAAGTGGGTCCAAACGGATGTGGAATCATTGGATGTTTCCGGTTCTACGAACAAACCCGCTAGAAACCGATCGGAACGTTTGAATCTCCCGTCCAGGAGGTCATCCCCGAAATCCGTCGAGGAAACACATGTGTAAGTATGACATAATATAAATTTTATTTTCATTAAATTGATATTAAAAACAATGACTATTTATTTTCCTATATTTTCTTTCTGAAAAATTCAAAGGAATCAACAACACCCGCACTAGATGCAAAAATACTTTCAACGGCCTTGAATCATCTAGAACAGTATGGCCATGTCAGAGGTGCGGGATTTGGGGTGACACCCCAAAAATATTTTTATAATGAAAAACAAGTGGAGGATCAAACCGAGGAAATGAATAAGATTAGAGAAACAATATATTTGTTTTTAGAAGAATTAAAATACCATAGAGAGATGATAGAAAGTTTGAAGGTGGACAGGTAAAGAGAAGAAGCAACTCAACAACAACTAATTCATGAAGATCCCACCCCACCCCCACCGGATTTGTGGAAAACCATTCCCCTAAAAAACCCAACTTATATGAGGTAATAAATGTTTTAATAATTGTTTCTATGAAATTTTATTCACATAGACACTGATACCTTTCCTATATTAATATTTTACATGGTGAAAAAAAGACTATGATTTATATCTGTCAACTCCCACCTATTTCCTTGTAGCATGGACTATAGTATTCAATATGCAGAATGACATGCTACATAATAGACAACTTCCAACAGATCATGTCAGAGTGTTGATTAACATGTCTAATGAGTCGAGTATTGAGCTACCTATTCCAAATGATAATGATGAAATTCATATAGTCGAACAAACTGTTGCAACATTCATCACATTTCTATAAATTATTGTAAAAAAACATGTCGACAAGGAGGTATGTTGTACCCCCGGTTTTAGGTATGTAGCCTTTGTTTATGAATTTTTTTATGTCGTTAAAGTGAATGGGTTGAGTTGGGAAGATGTTGGTAGAGTTTGGAATGGTTTTGGATGAGTTTGGAGGCCTTTAAAGGGGTGCACAGTTTGAGCACGGTTAGTGGAAACCGTGCGGATTCTCCAGGAAACCGTGAAAGGGAGACAGTAGGCTTCGCACGGCCTGTGCATGGCTTTCCAAACTGTGTGAGGAAACCGTGCAGACCCTTGCTCTCGAGGCAGTAGAGTGTGCATGGTTAGCTCACGGTTTTCCAAACCGTGCGGGCTAACCATGCATCCACTTAAAGTTAGGGTTAAAAGTTCTGGGTGCACTCGGGATTGCCTCATTTCACTCCAATCTTCCTCCCAATCGAGACTCACTTGGGATTTTGGGTTCTCAGGGGTTGAGGGTGCTCTCCCATTTGGATTGGAAGTGATTCAATGTGGTTTCAAGGTGGTTTCTCCCGGGTAAGTCTCTCCTCTTGTTTCTCTTGTGTTTTCCTCTAGAACTGTATCCCTCTCTTTTGTGGTTTTCTACATCTACACTTGTTATGTGTAGATCTAGGGTTGTGGTTTCCTTGGATGTTAATATTAAGGCTTTTGGATGTTAGGTAAAGGGATCTAGAGAGGTTTCGTCGGTGCGTTTTCTAGATTTGAGGTACGGTTGCTTATGGGTCGTTTTCTCGGGAACCCTAAAGGTAGGTGGTTTCTCTCGTGACTCCACTTGGTTAGAACTAGTGGTTCTTTGTTGCAATTAATTATTGGGTAGAAAATTAATTGTGATTTGTTACGAGAAATCGATTGGAAATCCATTTGGGGATTTTTGGGGAAAAAGTAGGTTTTATGGTGAAATTATTTTGTTGTGGATTTTAAAATGGAAATTTTAAAATGGGATGCTATGGTTGATTTGTGAAAATAATTGATAGAAAAGGGTTTTCAATAAATATGTTGTTTTTTAAGGGTTGTTTGGCATGAAAAATTGTTTTCAATAAATGTGTGATTTATTGAAGTGGGTTGATATACAATGGAATTGGTTGATTGCATGATGTTGTGACATTGGTGGGTTATATGCTTGGTTGTGATTGATGGGAATGTTGTGTGGAAGTTGCAATAAGTACCACTATAAAAAGGGGATGTATAGTGGACAGAAGGGATACCATCAAGGATAAGTGGACGAGAAGTTCCGCTTGGTGTGAATGGGTGAACAGGTTGGACGGAAGCTCCACCATTTGGTTGTTTTGGTTGTTTTGTTGTGCATTTCTTTGTAAGATGGAATTATTGTGCTAATGTGTGAATGATGGAATGGTTTTTTTTCTTGTTTGGTTGGCTTTCCATTGGTTTCTTAGTTTGGGTGTGATGGCTTGGTAAGGGCATGCTTGGCTTATGGAAATGGTTGCACTTGTGATTATATTGTATAAACTATTTTATATAAATGTGATAACGGATTTATCCTAGTGGCATGTGTAGATAAGTCATTTGGGGAAATCCTACTGAGTTTTAGTACTCACCCCTTGCTTTGTCACATTGGTGTCTTTGCAGATGTTGTGTACCGTGACGTGGGCAAAGGTAAGGCATCTCCTTAATTTAGTGGCGCATTGTGATCTCTTGGTGGAGCATGGAGCTTGGAGCATGGTGTGAAGTTGTGGGGGTGTCATGGCTCGAGGGGTTGTTGTTTAGTTTCCTCTTTGTACTCTGATGTTGGTGGACATGGGTAGTAGTTTTGTTTTTGGCTTGTATTGTGGAACAACATGGTTGTCTTTTGGGAATACATGTTTGGGTTTGAAAGTGCATGCATCTTTAGTTGTTGGTTTGGTTGGTTTTTTCATAAGGGAAAATTGTTCCCCACTATTAATTGAAGCCCTCTTCATTTATTTCCAGCCTTTGGCACCTTGGAAACGTTGCTTAAGGCCATGTAACCCTCACCACCTCCTCAAGCTAATGAGGTAGGGGCTGGGTGTTACAAGTGGTATCATTTTGTTCGGTCCTTTGGAGTTGATTCTCGAATTTGGAGTTGGCATTTGTTGTGGTATATTCCTTGAGTCGGGATGGTATCAAGGTGTAGGAATGTCGGAACATGGAATGTATAGAATAAAAGTACTTATCTAACCCTTTTATGCTGAAATTCAAGTTACCAGGGAGTTGGGTACATAAGTGTTTTGGAAACACTTATAGGCATTGGATATATCATTGTCGTGGGTGTAGCCAATGAGATGAGCATGACAAGCATGGTTGAAATGACTTCCCACTAGGATGCATATTTCATTGGGGTATAATGATTTATGGTGTGATATTAATGTGTTAAATTATGATGTGAATAAATTGGTATTTTGAAAATTGTTTGGTTTTCAAAATGGTGAAACATGGAACATGTGGAAAATGTGGAAAGCCTTGTTGTGATAGTGTTGTGTAATGTGAGTTGAAATGGGATTTTGTGATGTCTACGGAAGTGAGACTCATGGTTGTTTCTTTTATGTTTATAGAAATAGAACCAAGTATGCATCATAGAGACCTACAAGAGGAGGCTACTGAGAACGTGGTAGCACCTAGGCCTCAGGTGAACCAGCAACTAGTGCAAAGCATAGTGCAAGCTTTCCAAGCTGTGGAAAGTGGAAATAAAGTGGATGAACCAGGGAATGTGGATCATGCAGTTCAGTTTGGAAAGCAGAATCCACCCATCTTCAGGGATGATTCAGAGCCAGAAAGGGATGAAGCATGGATGAATAGAATGAATAAGATCTTTGAGTTCTTGGGAACACCGATAGAGGTAAAGGTGAAGTTGGCCACATATATGTTAGAAGATCTTTCCCTTCAGTGGTGGGAGTTGGTAGTCCAAGAGGGGACGGACCAGGATATGATGTGGGAAGGCTTTGAGGAATTGTTTAACAAACAATTATACCCACATAAGTTCAGAATTCAGTGCATGGCTGATTTCTTCAGTTTGAAGAAAGAGCTTATGTCTGTGACAGAGTATGCAGTTATGTTTATGAACTTAGTGTGGTTTTCACCTGAGGTGGCGAGTAGAACGTCATTAAAGGCAAGGATATTTAAAGCGGGGTTAAGGCAAGAAATCCGTTCAAATAAAGAAGTGTTGTGTATAGATGATTACATAGAGATGGTGAATATATCCTCAGTGGCTGAGTGGGATTTTTTGGGCGCTCCGGGTGGAGGAAGCATGGTGGTACCCATGGGGAATAGTGGGAACTCTAATGCTAGGTTTAAGCGGAAGAGGGACAGTTATTCCCAGGGCGGGAATATGGCATATAATATGATGGAAGGATCAATAAATCTTCCTATGAATCCCCAGAGCATGATGGGATGTTTCCAGTGTGGTTCTACGAGCCACATCAAGCGGGATTGTACGACACAACCTCAAGCATGTCATAATTGTAAGAATATGGGGAATCTGCAACGTTATTTTCAGAATGCTCCAAGGTCGGGTGCATGTGACACTCCTCAAGGATCTCAGATGTCATATGATTTGAAAGGACGGGGATAGCAGAACATCCCTCATCAGCAGAGTAATGTGGGTCATGGTTATTCTCAAAATACCACGACACCTCAGTAGAGCAATAAAGAGAAGAGTGTGGCAAGAAAACATGTGTTCGGAGCTGAGCAGGTTGTGGTGGATGATAAGTCGAGACCATCCACAGTGCGAGGTACTATTCTTTTAAATTCTAATATTATTCAAGTGTTTTTTGATACGGGTGCTTCAAACTCTTTTATTGCTGCATGTGTGGTTGATTTGCTGGTTTTAAGGGTAGAAATGATGCCCTTGGTTTGAAACTTCAAACTCCTCTAGGTCGAAGAGAGTGTCGAGCCTTCTTGTGTAGAGAATGTTGTATTGTTGTGGGCGTGGTTGAGATAACCTAGAATTTCTCAGTGCATGATATGGATGGTTATGATGTAATCATGGGAATGGATTGGCTGGGGGTGTTTAAGGCTCACATTGACTGTGATGTGTGAATAGTGTCTTTTACGACACATGATGGGTTTAGACATCTCTTTAGAGGAGAGAAACAAGAAAAACAGGGTGCAACAGGTTTGTTGGTACCAGTAGTGGGTACGTTATCATATCAGTCGGTGGTTTTGTCATTGGAATCAGTAGAGGGTATTGAACAGAGTATTCCTCCGGCAGTGGTGGATCAATTCATGGATGTTTTTACTGATGAATTCTATGGGTTACCTCCTATAAGAGAAGTGGAGTTTATGATTGATCTCCTTCCGGGGACCAGTCCTATCTCACTTCCATGTTACCGGATGGCACCAGCTGAATTGCGGGAATTGAAAGTCCAGTTGTAAGAGCTAGAAAACAAAGGGTTTATCTTGACTAGAACGTCTCCGTGGGTAGTGCTAGTGTTGTTTGTGAAAAAGGTGGATGGAACATTGAGGCTCTGTGTTGATTATCATATACTTAACCAAGTTACGATAATGAACAGATATCCACTTCCATGAATTGATGATTTGTTTGAACAGTTGAGGGGAGCCCTATGGTTCTTCGAGATCGACCTGAGGTTGGGATATCATCAATTGCAGGTGAGGATGGACAATATTCCTAAAAGTGCTTTCAGAAGTAGATATGGCCATTATGAATATGTGGTTATGCCCTTTGGTCTAACGAATGCGCCAGTGGTGTTTATGGAATTGATGAATCAGATATTTTAGCGATATCTAGATTCATTTGTGGTGGTGTTTGTAGACGATATTCTGGTGTATTCAATGACAAGGGTGGAGCATGATCAGCACTTGGCGACAGTGTTGGGGATCTTGAGGGATCATCGGTTGTATGCCAAATTGTCAAAGTGTGACTTTTGGATACAGGAAGTTCGTTTTCTTGGCCATGTGATTTCTGAAAGGGGTCTTTCAGTGGATCCAGAAAAGATAGAGGATGTTATATCTTGGAAATCTCCAAAGAATGTGTTTGAGATACAGATTTTTCTGGGTCTAGGTAGGTATTATCAGCATTTTGTTCATGATTTTTCACATTTGGCTTTGCCGAGGACATCATTGACAAGAAAAAATGATCCATTCCAGTGGAATGAACAGTTTCAATAGTGTTTCGAAGAGCTAATGGGTCGTCTTACATCATCACTAATATTGGTTTTTCCAGAACCAAGACGAGGGTACGTGGTGTATAGTGATGCATCAGGATCAGGGTTGGGGTGCGTTCTCATGAAAGGGAATTATGTGGTTGCGTATGGCTCACGAAAGTTGAGAGTGCATGAGAAGAACTAGCCAACTCATGATTTGGAGCTTACAGTAGTGGTCCATGCTTTGAAAGTGTGGCGTCATTATCTCTTCAGTGAGAAATTCATTGTATATACAGACTAGAAGAGCTTGAAGCATATTTTCTCACAATGGGATCTGAACATGAGGCAAAAGAGATGGATGGAATATCTCCAGATGTTTGATTTTGACTTGATGTACACACCGATTAAAGGAAATTCGGTGGCAGATGCATTAAGTAGACAATCATATTCTCAAGTGAAAAAACATGCATCATACCAGTGGAAATTGATGTTGGTTATAGCTGACATGCGGTTGGAATATGAGGACCAGGGTGATAGAGCGGTCTTCTTTCCAGTTTTGTTGATTCCTGACTTGGTCGGCCTGGTTAGAGAGGCACAGATATCTGATTCCGAGTGTGTGACCATGGAGTCGAGACTCAATGGTGGGGAGACCAATGAGGGTTGGTAATTGAATGCAAATTTAGTTTTGTGTTTCCAGAATCGGATGTCGGTACTAGTTGATTTTTAAGAGGATCCTCTTAGGGAATATCATCATTCCAGTTGGGCTGTTCATCCAAGAATTCAGAAAATGTATAAAGCATTGAAATCGCAGTTCTGGTGGGCTGGTATGAAAAGAAGAGTGGCCGAGTTTGTTTTGAGATTCTTGACTTGTCAGCAGGTCAAGGTAGAGCATCAAGGCCAACATGAATGCAGCAGTCTTTACCAATCCCTGTTTGGAAGTGGGAGCAAATAGAGATGGATTTTGTCACAGGTCTCCCAAGAACGGTCAAGAAGAATGATGTCATTTGGGTGATAGTCGATCGGCTAACGAATTCGGCCCATTTCATCCCGATTCCTGAATCTCATACGGTGGAGGATTTGTCCACAATTTATATTTGGGAGGTGGTTGTAACGACCCAATATTTTTGAGTAGTATATTAACTTACTCTTAATTATTTAATAGAGATGTTACAGGATAATGCAGAAAGAGGAGTCGATGGCTTCATCCAGTAGACTCGAACCTTATGAAGCCCACTTATCAGAGCTTGGGAAGGAGGTGGCATCTTTGGGCTTCCCATTGGACCAAGCCCAAGCCGAACTCCAGCGTGTCAAGATTGAATGGAAACGCCTACGGGAGAAGTTCAAGTTAGTAGAGATTACTACTAGTGTAATGTTATCTGAGCCTCCGTCATATTCTCTCACCATAGCACACTGTACACTTAGGTCATATGCCGGTGTTATAAGGGGCTATGTGACGAGACCCTAGCTTGTTTGTGTAATCCTCTGGGATGAATGAATTTAGATTTCTTCCTTTAGTGATGTTTGTGAAATTTCCAATGTCCGGATAATTTTTGGATGTATTTATTGATGATTTTTGAAAAAAAGGATATTTTAAAATATTTATGTAAACCCTAAATAATTAATTATGTGTAATGATTTTCAAAAAATGGTCTTCTTCAAAAGTGTTCAGTAAGGAATTTGGAGTCTAATAAGATCAACTTAATTTTTGATGAATAGTAAATTATGAATAGTGATTTTACGCTTAGGATTATTAATGTGACCAAATGGATTAGTAATTTCACTCAAAGAATGTTTTAATATAATTTAGACACCAAGATTAAGTAATGTGATTCAATAAAATGGGTAAATAACGGTTTCATAAATTATTAGTCAATTATTAGTTTTTTTCGGTGAATAGTGTTTTTTAATTAATAATTAAATTAAAAATATTTAGAAAAATATTTTTATAAAATGGACTTTATTTTTGAACTTAGAGCACCGATATTATGTTATAGTAATTTTTGGGGGTTTTTTCTAAAAAAATGAATTTTTAGTGAATAGTGTTTTATTTAAAAATTAAATTAAAAATATTTAAAAAATTATTTTTATAAAATGGAGTTCATATTTGTAATCAGAGTGTCGATATTTGGTTAAGGTGAAATTTTGGGATTTTTCTGAGAAAGTTGAATTTTCAGTGAATAGTAAAAAAGCAGTTTTAGGGTTTCAGTAGGTTTAATGACATCATAGTTGTGTCATGGTGATGTCATGATATATTTTAAGGGTTGGCCGAGTTAAGGTGAGGAATTATTGTTTTGGGGGACCCATGTGACCTAACTTCATGGGAAATATCATGAGAGAGCACATGGTTTTGAGAAAAGCACTTGTGAGGTGTCCCTTGGCCATTAATGCCTTGTTCCCTCACTTTCCCTATAAATACCAAGCCCTCCTCTCATCCTTTCAACTCAAAAACCATCCTCAACGAAGTTCTGGTCTCCTTACCTCCCAAGGAGTCCTCCCAAGGTGCCCCCAATCCCTCAAGGTCCAAACCTTTGAGTTTTAAGAGTTATGTTTTAAGGTAAGGGATCCGACCCCCTCTCTTTCTTTTCAAGTGATCTCTTTTATGTCATTTCTTTTATGCTCCATGTTCTTATGTTGTAGGATGTTCTTTTATATTCATTATACTGTCCTTTTTATGTTCATATGATGATATACCCCCTCTTACTCTCATCATTTCATTTTATGAAAGTTTAAGTGGCGCCGTTAGGCTGTCGAATTTTTTTGTAACAGATTCTTTCACCCTTCTCATTTTCAAGTTCTATTTTTCTTGTCAAGACATTCAAGTTTTTTATTATTATTTTGGGGTATGATCTCTATATCTATCATACTTAACTCTTATTTTCACATTATGAGAGACCCTATTTTATCTTTTCAAATCATTTTTCTAAAGTTTACGTGATGCCGTTTGGCTGCCGAATTTTCATAAGAGAAATCTTATTTTGTCTTCCTTTCATGTTCTTCATTTCATATGGTTCATCTTTCAAATTTCATTACCATGTTCATATATCCTTCTTATCATGTCCCTCTACAGTTTTATGGGTTATTTATGAAAGTTTGACCCATGTACCCTCTCCTTTCAATGTTTTCTAAAACCCCGAAACATAGCCGTTATGCTGCGGAATTTTCGTCTCAAAATGCCTCTCTCTTTTCTCAAAATTATTTTATGTTATAAAGTGAATACTCGAAGCTCTTATTTATACAAGGTTATTCAAATATATATCAAAATGTTCTATTTTAAATTCTGGGATTTACATACATGAGACCCGCTTTCTTTTTCCGTGGGTTTAAAGTGACATTAAGATCATGTCTTTATAGCAGTTTTTAAAACGTTATGACTATGAAATGAAACCCATTTATTTTATGCTACATGGGTTATTTATGAAATGTTTGATGATTATATATATGGATCACATGATAATAAAGGCAAATTTAAGGGTGCGCCCTGATAGCGCTCTAATTCATTGGGTAATGATGTAACCACTAGAGATTACAATTTTCACAATACCTTGGTGAATAACCTTGGTAATTTTCAAATGACACCTTGGGGATGAACCTTGGTGTTTTGTTCATGATTGTCTATGTTAAATTATGTAGCCAAATCTTCAAGTTATGAATAATGTTATTTTTATTATGATATATCTCATGATTTCTTTCTCATGCCATAAAGTTATTTTCATGACCTTATTGTAGTATCTCAAGTTCACATGTAAAATGTTTCTATTGTTTCCCTTACTGGGCCTTCTGCTCACCCTTTCTTTTGATGTATGTCCCCAGGTTATGATATGCAGTAATGAACCTAGGAAGAACTTAAGGAGAAGCCTTTCAAGTTTTTAAGAAGAATGCTTTATGTTGTTTTCATATATTAGGTTCATGGTTTCCAAGACACTAAACCTTAAAGATCCTCAGTTTTGTGTAATGTAATGAATGTTTATGTTATAAAAAGACGGGATTCTATAGTTGGTATCAAAGGATGGTTTAGTTATTTGTTGAAATAAGGATATAAAAACTTTATGAAGAACCCTATAGAAAATTTTAAATATAGGAAAACTTCCTGGTATTTTGGTAAGTATCGAGTAAGTGGTTTATCAAAAAAATACATCCATGTCTGGATACGAGCAGGTAGAGGCAGCTCTGGCATAGATGTACATAGGGGTAAAACCCGAAAACACCGCTTTGAGCTAGAATCGAATGGGAACTGGTGCACTATAACGGGCCTTGCTGCACTCTTGGTTACGACACTCCCGGGAGATATGTTTGGTTAATCACAAGCTTTTTATGAATCATTATGAAGGAAATATAGAGAAGTGTAATTGTATAAGCATGAAGTCTTAGTTAAAAGATTCATAAATGAAAAAAGTTTCTCACTAAGGTTTTATTCTTTTATAAAATGGTGGGCAATAGGAGGAATCATGCAGATGGTGACCGCAATGCACCTTGTGCTGACGGCCCTCCGATGGAAGCCGGAATGGAAAAATTCATGCGAATGATGAACCAACTGACTCAAGTTATGAGTAATAACTTGAATCAAGCTGAGAGGCCGATCTCACCATGAAGGGAACAAATTTCTGTTGAGTCCTTTATGCGTCAAAGACCACCAACATTGAGTGGATCTACTGACCCATTGGTTACGGAACAGTGGATAAGCTCCATTGAAATGATCTTTTATGTACTTCATTGTTCGGAACAAGAAAAAGTAACCCTTGCTATTTACCGCCTAGAGGGAGAAGCTGATCAGTGGTGGTCACTGATCAAAAACATGAAGCCACAAGGAGAGATGGAAGCTATGGAGTGGGAAGAGTTCCAGGGAATATTCTTTAATAAGTATTTCCCTCGTTCGATGAGAACGAGAATGGAGAAAGAATTTATTGAGCTGAAGCAGAAGGAAAATGAATCAGTTGGAACCTTCGAGATAAACTTCACAAGGCTTTCCCATTATATCTCAAGCTTTGTCATGGAACCTAATGGGAAGGTTGATAGATTCTTTGGTGGACTACAACCTCATCTGTGGAAGAATCTAGCCAACAGGGACTATGATAGCTATGAAGAAATAGTTCGAAGTGCTATGATAGTTGAGCTATAGTTTGGTGAGCCACAGTGGTCTCATAAATCAAATGAAAAGAGAGATCGTTAGAGCCCAATTTAGGGAAGTATTTTGATTAGGGAAGAGGTGGAAAGCATATGGAACATGCCACATGCAATAAATTTGGGAAGAAGCATTCAGGGAACTGCTTGATCGGTAGTGGTAAGTGCTAGAGGTGTGGAAGAGAAGGCCATATTTCTCGGAATTGTCGTAGTGATGTGAAACCTCAACTTCCCAACACTAACGACAGAGGAAAGATGGTTCTGGCCCTACCCGAAGTCACATGCTTCAAGTGTGGACAACTTGGCCACTTTGCTAATCAATGTCCAAATCTGAGGGCGGTGGAGGGGAATCACTATCAACCTCAGCAGAGGAGAAGGGGTCAAGGTCATGCTTTCGCTATCACAACAACTGATGTTGAAGTTACGAACGATGTGGTAGTAGGTACTCTTGTTGTCCTCTCAAAACTAGCAAGTACTTTATTTCATTCTGGTTCTATGCATTCCGTTATTTCCTTGAAGTTTGCAAGGAATATAGAATCAATCCCCGAACTTCTAGAGGTAGAGTTGTCAGTCAAAACTCCAAGTGGGATTATCCTTGCATCAACAGTATTTAGAGACTATAGTGTCTACTTTGGTGAGCACAATCTTATCGCAAATCTAGTATTCATTCCCATGAAGGAATTCGACATTATACTAGGGATGGACTAGCTCTCGATGTATAATAATAAGATCAAATGCAGAAGTAAGGAAATATCAGTAGTCTTGAATAAACGACCTACAGTTATCTTACAAGGAGAGACATCCCAAACTGATCCTTATCTAGAATCACCTCATATAGCTTTATTTATGGAGTTAATCGGTGTTGATGAGGAAGGAAAAGGGAGCATACAAATAGAAGACGTTCCGATTGTTCTAGAATACATGGATGTATTTCCCGAGGAGTTACTTGGACCTCCCCCACAAGGAGAGGTAGAGTTCTCCAATGAACTCGTACCTGGATCACAACCGATATCAAAGACTCTGTATAGAATGGAAAATGTGGAGCTAGAAGAGTTAAAGAAACAACTCCAAGACTTGTTGGAGAATGGGTTTATCCGACCGAGTGTGTCTCCTTGGGGAGCACCAGTTCTCTTTGTGAAGAAGAAGGATGGATCAATGCGGCTATGCATTGATTATAGAGAACTGAATGGGATCACAGTGAAGAACAGATACCCTCTTCCAAGAATTGATGATTTATTTGACCAACTTCGTGGGGCTCAATTCTTCTCCAAGATTGACCTTCGATCTGGTTATCATCAACTGAGGGTGAAGAAGGAAGATATTCCAGAGACTGCCTTCCAATCAAGATATGGGCATTATGAGTTTACTGTTATGCCCTTCGGATTGACTAATTCTCCTCATATTTTCATGGATTTGATGAATAGAGTCTTTAAGGACTACCTTGATAACTTTGTGGTAGTTTTTATTGATGATATTTTGATATATTCAAAAAGTCTTGAGGAGCATGAAGATCATCTAAGGGTTATTTTGAAAACTCTGCGGAAGGAGAGGCTCTTTGGAAAGTTCATCAAGTGTGAGTTTTGGTTACAACAAGTGGCTTTCTTGGGGAAGATCGTAAACAATGAAGGAATCTCGATTGACCCTGCAAAGACAATGGTTGTGGAGGAGTGTCCTCAACCCACAATAGTAACTGAGATTCGTAGTTTCCTTGGTTTAGTGGGACATTATAGGAGGTTTGTGAAAAACTTTTCATGACTTTCTAACCCACTAACCAAGTTGACTTGAAAAGGGGTTAAGTTCATCTGGACAAAGGAGTGCGAGGAATGATTCCAAGAGCTGAAGAAGAGATTGGTTACTACACCTGTGTTAACACTAACCTCTATTGGAGAAGGATTCGTTATTTTTAGCGATGCATCTCTAAAAGGGATTGGGTGTGTCCTCATGCAAAATGACAAGGTAATTGCTTATGCATCTCGACAGTTGAAGATTCATGAGTAGAATTATCCTACGCATGATCTAGAGCTAGCGGTAGTTGTTTTTGCTCTAAAGATATGGAGGCACTATCTTTATGGGGAGAAATGTGATATATACACTGACCACTAAAGTCTAAAGTATATTTTCACACAGAAAGAATTGAACATGAGACAAAGGAGATGGTTGGAGCTTATTAAAGACTATGATTGTTCAATTCATTATCACCCTGGAAGAGAAAACAAAGTCGCGGATGCGTTAAGTAGGAAAGACCCTGTTGTTCTGGCAACAATGAGTATCCTAGGAGATCCCTTGATTAAAGATCTAGTAAAACTGGACATGGGAATTATAAGGAAAGGGACATCATCAACCCTATCCCAAATGATTTCTCAACCTTCATTACAAGAGAAGACCAAGAAGGCTCAAAAAGATGATCCTTTGCTGCAGGAGAAGTTAGAGGCTGTAAAATATGGGAAGTTCCCTGATTTCAATATTGATCAAGAAGGTGTATTGAAATTTCGTACAAGACTATGTGTTCCATCTATTTTGGAGATAAAGAAAGAACTGATGGATGAAGCTCATAGATCTACTTTCTCTATACATCCGGGAAGCACTAAAATGTATAGAGACCTTCGTGATCATTGTTGGTGGGATAACATGAAGAGGGATATTGTTGATTACACTACAAGGTGCTTGGTGTGTCAGTAAGTAAAGGCAAAACAAGAACTTCTTAAGGGGGTATTACAACTGCTACCCATACCAGTATGTAAGTGGGATAATATCACTATGAACTTTGTAACTGGTCTCGCAAAAACATCCAAAGGAAACAATGTGATAGGGGTTATTGTGGACCGTCTCACCAAGACCGCCCATTTTATATCTATTCAGGAAGAATTCTATCTGGATCAACTTGCCAAGATATACGTAAAGGAAGTGGTAAGGCAGCATAGGGTACCACTATCCATTGTGTCTGATCGTGATCCAATATTCACATAATAATTCAGGAGAAGTCTTCAACATGCTTTGAATACTAAATTGAATTTTAGTACGACCTATCATCCTCAAAATAATGTCCAATCTGAAAGGACTATTCAGACACTCGAAGACATGGTGAGATTATGCTCAATGAAATTTAAAGGTGGATGGGATCAACACCTCCCATTAGTGGAGTTCTCCTATAACAACAGCTTCCATTCGAGTATTTAGATGGCACCCTATGAAGCTCTGTATGGAAAGCGATGTAGAACTCATACTTGTTGGGATGAAACTGGCGAGAGAAAGCTTCTTGGGCCTGATATTGTGCAAGAGATGACAGAACAGGTCCATGCCATCCAACAACACATAAAGGTTGCTCAGAGTTGGCAGAAGAGCTATGCTGACAATCGTCGAAGAGACTTGGAGTTTGGTGTTGGCGACAAAGTATTCTTTCGATTTTCACCATGGAAGAGAGTCATGCGGTTTGGGGAGAAAGGGAAGCTCATCCCTAGGTACATTGGCCCCTATGAAATCCTTGATCGCATAGGAGTAGTGGCCTATCGTCTAGCACTTCCACCAAACCTAGCTCAAGTTCACAATGTCTTCCATGTATCTCTCTTGAGGAAGTACATACCCGACCCTTCACATGTACTGAACCCAGAGGTGGTACAACTGGAACAGGACGTCTCTTATGAGGAGCGGCCAGCGGAGATCTTAGACCGTAGAGACAGGGTTCTACGAAACAAGAGTACCCACCTTGTGAAAGTGTTGTGGAGGAATCATAAATATGAAGAAGCGACATGGGATCCTGAGGAAACGTTGAAGCAAAATTACCCTCGCCTTTTCGACTAGGCCTCATGTATAAATTTCGGGGACGAAATTTCTTAAGGGGGGAAGAATGTAACGACCCAATCTTTTTGAGTAGTATATTAACTTACTCTTAATGATTTAATAGAGAGTGTACTGGTTAATGCAGAAAGAGGAGTCGATGGCTTCATCCAGTAGACTCGAACCTTATGAAGCCCACTTATCAGAGCTTGGGAAGGATATGGAATCTTTGGGCTTCGCTTTGGACCAATCCCAAGCCGAACTCCAGCGTGTCAACCTTGAACGGAAACGCCTACGGGAGAAGTTCAAGTTAGTAGAGATTACTACTAGGGCAAGGTTATCTGAGCCTCCCTCAGATTCTCTCACCATAGCACACCTTACACTTAGGTCATATGCCGGTGTTATAAGGGGCTATGTGACGAGACCCTAGATTCTTTGTGTAATCCTTTGGGATGAATGAATTGAGATTTCTTGCTTCAGTGATGTTTGTGAAATTTCCAATGTCCGGATAATTTTAGGATGTATTTATTGGTGATTTTTGAAAAAAAGGATATTTTAAAATATTTATGTAAACCCTAAATAATTAATTATGTGTAATGATTTTCAAAAAATGTTCTTCTGCAAAAGTGTTCAGTAAGGAATTTGGAGTCTAATAAGATCAACTTAATTTTTGATGAATAGTAAATTATGAATAGTGATTTTACGCTTAGGATTAGTAATGCGACCAAATGGATAAGTAATTTCACTTAAATATAGTTTTAACTTAATTTAAACACCTAGCTTAAGTAATGTGATTCAATAAAATGGGTAAATAACGGTTTCATAAATTATTAGTCAAGTATTATTTTTTTGGGGTGAATAGTGTTTTTTAATTAAAAATTAAATTAAAAATATTTAGAAAAATATTTTTATAAAATGAACTTTATTTTTGAACTCAGAGCACCGATATTATGTTATGGTAATTTTTGGGGTTTTTTCTAAAAAAATGAATTTTTGGTGAATAGTGTTTTTTATTTAAAAATTAAATTAAAAATATTTAGAAAATTATTTTTATAAAATGGAGTTCATATTTGTAATCAGAGCGTCGATATTTGGTTAAGGTTAAATTTTGGGATTTTTCTGAGAAAGATGAATTTACAGTGAATAGTAAAAAAAGCAGTTTTAGGGTTTCGGTATGTTTAATGACATCATAGTTGTGTCATGGTGATTTCATGAGATATTTTAAGGGTTGGCCGACCTAAGGTGATGAATTATTGTTTTGGGGGCCCCATGTGGCCTAACTTCATGGGAAATATCATGAGAGAGCACATGGTTTTGAGAGAAGCACTTGTGAGGTGTCCCTTGGCCATTAATGCCTTGTCCACTCACTTTCCCTATAAATACCAAGCCCTCCTCTCATCCTTTCGACTCAAAAACCATCGTCAACGAATTTCTTGTCTCCTTATCTCCCAAGGAGTCCTCCGAAGGTGCCCCCAAACCCTCAAGGTCCAAACCTTTGAGTTTTAAGAGTTACGTTTTAAGGTAAGGGATCCGACCCCCTCTCTTTCTTTTCAAGTGATCTCTTTTATGTCATTTCTTTTATGCTCAATGTTCTTATGTTGGAGGATGTTCTTTTATATTCATTATACTGTCCTTTTTATGTTAATATGATGAGAGACCCCCTCTTACTCTCATCATTTCATTTTATGAAAGTTTAAGTGGCGCCGTTAGGCTGCCGAAATTTTTGTAACGGATTCTTTCACCCTTCTCATTTTCAAGTTCTATTTTTATTGTCAAGACATTCAAGTTTTTTTTATTATGTTGGGGTATGATCTATATATCTATCATAATTAACTCTTATGTTCACATTAAGAGAGACCCTATTTTATCTTTTCAAATCATTTTTCTAAAGTTTAAGTGATGCCGTTAGGCTGCCGAATTTTCATAAGAGAAAGCTTATTTTGTCTTCCTTTCATGTTCTTCGTTTCATATGGTAAATATTTAAAATTTCATTAACATTTTCATATATTCTTCTTATTCTGTCCCTCTACTATTTTATGTGTTATTTATGAAAGTTTGACTCATGTCCCCTCTCCTTTCAATGTTTTATAAAACCCCAAAACATAGCCCTTATGCAGCAAAAGTTTCTTCTCAAAATGCATCTCTCTTTTCTCAAAATTATTTTATGTTATAAAGTGAATACTCAAAGCTCTTATTTCTACAAGGGTATTCACATATATATCACAATTTTCTATTTTAAATTCTTGGATTTACAAACATGAGACCCGCATTCCCTTTCCGTGGGTTTAAAGTGACATTAAGATCATGTCTTTAAAGCAGTTTTTAAAACGTAATGATTATGAAATGAAACCCATTTATTTTATGCTATATGGGTTATTTATGAATATTTTGATGATGATATACGTGGCTCACATGATAATGAAGACAAATTTAAGGGTGCTCCCTGATAGCGCTCCAATGCATTGGGTAATGATGTAACCACTAGAGATTAAAATTTTCACGATACCTTGGTGAATAACCTTGGTAATTTTCAAATGAAACCTTGGGGATGGACCTTGGTGATATGTTCATGATTTTCTATGTTAAATGATGTAGCCACATCTTCAAGTTATGAAAAATGTTATTTTTATTATGATATATCTCATGATTTATTTCTCATGCCATAAAGTTCTTTTCATGACCTTATTGAAGTATCTCAAGTTCACATGTAAAATGTTTCTCTTGTTTCCCTTAATGTGCCTTCTGCTCACCCTTTCTTTTGATGTATGTCCCCATGTTATGAGATGCAGTAATGAACCTAGGATGAACTTAAGGATAAGGCTTTCATGTTTTTAAGAAGAATGCTTTATGTTGTTTTCATGTATTATGTTCCTGGTTTCCAAGACACTAAACCTTAAAGATCCTCAGTTTTGTGTAATGTAATGAATGTTTATGTTATAAAAAGACGGGATTCTATAGTGGTAAAGAGGCATGGTGTTCCAGTTTCGATTGTCTCTGATAGAGATCTGAGGTTTACATCTCGTTTACGGAAATCCTTACAGCAATCCCTTGGGACACAGTTGACCGTGATTATGGCGTATCACGCTCTGACGGATGGTCAATCCGAGAGGATGATACAAACTTTGGAGGATATGTTGCAGGCTTGTGTTATGGATTTTTGTGGCTCGTGGGAGGAGAACTTTTCATTGGTTGAGTTCTCATACAATAACATTTATCATGCATCCATAAAGATGGCTCTGTTTGGAGTGTTGTATGGGAGGCCATGTCATTCTCCACTATGTTGGGTGGAAACGGGTGAGTCCTCCATGGTTGGACTGAGCCTTGTCTAGGAGACTATGAAGAAGATCAAGTTGATCAACAAGAAAATAGAGACAGCTCGGAGTCGTTAGAAATCGTATGCAGAGCATCATCGACAGCCGTTGTCGTTCTACGTGTGTGGTCATGTGTTCCTGAGGATCTCTCCTAGGTTGGGTCATCGTTGTTTTGGGAAGTAGGGAAAGTTATATCCGAGGTATATTAGACCTTTTGAGATTCTTGAGAGGGTTGGTGAGGTGGCTTATCATTTGGTTTTTACACCTAGGTTTAGTGCGGTGTACAATGTGTTTCATGTGTCACAATTGAAAAATTATCAGCCGGATCGTGACCATGTGATTCGATGGGATCATGTTGAGCTAGAACTAGATGCTTCGTTAGTGCATGTTCCAGTGCGGGTTTTGGATAAGGAAGATAAAGTCTTGTGTGGTAAAAGCATCGGTTTAGTTTGTGTTTTGTGGAAACATGGTAAGATTCAAGAGGAGATTTTGGAGCAGGAGAAATAGATAGTTGAGTAGTGGCCCGAGCTCTTTCGGCAAAGGGCGAGTTCACTACTTTCCGAGGATGGAAAGTACAAAGGTGGGGAGGATGTAGTACCCCCATTTTGAGGTATGTATCCTTTTTTATGAATTTTTTTATGTGTTTAAAGTGAATGGGATTAGTAGGGAAGAGGTTGGGAGAGTTTGTACTGGTTTTGGATGAGTTTGGAGGCCTTTAAAGGGGTGCATGTTTTGAGCACGGTTAGTGGAAACGTGCGGATTTCCCAGGAAACCCTACAGGGGAGAAAATAGGATTCAACAACCTACACACGGTTTTCCAAACCATGTGAGAAAACCGTGTGGACCCTTTCTCCCGAGGTAGTAGAGTGCGCATGATTAGCACACAATTTTCCAAACCATGCGGGCTAACCGTGTGACCACTTAAAGTTAGGGTTATAAGTTCCGAGCTCACTTGGGATTGCCTCATTTCACTCCAATCTTCCTCCCACTTGAGCCTCACTTGGGATTTTGGGTTCTCAGGGGTTGAGGGTGCTCTCCCACTCGGTTTAGAAGTGATTAAAAGGGGTTTCAAGGTGGTTTGATGGTGGTTTCTCCTGGGTAAGTCTCTCCTCTTGTTTCTCTTGTGTTTTCCTCTAGATCTACAGCCCTATCTTTCGTAGTTTTCTAGATCTACACTTTTTGTGTGTAGATCTAGGGTTGTGGTTTCCTTGGATGTTAATATTAAGGATTATGGATGTTAGGGAAAGGGTTCTAGAAAGGTTTCATTAGGGCGTTCTCTGGATTTGAGGTGCAGTTTTTTGTGGGTCATTTTCTCAGGAACCCTAATGGTAGGTGGATTCTCTCTTGACTCCACTTGGTTAGAACTAGTGGTTCTTTGTTACAATTAATTTTTGTGCTGAAAATTAATTTTGATTTGTTAAGCGAAATCAGTTGGAAATCCATTTGGGGATTTTTGGGAAAAAGGGTGTTTTATAGTGAAATGCTTTTGTTGTGGATTTTAAAATGGAGATTTTAAAATGGGATTCTATGGTTGATTTGTGAAAAATATTGATGGAAAAGGGTTTTCAATATATATGTTGTTTTATTTAAGGGTTGTTCGTCATGAAAAATGGTTTTCAATAAATGGGTGATTTATTGGATTGGATTGATATGCAATGGAATTGGTTGATTGCATGATGTTGTGACCATGGTGGGTTATATTTTTGGTTGTGATTGATTTGAATGTTGTGTAGAAGTGGTGAGAAGTACCACTACAAAAAGGGGATGGATAGTGGATGTAAGGTCCACCATCAAGGATTAGTGGACGGGATGTGCCGCTTGGTGTGAATGGGTGAACGAGTTGGACGAAAGATCTACCATTTGGTTGTTTTGGTTGTTTTGTTGTGCATTGATTTTCAAGATTGAATTGTTGTGATAATGTGTGAATAATGGAATGGTTTTTGGCTTGTTTGGTTATATTTTTCTTGGTTGCTTGGTTTGGGGGTGATGGCTTGGTAAGGGCATGTTTGGCTTTTGGAAATGGCTGCAGTTGTGATTATATTGTTTAAACTATTTTATATAAATGTGATAATGGTTTTATCCTAGTGGCATGTGTAGAGAAGTCATTTGGGGAAATCATACTGAGTTTTAGTACACACCCTCTGCTTTAACACATTGGTGTCTTTGCAGATGTTGTGTATCGTGACATGGGAAAGGGTAAGCATCTCCTTCCTTTAGTGGCACAGTGTGATCTCTTGGTGGAGCATGGAGCTTGGAGCTTGGTGTGGAGCTATGGTGGTGTCATGGCTCAAGGGGTTGTTGTTTAGTTTCAACTTTGTACTCTGATGTTGGTGGACATGGATAGTAGTTTTGGTTCTGGGTTGTATTGTGGAACAACTTTGTTGTCTTTTGGGAATATATGTTTGGGTTTGAAAGTGAATGCATCTTTAGTTGTTGGTTTGGTTGGTTTTGTCTTAATGGAAAATCATTCCCCACTATTCCTTGAAGACCTCGGCAT
Source organism: Viscum album (assembly GCA_963277665.1). Taxonomy (NCBI): domain Eukaryota; kingdom Viridiplantae; phylum Streptophyta; class Magnoliopsida; order Santalales; family Viscaceae; genus Viscum; species Viscum album. The sequence goes on along the minus strand of OY728152.1, from coordinate 344,603,070 downwards.
TTATTTCCAGCCTTTGGAACCATCAGAATATTGCGTAAGGACAAGTAACCCTAACCTCCTCCTCAAGCCAATGAGGTAGGGGCGGGGTGTAACAAGGTATCCATTTCCAATTTATTTTTCAAGTTGAAACTTTATAATTTATTGAAAAATGATCTAAACCGATGAGTGTTATTACATAATGACAAAGATAAGGGGGTGAAATGAAATATAAGCTCAAAACTATCTCAGGGATCTTCCAACCAATTGAAATGATCTACTGAGATCACCTTCACCCCGCCCATTCTATATCCACATTTAATATCATTGCAGGTTAATGTGGATAAAAAGTTGATAGATGACAATGCTCACATAGTTGATTTTGAAAAAAATATTTACAAAGAGAAAAAATCAGATTTCATTAGTCCTGAAATTGTAAATGAAATCCTCAAGTATTAATGTCTAGGATCCTTAGTTGTAAATGTATACATGAGGTATGTTTTCATGATTTGATTTTTCAAAAGCTGATATACGATGATAATTATGACTAAATACATTTCATATTTTTTGAAGGCATATATATGAAAAAAATTGAAGGTATTTACCCATGAATGAAAATTTTTACTTGTTGGTCCTCACATCACCTCTTCAAAAGAAGAAATAAATTCTGATAAAGGTGTCAAAATAATGTATTCCCTTCTCAAATCGTTTGACAACAAAATTACGGATGACATACACTTTTCCATACCAATGATGTCGGGGTAAAACTCTACAATTTAATCATATAAACTATATTTTCATTTATTTCATTACTTATTCCTTTTTTTTTTGTTTTTAGGCAGCATTGGAAGCTGATTATAGTCAATTTAGATACTCCAAAGATTTATTTTATGGATTAAATTCATGGATATGCAAAAAACCGACCATGAATGATGGAGTTTTTCCCTATGTAATACACTATATCCAGAATTTTAGAAAAAAATATCTAGTAATATAATTTATACTATATTTTAATTAGGATTCTGTTATGATAGGGCTATGCATCAATATCGTCTAGTACATGGAATGAATCTAGGGCCTAAGTACAAGAACACCTACAAGATATAAAACTAGACAATTATCTTGGTATATATAATAATATTTTACTATCCAAACACATATCAAAACAAATTACTTTTTTTATCTTTGTTTCTATAGTTTCCAAAGCAAAGAAATGGAAAGGACTGTGGTTATTATGTATGAAAATTTATAAAAGAGATCATATTTTATCAACAAACTAGTATCCCTCAAGAGGTATTTTTGAAAATAATTATGAGTTCATTTAAAATATTTATTAATACTTTGTCTATTTATATTTTTTTAATACTACCATGACTATCACAAATACTTATAATCACAAGATGATATAGATGTGTTTACAAACGAATGAGCAGTATACCTGATGGAATATTGTACGCATATAGGATGAAGGTGGATTCCTACTACTTATGTTATCCTTATATGATCATTGATATCTCCCTTGTTTACACTTATTGAGAATATATGATCACCCTTTATTATGTTTTATATCCTTTGGTTATGAAGAATGGTTTTATAAATTATTTATCTTTCTAGTAAAGCATAACATAATGAGAGACTTTTATTAACTTGTTATTTATGTTTCCATGTTTCCAAAAGAACTTTACCTAAACTATAATGGAATGGATCATTTATATTCTATATTTTGGTCATTTAGGCAGTTGTTTCTACTAATGCAGCGTGTTGGAAGAATATTGGTTATGCACCACTCACAAATTTAGTAACAAAACTAAGGATTCTTCACTACTACTGGTTAATTAGCACTTAGAATAGCATCTAATATAAACTTCCTATCCGACGTCCTCATGATTCTCTCATTCAACACCATCTCTATGATATCATCATTCATGATTCACTTTTACATATCTTCTATAATGAATTTTCTAGGTAAATGGGTGTAGGAAGATAATGTAAAGTCAACTCTGAATGATGATATCATAGAGATGGTGTTGGATGAGAGCATCATAGGGACGCCACATCAGATTTTCAGATCATATGCTATGCTAAGAGGTAGTTAACCAACAATTGTAAAGTTCACAGTGAATCATTAGTTTTGTTATAAGAATATATCTGGACCAAATAAAGCATTTGGAAACATTTAAAGGTAGTTCTATGATATAATATGTCTATTTTAATGAAAAATTATAATTAAAAATTGATTTGATTTTCATTATTCCTTGTAGGGTTCATTTATTTTAGAATATTTCTATCCATGTGACATGACTTTTCATGAAGAGAAATGACACTGTGTCTGGTCAATCACAGAGGTTATCTTGATGTTTTCATAGTAAAATCATTTTCCATAGATCTTGCATCTCAACAATTTCTAAAATAAACCCACATGATATATACATATGCATGCCCATCAAAATATGTGTGACTACTTACCTCATATTTAACCTATATAACATTAATTCCCATATCCATTCACACCTCAAATAAAAATTCTAGAAGAAGAAAAAATGAATTCTTATAAGGAAGTGAATACTAGACTGATTCCATTGGGCATATATTTTTTTAGTATTCTAAGATACTCTTGGTATTTCTTGAAATTTCCTATAGATAAGAGATTAATGGGAAATCTATTTCACAAATGACTCAAAATTTCATATCTCTACAAGAACTCTTCGGTTTTTTCTCTACTTTACATAAGCCTCTTAATGTGATCGTGTCACATAAGCTCCTTTATATGAATGCTTCATGTGAACTGATTTTTTGATCTTATCACACGATCAAATCACATAAACAAATCACATAGACAAAGTAATTCACTTGAACCATGATTCGTGTATTCTTGTCATATTTACATGATTGCATAAGGATTCAAGGGCTGGGTAATCGTATAAATATCTTAGGTTCATTTTATCAAGTAATACTATTATGGTCATGTGATCACATGACTTTGAACAAGTCATTCACTTAATATGATATTTCCAATTAGTCATGTTCCCCTTTCTTACTCAAGTCCTTTTTAACCCCAAATCATCCATTTTCATGATTAATCTAAATTTTCTATTTCTTATGATACAAGTGAAATAAAGAATTGAATCCGAAGAGGCTATAGTTATTGGACTACAATGGTCGATAGTGTGGAAGTCTAACAGTGCATAGTCATTCAGTCCACTCACGATCATCTTAAAATCTTGTTGGGAACCAATATATTGGGTTTTGAAATTTCTAATTAGTTTCCAATAAATGGGTTTGTTATTTGAAATGATACTATGGTCTCTCCACCTCATAAAGGGATCATACCTCCCTCATACATCCTTAAGAATAATAATATGTTCAGGGAGAACATCTCTTATGTGGGTAATTTCATCTCTAAAGAATAAATCTCTAATGGCTAATTTTAAAGATGATGTGGATTGATTTTAAAGGGTTCTAATAGGATTTGGATATTGAAACCCATATTTATAGATAAAAAATGTAGAATTCTATATCAAATTAGAATCTTGGGTGGTTATTTGGATGGGTTATTCGATCAGGTGTAAGATTTGGGATGAACTGGTGTTGTCCCTTCTTTATTTAGTGTACTGCCACAAAGTTTTTGGTTGAGATAAAAAAGATAAGAATTTATGAATATATTTAGGCTCACCAAACCCTTACTTGTTGCAAAAAAATTATGATGCTAAACTTATTCAGTTTATAGAGTCTATACATGAACACATTTCATTTTATTTATGGTGAGTTAGAAATCCCCATATACTCAGGATTACATGGAATATAATCCTCCCATTACGAAGCATCTCATAAATCTGGACAGAACATCCCTTGGGAAGGACCTATATCTAGGGGTTGACATTCCCTTCAAGAAATGGGTTAACTTGTTCATTAATGAGACTTCACATCAGTGTCTAAATAAGAATCTCAAGGCTTAGACATCATGATAATCCAATGGGGAAGAGGTTTATCACTATAAAATAGTTTAAGAGTGTCAATAAAATTACTAGGGATTTTCAGTCAACTCCCAGGACCATCACCTACTTCAACTAGTAAGATTATCTGCAATGTACCTAAGAGGGTACTAATTAACAATGAAAAAAGGTGGAGTTATAGTCTCCACATTAATTATGGTATAGGTGATTTCTAGTGGTATGATTATGATCTTGTTTTTTCCCATGATGGCTAAGTTATATTGCAAACTTCACCACCTCTATAGGGGTATTCCCCGTTAAGATTATTCAGCCCCTTCCAACTACAGTGGGGTTGGACGGGGCCCCACATTGGTGTATAGGAGTTACTTAATACTCACAGCATTCCAAGTTACCAGATCAGGAAATTTATATAATGTATCTATAGGGCCTGGCTAATCACACTAATGAACTAGGAGATCAAGATAAAAGTGAACCAGTATGATCAGTTTTTTATACCATACGGAGCACCAACCGGTGAAATTACCTATAATGTAAAGGGTGATCCTGTAGACTAAGACTATATTTTAACCATATGTGAGGGTGTTTTATCCACTTGGATTAACTAAATGATATTCTACGAGTGGTATGAATCATACCATATTCGGAGATATTTATGTGCATTAAGATGAAATTCCCCACTCCTCCCCACATCATTTTAGATAGGCATCCCATGGTGGCTCAAATATTTTGGATAATGTTCACCTGATAGGAAACATAGGTTTAGGTGACCTTCCCTATGGATAGTGTGGGTTTTGGCCTCTCCAACGCTTATGTTGATACATTGGTCCGATCATACCCAAATGGTCAGTTAGATCCATTGGCAATAAAGCACATAGATCTTCTAATAGTGGATGAAGAAGAGGACACATGGGATCTAGCACCATCAAAAAGATATATTCCATACAAAAAAACATATTCTAGAAGACCAACAACACTCTAGATGTCTTATTAGAAAATGGGGCACATAGATACAACACCATCAACAAGGAGGTTGCCAATGAATTTGGTAACATTGTATGGGTTTCCCATGAAAGAAGTTCCAGTCAGTGGGGGATCTGACTTAATTATGGTGGTGTTTCCCATCACATTCCAATACTGGGAAAACTATAGGAGGAATACTTTGACCATAGTGGCCTAGAGAACGTTGTGTCAAGTGGAAATAGAGCTAGAGGGATTTGGGAGTGTGATCACTCCAAAAATAATATTCTATGAACAACATCACATTGAAGTCAAATCACTTCTCTAAGAATTTAGTGTGGTGATTCATTCTATCAAAGGCCAAGTCCATTACACACCCCTAAATAAAAGAATGGTAATTCCTAGAACAATGGTTACTAGTGATGATAAGGGGGACACATATGGCTCTAGTGAAGAGGTAAGATAAGTTTTATCATCAATTGCATATATTATTTGATATTTTTAGGACTACGGTGAACTTTATCTTCTCTTGGATATTTCAAGAGTCTTGTAAAATTTGGTCACCTCTTACTTCATTAGTTTAATTTCTTAGGGACATGGTGGCCAAAGTTATTTCAAAAAGTGATTGAGTGGCTGATTATTAGGGATTTCCAAGTCAAATGGAGATCATAGATGATGTGGTTGTTTCCTATCCAAAGGAAACACCATTTGTGCCTCCATCAGTACCACCTTTGGAACCCCAGGTTATCTTTTGAGGTTCCTTCTTCTAAGAGGATTAAAAAGAGAAAGTGGGAAATTCCATACACTATGAAACCACTAAAAATCATTAGTTGTTGTAATTTGTGGAATTTGTTCCTTTTCATTACTCTAGTAGTTTATCATGGCCAATTACCTACCCATATCAAGGTTAAATATCAAGTATCATCTAGTATTATGGCCCCCTTTCTACCCAAATGTGTATTTTTTATTAAAAATTTACATTTTATTAATGAATTATTTCATATTAATGTTTAATTTATTTAATTATTATATTACAATCATAATATTTGTTTTCTTATATAGGATGCATTTTTTTCCTGTGTTCGAATGCTTTGTTCGACAACTAATACAATGGAATTTTTTTTTTGAGAGGGGATCAAAGATTAAAAAATGATGAAACATTAATGTTTTTATCTATTTGTTGCATAATTGTAATTGTAAACATATAAAACATTGTTAAAAATGTATATATAAGTGTGTTTTTTGTATTAATGATTTCAAGTAAATGAATATATCTTTGTTTGCGAAACTCTTGTGCATGCGGTTTAGTTCTTCTATTCTTTGTCTGTGTGTAGGTGTTGTTTTGTGTATCTATTTTCTGTGTAGGTGATTTTTTGTGATGTGTGTCCAGGTGCTGTCTTAGGTGTGAAGGTGTTATGTAGGTTCTAGTTTTTTAGGAAACTTGGCCTTTATATGCACTAATTAAGCCTTGATAAATTGGGACTTTATCAGTGCTCAAAATAGCGCTGATAAAGGACACCTTCATCAGCACTCAAAATAGGGTTGAAAAATATTTCGTTTATCAATGCTCAAAATAGTGCTGATAAATGGGGCCTTTATCAGGGCTCAAAATAGTGCTGTTAAAGGGAACCCCCTTAATCTTCATCGTGATTAACAACACTTTTCTATTGTTGTTAATGGTAGTTTTTTGAACTTTTAGAAGCCTTATTTGTAGTAGTGATATTATTTCCCTCATATTAAGATATTTATTTATAAAGATATATTTCATGATTTTGTGGTATGTGTATATATCACAAATAAATCCATAGAGGTAATGTATCTATATATTCACAGGAGAGATTACTACTTTCAATTATAAATGATGAGTTGGATAATAAATCTCATGGGGTTTTAATTTTCTTGATATGTCGTTCAAGAAACTGTCATTTTTAATTAGAACACATCCATGAAATTTTAGGTATGCATTGCGGTAAATTAAAAATTCTTCATTACAAGATTGAATATTCAATATAGGTGCATTCACCAATATCTTATTTAATTATTCCAAACTCTCTTCAAATTCCTTTTTCATGTGAACTTAACCCCCCTTACATGTTATCTTGGTTAATGGATTTTATAATCAAGAAATGTTTTCCAAAAAACTCTTATAGTATCCCACTAACCAATGAAAACTTTTTATTACTATTATACTGGTGGGTCTTTGCCATTTTGTAACAGACATTATCAATGAAGGGTCAACAAATATACAATCCTTAGAAAAAATATGACAAAGGAAATTTATTTTTTGAAAATAACATTCACATTTATATAATTTACCATATACCACTTTTTACTCAATACCTCAAGAAAAAATCATAAGAGTATTATTCCCCTCATAAATCATATAGTATATAAGCATTTCATCGATAAATACCACCAAAAATTGTTCAATTAAGTATTTTAATGCTCTTTTCAATAAGTATATAAACACATAGGGATAATTTTTTTTATCACAAATGGAATTATTGTGAACTCATAATAACCATACCTCATATGAAAATATGTCTTTATAATACCATTCTTTGTAAATTTTAACTGATTGTAGCCAGAGCGACTATCAATATTTAAAATGAATTGATCCCAAGAGTATGATCGAAGATGACATAAATATAAGGAAATAAATACTTTCTATTTTCTATAATTCCATTGATTTCCATATAATCAATGCATAATTTCGTTGCACTATATTGTTATTTAAAAAAGACACATGTTCTCCCCTTTGTGAACACTTGGATTAGTGAACCCTTTTTCACATATATATTGTACTTTCTTTTTAAACTCAACTAATTCCACTAGATCTATCCTACAAGGTTTCTTAGATATTATATTTTCATATGTGATAAGATCAATATAGAATTCTACCTCTTTATTATGGGGTAATCTAGGAAATTAATTAGGAAATAAATCAATATATTCTAAAAAATATGGTACCTCCTCTATTCTATGGGAAAACTTACCCACCATAGATTTTATTACATCTATATCCTCCCCAATAATTTCATTATGTTGAGCTAATAGGGGTGATTCATGATAAGATTTTTTGTAATGACTTATCTCTACAAAAGAAAAATAATTCCTTACATTCCTTTCCAATTCTAACTATTTATCACTATAATAAATTCATGATTTGTAATTATAGATCCACTAAATAACAAAGATAATATAAAAAACCAATATATGTTTTATGAATGGATTTTAAACAATATGAAACATATGCATCCTAATTTGAACTTCATGTTTTACCTTTCTTTCGCTCAATGTAGAACTTAGTGTTTTAACTAAAAAATCATTCCATATTGTAGAATGCAGTGATATAATATTATTTAAATATATATAGATATATATTAATTCATATATCCATAATAAAACAATTTTTCATCCAACTTTGAATGTATAATCATAGTAACTTCTATCACATCATTTTGAGCTTCCACTTCAGTCATTGTTATGGAAAAGGAACAACTTTGATTCATTGGGATTTTATGTTAAATACTTTATTGGCACATTGATAATTGATTAGAAAAACGCCCCATATCCTTATAGTGGAATCATTTTACATATATTTCTTACCTCTTAAATTTAAACTCATATTATTTATGTCCTTTATCTTCACACATATAAAAAATTCTCAATCCTTTTAAGTAATTTCCAGGGTGTTTCTTCCCACAGTTATTACATGTTAGAGAATACACACTTCACTTATTTTCCTTTTTCAAATTACCATCAACATTATTATCAACCATCCTCTTATTCTCTTATATCTCTTTGAAATTAAAGGATTTATGTAACTCATTCTTAGTTTTGATATAGATAATTAATATCTCTTAATACATTGAGAAATATTTAAATACAAATGATCATCTAAGACTCGGATTTAAACCATAAAACAACTGATTACATTAAAGATTTCATATATAACCCACAAAATACCATGAAAACCATGAAACATTATCCTCATACTCAACCAAAGCCTCTTATTATTTCTGTCTTTGGGTTAAGAATTTCCTTCACATCTTCAAATGATACTCTCTAAGAAAATAGTTTTCTTGAAAAATTAACCTGAATGAATTTCATTACATGGTATCAAACTCCTCCACTTCCAAAGTATTTTTCATTAGTGACAACCAATGGTCAACATAACCTCTTATATAATACAAAACCATAATGAAATTTTCCCTCTCAGATCATCCTAGTGACAAAAAATTTTTTTTGTAGAGACTTAATCCATTATTCTACCCCATAGATTATTGGTACCATGAAAAGGTGGTGGTTGATTTCTCAAAAAACAATCCAATGTAGTTGATCCTTGCAAATGAAAAATTGTTTACTCTATATAAGAAAGGTTATTTTTTATAACTTGCTTCAATTTTCCTAGAATAGCCTTAATTTGATCAACTTTAATATTAACTCCATTACTTTGATTATTTAAATATTATCACATTTTGTGTGGTTGTTGGATAAGTTTTTTATTATCCTACCATGTTCTATTATCTAAAATTAATTTTATTAGTTAATTAGTAATCTTAAAAAATGACTTATATAGTATACTATCAATAAAATTTTAGAATAATATTTAATATGTTTTTCCTAGTGGTAAAATATATGTTCTCTTAATACGATTTTATAATTATAATTCATAACATTTATACTAAACCCAGATATGATACCAAAAATAAATCCCCAACCTCATTCTCCTCGAGATGTTGGGTTATTTATTACATGAAAAATGGAGTAAAAGATATTAAATTTCATGGATAATGTATTAGTAGTCCTCATGATACTAGATAAATTACATTACAGTTTGATAATATAAAATAAAAGTCTATATTCCACAATTCTATCCTTATTGAATCATAGTATTCAACTTCACTACCAAAGAAAGTGAGGAGAAAAAGTAAATTTTGTGAGCATAAATTCTTAGTAAGGGGAAAATACAATGAAATGTAAAAAAAAGATAAATATGGCATAAGAAACCTCATGATTCTAATTGAAGACATATATAAGTGTAATCAATTGAAGAGATAAAAATTCATAATCACAGGGTTTAAAAAATAATATTAATGATGGAATTTCATATTTATTGATATCAAAATCATAACGCTAAGGCCTTATGCCCTGAAATTATACATAAAGTATAAGGGCACTCCTATTACCCTATTTTAGTTGTAACATGAGACATACCAGTGCACTAAGGGGATATATAATTATGGAACACACCCATTAAATACAATTACAATTCATTCCATCACATACAAATTGAATACATGCTATACTTGGAATAATTTTTAAATGTGATGAATATTGAAATTTATGTAACATTTTACGAATGGAACTTATCATACATGATCTTCCTATAATGAATAATAGATTATATAGGTTATAAATATATTTACCTATCCAATGAATTTATACTAATGTTTAGGTGAATTCACTCAACACATATAAGGAATAATTAGCAGTTTTTAGTTTTCAAGAAGTACCCTAAAAAATAAATATATATGAAATTGAATATAACATGTAGTAATCAAGATTAATGTTTTAAAAGTGTATAGGAAATTGTATTTTTAATGATAGGAGAAAAAAGAAACTCATAAATAATATAATACCATTAAATTTTATGTTTTTTATAAAAAAATATAATAATTATCCATAGCATATCCCATGGGAGTGTTGAACTAGGTGCATAGTAAGAGACCATTCACTGTGCACCATGACGATGACCGAGATATACATGAATTACTCTTTTTGGGGTTATTACCCCTAGATGAAACTGTTCCTAGAACACATCTACTTATAGTATCTGTATATGGATTCATTCTTTTGGGAAATAAAATTATTTTTTACTTAACTAAATTATAAGATTTTTGTATATACGAGGAGGTTTAAGCATTGTAACGACTTATGAATTGGGCATAATGTGAGTGAAATGAATGATCTCAAGGGAAAGATGTATTAGGAATGGAACATAAAATGACATAGAACGAATAATGGGATAATAAAATTTGGATTAAAAAGGGTACACTAATGGTAATATAAATAATAATTGTAATGAGAGTGGGAATAAACCCTAACTCCAGTATAGTAAAAACATACGAAGGGGTATAAAGTAAGGGGTTTGAATATTTTATCCATTGTAATAGTTCAATTGGAATATAATAACATGGTTTAATATATCATGTAACCATATAAAATTATAATTTAAAATAGATTAATAATAAGGAAATTTAAATAGGAATTGAAGAGAGAGAAATAGGAACCCTCACATCTCTTGGGTTTCTTAGCTAGTACCCAACCAAAGATCTGACTAAATTTTTCAAGAATGAAGAGAGAAATAGTAGAGATAATCATTGAGAGTGTGATGAGGAGTAAAATATTAATTGTTTTTAATAAGGATAAGAGAGTGTGGATATTTATAGGTGTGGTGAGTGAAATTACATTGAATAATTTATTAATTATTTTATTATTCCACTTTCCTTTAGTGATCCACTATGAAAATTGTGCTGCACCACTATCCTTAATTACCCACTGTATTGTTTAGTGTCAAAAATAGAAAAATTGAAATTACTTGGAGAAAATGAGTCATTCTTACAAAAATATGATGGTATATATATATATACATATTATATTTACCATATTTTAGCATATTCCACCATTATACCATATTTTACTAGATCAATAGAAAATTTTGAAATTTAATCCCTTAGATAATTTAGAAATATTTATTCCAAATATGAAATAAATTTTATAAAATTAATTATCTAATTACCTATATTTTACATTTTATGTTATAATGATATGTTTATAAAAAATAATGTATAAGAGTAAACATCCTTTTATTTTTTTTACAGTATTACACAACATAACCCCGATATACATAACCTATAATAAAACTAGTATATGAACTAAGGGTATTGTTTTCAATAGTGGTACTTACATGGGGTGGTTAGACCAATAATTATTAGGTGGTGATATCCATTAACTGGAACTTATCCCAGACATGGTTCTACTACAAATTCTCGTGTAGGAGCTCTTCTTAGGATCAGTTGAGGGAGAACCCAAATGGTGCTGCCTACTTCCCAATATCTAACTCGTTGGCCAGAAGGCCTTATTTTTTATTTTATTAGGGATAATACCCCTTTTAAGGGTTGAAAGGGAACCCGTAAATGACCTATAGGCCCAAGGCCCAAGGCCCAACATGACCTGCAATAAATGACCACAAGTCCCAAAGGCATACCATTCCCAATACATGACCCATAGGACCAACCCAATAGAGCTAATATGACAACCCTTCTTTTTATTAAACACTTAAACCTAATTTATTACATAAAATATTCACTTGATACAACATAGAATATTGCGAGGTCTAGTGTCTTTGGGGATTATGATCATTACATAACAACATAAAACATGTAATACAACTTCTTTATTGAAAACTTCCTTAACATGAGCACTAAATTCCCTCGTACTTAGCATTTCATGGGATAACCTGGGGACATGCATAAGAAAAGGGTGAGCTATAAATCCCAATAAGGGAATAAACATGGAAAAACATGAGGAATATAATACATGTTAGAAAATAGGCATATAAATAGAGAAAAATAGAAGAATAAACATAAAGGCATGATAAAGCATGATAATCATAACATGGAAATGTGGTAACAACAGTAAACATGGAATTAGCATGAGCCAAGGCTCATTGCACAAGGAGCATGAGTAAACCCTCATTCCACATGAAGCACAAGTAAACCCTCATTGCACATGAAGCATAAGTAAACCCTCGTTTTACTTGAATTAGCATGTGTAAACACCAATTGCACATGAAATATCATGATACTATACTTTACCCAATTCATTCGAGTGCTATATGGGCACACCCTTCTTAAACATTTCATTTCATACATAAGTGTGCCACATGGATCATAAAACATTGAATCATTCAACTTAATCATTTATTCCCTGATAAACGATTATGGAATACATACATGAAACTTTTTAAATAATATGTAAATGTGCATAAAGGTGAATACTCTTGATAGAGAAATGGGCATGCTATTCACTACACAATTACTTTGTCTTGGAAAAGCACGGTGCAATTTCGGCAGCATAACAACGTGAAATAAGAACTCATAAAAATGGTTGATGAGAGGGAAAGGGGGTGTCTCATCATATTTAAATGAAATGGATAGTAAGGGGGTCATATAGATACATGCCCCAACAAATTTAATTAATGTAATTTAGATTCATGATACAAAAAATTGCTTGAATGTAAATGTAGAGAGAGAAATTACTTTTGGAATTTCTGCATAGTAACAGGTGTACATAGGAGGCATTTAATGAGAGAGAAGGGGTATCCCACAGTTCAAAAATAAAGAGGGTAGTATGGTGGAAGAGATAAATCAAACACTGACATTTATAATTGAAATCAAAATGGCATAACAATTTAAAGAATATTGGACAAAAATTAGAAAAGAAGAAAAACCCTTACTTGCAAGTGTGCTTCCAAAGGCTTGAGAGAGGCTTGAGAGAGGCTTCTTGGGAGCTTGGGCACCTTGGGAGGATTCTAGAGATAGGAGGTCAGAGGTTGGACGAACATAAAAGGCTTTGATTGAGGAGGAAGTGGGAGATTGGGTGGGTTTATATAGGAAAGGTGATGAAATTCTTTATTATTTAGGTTTGAGACACCTCACAATTAGCTAATCCAACCCTTAAACAATCCCCTGTTTTTTTCCAATGGTTTTTGGAAAAGGGAAGTGTAAAATAATATTTTTTAATATCAAAGTCCGAACTTCTTAAAATAATGGGGTTTCTTATGTGGAGGTGAGTCACACTCCTGAGGAAAAAAATTTAAAAAGACAAAATGCTTAATAAGTCTTGAAGGGTACACTAATGATTTTTAAAATAAATAAAACAAACCAAAAATCACATTATTTTAACGGTGAAACATATATTGGCCGAAAATAATGTTTAAAGTATTTTATTACATCACTATTGGGTCATTATGATGTCATAAGACACATTATATATTTAAACGATATTTAATTTTTACCCAAAAATTTGACTGTCTCATAAAATTATGAAAAGTTTACCATTGGATAATTTCGACATCCTAATTCCAGAAATAATATTCATTTTATCTATATAATTTTTTTAAATATGTTAATTTTCACTTTTAAAATAAAAACCGATATTTATCGAAAATTCATGGGTTTTGACAAAAATGGCATTCAAACCTTAATAAAAATTACAATTGCATTCATAAAATTAAACGATCATTTTTATATAATAAAAATTGATTTAATAATAATAATAATAATATTTTATTAAAATATTAATTATTTCCAAAATCCATTAATTCATCAAAATAGATTTCTTAGTTGAACATTAACTAAAAATACTATTTGTGCTTTAAAAACTATTTACAAGGTAAAAATAATAAAATGAAAGTATATTCATTATTTTATACAAAAACAATGTACATAACCATAGTGCTAAGGTCTTGTTAGATAACCCCTTATAACACCCGCATAAGACTGAAGAGTAAGGTGTGCGATGGTGACTGACTCTTGGGGTGGCTCAGATAACATTGCTCGGGTGGTAATCTCTATCAACTTCCACTTCTATCATAGGTGGTCCAACTCAAGCATAAAATATTCAATCTCATCTTGGGATTGGTTAAGATCAAAGCCCAAAGGCGCAACCTCCTTTTTGAGCTCTGTCAAATGGGCTTCATATGGGGCACGTCTACTGGATGAGGCCATCGCTTCCCTTGTCTGAGTAAATTGGATTTGTTAAAGCCCTATATTTATACTAATCATGTGATCACTGTTCAATGGCTATATTATCAACGATCACAATTCTTAATAGTATTTTAAAAATAAATAAACAATAAACCAAATAAGTTGAAATTTTATATAAAAAATTTACATAAAGAGACATTTAATTAGATCAAGAGGGATTTCCATTAATGAAAGTTTGGGTCGTTATAGCTTCCCTCCCTAGCTTTTGCATCATTGTTCGCCAAGATCCCCACCTTGAATTTTTGATCGGCTAGCATTGCACCATACAAAGCTGCATGGTGCCTCGTCCTGGTGGCAATTGCCATACCCTCTCATTCTTTCAACCCGGTTAGCTCTGCTTTTGGTGACTGCTCTTGATGCTCTAATCCTTTTTCTAGCGTCGGCTCTATGTGAACTGGGCTAGTCCATGGTCTCTATAACCTAAACTCCATTGATGGCACGAATTCCATTGATATCCCGTAGGCCCTTAAGACCCATAGGCCCAAACTAGTGGCCCGAAGGCCAAAATCGGGTGAAGAGTTCTAGATGCTAGAGTGTCTAACAATAGCTACTACAGTACAACTATAGTAACCCGAAAATTCACCTCCACTAGGTTTTGAACCTGGGTCTCTTTGATGCCAAGCTGGAGCCCTTACCACTCGGGTACAAACTTGTTGGCCTACTTCCCAATATCTGATAAATGAAATTCCTAATTGAGTTTAATAGTGATAAAATCTATATTTCATCCCTTTTGTGATAATTAATATTCATCATTACACTTAATATAGATTAATCTTAAAGGTCTGTTCTTAATTGCTACACCACCAACAATCATAATTCAAAAGGGTGATATTAAATAATGTTTACATTTATCAATAGTAATATTGACCAAAAGTCATAATTACCATTTTTCATGTCGATCAATGACAATTTTAATCCTTTTATATGCAAGATAATAACTAAATCCTTTTATATCATTCTCTAAGTTCTTACACCATGTAAATTTAAATGTTTATTTTTTTATTCTTAATAAAAATGAATATCATTTACTTTATATTCATTTTTTAGTATGTTCCACCAAATTAAAAGATTATTATGTTTCCAAACATTGTTTCATACTTTGTGTTACTAGTTTTATCTTTATTTATAAATTTAATTACATAGTTTATTTATTATATCCTTATGTATTGTGATATTATAATAAATTAATAGATCACAAAATTTGAAAATTTTCTTGATAAAAGTTTTATTTTTTAATACATAACATTTGTTATTACAACATTCAGGTGAATTAATCAATTAAATTCTTCTTTTTATTATTTTATGGAGAAGCTAGTTAGTGGTCTTGTTATTCATCTTCCAGAGGAGGGAATTGCATTAATGATTTATGGTGATTATTAACATCATGTATTGTGTTGGGTATTGATTCAATGGAGGGAATTTATAACTTATAGGTCTGTGTAGTTATGTACTCCTGAATATAACTATTCCATATATGATCACGATCTTGTGGTGGTGGTGTTTTCTTTGATGTTGTGGAGGAATTACTTTATTAGTTATTTCTTATGGTCTTCATGGATAAAAAGATTATTATGTATGTAATCTCCCATCGTGGATTGAATTATATTAAATGAAGATGAAATGTGTTATTAGGGGACTATGAATTTGATATTTCATTTATAACTAGTAAAGGGAATTTTGTAGACAATTCCTTGAGTAGTAATCCACGTGGCATTGTTTTGAATGGGCATGGAGAATCTTGGAGAGTAATAAAATAATTTATTATTATGAAAATTGACATGGGATAAGTTTAAGGTAGAGGTTATGTTTATTATATAGTGGTGAATTCATCACATGTTAAAATTAGGGAGGTATCCAAGCTGTGGGATTTTGAGGAAAATGTTTGGCATGACAATGTTTCTTATAGTGATACTCATGAGGGTTGGTATGAGGATAAAAAACATTAAGTGCTATTTTGGGAGATGATTTTCATTCATTTTGTAGTGTGTCATGTGTTTCTTTTTGAATTTTATATTTCACCCTTTATAGTACATAATTGTGTGTATAATATATATCATGCTATGAGGAGTCAATTTTTTATTATTTTGTATAGAGTTTTGTTGTAGAGTTCCTATATCGGGGGTTTTTATCCAAAAGTATAAGGATGAGAATAATGTTCCTTTTGGTTTGCTTCAGCCTCTTGATGTTCCATGGTGGAAGTGGGT
The DNA here is from genome assembly GCA_963277665.1 of Viscum album. Classification (NCBI taxonomy): domain Eukaryota; kingdom Viridiplantae; phylum Streptophyta; class Magnoliopsida; order Santalales; family Viscaceae; genus Viscum; species Viscum album. The sequence continues at coordinate 344,586,144 of OY728152.1, read as the reverse complement.
GGATGTCTCGATGGACTTCATCATCGATTCTCCAAGAGATTAGGTTTGTTATGATGATATATGGATGATCATTGAATTATTGAAAAATTCATCTCAAATCTTAGTAATTAGGGAGTCAATATAAATATAGGTTTTACTATGGAAGTAACAGGAAAAGATAATGATGCCTCATGGAGTTATAAAGTTGATCATCTCCGATTTTTATCCTCATTATATCTCCAGGGTTTATATAGGCCCCCCAACATGATTTTGAATATTAGGTATTCCTTAACACCACTTTTGATATGTGATATACAGAAAGAGTATATTAATAAGACATTAAAGTATATATTTCACACACACATTCTGTATTTTTGAGGTTTGTGGGTGCATAACCTTCCAATATTGGAGTTTTTTTTAAAACCTACCACTCTACTATTGGAATGGATCCATTAGAAGCAATGTTTTTTTTGAAATTATAGATCTCTATTATATTGGACTGAGGCCATAGAGTAGGATGTTATTGGTCTAAAATTTGTGAAGATTACAATAAAGAAGGTACTAGTGATTCAAAAGAGAATAAAGGTGTAATAGGTTCATCATAATTTCTATGATGATCTTAGTAGAACTCTATATTTTGATTTCATAGATAATGTGTTCTTAAAGGAATCTTCACATAAAGTAAATCAAAGGGTTTTTCATGGGATTAATATTTATCATAGTTTTTTGAGGCATTTTATGGTCTTGGGTGTGGTTGGAGTTGTGTCATATAGGTTATCACTACCCCCATAGATGATTCAAATTCATGGAATCCTTTAAGTATAATAACTTCACTAATATATTTTTAATAATTATCACATAATTGAATATAGAGAGCTAGATGTTAAATATGGTGAAAAATTTAGTAAAGAAAATGTTAACTACCCTAAGCATATTCCATGAGAGTGTCAAACCAGGTGCATAGTAAGGCCCATTGTTATTTACTAGGGTACCCTAATTTAGTCTCGGAACACAATGAAGGAGTTATTACTCCTAGGTACATCTCTTCCAGAACCACACCCACATATAATATCCATATAGGTATATATTCCCAAGAAGAACATCATAATCTCTACCTTAACAAAATTATTGGATGTTCTTATATACTTATCCTCAAATTACACCTTAGGGTTTTCTTATCTAATCTATGTTTTCTTAAATCTAGTTCTTAAGGTTGATACTAAACTTACTCTGACCAACTATAGCACCCCGACTATAGAAGTCTTGGATCCGATGTCTGCTATCAACTACATTGTCACAATTACAGGGAGTCAAATATAGAAGGACCAAAGAGTTTAGAAGTCATGGTAAACCAGATATATATTTGAGTCTTTTATTAGAAAAATACATTAATGACATCATAATTTTCTTCTTCTTTCTAAATAAATAAATATCTTTGAGGACCACTCTAATCCATCTTATAAATCCCTACATATCATTCATAGTACACTTCTTGGATTACTTGGGAATGAAACATAATAAGTATGAGCTCAAATTCTTATTAAGGGAAAAATATTGTGGGATCAATAAATAATCAATGAGAATAGTCAATATGGAATGGTAAATTACGGAACAGACATGCAAAACAATCAATAAAAAGATTAGAAGTGTGTAAATAATATGTAAGGGTAATTAATGAAAACAAATCCCATTAAAATAAAAAGATATGTAAAAATAAGAATGAAAAAGTATGAAATAGAAACACATACAATCTAAATAACTAAAAATTAAATGTATCCATAGATATGTCGATGAGAAATCTCATGGATTAATAATAACTAAAAATAAATGAGTGGAATGTTTGATTATTGGACAAAATGTTTCCTTGGTACATGGTACCTTTACCGTAAAGACCTTTAAAAAGACAGTTTACAACATATCAGGTAAAAACCCATATAAGGTGGCTTTCCAAATGAATCATCCAATGAGACTACTGATGTATTTAGGGGATATCTATAACCAGGCCCAAATCATGATGTACTAGTCAAAATAACTCGTCATGTTGAATAATCAAAATAAAGAATATTCATTATCAAATAACTATATTAAATAAAGAATACAGAATTATGAATATTTCACAAAATAATCAAATTAAAATAAAATTAGACACTATATGTAAAATGGTGTATGGTTTATGCAATAGTAATATCCATGATAAATGATATGGATAATTAGGGTAAATTCAATGATCATAAGAGATTGAATATTTCATGGGTCTTTCAAAAATAAATCAAGTATGTGAATATAAATACCATCCTTGACTAATTCAATCAAAAACCATATAGAGGAATGATAAGGATGGTATAAATAAAACATACCCTAGGTTTAGTAAATTAAATAGTTTTTGTCATTAATAAAAGGAAATATTATAAAAAGATCTTTGAATAACATTCATGAGGAAAGTATCCTTTTGTTTTGAAAAAACATTTGAAAAATATTTTCATTGAATAACAATTTTAAAAACAATTTCTTTAAATATTATCCTTTAAAACATTAAAATTAATCTTTGAAGTAATTATGGTGGGTAAATCTCTACATGTCGTACAAGGTAAAAAGAGAATTCATTTTTCATAGTAAAAAGGTTAGAAAAATGAATCATTTGGGAAGTGAGAAGAACATTACATTTAAAACATTGATAAAATAATAAAAGGGGAAAAGTTTGTTTATCCAAAAATTTTAAAAATATTTTTTATTTTTTTAATAAAAAATTGTTTTTAGATTAAAATTGGTTCTCTAACTAAATAGATAAATGAAGTCGGGTATTCTTAAAAACATTTTATAAAATACAATGAGTACCAAAGAGTGGAAAAAAGTTAATAATAATTGAAAATGGTCATGAATACCCATATGAGAGAAAATGTAAAGGGTGTATTGAAAAATTCTCATATAATTTCTTTTAATGGAAATGAATGAATAATAAAATTATTCTTGAGGAAAATAATATTTAAACATTCCAAAGTGTCCCATACCACTTTGAAACATTTTAAATCATAAGAATCATGATGGAATAAAATTAAATGGAACATATAATATCATGAACGTAAGTAGATTCATCATATATCATTTAAAAGGGTAGTATATATTCCATATGAAAGAAACTATGTGCATAATAATAAATAAATCTCAAAGGAATGTAAATTGCGAGGAAATTCATTACCATGCATTTACTTTTAGGTGAACGTCATTTAACATCATGTATAATAAAATCATGTTAATTATTTACTTGACTGATAACCTTTTTCATGTTTTCATTACTTTTATTTAACTTTTTTACTATGTTGTATACAACTACTTCAGTAATTCTGTTTACGTCTAGTGTATAGACAAAATTCACTCTATGTGTTGAAAACAACTTTGGTAGGTCAACTATGGTCAAAAGTTAATTATATAACATATAAAGAATAATAAAAATGGAATAATTTTCATATTTATTTATCAATTATACTTTTAAAACCAATAATTAAATATGGTTATGAAAAATTAATCAATATTACAGTCATGGAGAAGGTAGGACACACATACGCATGAGTAACACTCTCATTTTTCAATGATTATTATGGAAAGAAGGTAAGTATAATTATATCACTATAGAATTATAATTATATCATAAATACCACATTATTTAATATTATTTAATTATATATATAATTATTAGGATGAAAAAGAAATTACATGATGTCAATGAGCATGTAGTCCACATATCCATGAATAATGTTATTAGTTTTTAAGTGTGTAAAAGGTTAATATTGAAAATGATATATATATATATATTCATAAATTTAATTATTCCATTAATATCATATATATGTTTTTATTTATTATATTTTTAATTATAATCATCTTTTATACATTCCATATATCATATGATTTAATCATGTCGATTTTTGGGGGAGGTTGTCCACACATCCTCAAACGATGTTATCATATTAAAAAAATGCAAACTATTAAAGATATGATTTATAAAAGGATTAAAGAAGTATAAAGAAATAATAAATACAATATATTTCATAGAAATTTTTTTTCATCATAATGGACACCATGAGAGTTGTTAAGGAAAAAATGAATAATCATCATTCCATGAGGCAGTAGTTCATCGTACACTGTAATAGTATATTCGTTACCCATTAAATGAAAGTGTGTGTAATTTTAGGAAGAACCTGTTATAAATATAAAAATATAATTATATTTAGGATACTGGTGTTATTATATGAATATGGAAGAAGAATATTTTAGGTGGTGTATAATTAAATTAAATAAAATATATTGTTGGAAAGCGTTACCTTAAAAATTGGGTAAGTCGTTTTAGTTTATACTAAAGGGATTAATTGAAATGATTTATGCAAAAATAAACGATTAAAGGTATATAATATGGTTTTTGGTAATTTAATTGAAAATATCATGGCCGAACCTAAGTGGTTTGATAGGTGTGAGTAATGGGGAGAAGTGGTGTCCTTTTATAGTGGGGGAAAAAGACTCACTTGGTATTTGAAAAAAAAGTTAGTTGTACCAATGTTTTTACCTAAAAAATGTCATAAGAAACCAAAATCATTAATGGAAGTCTATTGGATGTATTAGGGAAATAAAATTTTTGTTTTACAATTTTATATGTCATTTGGGCCCCTATGTTAAAGTTTTAGTACTTTATTAAGTTTATTTTTTCCTCAATAATTGTTATTAATTTTAATCACTTTTATTAATATTTTTGGTCAAAAAATGTTTTCCTTATTATACAATATAAATTATTCTTATTTCGATTATTCAATCCATTTTCCAAATCACAATAATATAATTGGTAGATGTTTATTTAAATTTAATCCCATAGTGGGACAACAATGCAGGTTTTTAAAATAAAAACTTCTGAAATTTTCCATTGTATTTATTATAAGTTTCAAAGTGTAATTAAATTAAATGAGGTAAATTGTATAAATTGATAGAAATATTATATAATTAAACTTTAAAACTAATTACAAGTATAATTTAACCTTATAAATAATTTATATGAAAAATCAACTTTGAACTAAAATTTAGTATTTTAAACAATTAGTTAAAAAATGAAATGTACCGAAAAATAAAAAAATTCATCCTAACATTATTATTATGTTTCTATATCAAAAATGAATTTTTTTTTTCACATATTAAATCCATAAATGTTTAAAAATTAATATTTAAAATGCATTATCCATTAAAAGTTGGTAAAACTACCTTTATAAAAATATTGGTTTTTATGTGTGAAATTGGGATTGTTCTTATATTATGCCTGTCGAACCTAATTGATGAATTTAAAAAATATTGGATCAAATATATAACATATATATTTCATTATAATTATGTAATTTTAATAATTTATATTTTTTAAGACAAAACTCCTTTAGAAGTACAAAAATAATAATATTTAATTTTATATCCAATTGGTTCTTTTTTTCATTTATCATTAATTGGTAACCAATGAATTAATTTTTTATTCATTTAAAAATATTTTTTCATAAGTTTTTTAATAAAATTAATAAGTGCTAATATAAACCCAAGGATATATCATATTATATTAAATAATAATATTTGAATAATACATTGTTATTTGTTGAAACATGGTCTTTCGTGCAACATAAGCTATCGTGGAAGGTTGCTCTTGCGTGCAATGAAAGATAACTCAGTGTTGCGTGAATTAGAAGATATAGAATATATTATATTTATTTAAAATAGTAATTATATTTTGATTTATCAGGTTAATATATTCTATATTTACACTTTTTGTTGCATGTCAAACATGCTATTGAATATAAAGTTGTAAATTAGAATTTCAGGGTGTTACATTCTCCAACCTTAATTAAATTTCATCCTTGAAATTTAAACTCGATCATGGTAATAGTTTTTGTTTTATATTTCATAAATTCAAATCCCACATTTTTAGAAGGGCTCTTAAAACATATTATAGAAAAGATATAATGGGAAGTACAAAGGTAACATGGACTAACATATAACCAGGCCTCTATGTTTGATATAATTAGTGTAAAGTAAAGATACATACTTATAATAAAAGTATACATATTTATAGAGATTGAATAAGGTCCTTAATAAAAAAAAGTGAATGATCAATATAAATTTGAGTTACTCAAAGCAATAAATTTTTAAGGATTTCCAAGTCCATTGTTCAACAAAAATTAAGGAATTAGGACCACATTTTATTTCTTAGTAATTTTCCTAATGTTGGGTAATTCTTTTACTGGCTAAGAATATAAGGAAATATTTCTAATTGATAGGTTTCAATTTCATATGACCAATCCTAACTTTTTGTTGTTCTGTGATGAAATTCGATTTCAGCCCTTTCCTCTGATAACTTAATTACCAATAATGAATATTTTGATTCCTAGAGCACTAAAAGAAACTTTTTAAGTGACCTAAAGGCCTATAAAAGAGAGACAAGTCTAACTATTTATCCTAAATATCTTCCAAAACCAATATGGTTAATATATTAATATATAATCCTCAAAAGTGATATTACAGTTTCATCATTAACATTTATTCATCAATATGTTTAACTTAAAACATTAAGAAATTAACTAAGACATTGTATAAGATAGTTATTGTTGTGAAACACTTATCATCTTTCGGGCTTGGGTTCAAGACCCATAGCTTAGTAGGATTTGATTTGTTTTCACCCAGATTATAATTTTTACTTTTCTAAAACTGAATTAATATAATATCCAAAATAAATTTTATAGATATCCTTGAAAAAAGTCTAATCACTAAATATATTTTTAAATAATGTTTTCAATTCAGCCGTAATAAATAAATACTTCATCCATTTTATTTTAACATAGTTCCTTCTCTGATCTAATTTTTATCCATAATATCATCGTAGGATCTCTCAATCATGACACCTTATCTTGAATCTAAAACACCTTAGGTTCTACCTAGGTTATTCATTTTCAAAAAACATCATTATAAAATATAAATAAAATGTAAATTATCATAAGAATATCCCTCGAGAGTGTCAAACTAGGTGCGTAGTAAAGAACATTATTGTGTGCTAGGTTACCCAAGGTCAGGATCATAACATCTAGTTGATAATATTACACCTAGGTACATTTGTGCTAGAACCACGTCCAATTGTAGTATCAAAAAATGGATGTATTTCTAAGAATACCCACAAAATATGAACATTATAAAAATTATAGGATATTCTTATATACTTATCCTTAAATTATTCCTTTGGGTTATGTTATCCACTCTATTTTTTCATAAATCTTGTTCCCATGGTTTCTACAAAACTTCCTATAATACCAACTATAACGCCTCAACCATAGAAATACCAGAGTTGGTGTCTGCTATCAATAACAATGGAATGATTACAAGGAATAAAATCCCAAAGAACCTAATAGTTTATTAGTCTTCATAAACTAGATACATAAATGAGTCTTATCTTCCAAAAAAATACATTAATTACAAAATAATTTTTTCTTCTTTTGAAAAAAATTAATAACATCAAGGATAACACTAATACATATAGTAAATCATTACATATTTTTCATAGTATATTTCTTCGATTCATGGGGAAATAAATATAATAATGGTGATATAAAATTTTTACTAAGGTATAAATATAGTAGAATCAATACATATTCAATAAGAATAGTCAATATGGAAAGGTAAATAATTGAACACAAATTCCATGTAATAAAAAAGTGAATGAGAGTGCGAAAACAATAGGGAATGTTAATAACTGAAAATACATGTCATTAAAATAACTAAATAAGGAAAAATAAAATTGGAAAGGTAAAAAACTAAAACACATGCTACATAAATAACTGAAAATGAATATATCCATAGATATGCCAATGAAAAATATCTTGGATAAATAATAACTTTAACTAAATGACGGAAATTCTTGATTATTGGACACCATGTTTCCTAGGTACATGGTTCCTTTTCTATCAAGACCTTTCACCAGAATGTTTATAATATATCAGGTAAATAACAATCTAAGGCGACTATCCAAATGAATCATCCCATAAGACTATTTATGTTTTGAAGGGATATCTATAACAAGGACCCACACATATCATACCAGTCCAAAACATTTCTTATATTGAATAATCGAAACAAATAATATGCCCTATCCAATAACAGTATTGAATAAAGAATAAAGAATTATAAAAATTTCCCTAAATAATCCAATAACTATCAAAGTAGAAACTTAATGTAAAATGGTATATGGTTTATGCAATAGTAATATTCATAAAAAATGCTATTGATAATTAGGGTTAATTGAATGATCATTGGAGATTGAATATTTCAATGGGATTTAAAAAATAAATCATGGATGTGAATAAAAAACTATCCTTGACCAAATCAATCAAAAACCACATTGAGGAAGGATAAGGATGGTATCAATACAATATAACCCATTATGAGTAAAATAAAGGTTTTTTTCATTGATTAATGTAAATATTATAAAAATATAATTTAAAAATATTTTTGAGGAAAATTTCCTTTTGTTTTGAAAAACCATTTCATTGAACATCAAATTTTTTAAAAAAAATCCTTAAAAAGTAACCATTTAAACATGCAATGGAATTTTTGACAAAATGATGATGAGTAAATGTATATTGATCGTATAATATAAAAAGATAATTCCTTTTATATGGTAAAAATGTTAGACAAATGCCATGTTTGGAAAGATATAATAAGATTACATTGAAAAAATGGTAAAATAAATAAAGGGTGAAAATGTATTTACCAAATAATTGTAAAATTTTTTTTGAAAGCATTTTATTAAAACATTGCTTTTAAAAGAAAACAGGTTCTCTAACTAAAGAGAGAAATGTAGTCAGGTTTTTTTAAAAACATTATCTAAAACACTTTGAGTAACAAAGATTAGTAAAATAGTAATAATACTTTAAAAAGGACATGAATACCCCTTGGAGAGAAAAATTAATGGGTTTATTAAAAATTGGTCATACAATTTCCATGAATGGAAATGAATGATTAATAAAATTATTTTTGAGGAAAATTATCTTTAAACATTTCAAAGTGTCCCATACCACTTTGAAACATTTTAAATCCTAAGAATAATGAAGGAATAAAATTAAATAAATGTTATAATATCATGAGAGTGAGGATATTCGTAATATATCATGTAAAATGGAAACTATATGAAATAAACTAGGCATATAACATAAACTAAGTCTCAGTGGAATGTAAATTGAGACAAAATCCCTAACATCGTGTTTCCATTCGGGTGAAAATCCTTTAAAATATTGTATAATAAATGTAGTTTAACAATTTAATTTCTTTATAAAATTTTCTCATTCTTATAATAAATTTTATTTCACTTTTCTCTATATTGTATTCAACTACTTAAACAATCCTATTTATGTCGGGTGTATAGACCAAATTCGATTTATGTGTTGACGACAACTTTGGTTGGTCAACTTTGGTCAAATGTGTCATTATATAACATCAAAATAATAATAATAATTAAATAATTATCATATATATACATCAATTATACTTTTAAAACCAATCATTAAATATGGTTATGGAAAATGAATCAACTTTATAATCATGGAGACGGTAGGCCGTACGTACGCATGAGTAATGTTCTTATTTTCAATATTCATTTTGGAAAGAAGGTAACTAGAATATTATCTTTAAAGAATGATAATTTTATCAAAAATAATATATTATTTAATCATATATAATTATATATATAATTCTTGAAATGGAATGAGAATCACATCATGCCGAGGAGGAGGTATTCCACACGTCCACGAATAATGTTATCCCTTTTTAAGTGTGTAAAAGGGTAATAAAGAAAATGATATATATATATATATATATATATATTTAGAAATTTAATAATTTATTAAATATCATATATTTTTTTTTTATGTCTAATATGCTTAATTATAATAATCTTTTATACATTCCATGTATCGTGTGAATGAATCACATCTCTTTGAGGGGGCGATAGTCCACACTTTCTCAAATGATGTTAACGTATTAACACAAAATGGAAAGTATTAAAGGTATGTGTTATAAAAGTATTAAATAAATGTAAATATGTAATACATGTCATATATAAATATACTTTCCATTATAATGGTAAATATGAGAGGTTTTAAGGGAAAAATGAACAATCATCATTTTATGATGTTGTTGTTCACTGTAAACAAAAACATTATGCTTGTTCCCATTTGATGGAATTGTGTGTAAGTGTAGGTAGAAAAAATAATATAAAAAAATATCAGTATATTGGGGATAATTATTTTTAATTATATTAACTTGGAAGAAAAATATTTTAGGTTTTGGTAAAGTAAATTAAAGAAAAACGTTTGTTGGAAAGCATTACCTTAAAAACCAGGTAACACTTTTTGGTTTACAACAAAAGGATTCATTAGAAGGATTTATTCCAAAGTTAAAGCTTCATAGTAGAGGGGAGGGATGTTGGGAAGTTAATTGGGAATATATTTTCTGAAAATTATTTGTTTTATTCGTTCGAGTAATGGGGATAAGTGGTGGCCTTTATAGTAGAGGAAAAGAACTCACATGGAATTTTAATAACAAGTTTGGTGTACCCACATTTTTACTTATCCAAAGTCATAAAAAACCAACAAAAATAAATAATTTAAGGTAAATGAATGAATTATGTCATGAAAATTGGTGATGGAAAAGATTATAGGTCATTTGGTTCCCTGGGATAAAGGTTTAGTCCATTATTAAGCTTAATTCTGCCTTAATAATTGTATTAAATTTTAATCACATTCACTATAATTTTTTGTAAAAAAAGTTGTTATTGTTATAAATTGTAAATTATTCCAACTCAAAATATGAAATCAATTTTTTCAAACTCAAATCATAGAATTGGTAGAAGTGGATTTAAATTGAATCCCGTAGGCGGGGCGATAATGCGTGTTTTTAAAGTAAAAACGTCCAAACGTTTTCATGGTTTTAATAATAAATGTTGAATTAAAATTTATTAAAATGATATAAATTGTATTAATTAATAAAAATATTATATAATTAAACATTCAGATAAATTAAAATTAAAATTTATCCTTATAAATAAATTATATTAAAATTCAGTTTTGAACTAAAATTCCGTATTTTTAACTATTCATTAAAAAATGGAATATTTCATAAAAATATTAAAAATTTATCCTAACATAATTATATATATATATTTATATTTAAAATATAAATTTTATTTTGGAATATTAAAACAATAATATTGTCAAAATGCATATTTAAAATAGGTTCACCATTAAAATGTAGTAAAATTGCCTTTATAAAATTATACGGTTTAATGTGTGAAATTAGGTTTGTTCTTATATTATGAAAATAAAAACTAATCGATGAATATAAAAATTATTTTATTGAATACATAAAATTTAAATTTCATTAAAATCATGAAATAATTTAAATTTATTATGTTTTTAAGAAAAAACTCTATTGGGAGAATAAAAATAAAAATATTTCTTTTTTACTATCTAATTGGTTCTTATTTTTGTTTCTAATTAATTGGTAACTAATGAATTAATTTTATATTTATGAAAACCATATATTTTCTTATGCTAGTTAATAGTATTCATAATCAGTGACATACCATCTAGGTTATATCATATTATATTAAATAATAATATTTTAATAATACATTATTATTTGGCGAAACTGAGTCTTTTGTGTAACACAAGCTATCATGGACGGTCACTCTTGTGTGTAAAAAAAGCCACATAAGTGTTTTGTGCATTAAAAGATATATAATATATTACATTCATTTATGACAGTAATTATATTTAAATGTATCAAGCTAATAAATTCCCTATTTACAGTTAGTCTTGCATGGCATACAGGCTATTGAATATACTGTTTTATTCTATAATTTCGGTGTGTTACAACTACAAAATAAAATGTAAGATAAAAATTATAGTTCACCAATACCATTAATAATACCTAAAAAAAATTAAAGTCACTATTCCTCAAATTAAATTTCAATATACTAAAATAATGGGTTGTTTTCAAATAAATTTTTTTCAAAAATATCCTTAATCTTGATACATTCCTACCCTAAATGTCTTCAAATGGGGTGTCAATGATTTTGAACTTATGATGAAGATGAAACTCATAAAAACATTATGGTATCCATAAATATTAAGTTAATGAACACATATACGTGTCAAAAATATGACACAATCCTCAGATGTTTCATGACTTTTAAAACCATAATACCATTGGTAAAATACTTATACTATTTAATTCTTGAATCTAAATAAATAAATAATTAAACTATTTTATTTCAAAAAAGGTCCTCCCATGGTCTTGGGGGTAACATTTATAATGTTCGAATTGACTTTTTTAATTCTAGGGTTCCCTATACTTAAGACAATGAACTATAAATAGATCACTAGGATGTAATTTAGTTCTATCCATCAAACACTTCATTTTTCCTCAACAATTCATTTCTTTACTCCCTTATTTTCTACAAATAAAACATTTTCCAATTCTTATGAGAAAATTTTTTGGGTTTCACTTTCTGCATTTCAAACATGAATAATATTGACCCTTTTTTCCTCTATAGTCTCCACCACACAGTCTCATAAAAAACTACTTCATTATATTCTTTGGTGAGTCCAATAGCTGGTAAGGTTATATGATTTTAATATTATTCTTGGATAATTGATTAGGATTAATCATGATATCTTTCACGCTTTCCATAATCCCATTTGGTTTCTAATATTCACCACATTTTACATTATATTAAATATTAACATGATTTATTTAGGTTCTATCCATTGACTAAAACCAAAAAAACCATAGTGTGAGCAACAATAATCATAGTGGGAAAACCATAAAATCACGAATAATCATTTATTGTATATCTAAATCATGACACCTTATTTTCAATATATGAGAAATTAGGTTTAAACTAACTTATTCATTGTTATAAACTATCAAAATATTTCATAATGATTTGTATATAAATGTGAATTATCCTAAGCATATATCCCAAGAGTGTCAAAATAGGTGTGTAGTAAGGCTTGTTTACATACCCAAGGTGATGATTAAGTCCAGACCAAAGCACCCTTTTAGATTTATTACCCCTAGTTATCACTATGCCAAAATAAAACCCACTTGTAATATTCATACAGATATTTATTCCTAGGAAAACCCATATATTCTATTCCTTACAAAACTTTAGGATATTCTTCTATAATTATCCTTAAAAGTCAATCATAGCGTCATGTTCTCTAATCAGTGATTTCATTAATATAGTTCTTAAGGATTCTACTAATGTTCCTCTGATACCAACTATAATTACCCCGTGCCCTATATCATAGTGCTAGTTTCTATGTTTTTACATTGGAATATGATACAACAAATCACATCCCAAAAAGATGAATTGTTTAATTATCTTGAAAAAATAGATACATAAATGATTCCTATATTAAATTTTAATAAAAAAATTTCAAAATATTTTTTTATAGAATTTAATTATTACCTATAGAATATACATTCATAATATTTTTAGTATACTTCCTAGATTTCCGGGAAAGGAGTCAAAATAAGGGAGAGCTCAAATTATCAGTAAGAGTTGTGTAAAAAAGAAGCTATCATGAGTAAATAAACCATGATTAATAAGGAATAATCAATATTGAATGGTAAATATTTTAACACCCACACCATTAATCAAATAATTGGCTAATATTATTAGATAAGGCATAATAAACATTTAAAGGTAAATATTTGAAAACACTTGTTATTTATCAATTAACTGTGAATAAAATTATTCTAGTAATAATATTATTGAGAAAATATCATGGTGATAATAATTGAATTATTATTTATGTGAATGATTAATTTTTGGATGTCATGATCTCAGACATCATGATACCTATATTTTTAAGAACATTCATAAGATATTTTACAACTGACGTGTATGTATACACTAGAATCCTATTTAACCGAGGCTAGCCAACTGATTGGTCTCATTAGACTAATAATTCATAGAGGGGATATCTATAATTTAACCCCTCCAATAATTATATTTCTAAATAATACTACATATATATAATAATTTTTTTAATTTATTAATCAATATTCATTATCATAAAATACTTATATTGAGTAAATTAGACAGATTTATCAATATTTCCTCAGTTAATCAGATAACTATCAATGTAAACACCATTTATTAAAATGATGTATAGTTTAGGTAATAATCATATAAATCGTAATTTTTTTAAATGTAATATAAATTCATTTTCTAATGAAAAACGGTCAGAATAGATTACCTGTTTCAAGATAAGGTAAAGAGTTATAACAAAAAGTGAGATTATACATTAATTTTTTACCTCTTTAGTAACATTTAAATTGGAACCCCTTGAAGAATAAAATTGAAACAAAATAATAATAATTATAAATAAATAGGTATTCATGTTAAATACTTAAAAGGGATAGTATATACACTGCATAAAATTTAAAATGTTCATATCAACAAATATTTCTCAATGAAATCAAAATTGGGATGAAATCCATTACAATGATCACAATGTTGAAGTGAGAATTAATAAATGAATTAATTATGTGTATCAAATGTAAATAAAAATAAAATAAGTGTAAAATAAATATAATATATTCCAAATTCAGTACACACATAATCTAATAATATCAAATTCAATGAAGAAGTAATATAACCCAATGAAAAGAAATTGAGTTATGAAATTATTTACCCCTCAGTAATATTCACGTCAAATCCACTTGGATGAAATAATTAAAATTTTGAACATAAAATTCTATCAGATATTATGGACTCATGATATTATTTGTAAACAAAAAAGAATGTATAGTATATAAAATAAATTAGGTTCACAATAATAAAATATGCCTCAATGAAGTGAAATTGAGATGAAGTCCCTTGCTTCATGCTTTCTTTTGGATAAACCGGATTTAATCTCATTTATAATGGTTTTAAACTTATTATTAATTTATAATAGAATCATATTAATATTTATAATATCATATATGATACTCTTATAACATTTTACCACATGTTTCTAAAAATATTTCAATATTTTCATTGTTTTAGGTGTTAATTGGGTTTTTTATCATGTAGGTTTTGTCACGAATGTCTTAGTTATTGCTTATAGGATATAAATAAATAATCTAAATGATTAAATTTATATTATAAATATGTTATTTAATATTTTTTTTACATTTTTAGAATCATTATTGATGGTTGGACATGAAAAATGAATCGCATCACTTTGTGGAGACGGTATGACGTATACACGCACGAGTGATGACATCATTCCATTAATGTGTGAAAGGGTAAATAATTGGGTGATATATTTATCTTAAATAATATATATCATGTCTTAAATATCATATATAATAATTAAATTTACACTTATTTCTTTCTATGTAAATCATATGTGAAAAACTAATCTCACCACTTTGATAGGTTGTAGTCCACCATACATACGAGTGACGACATCATATTTTAAATAGAAAAGAAATTAGGATATTATATATGATCTTATAATTAAATAAGTTTAATAATATCATAAATATAATCAATATGTGTTAAATCTATTATTATATCTAGTCTGTAAAGGTGGTGTTGGAAAACGAATTACATCGGTTTGCGAGGTGGTAGTCCACTATACACACGATTAACAGTTTCATTTCCAATTTGAATGAAGAGGAGATTTATATTGGTAATTAAATTAACATAATAGAACCTATGTATAAGGTAAATAAATATGTTATTATATAATCATGTTTTCAAAACATTTGAAGGAGGTTGAAGAAGAAAGAAATGATCGTTTAAGAATGTTAGCTCTTTTTTCGAACAACTTCTTTTGGTTTAACCCAAAATCCTTCCTAGATTGGATTTATAATAAAAAATGGGTCTTAGATATTTTTAGTGGATAAATTAAGTGTTTTTTAGGAATTATAAAATCTGAATGATTTTGGAAGTGTGAATAGGGTAGAGAGGGGTGACCTTTTATAAGTGGGTGAGAGGACAAACCTGATGTATTAGAAAAGAATCAATTAAAACATTTTTTGTATCATTAAAAATGCCAAAAAAAATTAATAATTAACTAAATATATATGTGATAGGGTATCAATATTTCTAAAAATGGGTGTTTCAAAAGTTTTTTAGTTATTTATACCCATATCATTTTAGTTTAACAGCCGATAAACCCGTTTTCACCTTAACAATGATAACTGTTTTTCACCATATTTACAATTGATTATTGTAAAAAATTAAACTCAAATTATTATACAATATAAATTATATTTATTCTAAAGATGTAATGAATTTTTTAAAATTAAGTTAACTAAAGTGGAAGAATCCAACTTAAAATTATATCCGCAAAACTAATGAAAAATTATATTTTTGAGGAGAAAATTCTCATAAGCTTAGAAGGTTTTAATATAAAAATTCTGTATAAAGTTGATTAAAATAACGTGAATTAGTTAAATTTTAATATAATTTTACTAATTTAATATTAAAAAATTTAAAATATAAATAAAGTTTGTAAATTATTCAACCAAAAAAGAGATTTTCCATAAAAACTATTATTTTCACTATTTCGCAAAAAAATGAAACTTTTTAGAAAAATACAAATAATTCACCCTAATATTATATTGACATGAATATTTCAAAAAATATGGGTACTTTTTCCAAATAAATATTCTTAAAATGTAAAATTTTAATTTTAAATATTTGTGTAAAGTGTAACTAAAATGTTTTTTAGAAAAATTTAGTTTTTTTGAAACAATTTTTTTAAATGATTATTATTTTATTTATGGTAAATAGAAAACCATTGAACATGTGTAAACTATATATTTACATAAATTAGTGATTAATATTCAAACTAGATAACATAAACGCTAGGTTATAACCACCACATTATAAATTTTAATATTTTAATAGAGTATTGTGATTCATTTAAATCAGGTGTTACATGCATTCCAAGCTGTCAAAGAGATTCATTCTTAAAAAAATGAAATTTATCATAAATTATAGAGGTGTTACGTTCAATTATGAGATCAATTTTCAAGTCATATACAATATTGAAGCAATATTTTTTCTTTTAAAATATCAATGTGTTACAAGTGTAGTAAAAATTGAATTGAATATCTTTGAGTATAAATTAAGAGATATAGTTTCCAACTAAGGCAATTTAATTTTAAAGGTATATTTCATGTTTGTGGAGTTTATGAGAAAAAATACTATTTATTATTGTATAATGTTCCAAACTTCGAGTCGAATAGAGGGCCTGAATCAGTGGAGATTCAAGATGATGTTAAGAAAGTCTAACCAAGACAAGCCCAAAAATAGAATGATTAATTTTGAAATACTTTTGATTATATTTAGAAAACATGTGGGAGTTGTTATAAGGTTGGACACACAACTAAACAATGTTTCATAATTCTATCCGAGAAATTTTATTGGAATTAAAAATCTAAATTAATCTAATAGAATATTAATAAAAAATAATCTATAGAGATTAAGTTGGCCCACAAATCAATTTCAGGTAAAGAATTAAACACTTTTTAGAGGTATCATATTGCACATGAC
This sequence comes from Viscum album, assembly GCA_963277665.1. Lineage (NCBI taxonomy): Eukaryota > Viridiplantae > Streptophyta > Magnoliopsida > Santalales > Viscaceae > Viscum > Viscum album. Next base: position 344,568,536 of record OY728152.1, on the reverse strand, counting down.
TAATAAAATGAATATCATTAATGATTTATAAAATTATTATATAGGATATTTAAGTTTCCAAAACTATGGATCACTCAATGTGAATGTATTTGGATGAATAAAAAATTATTTAAATATGTTTTAGTATAGTGTTGTTTTATTTTTTTATGGGTTAAGGCACAATATCTGGACTTTTTTTCAACCTTTTGATAATAAAAATTAACTTGAATAATGGATTTGTCATTATGATAATGAAGGATAACATAATAATCATTAAGGGATAATAAAAAGTGTAAAATTATTCCATATTTCCAATTATTTAAATAGTCACTACATTATAATGAAGGAGGTTACTGGTCTTTTTTATAATATACATGGCCATTTGGGTTAAAATAATACTGATAAACATATCAAATATAATGTGTGAGGAATCTAACAAAAATAAATCACGAAAGACTGAACAATTCTAATATGTGTTACAAAAACAATTATAATAAGAGTCACATTATAGTGTATTTTAAAACACAAGCTACACTAGAGTTGATAAACTCAGAGGTGTGTGGACCATTGATATTTAAATCAACCAATAAAGAAATAAAATTCATTAATTATATTTATTATTTTACACATATAGATTTTTTTTTTTTTTAAGTAAATCGTAAGATATTGAGTGATTAAAACACATTTAAAGTTTTACATAAAATAAAATTAGATGTAATATCATGATATTTCGATCTATTAATGTATTCAAATACATAAATTAAGAGTTCATGGATCATCTTGGGAAGAATGGGATAAGGCATAAATATAGTGATCTATACAGACCCGAACAAAACGTAGTAGATGAAAGGAATAATTAGTGTTTGGTGGGAATGTGGAGGACTATGCTATCAAATAATAGAGGCTCATTAATTTTTGAGTAAATCTATAGTTACATTTATTTTTACATTTAATAACTTGTTACACTAAACAAATTCAGTTAATATGATTTATGAAATGTTGTTTGGAAAAATATTGATTTAATGAGTATTAAAGTTTATAGTAGACCATGATATATCAAAATAAAAGGAATATATTTGAAAATTTTAATGAAATATATGATGAGAGGATTTTCATTGAATATACACCAGATTTATTAAGTTAGTAGTGTTATAATAATAATTTTTAGAAGTTAATTAATAGATATGATAATACAGTTTCATAAAGTAAAAACTCATTATAAATATCATACCTATTGATGATGATATTAAATAATCTCTTTGATAAAATATTGGAAGTCATGGGGTAGATTTTAATATAGCAGTACATTTTAGGGAATTTTCTGCTGATTTTGAAATTTCCTGTTGTGAGAAAGACCTAGAGAAAGGAGTTAATAAGTTCATAATGAATAGAAAATAAGAATTAATTGAAAAAATGGGAGAAAAAACAAGGTTATTCAGACCTAAATATTTTTTATAAATTAAAATCATAAAAACTTTCATTTATAATTTTAACTAAACAGTGTTAATAAATAATTTTAACTTTAGAATTTGAAAATATAGTGTAACACCCTATTGATTTGGGGATATACATTTTCTCTAAATTAATATTTTGTTAAATAGCTTGATCTAAACCCAACAAATAACCAAACGGTTTTTTTGAAATATTAGTTAATATAATTAATAACATTATAGGAATAATAAGACCACCAGTGAATAAAAATATATTACTCAATTTCTTACATTTAGAGGATAAATAATTTATATCTCTTAATATTGAAAAGGATTTTTCTTCCTCAAATAATTATTTCTAATTATTTTATATTTTAAAATAAAAAGATAAATTATAAAAATTTATAATATTATTATAATATATTAAATAATATTATAATATTTAATAAACTATAAATTGATTTGAAATAATATTAAAAACAAACAATGTTTAAAAACAACATTTTTTCTATAAAAGAAGTTTATAAATAAATTTTTTATTTAAATTTAAAGATGAATTTATAAAATTTATAAATCCTATTTTTTAAAATTAACTTGAATATTTAATTCATCATGTCAAAAATTATGTTAGTGTGAATTGTTGATATTTTTAAAAAATAATTGATTTTTTAGGGGAATAGTAAAAAACTATCGTTTTTGTTAATACCTCCAACTTTATGAATCATAATACAATAATGACATAAAATAATTTAGAACATTTTGTAATCTATAAATATATATTTATAAACTAATATAAGTCATTTTAAAATGCCATTTTTAATTTATATACCGATGTTGAAGATTTTGGAAACTTAAGCAACAATTAACTCTAAAAACAATTTTTATTAACTTATATTAAAAAATTTGTTTTCATCACTTTTATGAAATAAATATAAACTGATATATTTTTTATTTTGGATCAACATGTTCATATTATGTAATATGGTCAATTTTATGCTTAAAAATTAGATTATTTAGATTATGGTTAATTTGTACGATAATAGTAAAACTGTTATTTCCAAAGAATTATTTTAATTGAATTGTGAATATTTTATATAATTAAATTAATTAATTTATTTTAAAAAATTAATTTTATATAATTCATAAATTTATTAACACTCCTTAAATTGAAAATAAATACACAATATGAATAAGAATACTTAATGATAAAAATAATATTTTTTAAGAAAAATAGTTTTGGAATATATTAAATGTTTTTATTTAAATGTTATCTATTTATTATATATAAATTTAATTAGATTACATTATAAATAAATTTAGGTTCATCACAGCCAAATTTTATAAGAGGTGTCACACTCTTGATTTTACTAAACTGTAAATTCCTTAGTTAAATACTAATTACCTAGGTAAAAAAGAAAAATGGGAAAATGTAAAAATCAAGTGGCAAAAGGAATGAACCATGTTTATAAAATGTTTTACAATGCGTTTTTGGGGATTTATAGACCCTATGTCACTATAAAAATGATTATTTACCAATTTTAAGGCATTGACCTTAAATAGTGGCATCCCATTATTGAATACATAATGAGTATTTACAAAAGTGTTATTTTATTCGATTATAAAAAGGAATAAATTCCACCAATTTTCTCCACCCTTTACAAAGAATTATATGTTCCAAAAGTATTACATACTATATAATATACTGAATCCCAATTTCATAATATCCCTTATCTTTCAAAAATACCAATCTATGGTTCCTTAAGGTGTTACCCAACATAGAACATATAAACTGAGAAAAAATGTTCTCAACCAAGCTCACTTATTTATTTTAATTTTATACCCACTCAAATATTATCTATTGATTAATTTATGTTGAAATAATTATTATCAATATAAATAATTTTTATTATAACAATATAATATCACTTTTCTACCATCCTCCAAAAACCATATAAATAATAAAGACGTTATTATGCGTATGTGTGGATTACCGCCTCTATGAACGGCACATTATATTTTTTCATAATGGAATTTCATTGATAAAAAAATTTATTTAATAAAAAACATATTTATAGCAATATTAACATTATTAAATGATCATTATTTTACATTTTCTACCCCTCCCATTCTATGGAAAATGAATGTGTTGTTCGTATATGTGTAGGATACCTTCTCCATGAAATGTTGTATTTCATTTTCAATAACCAACTAAAATGGATAACATTAAACATATATGTAATGTATAAAAAGTATACTTATGACACTATTTATATTATTTAATGATAATATTGGACCTTCTAAAGTGATAGTAAAAATTAATGGTCATAGTAAATTTATCCATCCTAAATGAAGTTACCAAGGTAACTTTGTTAATTTGAGTTTATTTTCTTGAAAAGATAAGAAATTTTATAAATTTTTTGTTATAGGAATAATAAAATAAATAAATAAAATATTTAAATTTTGAAGATATTTTATAACCCTATTGACCATGTTCAATATATCAGGAATGTTTCAGAGAAATAAACCGAACTAATGTAGGTAATTTCTATAAGAAAAAACTATTTAATAAATAAATAAAATAATAATATAAATATAATGTTGATAATTAAATAAATATGGAAATTTTCATTAAGAATATTTTTAATAATATTAAATTTATTATCCAGGACACTATGAGTAGAGATATATTGAATTAGGACATGTTGTAAGGATGTTTAAATATCAATTTTTTTCCTTGATATATGATTTGTTTTCACAATATGTTTTATTTTTTTGTGGTGCATGTACTTTAAATGGATTTATTTTAATATATTATTCATGAAATATTAGGTATTTACAAATCCATCTCTTATTCTCCTCTTCAAGTGTTTTCAATTTTAAAGATAACATTGATGTAAGAGTTATTTGTCAAAATTTTCAATTCAATGAGACATGTTTGATATTGAACACCACCATTTATTTTATCTGGTATATTAAACAACCTATTTACATGAAATATATTTTATTTCATCATACTTGAATTTACATTTCATGGTAACCATATAATACTATTTTTATTCTTACATTACCATTACCATAAGGGTTTTTGTTAACACATCTATCTTCATTGATTTAAAATTATTTTTGATAAAAAAAATTATTCTAAGACTATTTTCATCAAACCTAAGGATTTGTTTTCATCCTACATTCCCTTCCACTAATGAGGAGAATTAATTATAAATGAAATATTTTACTTTTATTAATTTATCTTTCAAAAATTATATCATTATTAAGAATATTTATTGTTCACCTTAATAATGGTTTCTACTCATTTTCTATATTTTCCTTTCCTCCCAAATTTATCATTTATATATGGAAAAAATTACATGTTATCTTAGGTGACCTTTACATCTACCTTTTACTATTTTCTAAACTTTTTTTGTTATCCATTTTTTCAATGTGGTTTTCAATAAAAGTGATTTAAAAAATTAAAATGGTTTTCCTTCCATGATCATTTGAATTATTTTCCACTCCATAATGACTTGGGTTAAAAATTATTAATTTTTTCTTGTCTCTATTATTGAGTATTATAATAAAAAGTAAACTTTTTCAATTATTTTCAAATAAAATGTTCAAAACAATATATTTTTAAAGTGATTCCTAACATATTCTTTTATTAAAATGTAAAAACGTTTCCTAAAAAAACCCTTTTACAGTTTTCTTCCATTTTTCCAATTTATTACAAAAAAGGAATTAATTATCTAAAAATTACTTTTTTATAAATTACCCACTAAAATATATTACCCTATTATATGGGATTAAAAACTTTTAAATCCATTACTACTTTTTTTCTTGCATAATCTTCCACTTTTTAAAAACAAAGTTCTTCTTCTAATGCCTTTCCTATATAAACACTCTATATTTTTTCCTTTGATTAAAGGGTGTTCACATTGTCTCTATTAAATTATTTATTCAAAAAATTATTGACCAAATAGTATACCTTTTATTTATATGGTCATCATATTAATTAAAGGGTATTTACATGAGATGTTACTAAATATCTTTGTTTGGCTATTTATTTTCCATGAGTTTATCATTCTATAATTTTTTAGTTAATTGTGAATGATTAAATTTTATGACAATATTTTTAATGGATATGAATATCAATTTATTTACATGGTTTATATATTAAATGATGAATGTAACCCATTTTTCCCATGGTTTATTTATTATTTTATTAATGATTTATTTGAATTATAACACATATGTATGGATAAATGATGGATAAGGTCCCATATCACCCTCCATTGCAGTTGTTAATTGTATTCATCTCATGGTAAATGAATAAGAGGGTAAAATTTAGTTTCTATCAAGCATGGATTAATGTGTGTGACTCAATAAGGTTTTATTTTCCTATGCTATTGTTTGTTCCACATTTTTAAAGTAACCATTTTTATCATCTCATGGATCATATATATCTACTAAAGTTTTTATATTTTAACTTAATCTAAGAATAAAGTTTTTTGATCTTTCCATTGTTGGGTATGATTCTATTATTTTATTTCCATATACCTTGGATATACCAATATTTTCATCTTATACTCACTAAAGATCTTTGATTGTTAATTCTTATGTTTACCCTTACTGGGAATTTGAGCTCACCCATTATTTTGTTTCCATTTACCTAGGTTATGGAGATGAGTGCAATTTATGAAAAGCCTCTAATATATTATAGTGTGGCTAAATCATGGAGAAATGTTAAAAATTATCATATAATAAGTTTCTTATGTAGATTATCCCCAAAGAAACTCAAACATTAATTCTTGGGACTATATGCTTATTTGTGAGATATAATTCTTAAATTATGAAAATGATGTAGAATAATGATATGTTTAGTTTGGTTAATATCACCATATATTAAATATAGTGTTTAAAGAATTTATTTTGGCACCGGATATATGAATGCGGGCTTAGAGTGCTATAGTTGGAATCAGAGCATTGATTAGTTATTTTTTAGAATTAGATAATTTATTATTGAGTAATAGGATAAGAAAAAATTAGTTAAATCCCTAGGGATAAGTATAATGGATAATTATATGTATAGTTTAACATACTAATTATTTATTAAAGTATATATTGTGTGGTTTTACTAGAAATTAAACCCCTATATGGATAATAGGAATGTGATGAGAATATATAAAATATACATATATGGGTAATAACCATGAAAAGGTTGCTAGAGTATCAAATAAATCTTCACTGGGGTGTATGATGAGTGATCCTTAGACTGCACAACTGTCTTGATACACCAAGGTACATTCTTTGGTTATTTAAATTATGTTTATAATAAACTATCAATGATTCATTATATTAAGTAATTAGTTCAGGGAGTATGATATAACAAGACCAAAACAAAACTATATTTATCTGAGAGTGATTTAGGTTGAATAGAAAGTTATTGCGATGGTTTTAAAGAGTAATACATTTTCATATTGAGTTTTTGTAAGATAGTTTCTAATAATTACCTTAGGTTTTAACTTATTCATCACCAATGTTAACCCATTTTGTTTTAGTCCTTCATGAAGCATAAAGGAACCGAGTTAAAAATATATTCCTTAGACAATTCATATAATGTTTCAGTGAGAAACATAACTGAAAAAGAGTTGGGATGTGATGTCTTATGATTATGACAAACCAGCTATCAAGAATTACAATTAAAATTGAAAAATTAGTATATTTTTTAATAAAACCAAGGAATGTATGTTTGAAGTATCATATAATTTCAGTGATAAAGAAAATTAAGGAAAGAAGATTCGACTTCCTTCGTTCAAAAAACATTAGAAAAGGTACCCATGAGAATCTCTCAAAGAAAATTAAATAGGTTTTATTTGTGAAAAGGTGGGTGTAGAAGAATAAAATATCATAGAAAAATAAAGAGTTCAGTTAACATATAAATGGTTTGAATTATTTCGCTTATGTAAAAGGTAGGAAACATTAATAGAATGATATTTAAAAATGTCTAGACATGATTCATATTTTTGGTTGTAGGAATGAATTACTATGGAATAAGGCAACAATTCTTGTTTTATAAAGGTGGTTTAATGATTAAAGTGTCTAGGAATAGGAGGCCATGGAAAATTATATAGTTACATTTATCAATGATATTTTTGGGTGTTAAAAAGTTTTGAGGATTTTATGAAACATTTATGGATTTTTCATCAATAGCATTTCGTTAATTTTTTAAATATATATTACATGATATCAAAAACCCTGAAAACCTATTTTATGAAAAAGAGTATTATTGGAGAAAATTTCTAATGAACACATGAACGAGGATGGATAAATTTTAAGTCTAATACGTGCTTGAGGGAGAGTCAATGGTTGATGAATGATATAAAGGGTTGATTGATTTAGATAATGTAAGTTTGAATGTATTAGAAACCCATGGATATATAGTTAATTTTATAAAAATGTGGTTTATGATATTTTCAGTGAAGTTACCAAATTCCTTGGGATAATGGTATATATTTTATGGTGTGTTATTTTATAACTTATTTGATGACACCATTTGTGAGTCAAAGATACAATTAATTTTTTGAATCATATCATATTTATCTATGGTTTTATGTCCTTGAAATTCAGGTTATTATAGAATATATTCTTAGGGTATATACATACTTGGGTATATGAGTAATTAATGTTGAAAAAGATATGTATCTTGATCTTCCCTTATACAGTAAGGAATACAACTCATTAGAAGTTATATCCTGATTTAAAAAATATGATAATAATTTCCATAATTATATTCATTAGTAATAAAAATTTAAAATTATGAGGGAACAATTTATTTAATGTGGGGGGGATGTATCACCCTAAATATTTTTCAATAATTTTTTTTCTAATTTTATACCATGTTTGATAGCATCATCTTTACACAACACCAAACTAACATGATCCACTATATATTATAGCAATATTTTCAACAAAATTATAAGAATAATAAAACCTATAATAAATAAAAATATATTATTTAATTTATTACATTTAGAGGATAAAAAATTAAAATGACTTAATATTAAAAATGCCTTTTCTCTCTCAAGTAAACATTTTTAAGTGATGTATATTTTATCCTAATAAATTAAAATGAAAAATTTATAATAATTTTGTAACATATGAACTAATATATTAATATTTATTAAATTATAAATTTATATGAAATAATATTAATAACACAAAATGTTTTAAAACATAATTTTTCCATAAAGTATGTTTTTAATTATATTTTTTATTTTAATTTAAAATATTTAACATCCTGGACCATGTTCCACCCTATGGTACCCCAAACATGTCATTCAAATGATCTCAGGTGTGCCTCCCCATACACTAGAGGCCTTCGACTAGCTATGAGGGACTAATATTGATCATGGGGAGACTATACCCTATTTCTATTAGAGTAATACACTAAAAGAAGTAAATAAACAACAGTGGATAAATATATATAACCATATACAAAAACAATATCACAAGACGACCAAAACTAGAAATATAGAATCAAAACTAAACAATAGATATTCCATGCTAAGTATGTGCCAGTTTTCAAATAAAAATACCATTGTAAAGACACTAACAACTCCCAAGAGGGTCCCAAAACTTGTCTGGTTCCCTCATCCATGCTTCATACCCAACATAGCCATCTAACACAAGACCTTTTACATTAAAATTTCTTGCAAAAATAATTTCTATTCATTTATCAATTAGGTAGCCCAAGTAGGGTGTGAGTATAACTCATTAGGAAACCACCAACGGTGTCTAAAAATAATCTCATTAATAACATTGTATGTGACTGTATAAAGAAAAAAAATAATTAATAAAGAAAAAAAATTTCATTTATTAAATTAAACTTTATTTAAATTCCTAATACCTTGGGTACCTGAGGACACCCGAACCTCAATACCTGCTTGATCTGTTTCCAAATTCTTAACTATCCCAAAGGGAAATCACAAATCTGAATTTCCATGTTAGCGTTAATTGTCACAATTTATATGGAATTTATCAGATACATAAAACTTTTGAATCATTTAAGAATGAGTAATGTGCACTATGGGTTCTAGCCTGAGTGGTCTAAAGTGAGTAATATGAAATGAAGCATAAAATTTTATGAAATAAATGGAAAATCTCTCATGTTATTTTACCATTAAGTCTCAAAATGTATTTTCATATGAAGACTCACACAGTCTATAATAAATAATATTAGAATCTCTCACACTCTTCTTCCCTCAAGGCTCAAATAGTCATTCAACTAACAATATTAGAGCCTCACACAATCATCTTCCCTTAAGTCTCACATGGTCCTTCAACGCACAATATTAGATGCTTTCACAGTCTTATTCACTTAAGGCTCACATAGTCATGAATTAAACAATATTATAATCTCTCACGATCTTGTCACTTTAATCACATTCTAACAACCTGGTTATCCTATGTTCTATTCCATGCCAACATTATCTCAACCATTTCCCATTTCACCAATCATTCCTTTAATTATTTGAAAATTAATTAATCATATAAAACCATTAAATTAATTAAAAAATTAATTGGTCATTACATCTCTAAAAATTAATTTAAAAATTTATAAACTGTATTAATTTACATTAATTAATTCACCAATTAATTAATCACAACCCATTTCTGTCAATTGAAAAATGTATTAATTAATCACACCAATTTAATTAATTAATTTACACAATTAATTAATCCTAACAATTCTATCAATTAATTTATCAATTAATTGGTCACTTTAGTCTTTGTTAATTAATTCAATATTTGATTTACTACATAGGGTTCATTAATTAATTCAATAATTAATTAATCATTTCACAATTTAACATCCCAAAAATAATTCATCAATTAATTATTCATAATTTATTATTCAATAATTTGACAATTAACTCATCAACTAATTATCTTCCAATTCCATTATTAATTCAAAAATTAGATTTACACATAAATACCCATAATTAATTCCATAATTAATTAATTATGCCATTCCCATTAATTAATTAATAAATTAATTAATCAGTATCCATAAACATAAAAACCCATAATTAATTCCACAATTAATTATCTAAAAAAGAATCATCCAAATCACATAAATAAGTCTACAATTAATTGATCACTTTAACCATGCATTTATATCATTATCATGGGAGTAGATCAAAATGTCTAACACCCCATTTATCGATCATTAATTAATTAATATATTAATTAATCGAAGCCTGTTAATGAATTTGACAATTAATTAATAAAATTCATTCCCTTTAATTAATTCAATAATTAATTAACTATTCACAATCTTAATAACTCATAATTAATTCTACAATTAATTATCTAGAATCATCTATTTTAGTATCTCATCATTAATTTTTTTTCCAATTAATTAATCCAACTAATCTACATTACTTAATTCCAAATATAATTAATATAACTAAATCTCATTATTTAATTCAATAATGAAATAAAATAACTATTCTTATTAATTAATTCTATAATTAATTATTCCAAACTTAAACAATTCTATAACCCCAATTATTTCATTAATTAATTATTCCATGAAAACTAATTCAATAACCCTAATTAATTTATCATGTAATTCTTCTATATCCATTAAATCAATCACCCAAATTAATTATTCAATTAATTTTTCCTCATCGATCAATTTAATAATCATAACAACCTCTAATAATTAATTCTACATTTAATTGTCTCTATTCACCAGCCTCAATATAACAATAATTTTTTTTCAAATAATTATTCAATTTCAGCAATCTCCAATATGTCACAATTAATTAAGAAATTAATTATAAGGAATCAAAATATCAAAATACAAACCATCCCCATTAATTAATTATAAACCAAATTAATCAAGTTCAAAAATCTCAAATTTCTCATAATTAATTTAAAAATTAATTATTCATGATCTAAAATCCAAATATCCCTATTCAAAATTTTCGTAAATTAATTAATTCAACAAATTTATTACCTCAATCAAGAACAAAATTACTATGAACCTAATAAAAATTCTACAATTACATACCCAAAATTACAATCAAGACTATGTGACTTAAATTTTAGAACACCTACCTCAAGAACAGGGATGAAGAAAGCTCACTGGAAAATATACCCAAAATGAGCGCAATCAATCAAGAACGTGTTGAAGAACAAACTTTAGATACAACTCCTTGAAAGTGGAGGTAGTAGTGATAAAATTCCTACATATGTGACTGCAATTAGATATTTTATTCCTCTTAACAATAACCTAATAATCCATTAGTAATAGATCTAGAAGCATATTTATAATTAGAAGGTGTACCTTAAAAATCTAGCTTCAGTCATCCAAGATCTGATGTGCGATCACATTCGGATCGAAGTGGAATCCCTATAATTTATGGTAGAAGACCCGAAATAAGGATGCTGGTTCGCAAAGGGTTTTTAGTTCAATATTTATATGCACGGTGGTGTTTTGGTCCATGGAAAAGGTGTTTCGGGCATGTTTGGTTGAAGATGAGGGGGTTGTATAGTGTCTGCGACAATTAGAATGGGGTTTAGAGGTTCATGCGATACTGGATAGACAATTTTAATTTAATGGGAAAAAATAAAAGGCCTTAATTCCCATTTCATGTCATATAAACATTCATTAGTAAAATCCAACAAAATCCATAAAAAATAATAATTTTAGATTATATGTGGTGAAATCCAATTTCACGTGGTGAAATATTACACATGGTGAAATCTAATTTTATGTGATGAAATCTTACAATTGGGGAAATCAAATTTCACTTGGTGAAATTTTACATGTGGTGAAATATAATTACATGTTTTGAAATCTTATTTAGTGACATGTCGACACATGATGAGAACTACTTATAGGGGGTGTTAATTTTCATGGTTTTGAATTAATTTAAGCCATACATTAAATTCAAAACAACCCATCTTGAAAAAGAATTAAAATGATTCATACATGAAAAAATACAGTATCTTATACTATCCCCAAATTATAAGAACTCTTCCTCGAGCTTCACTCCCAAGAATCTCTAAGAAAATTCAGGTTATTATAATCCCCCAACATGTAACAGCTCATCCTAGAGTTGTACTCCTAGGAACCTCAAATATTATGACACAAATAATGTCAGGACACTATTCCCTCTTATATACTTCTCTCTCCCAAGTTTCCTCCTTAACTTATCCATGTTTCCATACCATATGAACAGTCATCATGATCCTTTACCACAACCCCTCACCATAGTGATCCAACACACGTATCAGATGCTTTTCAAAGGACACAATGGTATCAAGATAAACTTGCATAATATAAGTGACAAAATTCCCATATCATTGTTCCCAGCAACCATAACAACAGAAAACAACATTGGCACATAGCCTTGCCATCAAAAACCACCTAAAAAGGATGTACATCTACCACCTCTATAGCCCACCCAACCTTCTCTAAGGAATTTAAACATACACCTTATAGATTCCTCATTGTCATTCTGATTCCACCACTTCAAAACGATGGTATTTCTCCACCCACCTACTACTGACACATCGCTCCCCACCTTTGTAGCATTATTAACATCATTTTTCAAGTAATTCAACTGCCATTGTTTTTATAAATATATAGTCAATCTAGAGAACCACATCTGTAAACTATGGATGGAGTACCTTACACAATCTAGCTCTACATAAATTGCTTCATAAGCACAACTCCCAAGGGGAACCACATATAACAAAAAGAAATTTAGGTAGCTAGGTAAAGATCTAGTTCCTTCTGAGTGTTCCCGAGAAGATGTCAAGGTAGGGGATATAATCCTCACAAAAGAAAAGTACAATAATAAGTTAGTGATTAATAAAAAAAATCATCCATCAGTGATGTTACCTCACAGTATGGAAACAACTTAATCTGTAAAAAGTCTTAGGCTTCCCATCCCTCTAACATCTCACCACACTACTCCAATACCAAATGGTTCCTCGCACAACCTAAAACCGAGTTCTCAAACTAGGGAATTCTCATTGCCCAAACCAACCATTTCAAGGGACAGATAAACATCACAACGATTCTCAATTCCTGACATCACCACTAATAACAGGTAGGATTTACACAAAACCATATCATGTCTTTCCCCCCTTTTCCTACCACAAGGTCAAAAATGAGGCACTATCACAACCCTTAACCATCCTACACCTATGTCCTGGTTAACTAGGGTAAAAAAATTCTCATTATTCAGGTTTCTCATTTAGACACCCATTTATTCCCATCTTGAATTATTTTAACATCTTTCTAAATTCCATTTTAGGCACTATTTTCATTTCAATCTCACAACTAATGAAAAACATCTCATGTTCTATAACATACCTAAATCCATTTTTCTCATGCATGCCTACAATGATGCATGTCATAAAATAATATTGAGTGCCTAGAATGATGCTTGCCGACGCAAATCTCATGCAATTCAGGAGCACAAGTCAATCTTAAAAAATGTTGAAAACAATAATCACATCACATGACAAGTGTGTCACCCAAGGTGACATAACATTCAACTATAACAAAAAACCAAAATAGCAATAATCCCACCTTGGGTACTTGGGTTCTCCCCTATACATGGGGTATATACTCTAATGAAAAAGCTCATAACCATGCCCCAACTATTCTTAGTATTCTGTTAACCGTTCCTAAATAGTAATAAAAAAAGAAGTAGAAAATAAAACATGACATTTGATACCACTTTGTAAGATCTTGGCCTAGTTCCACCCAATGGTGCCCCAAACCGGTCGATCACACTACCTTAGGAATTCCTCCCCATATACCTGAGGCTCCTGACTACCTATGAGGGTATAATAATGATCATGGGGACAATATACCCTCTTTTAATTTAATTAATATACCAATAGAATTAAACAAACAATAGAGGAATCATATATATAACAATAGACAAAACTAATATAACAAGAAGTCCAAAACTAGAAATACATAATCAAACTGAACAGTAGATATGTCAGGATAAGTATGTACAAAGTGTCAAATGCAAAACCAATAGTAATGTCACGACCCGTCCCCCGGGGCCCATGCCAAGACTACCCCATTCCCACCTTCCATAGGCCAGGGGCTGACGACTAGCACCAAAGGCATAAATACCTAAAATGGGAAGGCATTGCCTTTAAAACTTGAAAACTCACACAACAGAGTACGAGTTGGAAGAAAAAAACTAAGTAATTATATATAAAAAGAGTTTTGAATGTTTGGGGGTAGGAATACAAGACCAATAGGAAAATAAAATTACAACCGAAAATAAGTACAACTGAAAAGGACGAAACAGCTGAAATGTGAAGAGAAGCTCTGGGATTGTCCACCATGGATCCTAACTGAAAGGTAGGTATAGATAGCCTCCTCATCACTCCACGTCTGTTAGTCTCCTACGCATACTGACACGTCATATGGTCCACCTCCAGGTACCATCCAGTGCAGGTACTCTTAGCTTCAGCCAACGCCGCCCGTCGTCTGCAACCAACACAATGCGGTAAGGGCATAGCTCGTGCAGGGGTGAGTATAACGATACTCAATAGGGACCCCGAGACACTCATGGTCTCAAAAAATCTAACAAGGATAAACCAAAAAGTATGAAATCAATAGATAACCAAACTTAGGTATATGACCATACATATACCAAAGTTATCAAGTAATCCATCTCAATCATGTGGTAAATACAAAAAATTACTGACTCAGGTCAACTAGGATTTTATTCTAGGGATAATATCAATATGAACCCTTGATTGCTGGATAAATCCTCCTCTATCGAGTACAGTGGGCCTACCGCGTCACACAGAGGCACTTCCCACTAACCTTGAACTACTGAGGTACTCCTCCAGTCGAGTACTATGGGTCCGCTGCATCACACAGAGGTGCTCCCCCTCATGGCCTACTGAGGTACTCCTCTGGTTGAGTACTGTGGGTCTGCTGTGTCACACAGAGGCAATCCCCACTGTGGGTCTGCTGCGACACCAAGGCTCTCCCCACTAGGCCAGTAGAGTCACTCTGAGTCAAACGATCTGCAGTCGTCTGGTCTCATCCAGCTACAAGGTTCCCGCACAAGTGCTCGCTCGTCTCCAAAAGATCCGCTTCACAAGATAATGGTTGATGCTCCAACTTCCACGAAGTCCCATGAAGAAGTTTCTCAATGGTCCGCCATGTCATAGAGGTCTCAACGAAACAAACGTCGTGTCAATCGGACACCCGGTCTTTGTGTTATTAGCCTTTAATCTCAGGGGCCCAGTTGGATTTGTGTACAATCTAACCTGACCGTATCTCAACTTTACCCCAAACTCCAATGAGGTATACTCAAAGGGACCGTCGTGCTCCAAGGAAACCAGAACCACTGATGGTTCATCAAACGGTTGTCCGGTTCCAAATATATGACCAATGAAAGTAAAGGGTCAATAGTGGGCTCGGGTCTGGTCCAAGCTGGTCGGACCGACTCGGCCCAACCCGGTCTGGGCCAACCCGGTCTGGGTCGACCCGGTCAGACCAGTGGGGTGTGGCCCGACCCATTAGGTGGTCAAGCCTTTTAGGTTTGGCCTGACCCTCTGGGCCCAACCCAGCAGGAAGTGAGGGCGGTTCAGCCTGGGCTCGGGGCCGGTTCGGCCCGGAGCGTCGCTAGGGCGCGGCCCAGCGCAGCTCGGCCCGGAGGGCCCGGCCAGGCCGGTTTGTCCAGGGCACCGAGAGGGGGGCCATGGGCCGGATCGGGAGGCTGAGCGACTGGGAGGTTGCCGGGCAGGGCCCGTCCAGTCAGGCACGTTGCCGGGTAGGGCGCCAGGTGGGCCTGCGGGCGGCAGGGTAGGGCGGGGCCTGGCCGAGAGGCGGCCGGGAGGGGCGCCAGGCGGGCTAGGGGGCAGTCGGGCAGGGTGTGGCCAGGCTGGTAGGCGGCCGGGCAGGGCGCCAGGTGAGCCGCCGAGCGGCCAGGCAGGGCGCGACCAAGCCAGAAGTTGGATGGGAGGCCGGGAGAGCGGAGTTCGGTGCGGCTTAGGCCGGCCTGGGCCGGCGGGGTTCATCCAGGGTGCGCGGGAGGCCGACGACAGGGCGGATGGGCACGCGGGAGGCCGGCAGTGGTTCGGCCAGCAAAGCTGGCTTGGTCTGGGCACCAGAAAACTACGGGGGCAGCACGGTTTGCGGACGCCACGAGAATCAAGACCTTTGCTTGTGCCGTCGTCGCCTTCAACGCCACTTCGTCGCCCTGCCGAGAGACAACACAAAAAAGAATGGCGGATGGGTCGGACCATGTTGGTTTGGCCCTCACCCTCCGTGTTTAGGGTGGTAACACTTGGCTCATCAAGATTAAGAAAGATGAACAACAACTGTTTTAAAACCATGCAACTATTCATTTCCAATCCGAAGAAGTGAAACAGAAAAGTAAAGTTACACAAAAATAAACCCCTACCTTGGATTGTCATTCGCTGTTCATTGACAGAGTCGCGGAAAGAAGATGAAGGAGTTCGTCATTATTCACATCCGCCATGCACTCACAATCCCGAGGTGCATCGGCTTGTTGACGATGATGCAGAGGGTAGGTCGGTTGAAGATGCCCCACGTCGGTAGGATCCGAAGGAGGAAGTCGAAGAAGGTCGTCGTTCTTCATCGGTTGTAGCGTACTTCGTCGGTGGAGTGTTCTTCATTGGAAGAAATTTTCTCCAAAGTTCTTATCTTCCCAAGCTCTACCAAATGAGAAATGCCAAGAAAAAATAATAATAGATTGAGTTTGTCTATTATTTAGTTGCTGACACAAAAATAAAATTGGTGAATTAATAACATGGATCCCAAAATTAATTCATGAGTGTTGGAAAAAATTAATTAGGGGTTTTGGCACTAATTAATTAAAGGGGAGGTCAAGAGGCTCTCCCTCATTAATGGGGGAGAGTTGAGAGGTTCTACTCTCCTCCAACAATAGGGGGTTTATCCCCATGTGGTCCCCACGTCGTAACCTCTCATGGGAGGTTAGGTTCAGGTGGGCCGCACTACCATAACCTCTCATGGGAGGTTAAGGTGTGGTGGTCCCACCTCCAACTTCCATGAGGAGATTTTAACCACCAAACACCCACAGGGCGGCTCAAATAAAAATAAAGTGAATCTCACATTAATTTATTATTTTCCACGAAAACCCAAAAAACTAACTGTTAAACTCGACCCACTGTCGTCGAAGTGAAAGTATTCTTAAGAGAATACCTGTGCTGCGAGTTCAACGGTGCCCTCAGATTTCAATTCCAAGCTTTAGTTCAAAAGCTATAAAAACTCTCTTGTACATTTTCTGAATGTACCCGAACAAAACTTCAGAAATTGATTTTGGGCACACAGGGCCTCGGAATCATGCACTATCAATTTTCACAGACTCTTAAAATTCCCATGTATTTAAGAAAAAAAATCCACGGAATTTACTAGTCATTACATTCTCTCCACATCAGGGCTTTAAGTGCCTGTAAGATACAACTCGATCTAAGGGAACAAGTGTGGGTACTGAGCACCCATCTGAGCCTCCCGTTCCCATGTGCTCTCCTAGAGGATCCCGTGCATCCAGCGAACATGCACCAGAGGTTATGACCATCCATGTAGGACCCGCTTCTGTTGATCCTAAATCTCCACTAGAACCTTTGTGATAGTCCCCCATCATCAACGTCCAGCTCTCCATGTTGGATGATCTGATAAGGGTCGTGCACTTATCTCCTCAGCTAAGATATGTTGAATACATCGTGCACCTGGTGAAACTGAGGTGGAAGAGTCATGTGGTAAGCCACCTCACCTATTCTACTGAGGACCTAGAATGGTCTGATTAATCTCAGAGAAAACTTGCCACCTTGGCCAAATCTCCATAGTCCTCATAGAGGTGAGACTCATAAAAATTCATAGTCACCATCCTCGAATTCCATAGTCCTCCATCTCCTATCAGAAAATGAATTTTGTCTGCTCCGTGCGGTCTTCATCCTCTCTTGGATGATCTTCACCTTCTTCGTGGTAGCCCATACAATCGTTGGTCCCACTAGTGATGACTCCCCATGGTTAGTCCATCACAAAGGTGATCTACATGGTTGTCCGTATATCGCCTCAAAAGGAACCATCCCTATAGTGGAGTGATAGCTGTTGTTGTATGAAAACTCCACCAAAGGTAAGTGATCCTCCCAGCTGTGACCAAAGTTGAGGAAACAAGCAGAAAGAATGTCCTCAAGTCTCTGTATGGTCCACTCAGTCTGACCATCCGTCTGTGGATGGAAGGAAGTGCTCAGACGAAGCTGTGTCATGAAAGCCTCTTGCAACCCCTTCCATAGCTAGGAAGTAAACCGTGCATCACGATCAGAGACAATAGAAGAAGGTACTCCATGTAGCCGCATAATCTCTTGGACATAGAGGCGTCCCAAGATCTCTACTAAACCCTGGTCTCTGATCGATAGGAAGTGGGCCAACTTTGCGAGTCGATCAACGATCACCCAAATTGAGTCATGACTCCTAGATGTACATGGATGTCCTGTTACGAAGTCCATGGATATCCCATCCCACTTCCACTCTGGGACCTTTAACGGCTGAACCAATCCAACTGGTACCTGGTGCTCCGCCTTCACTTGTTGAAAAGTGAGTCATCAAGAGACAAACTCTGCTATAGCCTTCTTCATAGCTGGCCACTAGTACTTTCGTCGAAGGTCCTGGTACATATTTGAAAATCCTAGATGTAACGCTAGAGGGGATGTGTGGAACTCCATCAAGAATTCCTCCTGAAGTGACACGGGTACCATAGTAAATCCTCTAAAGAGGATGATGTGCTCCCCACCGTTATAAAATCCATCAGGTGCCTGCCATGTGGAGATCTGAGCACGTCGTTTCTCATAGTCAGCGTCTCCACACTGTGTCTCACTAACTCGCTAAAGAAGTGGAGGAGTGACTGTAAGAGACTGTAGAAAGGCTTCTCCGTCTCTATCCACAATGGATATCTATAAGGCAGCCAGCTGCTATGTCACCTCACCTAGCGTTTGTATTCTAGATATCCTACTTAGTGCATCTGATACAATGTTCTCCTTTCCAGGAGTATAGACTATCTCAAATTCATTTTCCTGGAGTAACTCAAGCCATCATAACTATCTCAGGATTAGGTCCTTCTTAGAGAAAATATACCTAAGACTCGTGTGATCAGAGTGCATGATAAAACATTCGCCCATCAGATATTTTTTCCATATCTTCAAGGTGAAGACCACTGCTGCTAACTCCAGGTCATGGGTAGCGTAGTTCTTCTCGTGCTGTCTCAGCTTCCATGAACCATAAATGATCACTACTTGATCCTACATCACGACACACCCGAGTCCGGTACCGGATTCATCGCAGTAGACTACATACCCTACGCCTTCCTTTGGAAGCCTCAAGATGGGGGCACTATTTAGCCTCTACCTCAGCTCCTGAAATCTCTGCTGGCATCTCTCCGACCACACGTAGGGTTTCCCCTTCTTTGTCAAGGCTGATAGTGGTGCTGCAACTTTGGATAAGTCTAGAACGAACCTCCAGTAGTAACTAGACAAACCCATGAAACTCCATACCTACGTCACACTCCTGGGTGCCTCGCAAGAAAGTACTGCCTCAATCTTCCCTAGATCCACTACAACTATAGCCTCCAAGATGACGTGTCCCAAAATGTGAACCTCTCAGATCCAAAACTAGCACTTTGAGAGTTTACCATAAAGCTGGTGCTCATAGAGTGTGTCCAATACTACCCGCAAATGGTAGCATGATCCTCCTCCGTAGTCGAGTAGATTAGCATGTCATCGATGAATACTATGACAAAGTGATCGAGGTAAGGATAGAAGATCCTATTTATGAGTCCCATGAACACTGATAAAGCATTGGTTACGCCGAAGGGCATAAACAAGAACTCGTAGTGGCCGTACCGACATTTTAAGGCCACCTTTTTCACATCCTCATCTCAATCTCTGAGCTGGTGATGGCCTAATCTGAGGTCTATATTCAAGAACCACCATGCTCTTTTCAAATGATCAAAGAGATCGTCAATCATTGGGAGTGGGTACTTGTTCTTCACGGTCACCTGGTTCAGGCGACGGTTGTCGACTGAAAGCCTCATTCTTCCATCTTCCTTCTTGGAGAACAGAATCGGGGCTTCCTATGGAGAAACACTGGACTAGATGAATCTCTTCTCCTGCAAGTACTCTAGCTATACCCGCAGCTCGCGAAGCTTTGAGGGAGCCATCCGATACGCTGGTGTAGATATCGGTGTCGTCCTAGGGTATAGGTCAATGTAGTAGTCCACCTCTCTGTGAGGTGGTAGTCCTGGAACATCGTCAGGGAAAACATCCGCATACTTGTCCACCACTACAGGATATTTCAGACTTTTCACATCAACTGCTCCGAGGATAAGGCATGCCAAATGATGAGTGATCGGTTGCACCCTCCTCCGAGTAAGTATTTCCTGTGTTGCAAAGGCTACCTTCTTGCCGGTGAAGGTAAACCTAGTCTCATCTGTGCGGGATCACCACACATTGGGCCTAATACAGTTGATATGAGCATGGATGGTAGATAACCAGTCCATACAGAAGATGAAGTTGTAAGGCCTCGACGCCGCTACTAGGAGATCCCAGCCGATGCTCTCACCTCCTAGAGTAAGATCACACTACTGGCAGCAGTGCGTAATAATCGATCTACTCCCGTAGGAGTCTATAGCCATAAAAAGGGAGCCAACGTCTCCATTGGGATCTCCGAGCTCCGAACGAGGGTAGTGCAAATGAAATATTGACTGACACCTTTTTCTATAAGAACTGCAACTAAGGTGGAGTAGACATAGATCATACCTCGAATAATCCATAGAGCACCATGATCGTAAGCCTCAGATGCCTGGTGCTGAGCTCTCACCTATCCACCTGCTCCCTATGGTGGAGGTGGACCTCCTGGTGGTGGTGGTGGTAACCCCTCGCAACGTCTCCCACTGCCAGCTGCTCAACCAGATCCTCTGCCACATCCTCCTACTCCCTCAAGACCACCTTGATCAAATATTTGTCTCTTCCCGAGCGGTCCTTCAACCGTATGATGATCATCTGAATAGCGGGTAAGACAATCACGAGCCTTGTGTCCATTCCCGTGTCATGAGTAACACTTCACACTTCTGGCATGTGTGTCTCTGCCCCGGGTACCCCGTACAACCGATCCTGAGTCCTGCGGTCATCAACCCATGGGTCTAGTCCTCTTGGACCTCTGCGAAATCTATCTACTGCTAGCTGTAGAAGACTCCATTGCATGTCGACTAGTTGTGGGTCTCGCTGTAGGAGACTGCTAAGCAAGGGAACACTCCACTAAAAGGGCTCTCTCTGACACCCCTTCCTACGTCGGGATGCTGAGGGAGATCATCGAAGCCCTGATCTCTCACTTGAGCCCCTGATCGAAGGTCTGGGCCATGAAAAATGGGTCCCGCACCATATCTGTGGAGTAGCGTGAGAGTTCGGTGAACCTCTTTGAGTACTGTGCCACTGTCATGCTGCACTTCTGCAGATGAATTTGGTCTTATATGCGCACTGCACAAAGAGTTTTTGGAACAAACTCCACCCAAAAAAGCCCTCGAAGTCTGCCCAGAGAAGCGTCATCACGTTGTGAACCTAGAGCATAAATCTACACCATCTTCCCACTCTTTCCTATAGAAGGCTGGAAACAAGAATCACCGTGAATTCAGATGGTGACCCTACCAGTCTGAAGACTCTCACCACAGCCTCCAGCCAATCCTCAGTTGTTTGCGAGCCCGTCTCTCCACTGAACCTGGGTGGCCTCTGGCACTGGAACTTGTGCAATGCGCTCAAGATGCGTGCATCGTCTGCTGGTTTGGCAGGTGACATCGGTGGCCCAACAAGGTGTGGTACCACCGGTGCCTTCACTGGAAAATATCCCTACACCGAGGCATCGTCGCTTAGTGGGCTATCTGTGCATAAATATCTTGGGGATTTAGCCGGTCGTCTGCGGGGAGGAATCCTAAAAGAAACAGATGCGACACGGTAAAATATTATAACAGGTGAGATGACCTGGTTGAGCTGACCTAAAGAAAACTTTTGAAAACAAACATGCAATCAATGTTTTCGTGCACTGAGTCGGAAATTAGAAGTCAGGGTCCTGGTGTATGGATACGTCAGCCGCCGCACCAACACTGGAATCCCTAAACCGAAAACCACACTCAGTACCCTTAACACTATTGCTTCACAGAAAAGAAAGAATAGAGTCCTAAGTTTTAGAGTAGAACCTACTCCTCTGATACCAATTTTTCATGACCCTTCCCCCTGGGCCCATGCCATGACTACCCCAAGACCTCCATTCATAGGCCTGGGGCCAGTGACTATCATCAAAGGAATAAATCCCTAAACTGGGAAGACATTACCTTTAAAACATGAAAATACACACAACGGAGTAAAATTTGGAAGCAAAATACTAAGTAAAACTGTATAAAAAAAGTTCTAAAAGTTGTGGGGTTGGAATACAAGCCCAACAAGAAAATAAAAGTACAAATGAAAACAAGTACAACTAAAAAGGACAAAACCACTGAAAGGTGAAGAGTAGCTCCAGGATCGTCCACCATAGATCCTACCTGAAGTATAGGTACATATAGAATCCTCAGAACTCCACGTCTATAGGTCTCCTCTACGTACCGACACGTCGTATGGTCCACCTCTAGGTACCGTCCTATCCTGGTACTCTCAGCCACAGTCTGCGTTGTCCATCGTCTGCAACCAACACAACGAGGTGCAGGTATAGCCTGTGCAAGGGTGAGTATAATGATACTAAGTATAGACCCCAAGACCCTCAAGGTGTCACTAAATCCAACATGGATACCCCAAAAAGTATGAAATCAACAGATAACCCCACTTAGGTATATTCCCATAAATATACATAAGTTATCTGGTAATCCATCTCAATCATGAGGTAAATACAAAAAGTAACTGAATCAGCTCCAACTGGATTTTATTCTAGGGATAGTATCAATCTGAACCCTCGACTACTGGAGAAATCATCTTGTATGGAGTAAAATGGGCCTTTCGTGTCACACAGAGGCGCTTCCCACTAACTTTGGACTGCTGAGGTACTCCTCCTATCAAGTACCATGGGTCTGCCATGTCACATAGAGGTGCTCCCCCCCGTGGGTGTGTCACGTCACACAGAGGCACTCCCCCTCATAGCCTAATGAGGTACTCCTCATGTCAATTACCATGGGTTTACTGCATCACACATAGATACTCCCCACTGTGGGTCTGCCACGACACCAAGGCACTCCCCACTAGGCTAGTAGAGTCACTCCGAGTCAAATGGTCAGCAGTTGTCAGGTCTCTTCCAGCTACTAGGTCCCCGCAGAAATGCTTGCTAGTCTCCAGAATATCGGCTTCACAAGCTACTGGTCGATGCTCCAACTTCCTTGAAGTCCCATGAAGAAATATCTCAATGGTCCGCCACATTATAGAGGTCTCAACACAAGAGACGGCGCGTCAATCAGATGCCCAGTCTGTGAGTTATTAGACTTTTAGTCCCGAGGGACCGGTTGGATTCGTGTACATTCCAACCTGACCATATCTCAAATTTACCCCAAACTCCAGTGGGGTATATTAAAAGGGACGATCATGCTCCAAGAAAACCAGCGCAGCTCACGGTTCGTCAAAAGGTCATCCAGTGCCAAAGATATAGCCAAAGAAAGTAAAGGGTCAGTAGTGAGCTTGGGTTCGGTCCGACCTGGTCGGACCGACTTGACCCAACCCAGTTGGGGTCGACCCGGTCGGGGTCGACCCGGTCAGACCTGTTGGGTCTAGCCTGGCCCATTGGGTGGGCCAGCCTATTAGGTTCAGCCTGGCCCATTGGGCCCAACCTATTAAGATGCTAGGGTGGTTCGGCCTGGGCTCGGGGCCGGTTCGGCCTAGAGCATCGTGAGGGCGCAGCCTGGCTCGGCTTGGCCCGGAGGGCACTACCAGGATGGTTCGTCCAGAGTGCCACGTGGGGGGCCGCATGCCAGTTCGGGAGGTAGGGCAACCAGGAGGCTACCGGGCAGGGAGCGACCAGGAGGGCATGCGACCGGGTAGCATGCCAGGCGGGCCGGTGGGTGGCCAGGCAGGGCGCGGCCAGGCCGGGAGGCGGCCAGGCAGGGCGCCAGGCGAGCCCGCGTGCGGCCGCGCAGGGCGCGGCCTAGCCGGTAGGCGGCCAGGAGGCAGGGCCAGTGCGGGCCTGTGGGGTTTGGCCGGGGCGCGCATTAGGCCGTCGGAGGTGCTGTCGGGCGCGTGGGAGGCCGGAAGTGGTTTGGCCCGCAGAGCCAGCTTGGTTGGGGCACCAGAACGCTGTGGGGGTTATGCGGTTCATGGAGGTCGCGAGAAGTGCTTCCTTTTCCTGTGCCTTTGTCATCTTCAACCCTGCTTCGTCACCATGATGAGAAACGACACAAACAAGAACGAAAGGGGGGTCGAGACTTGTTGGTTTGGGCCACAACCTCCGCATTTAGGGTGGTAACACTTGGCTCATCAAGAGAAAGAAAGATGGACAAAAATTGTTTTACAAGCATGCAATGATTCCTTTCCAATCTGAAGAAGAGAAAAAGAAAAGGAATGTTACACAAAAATAAACCCCCTACTTTTGATTGTCATTCGTCATTCGTTGACAGAGTTGCGGAAAGAAGACGAAGGAGTTCATCGTTCATCGCGTCCGCCACACACTCCAAATCCCGAGTAGTGTTGGCTTGTTGAAAACGATGCAGAGGGTAGGTTGGTTGAAGACGCCCCACGCCGGTAGGATCTGAGGGAGGAAGTTGAAGAAGGTCGGACTTCTTCGTCGGTGGATCGTTCTTCGTCTGTGGAGCGTTCTTCATTGGACAGACTTTTCTCCAAAGATCTTCTCTTCCCAAGCCCCACAAAATGATAAATGCCAAGAAAAAATAATATTAGATTGAGTTTGTATATTATTTAGTTGCTGACAAAAAAATCAAATTGGTGAATTAATAACTTGGCACCCCTAATTAATTCATGAGTGTTGGAAAAAATTAATTTGGGGAGTTGTCACCAATTAATTAAAGGGGAGGTCAAGAGGATCTCCCTAATTAATGAGGGAGATTTGAGAGGTTTTACTCTCTTCCATAAATAGGTGGTTTAACCCCATGTGGTCCCCATGTCATAACCTCTTGTGGGAGGTTAGGTTCGGGTGGGCCACACCACCATAACCTCTCATGGGAGGTTAAGCTGTGGTGGTCCCACATCCAACTTCCATTAAGAGGTTTTAACCACCTAACACCCACCTGGCGGTTCAAATAAAAATTAAGTGAAGATCACTTTATTTTATTATTTTCCATGAAAACCCAAAAAAACTAACTTTTAAACTTAACCCACTACAATCGAAGTGAAAGTCTTCCTCAGTGAATACTGGGGTTGCGAGTTTAACAGTGCTTCATATTTTAATTTTGACCACTGGATCAAAAGTTATAAAAACTCGCTCGTACATTTATTAAACGTACCCGAACAAAACAATAGAAATTGATTTTGGGCACACCGAGCCTCAGAATCATGCACCGTAAATTTTCACAGACTCGCAAAATTCCGATGTATTTAAGAAAAAATATTCCACGGAATTTCTGGGTCATTACAAGTAAAGACACTGAAAACTCCCAAGAGGGCCCCGAATGAAATTTGGTTCCCTCATCTATGCTCCTTACCCAACTCAACAATCTAATATTGGTCCATTTCCCTTACCTGTCTAGCAACAATAAAGAAAATTTAGGTCTCAATTAAGAAGACCAAGTAGGATGTCAGGACAACTCATTAGGCCACCCACAACAGCGTATAAAACAAATCCAGGAAAAAACAGTGTATGGAGTTGGATAAATAATAAAATACAAGTAATAAATTAAAAAATTTATATTTATTAAATTATCCTTTATTTATCTGCATAATCTATTAGGTTATCGAGGACACCCAAACCTCAATACCTACATCGGGTCATGTTTGAGTCTTAACTATCCCCAAAGAATATCACAAATCTAAATGTCCACATTTCAATTCATTATCACAATTTATATGGAATTTAAAAAATTCCTAAAACAAGTGAATCAATAGGGAATGAGTAATGTGAACTATGGGATCTAGCCTCATTTGTCTAAAGTGAGTAATATGAAATGAAGAATAAAATTTTCCTTGGAAAAAATAGAAAATGTCACATAGTATTCTCCCTTTAAGGATCACACGGTCTTTTCCCTTGAAGGCTCACATGGTTGTTCAACAAACAATATTAGAAGCTCTCACATTCTTCTTCCATTAAGGCTCACACAGTCCTTAAACAAATAATTTTAGAATCTCTCATAGTCTTCATTCCTTAAGGCTCACATGGTTCTTCAACAAATAATATTAGAATCTCTCACAATTTTCTTCACTTAAGGATCACATGGTCCATAAGTAAGAAATATTATAAGTTATCTTGGTTTTTTTACATTAATCTTATTCTCACACCCCGGTTATCCGATGTCCTACTCCATGCCAACATTATCACAGCCATATCACTTTCACCAAACATTCCATTAGTTAAATCAAAAGTTAATTGGTCATTACATATCATTTAATTAATTTAACAAATAATTAACTACCTCAATTTCCATTAATTAATTCACCAATTAATTAATCACAACCCATTTCCATTAATTAACCCAATGATTAATTAATCAAATAAATTTTATTAATTAATTTCCATAATTAATTAATCTTTACAATCCCTTTAATTAATTCATCAATTAAATGGTTACTTTAATCATTGTTAATTAATTAATCAATTAATTAACTACATAAGGTCCATTAATTAGTTTGAAAATTAATTAATAATTTCACTACTCTACATCCAATAATTAATTCCACAATTAATTATTCATCATTTATATTTCAGAAATTAGATTATTAACTCAACAATTAATTATCCCCCAACTATATTACTAATTAAAAAAATTAGTTTGTCACATAAATACCCTTAATTAATTACCTAATTAATTAATTAAATCAATCCCATTAATTAATTCATCAATTAATTAATCGATACCTATAAACTCAAA
Source organism: Viscum album (assembly GCA_963277665.1). NCBI lineage: Eukaryota > Viridiplantae > Streptophyta > Magnoliopsida > Santalales > Viscaceae > Viscum > Viscum album. The sequence goes on along the minus strand of OY728152.1, from coordinate 344,541,028 downwards.
ATCCCATAATTAATTCCACAATTAATTATCTCAAAAGGTATCATCCATTCCTTAATTAATTCCACAACTTATTTCTCAGTACAACTATGAATTTATATCATTATAATGAGAGTAGATCATCATGTTTAACAACCCGTTTATTTATCATTAGTTAATTAATAAATTAATTAATCAATGTCTATTAATTAATTCGAATATTAATTAATAACATTCATTCCAGTTAATTAATTTAAAAATTAATTAACTATTCCCAACTTCAATAACATATAATTAATTCTAAAATTAATTATCTCAAATAATCTATTTCAATATCCCATCATTAATTAATTCTCCAATTAATTAATCGAACTCATCTATATTAATTAATTCCAAAATTAATTAATCTAACTCAATCCCGTTATTTTATTCAACAATTAAATAATAACACTTCTCCCATTAATAAATTCAAGAAGTAATTATTCCAAAATTTAACAATTCAATAACCACAATTATTTCATAAATTAATTGTTCCAAGTCAATTAATTCAATAACCCCAATTAATTCATCAATTCATTATTCTATCTCTATTAAATCAATCACCCAATTAATTCCTCAATTAATTGAGATACATCAATCAATTTAATAATCATAACTATCTCCAATAATTAATTCTACAATTAATTATCCCTATTCACAAACCTCAATATAATAATAATAATTTTTTCAAATAATTATTCAATTTCATCAATCTATAATATGAAATAACTAATTCAACAATTAATTATTCAAATCAGAATTTCATAATACTAACCATCCCCATTAATTAATTATATAATTAATTAATAAAATTCTAACAATCTCAATTTCCTCATAATTAGTTTAACAATTATTTATTCAAGATCTAAAATCCCAATATCCTATTTCAAAATTTTCTTTAAATAATTATTTCACCAAATTAATTAATTCAGTCAGGAAGAAAATTTCTAAACACCTTATTGAAATTATAAGATTACATACACAAAATTGTAATATAGACTATGTGACTTGAATTTTATACCACTTAACCCAAGATTGGTGATGAATAACCCTTGCCAATGAGTATCCCTAAAATGAGCATAATCAATCAATAACGTGTTGAAGAACATAATTATGATATGACTTTATGAAAGCGGTGGAAGCCGTGACAAAAGTCATATGTCTATGATAGAAATAAGCTACAGGATTCCTCTCAACAAGAATAACATTATCCTTTAGAAATGGATATATAAGAAGATTAACAATCAGAAGGCATACCATAAAATATCTAGGTCTGGACATCCAAGATCTTATGCGAGATCACTTATGGATCGAAGCACACTAATAGAAATTAATGGAAAAGACCCATAGCAAGGAGGGAGGTGCACAGAGGGTCTTTGGTTGAATATTTCTACATGAGGATGCGTTTCGATCCATGAAAAAGGTGGGAAGGATGTGTTCAGTTGAATATTTGGGGTGCGTGTAGTGTTAACGACCATTAAAATCAGATTCAATGGTTTATGTGATGCTGGATATGAATTTTTAATTTACTGTGTGTCAAAAATACATGACCTAAATTTCCATTTCATGTCATGTAATAATTATGGAGTAAAATCTGATCAAACCCTTTAAAAAACAACAATTTAAGATTACACATGGTGAAATCCAATTTCACATGGTGAAATCCAATTTCACATGGTGAAATATTAAATGTAGTGAAATATAATTTCACATCGTGAAATCATACTCATGGTGAAATCCAATTTCACTTCATGAAATATTACATGTGTTAAAATATTATTTTGTGACATCTCGACACATTGAAAAAACTACTTACATGGTGTGTAAATTTTCAAGGTTCTGAATAAATTAAACTCCTAAATTAAATTCAAAGAAACCTATCTTAACCAAAAATTAAAAAATATTCATACATTAAAAAATATTGGATCTTATAAATAACAATTTTTTAAATTTTAGAAATTTAATTTTTTAAAATGAAAACCATTTTTGAAGTCACCATGTCAAAATTAGCTTATACTTTTTTTTGGAAATATTTATAATATAGTTTATTTTTAGGAGGATAGTGAAAAAATATTGATTTTTCTAATAATAACAGTTATATGAAATTATCAAAATAAAATAATGAAATATTTTTTTGAAATAGTTTTTTATTATATAAATAAATAATTATAAAGTAAAATAAATAATTTTAAAAAATATGTTTAATTTATAAAACCCATGTTTAATGATTTGAAAACTTATGTAATATTTTACACTAAAAATTATTTTTTTCATGTATATTAAAAAATTAGTTTTCATCATTTGTAGGAATTAAATATAACAAAATGAATTTTATATTTTGGATCAATATGTTCACATAATGTGATAATGTTAATTTCAGGCATAAAAATAAGATTACTAGTATTAAAGTTAATTATTGTAATAATAGTAAAACAATTATATTCACAAAATTATTTTATTATAATTACACAATTTTTATCTATTGAAAAATAGTAATTTACTATCAATTATAAATTATATATGTTTAAAAATATATATAAATATATTTATACTCAATCAAATGGTAATTAATAATAAATAATATTAAGAACACTTGAATGTGAAAAAGATATTTTTATTACAATTTATTTTCTTTATACAAAATTTTTTAATTTAAAATCTTATTTCATATTATATATAAATATAATTAGATTACACATTTCTGAATTTTTTTTATGAGATAAAAATTTGTAAGATAGTTTAATTTTTACATTTTAATATACTAATAATTACTTTGTTAAAAAATTAGTTACCAAAGTAAAAAATAGAATGTTAAAATATAAAAATCAAGGGGTAAAATGCTTGAAACATGTTTAAAGTATTATTTTAAATTTGTGGTATAAGATTTAAATACCTTATCCCACCATAAAATTCATCATTCTCCACTTTTGGATCTATTAAGGCATGAATAGTATTAGTCCATCATTGAAACATTAATGGGTATTTAAAAAAGTGCCATTTTTTCCACTTATAAAAGGGGACCACATATAAATCATTTATCCCCATTTTCAAAAGAATTAGATATAACAAAAAAATATATTATATTTATTTACTTTGAAATAAAACATGAAGAATTCTATAACTTCCCTTAGACACAACCCCGAGTCTATTTGAACCGTAATATAGTAAACTGTTATAACCTAGCCATTAAATCGGAAGATCGAAATAGTAATAACCACTTTATGAAAAATATTTATAAATGTTTTTATTAATTCAAATTTTTTGAATAGTTTGTAAAAAATATGTACTCAATTTTCACTAAATTCATTTTAATTGTCAAAAATATGTTTTCATCAAAAATGGGTTAATTCAATTTTTTTCACATGAATATTATAATTAATTAATTAATTTTCTATAAATTGTATTTCAGGAAATGAGTATAAATTTTAAAATCAAACATTAAATATAATCTTAGGGGAAATATTTTGTATTTTTCTAAAAATATTTATATTCTAGTTAATAGTAAAAAATATCCATTTTTATAGAAATTTCCATATCTTTTCAAGTAAATGTTTAGTTATGATTTGAATTTGATCCTAATGTAAAATAAGTATCTTATAATTATAAATAGTATAATTTATTAAAAAATAATCAACATTATTCTTGGTTTTTTATAAGTGAATTTTTGGTCTTAAAAATACTTTAAAAAAAATGTTTTCCTGTGCACAATGTGTTTTTATATTAATAATTTAATTTATTATCTATTGTTTATTTTTTAATGAAATTTATAGATTATAAATATTTATTATAATATTTTAAAATTTATTTTATGTTTTTCACAATGTAATAAATATAATTAATTTTATTTTTATTCTTAAAAATTCATTTTTTCAAAAACAGGTTTTCATTGTAGTTTTCACACTAAAATAAAATTTAATTCTAGAACATATAGAAATTGAATATTATAAAATGATTTCCATATTTATATTAATAATATTTAAATTTATTTAATTTGTTCAAAATTAATTTTGGTCATAGTGAATAGTAAAATTAGTAAAATTTTGTTAATACATTTAAAGTTAAAAAAGGCTTACCAGGGGCTGTTAAACAATGAGATAAGGGTAGTATTTACCCCAATACATATAAAATTCTTATATTATTAAGATATTTCAAACATATATTATCCTAAACTATATTATCTTGACATTTGGATCCACTATCAAAAGAAAGTTACCTTAAAACAATGAAATATATTAAGTAATTTCTTGTATGTCCCTCCCCTCACTTATAAAAAGAAATCTCTTATCCTCCTTTATTCACAAAATTTAAAACTTATATATTGGAAAATAAATAATACAAAACCATCATAGATTACTTACCTTGATCCTAGATCTTCTGGTATTCTCTTAAGTCTAGTCCTTTAAGTCTTATAGTGTAAGCCAAAGGAGGTCTCTCAAAGGAGAGGCATAGATCCTAACCAATCCCTTTCAATTTTATTTCTTCATATACTTACTATAAAAATGTTGTATCCATTAAAAATGACTAATACAATATAATAAATATAATTATACTTTTTATAATATTTTAACAACCATTTACTATATTTTATGAATGAAATGGTAGATGAGAGTATTGCTCGTGCATATGTGTGGACTATCGCCTCCACGTAGCGATAAGATTCAGTTTCCACCACTATCTTACACGGTTGGTTATTATGATAAATTTAATGTTTAGATATGATATTTATGTTTTAATATTTATTTTTTAATATTGAATAAATATTTACCTTTCATTCATTCCATCCATCAAAAAATGGAAATAGCACTCGTGCCTACATACAGACTACTGTCTCCGCATAGTGATATAATTCAATTTTCATCACCAATTTATATGAATGGTTATAATTATGTATATCATGAATATATATGATATTTATATATTTAGTAATGTTATATATATTAATTAACCATGATCATAGTGCATGTAATATATGTTCCAAACCAAAACATACATGAACAACAAAGAAATTAACACGAGAAATGACGATGATAACGAAATATTATTAATGAATGACTGATAAGTTATCATATGTAAACCATGAATAGTATTATAGGTATGATTTTAGTTCTGGTTTAATAAATAAAATAAAATTTAAATTTATTTTTTAGGATTTTAGTGAACTTACTATGAATAAAAAACTTGTGGTACGACTTATAAATTAAAAACACATTTTTATCGGGATTGCTTACGGTAAATTTTTCTAATTAAGAAATTTTATTATATATATATCTGAAATATTATATATATTTTTATCGTCCATTTATTTTTTTTAAATATTTCTATTCATTTTAATCTATTTATTACTCAATATACTAAAAGAATATTTTTATGTAAACTGACTTTTTTCCTTTCATTCAAGATTATTTTCTATCATGTTCATATTTTCATTAAAATGTTTTCAAGAATGGTTTTACAATTATAGAAATATTATTTAAACAATTTTTACTATAATATAATTTATTTAATAAGGATTAAAAGGAAAATTATTTTTTCCCAAACAAGGTAATTTTTTGTCTTTATAAAAAATGTATAACGATTTTTTATTTTAATATAATTTGAATGAGTGAATTCTTCATCTATTGTGAATAATATTTTAGTTAAATTTTCACTTATGATATTTATTTTTTTTACTTTGAAAATAAAACTCTTTATTCATTTGTTTGAATTTTTTTGATTCTAAATAATATATTTCAAATAAAAAGTTTATTTTCCTCAATAAAATTTATAGAGATATTTGATAGGTATTTTTATTTATACTTGTATCCTTTGAAGATTATTATGATTTAATAGGGGTATGTTTCATTGTACGTATGTTTATTAATTATCTCAATATTTTATGATTATGATAATGAAATGTTTATGAAACCCATATCCTTTCCATGGGTTATTATTTGATGATATGTTGAATATTTTATGATCTTATGACACAAATATGTATGTTTTTCATTATATTATAGGTGAGATAAGAATAATATAGGCCTCCAATGAATTGGGTAAATAAGGATATCTCATGAGAAAATAAGGACTATAATGTGGAGTTATCCCAATATAGTAATGGAATTTATTCAATAAGTTAGTATTGGGAGTGTAAATTTTTATGGGAAATAATGGAATAAGGAGGGAACCAAATTCACTTTGATAGTCTTGGAAGTGATACTTGACTAGGGAAATAATTTTAAATGATTTTGTATTTGAAAGAAACTTTTTTATTATTCTTATGATATTTTTATGGCCTAGAATTGATTATTTCTGATTCTACACTCTTATGTATTATGTCTTTCATTTTATAATTTTTTCAATATTTCAAGATTATTACATATGTATTTATGGGTATGATTTTCTAATATATTGATCGTGTTATAATAATCTTATTATTATCTAATAAATTTTTTGATAATTTATTGTCACATCCTATATTTACCATTACTGAGCATCTGATATCACCCTTTCTTATGATTCCGCACCCTAGGTTATTAAGAAAGGATTTAAGAATTTTATGTATTAAAAGGGTGTGATTTGTGAAGAACTAAATGGTAGATAATATAGATCATTCATGTAGAAGATATTTACATATCCATGTTTACAAAGAAAATAACCCTATATAGTCCGCAGGTATATATTATTATGAAATGTATTTAATATTCATCTAAAATGATGTAATATTTATGTATGAAAAGTATGGGTTACTATGGTTGGTATTAGAGGGTGTATTAGTATCTTCCAGAAGTTATGATGAGGAAATTCAGTGATAACCCTTTGGATTATCCTAATTATAGAATAACTTCCTATGTTATGGTAATGAAAGGAGTGTGGTTTACCTAAGAAAATAAAACCATATCTATATACTGCAAGTGAATGTGGTTTTGGCATAGATGAATATAGGGGTGATAAACCCAATATAATAGGGTTTAGTACATCTTATTTGTCATTCTGGATCATGGTGGATGGGCCCTTACTTCACACTGAGTTTGATGATCCGAGGGGATATGGTTAAGTAAAATCACATTTTATTTAGGATTCATTTAATTTATTTTAATATATAATGATTATGGATGAAATAAGTTAAAACTAAGGTGTCATAGATTAAAACTTATGTGTCATGATTTCAGAATCCTTGTAATTATTATCATGGTTATATGATTTTCCACTATGATTACTATTTCCCAAATAATATTTCTTGGTTCTAATAAATTTATTGAACTATAAATAAATATGTTCACAATAAATATAATGAATAATTTAATGATTGGACCCCCTGAGAAACTGAATTTTATGGGACATGGAATAAAAAAATCACGTTTCCATGCTTATGTATATTTCCTAAAACATGAATCATGTTTATCTTTCAAATGAGAAAAGGTAGAAATAATGTACTTTTGAGTCCTTCATGAGGCAAAATCTACCGTATTTTAGTGTGTTGACCGATCATAAAATTTGTAATAAAAATATCAGTACTACCGAAAAGATATTTTCCATTCTATAGTGCTTAGAACATGAAAATGGTATCCTATTTGTTTATAATTTTGAAGGTGAAGCAGATCAATGGTGGGAGCATATCAAGAATAAAATGTAACATGAAAGAATTTAATCCATATAATGTGATGAAATTAGGAGATTATTTTTCAAAAAGAATTTTTCTCATATTATTTTTATAAAGATGGAGAAGTAATTCCATGAGATTAAGTAGATGGATGATGAATTCATTGGTACTTATAAGGAAAATTTTATTAGACATGTGAGGTAAACATCTTGCATTATTATTGAACCAAAAATTAAGGTTTATTGATTATTATGTGGAATAAATCCAATTCTTTAAAGGATTTTAGCCATAAGGTAATTTAATATACATGAATAAATAATTTTATGTGTTTTCAAGGTGCAAATGGATTTTGGATTTACCCTTTAATATCAAGGTTTTGATAAGAAAATAAAATAAAGTTCAAATAAAATTATTATAAAAAACCATAGAGGGAAGAAGATGAGTTTTAATTTATGATAGAAGTGTGGAAATAATCATGGAAGAAATTTTATTTATATGTGGAAGATAAGTGCATCGAAAAATTAAATTCCAAATAGATTAGAGGAATTTAGCTAATGATGAAAATGGAGAGAAATCTCCACAAAATGAACCACCCACACTCCTAGGATATAATTAAATGTATTATAAAAATTATGATAACCAATACTCAACAATTAGGGTTAATGATGATGATAAAATTTAGAAACCTCTTTTTGCTAGGAACAAATTGAAATATCATGTTATCACTATTTCCAATATGGGGTGTGATAATGAAGTGCTTAATGGTACACTTACCATCCCCCTTAGAACTAATAATATCATATTTGATTATGGATATACCCACTCTTTTATATCTGGAAATTTTTTTAGGATATAAAATTACCACTTGGATGACTATATATAAAATTAGTAGTAAAAATCCTATTAGTACAATGATCACATCTTAATTATATGAATCTTCCCTAATTGATGTTTGTGGGAACATGCTTCCTGTATATCATTTTATTATTCCTCTAGTTTAATTTTATATCATTTTGGGAAAGGATTAGATTTATTTATATAAATCCCATATCAATTTACTCGGAAGGAAAGTCACATTTGATATACCAAACCAAAATATAATTGTCTTTTAGTGTGAGGATAAATGTGAACTTCTAATGAATGTTTTATCAATTGTATGGTTATTTATTACTATCAAAAGTTGGTATTCATCTTAAATATTATGGGTGAAACTCAACATCGATGATATCCGTACTTTACGAGAGTTTCTTGATGTATTTTTGGAAGTGTTTCCAAAAATTCCTCAAAATATATAATTTGTATTTTCAATATAACTCATATCTAGTGATACAGTTATTTACAATAATCCATACTGAATGGACCCAATTTAGTTACACAAATTGAAGATTCAAATCTAATAGAAAACTAATAATGTATTACTTCAACCAAGTGTGTCACCATGTTATGATGAAATATGGATCAATGTGACTCTCTATTGATCATTAGTAACTTAACAAGACCCCAATTACCAATAAATATTATCTACCCCATAATGATGTTTTTATAGATCAATTACATGGAGATTATTAATTTTAAATTATTGATCTTCGATCTGGATACTAATAGTTGAGGGTAAAAAGTAAATACATACCCATGAAAACATTCCATTCAAGTTATATAAACTATTAATTTATTGTAATTACATTTCATCTTAATAATTTCTCTACTATTTTCATGGGTTTGAATAATAAAGACTTTAGAAACTACCTGTATTAGTTTGTGGTAGTCTTTATATATGATATTATTATATATTCAAAGAGAAAGGAAGAGCATAATGATCACTTTAGGATTGTAATAAAAATACAAATTAAGGATAGGTTGTATAAAGTTTTTTCAAAATGTTAATTTTAAATATAAAATGTTTCATTTTTGGGTCCTATAATCCTAAGAGAGGGTATATCATTGGATCCATCAAAACTAGAAGTGATTAAACATTGTCCACAACCAATTACCATGAATGAAATATATTTTTTTTCTTAGAGTAGATGGATATTATTGGTGAATTTTTATGGATTTGTCAAAGATATGTAATCACCAATTTTACTCTAACGAAATTTAATTTAATTTAGTCAAATGAATGAGATGAAAATTTCATGGTACCAAAGAGAAGGTTGGTTCATAAACCTGTGCTCACAATATCTTACAGTGGAGAAGGGTTTTTGATTTATAGTGATGCATCAATGAAAGGTATGGTATGTGTTATTTAATGATATTTAGATAGATTCTTCCTTAATATAGATGAATGTTTATTGAAAAATTAACGAACTCTGGTTTTATATTTATCCACAATAATATTTTCATTAAATATATAGATTCATTATATTTATGGAGATTGGTGCGATATATATACTGATAATAAATGTATAAAGAATATATTCACTTATATTTAGTTGAATATTTTCCAAAGAAGATGGTTGGAGTTGATTAATGATTTTGACTGCTCAATAACCTACCACCCTGGGAAAGAGAATAAGGTGCTTAATGATTTTAGCTGAAAGAAGAAAGAAATATTACATATAATAAGGATTATAAACGATCCAATATATTTTTATTTTGAAATGTTTGGCTTTGAAATATTTAAGTAAGGGCGGATTTATCTTTCTCAAATTATTGTTCAACTATATATCAATGTAATGATTAAATATGTTCAAAATGAGGATTTAAAACTAAAAAAGAGGGTGAGAAATATTCATAGTTTAACCTTGAGAGTGTTGGTATGATAAGGTCTAGGAACTGAAAATGTATCTTTTCTATGAATGAATTGAAAAGTTACTATTGGAATATGCTAATAGCTCATAAATATCTATTCATTCAGGGAGTATGAAGATTTATAGAAAACTAAAAGAGTACTTATATAGGAAAAATTAATAGAGATATTATAGAGTATATATCTCAATGATTGGTATGTTACTAAGTTAATGATGATATATTGAAGTCTAAGGGGATGTTGCAAAAATTATCCATAAAAAATGGAAATGGGAAAACAACCCTATGTATTTCATTGTTGGAATCCTAAAAATGTATAGAGGCCATACTGTTATTTGAGTTATAGTTGATTTCCTTATGAAGTAAGTGCACATAATTTCTATGAAATAATATTTATCTCTTGATCAACTTGTGAGTATATAACTTATGAAATAATTGTGTTTTCATGGGGTAACACACTATTGTATCTGATTATGATCCAAGGTCTACCTCAAATTTTACAAGAAGTCTTCAACAAGCTCTAGATACAGAGTTGTGGATTAGTACTTCTTATAATTATTATATAGAAGGTCAGAATAATAGGACCATCAAAACCCTAGGGGATATGTTCATATACCATTGCCTATATTTCAGTGTTTTTTAGGATCAACACCTTCCATAAGTATTGTTTTCTTACCAAAATATATTTCACTTGAGCATTCAGATGGAACCTTATAAAGCCCTACATAGAAATAATTGTATATCTAAGAAATACTGTGATGAAGTTGCAGAGTTAATGATATTGGGTCATTATATATTTGATGAAACAGTAGATAAGGTTATATTTATTCAACATCAAATCAGTACAACTCAAAGTCAATGAAAGATTTATGCTAAAAACCATTAGTGTGATATGGAATTCAAGGTTGAGGAGAATGTTTTCCTATTAATTTATCCATGGATCAACTTTATAAGATTTATAAAGAAGGGAAATATGATATTTAGTTTTATTGGTCCATTAAAGATTCTTTATGGAGTAGGTACTGCATCTTCTGACTAGGCACTCCCACCAAACCTCCATCATTTACACAATGTGTTCTACGTATCTCTCCTGAGAAAGTATATATGTAATCCTTTACATTTACTAAAATCATAGGCTATACCACTCAATAATGATCATTTATATAATGAAAAATGGTATAAATATTATATCATAGAGATAATATTCACGAAAAAACACTACTCACCTAGTCAATGTTCTTTAGAAGAATCAGAAAATTGAAAAATTTATATGAGAACCTGAGGATGTGATGAGTTAGATATATCAAATTTTTTTTATACTAGTGTCATTCAATTTCAAGGGTCAAATTAATTTTTTGGTGGTTAGAATGTAACACCCCAAGATTTTATATTTATTTCCTTTTTAATAAATTTGATGTATTCGAAAACTTGTCTTACACGAAACCCTGGGTCTATATGAAACGCAATACAGTAAAATATTATAACCTATCCATTAAATTAGAAATTATGAATAATAAAACAAATTATGAAACATATTTATAAATGTTTTTATTAATGAAAATGAACTGATTATTTCATAATAAATAATTATATTATTTTATGTAGAGTTATTTTACACATTAAAAATATGTTTCCTTAAAAATGGTTTTATCCCATTTCTTTACATGAAAATTTTAAAATATTTATAATATTTTTAAAATTTTTATTTGATTAAATGAATATTTTTTTTATAAATTATAATTTAAATACTATCTTAGGTAGATGTTTTTGGATATTTCTAAATTTTTTTATTTTTCAGTGAATAGTGAAAAATACAAATCATTAATATTTTTAACATTTTTGAAATAAATGTCCCATTATGTTTTGAATTTAATATTAAAGTAACTTAATTATCTTTTAATTATCAATTATCTACTATATTTCACAATAATCATCATCATACTCGATTTTATTAGAAGTTATTTTTGGGCATATAAACAAGTTTATCTAAAAACTTCTTATATGAAAGCAATGTGCTTTATATCAATAAATTAGTTTAATATATATATTTATTACTAGTTTTAATTAAATTTATATATTAAATATTCAATATAATATTTTTACATTCTTTTTATGTTTTTTACAAGGCATAGAATGGATGTAAATCAATTTTTATGCATAAAAATTCATTTTTTTGAAAATGGTTTTTCATTTCTATTTGCTCGCTTATGAAGAAGATGGGTAAAAACTATCTACTAGAGGTGTACTGCATTATACTTTTCATTAATGGACAACTTAAAAGAGGCCAACTATATTTTCACCTCTCTAAACAACAATAAAGGAAAAAATTATTGTTATTATCATATATTATGTCCATTCTCTAAAGAGGCTCTCAAGATACCACTCCCACAACCTTTTCTGGGTCCAATATCAATCCATTTTTTTAAAATACATATCAAATTAAGTGGAACTGCTAGATCTATAATTGACACTTTGAGAGATTCTTGTAAAGTGGGTACCCTCATAAAACGAATTGAACAATACTCAAGTGTCTTGTGTGATCCACCAATAATGCTGAACATACTAGGATGTCACCAAAGATTACTAACACAAACCTATCCAAGAAAGGTTGAAGGATCCAGTCAAAAAGTCCAACAAGATCTACTATGAAATATAACATGTATAAAGGTATCACCATGAAATAAAATAAACTATAGAGGATTTAGAGATACACCTTTAATAAAATCTCTTATCCAAACTGGAGATGGTGATAAACGTTCTTGAGGTAAATCCCCAAGAACCAATTAACCCCTAACTTTTAGTTGATGAATTCATATATTCTTGGTGGTGGATACTCCTCCCCGACAACCACATGGTTAAGGTGGTGTCAACCCACAACTAACCTCAATATATCTTACCCCTCCTTGGTGAAAAATATAGTGCGTCCCAGGTGGACGTACTATGGCTAAAAAAGTGAAACACCCTGATTCTTTATGAATTATTATTATTTAAATAAATTAAATTTCTTAGATAACTAGTGTTACACACAACTCCAAGATTTAACGAACCCTGATAAGCTACTAATATTATTATTATTTAAATAATATTATCATTGCAAAGATTTTCAACTTGTAGGATTTTAAAAGGATAAAAAAATATCAGACATTATGTATAATTATTTTATATTGTACCATCCCAACTAGAGTGCCACACACTGATCCCCAGATCCATCCACTCACATAACTTCAAGTGTCCTCCCCATTCGCTAGAGGCTACTGAATAGCAACGAGGGTCTAATATATCAATATGGGGAGACTTTACCCCCTTTTTAAAAGTCGAAAACAATGTAATTAACCAATAAATAAATAATAGACAATAACAAACAAAAAAAATGACACAGTAATTAGAACAACACAGTATCACAGGACAAACCAAAATTGAAAACAATATCCCTAAAAAATACTAGATATTTCATGAAAAATAAGTGTTATTTTTTAAAATGAAAACAAAAAATAAATACATTGACAAATACCCCAAGTGGGTCTTGAAACCATGTATGGTTCCCTCATCCATATTCCATCTCAACTTAGCAATCTAACATAGGGAACTTGACCATATCATGTTATGAAAACAATAAGTATATTCAGGTACTAATCAGGAAACCCGAGTAGGGTGTGAGTGCAACTCAGCAGACCACCACCAACAGTGTTTAAAACCTTATATAGTAAATAAAAGTGTATGAAGTTGTATAAATAATAACATAAAATGCACAAAGTAAGAAGATAACACATTTCCTAATTCTTTAATTGACCACAAAATTATCGGGTTCACGATGACAACCATACTATTAATACCTACTTTGGCCCTTGTCAGAGTTTGAACTATCCCCAAGGGATATCACATATCAAACCTCACAATACCAAGGATATCATTCATTACATAATTTCAAAAAATATCATGGATAATTGGAACCATAGTTCAATGAAAATATCAAGGGTGTAGAACATTATGTCAAACACCCTATGGGTATTTGGAGTCTCTTACCCTATCCCACATTTCAATGTCACATGGGTATTTATATCCTTAGTTCTGTTCCCAAATTATCTATTACATATGATTATTTAGTGCCTCTAGTACCAACTATATAGACCTTAGACATCGACACATATTATTAACTGATTTTAGGCACAATTAACCCTCAAATAAAAACCATGGGTCTTAAATTCTACTTTCTTTTGATTATTAGGTACATTAAATTGAAAACACAGATGTAGACTAAAAATATTTATATTAAGCATCCATTGTGATCTCCTACATTCCTTTGAGATATTAAATATCCATAGGATAACCTGGGGAATAATTTGACAAAAGGGGTGAACTAAAAATCCCAGTAAGAAAGTAAATATAAAAATAAAGCGTGGAACATGGGTTAGAAGGCATAATGCAATGACATAAAAAGGAATGTAACACTAATAATACAAGGGAATAAAAATATATCGAACATGAGATTATGTAATCATGGAAATATAGGAATGTGTTAGAAACATATAACATGTCATAAATATGATTCAAGGATAACTGTGAAGACTATATCACATTGTGAAAAAATTACCTTGAAGGAATCAAGTTTACTCCCTGTCCCAAAATGATGTCTCATGAAACTAAACATTACCCAATACATTAGAGAGATATTTGGGAACACCCATCATAACAAGTTAATGTATATATGTTCAATAGAAAGAATCCAAAATAAGGAATAAACATAAGGGTTACCCATGGAATGAAATGGGTATTATAAAAAATTTCATAATGCATAAAGAAATGGAATATCATAATTGAGTCGATGAAAGAATGCATTTAAAACATAATTGGACATTTAAAAATGAAATAAGGTTTTAGGAAAAAAATCCCTCAAGGTAATATCGAAGTATTTTTGCGTTGATTGTGTTTGTTGATAAAGTGGGTTTCTATAGTTTGTTGTGGAGTCTAGAGATATTGTTGATACGGTATGTTGAAATACATCTAGGATAATGGAATAGATTCCCTGGAAGCAGTAAAAAAATTATGTACACAAGGTGATGATGTTTCTAAGTGTTTGAAAAAATTTTAGGGCCTAAAATTTGGATATTGGATTTCATTATGAAAAGTGTATTTTCTTAAAAGCCATGTTAAAATATTGTAAAGGAATTAATTTTGTAATGATGTGATTCATGAATAGTATTTTGTGAAGGATCAAGGAATGTGGATGGTGTTCTATGAAAATAATTATGAGCATCATGAACGATGAAGGTGAGGAGCATCGTGACGATGCGAAGAGTTTTATGGTGATCTATGTGATTATAACTAGCATCGTGAATGAGAAATCTCTATAGAGTTTCATAGAAAAGAGAGCATTGCAAAAGAAATTATGTAGCATTGCAAAATGGTGATGACATGGTATAGAAGGTTCTAGAATTGTTTGAACTCCTATAAATAGGCCTCTAACCCATTAAGAAAAGTAGAGAGACTTAACAAAAATATTAGGAATATGGAATAATGAAGGTGATTCACAAAGGGTGGTTCACAGAGGGTGTTTTGCGAAGGTGACATCCGATGAAATTCACAAAGGATATAAAATCCAACCGAATGTTATTAGAATCATGAAAGTAATGGAATTCATGAAGGATACATAATCTTTATGAAAGTAAGAAGCTATGCGAAGGCTAGTTAAGGTTCGTGAAAGAGGCATTCTTCAGGAAGGCTAGGTGAGCTTCATGAAAGGTAATACCTTCGTGAAATGCTGTTTGAGGTTTGTGAAAAAAGTGATCATCATGAATGTTTTTAGAAGGATTTTCCTAGTACATCTATGGTAAAGTGTTATTCATCTATTGGATGAATGTGTTACTTAAATTGAGCATCCATATACAACCAAGGATGTATTCATTAGAGATAATAAAGGGACATAAAAGTCCAAAAACTATGGGTGAATCTCTTTCAAGAGTAGTGAATTATGGAAGAGGAAGAAGGTGATCCTTTCAATCAGAAGTGAGACATAAAAATAGACATAACTAGTGTCCCTTGGGAATGATGTGAGAAGACCCTAAACCTTTCAAATGCAGTGAGATTGGGCATAGAAGTGATCTAACCCAAAATTTGTAATTTGGAATTGAGCTTGAGTATATTTTGTATATCAGAACATTATTGTTGTATGCTACTTGAACATAGCCCATGGAGGGTGAACCAAGTACAATCACTATGTCCCAAGAATGTTTTCAATTTTTTCCATACAATGTTATGGGAGGAGGAGGGAAGAGTGTTTGGTTTAACGACAAAACAAGATCCAATGGTGTAGTATTTTTAATCTATCATACGATGATTCAACCCTCCTCTCACGACATTTGACCAAGTAGGCCTAAAATTAGGCATATATAATGAGAAATTATGTCCAACTGAATTGAAACCATATAAAAAGAATGTTTAATAAACTATAGAAATGATCCACTTTATTATGGTTAAAGATAAAATATTAAAGAAGTCCTTAAAATCACAAATGAAAAATTATTTGTATAAAACCAAAAATGATAAAGATATTTTATTAAAAAAATGAGAGATTTTCAGAAAATAATAGTGGCTTAAAATATATTGTGGATTATACATGAAAATGGCTAAGAAATTGGGAAGTTCTCTTTAATCGGGCTTACCTATCAGGGGGAATTGAGAAGGGAACCTTATAAAACATATATTTTACCATCAAGGAAAGAGGATTTGAGATAGTTACATATTTTGAGAACATAAAAATATAATTTATTATGAGTACATAATAAAAATTAATAATCACATTAGGTTAGAGAGAGAGAAGGAGATACTAGAAGGAAAAGATTGATGTTCAGAGGAATCCCTTACCTTATATATGAAATCATTCTACTCTTGTACTAAATATCCTCGATAAAAAAATTATATCTATTAATTAATTAACAAATAAACTATTATACAAGTATTTAATTTATTACAACATTATTAAATTTATTAATGACTATCTCGATGGGTTATAATGTTTAATTTTTTCATTTCGGGAGCGTTCATTTTATTGATTTCATGATCAGTTACCTTGAGTTTAATATTGGGAGTTCTTGTCAAATGGAATAAAAACTATAGAAGTGGAATTATATGATATTTTTTTATCATAAATAATTTTAAGTGGTCTAATATAACATTTTTTAGAAAAGATAGTGATTCATTACATAAAATGTTGATGGAAAAAATGATTAGTTTATTTTGGCAGTTTTAAAGACCATCACAAATTATTATTGTTTTATTTACTAATATGTTTATATACTAGTTACAGAACATTAAATAATTCATAATAAACATATTTAAATTTTTTTAACAATGAAAATGGTTTTATGACAATCCTAGAAGGTGGTAATAAAAAATGAAACTCGTCATCCACGAAGGTGTTGAATCAGCACCTTACGGACGATGTTTTCATTTTTTAAAAAAATGAGATGTGAAAGAGATTTGATGATGGGTATTCTATTCATAGAATAAAATTACAGTATATATTGTATTTTTGATTTATCATGTTACTTTGGATAGGGGAGGTTATAGAAGGATAATAAAAGAAAATAAATTAAAAGAGAAATAAGTGGGTTTCACCTCTTTAGTGTGGCCTCATTAAGAACCTCCTTAAGGATCTTAGAAATGGACTTTTGGTGAGAAAAAAAAGACTAGAACATGGGTAAGAGGTTTGGGTTTGTAATTGTAATAATATAAGAATTCTTCAAGGCATTTAGGGTGTGAGTAGAAGAGTTTTTGAGGGGTGGTATTTATAGTGGTAGGAGATGGGTGTCTTTTATTATTTTTTTTCAATTTTTTATTATTTATGATCAAGACCATCAATAGTGATGATTATTTTTAATATTTATTGTTAATAGACCATGTGAGTTCTAGATAATTGCCACATATATCTTCCACGACTCACCCGCAAATAATAATTTTATTATAATCAGAAGATGAAAAATATTAACTTCTGAATATATTTTATGAAAATCAACATTCTTTTAAATCATTACATTAATTATAAAATTGTTAATAAAGATTTAAATTTAACAAAATATAAAAATACCCAATTTATCATTTTTAAAACATTTATTTACTTATTCCATGAAATAAATGTATTATATTTTCCTTAAAAAGATATAAATATTTTATTTATACTTTCATAGGTGAGGTTACTATTCTATTGGATGATTTACTATTCTCAATGGTCATATTACTAATTCAATGGTCATGTTACTATTCCATTGATATAAGATTATGAATTTCTATAAATACCACTTATTTTAATATTAATTTAAGAAAATAATTTTTTATTAGGATATCTATGTGATTTAGGCATTTTATACTATATAAAATAATTATATGAAGGTAAATTAGAATGATAATGTTTTGGGTCAATACACATCTTCCACCACTGATATGAATCTCCATTCACAAGTTGACTATATGAGTTTTTGGCTTAATTCATATACCACTAAATTTACTTTAACTGATGTATACATCAATTCCAATTCAAACATTTTAAGATAATCCATCCATCTTCATTGTCTATGATGAAAATATATTTGTGAGAAGATGTGATTCAAACTCTTATGATCTGTAAGCACATTAAATTACTCACAAAATAGGTAATAATTCCACGTATTCAAAGAATAGACCAAAGAATATTATTAAAAATAATGTGTTGGGTAGTTCTTATCATGAAACCATAACTTCCATGAGCCATAAGAAACAGAATTATCTAGCTTCTCGAGAATACACCCCATGACAGGTCTTGAAGAATCACAAATACACCACAAATCTATGTCCTTATTATGGAAATATCTTGATCAATGCTGATGAAACATGTACTTTATACTCTTGAAAAGACTTCCAAAAATCATCATTCCATAGAAATGAAACATTTTTACTATTAATATCTGTCAATTATGAATATATTATTTACAATTCACGAATAAAACATCAATAATAACCAACTAGGTAATAGGAATTTCATTTCTCAAAGACATTCTTTAGTGGTTTCTAATAGATAAATGCTTTTATCATTTTTGGATCTATAGAATCACATTTTATAAGGATAACATGGGCAAGGAAACATACCTATTATATAAAAAATTAACACATTGAATGTTTGGAATACATACAATGATCTTACAAGATACCCAACATTATCGGCATGTGTTTCTCATGCTCGACCATTGTCTTTGAATATGCTAATATGTCATTTACAAAAACCACCACAAAAGAATATAGATAACATGGAAATATCTAAGTCATCAATTTCATAAAGATAACCAGTTCATTTTTAAGAATGAAATTCATAACCACATACTCATACTATCTATATCTACATCTAGATGATATCTTTGGAATTACATCCTTCTAAAAGCTCAGTTGGTGATATCCTAAACACAAACCATTTTAGAGAACCACTAGGATCCTCTTAATTGATCAAACATATAATCAATGTGTAGAATTGAATATTTATTATTTATCAAATCATTATTATTATTATGAAAATATAAATAAATCAAAAGAGTTCCATCCACATTTTTTCTTAAAAAACTGGTGCTACCCACAAAGACCTATTAGGCCGAATGAACCCTTTTGTTTTAAACTCTTCAAAATCGAGTTTAAATTACATTAATTGTTTTAGTTCCATTTGTTAAGATAAAATTGAGATAATACTAGTCCCTGGTAGGAGATCAATTATAATTTTTATATCTCTTTTGGGGGGGAAAATGATAAATTATCATGAAAAACATTAGAAAAAAGTCAACAATTTCTAGAAAACCATGATTCATGATCTCACTAACTTATGCCATGTTAAAAGAATCCAATTGGTATGAGATAGTTTCAACATCTATTTCCAAAAATCCTATTCCACTTTCATTCACATTCTATCCTCCTCTAAAGAGATTCATGACACTTTGATTAATTGTAAAATGAAACCTTCATTTTAAATAGTCGATGTGATATTTAAACATTTTCAAACAATCCATACCCATTATTATTTCATAACCATCCATATCAAGAATATGGAAATCTCATATCAATTTATTTCCTTTTATAGTTACAGAAAATTATTTTCAAATAATGTATTGAAATTCTCTTTGACCAAAAGGAGTTTAATATTTCAAAATAGAAGAAATAACCCAAACCTGAAAAAATAGAAGATCAACAACATGAGATGAAATTAATGAATAAGATGTACCCATATCAAACAAATATTTCATATGTTTAGAATTAAAATTAATCACACCTCTCAATTTCAAAGGTCCAAAACGGTTATCCATAATCATTTACTCAGCTACATATAATTGCATACTCACTATAATTTATTCTTTATTACCCTATTGATATTTCACTAGTGGAGGTGTCATGGTATTTCTAGAGTCACCATGGCTAGATCAGTTAAATTTATTAGAATTATTATTTTGTTTTCATCTTTTCAAAGAATATGAAATATTTGAAACATGATATGCATCTCTAGAACCCAACCTTGGAGCACTGTGATAATAACAATGAATATTACCCGTCAAGTTAAAATTATGGCATGATTTTAGGTAGTGAAGGAAAATATTTCATTATTGGATAAAAAACTGCACTAAAAACATCATAAATTACTCTTTGGTTTTGGTAGAAGATTCACATATCCATCCACTATATTCAGAGTCATACTATAGCCTTAAAAATAGGTTTCCCTCTTAATATTGTTCCCAAAATTAGAGTTACCACCATTTACCATAGGTATCAACATGCTTCCTCCAACAATAGTTCATAGGATGTCTCTTTCTTCCACCATCTATCTATTGACCATCTGCATATGATCCATTATACAAATCATGACATTAATTGAATGGATTATTATCCATAAACCTGATTCAAAAATAAACCCCCTCAAGGATGAACATGCAATAAATTTAGTGTAAAATAGAATAAATTCATTAATTTATAGGCATACTCTATCCCAATGTGGTTCTCCCACTTCAAGTTGAAAAAGATCTTCATTATAGAAATTCTGAACTTGTGAGGATTGAGATGGTTGTTGAATAGATATTCCAAATCCTCCAGTGCAATGCCTCAATCTAATTTAACTTGAATTTATAAATACTACCACTGGCGTTCTAGATCTTCCAACATGTACATTGACTACATGAATTTCAGATTAGTTGGTGTATGATGGAAATTAATGATTCTATTCAACCTATTTAGTCACACTTATGATTTTTTAAATCCCAAATCACATAAAAATATGGGTGATATATTCTTTTAGATCTAAATGAAATGATCCACTTGACTTGGTTCATCCCCTCAGTTTCATTTATCTATGGATTGAAAAGAATGAAAAATAATCTAAACCAACTGTTTATGCACCTGTGGCTCTGGTTCAACCACATTCCCATTAGACTATTCCAGTTGGTTTCTATGATTCCTAACAGGGGTTATTTTATATAACCAAAATTAAATTCTATGTAGTCTCACTCTCTAGAAACTAAATTCTGTGCAATTTCAAATTTTCCACAACACACATATCACAAAAAGTCAGTCCAAAATTCAATATTTGTCTACTTTAAAACTATTTTTCAAAATTCTACCATGCTCTTTTAAAATAAAACCATTTTAATATATTTTAACAATCAAAAATTTTCACCAAATCTTAAATCATTACTGAAAATAAAATACTAAATCCAAGTGGGAATTCATTTTTATGAATTCATGTCATTATATTCTCATTGACTAAGCCCATAATGATGAGGTTACAAATCCAAGAAGTGTTTCAAGACACCCATGTTCCCAAACTCCCTAGTAACTTGATGTTCATTATAAATAGTTTAGCTAAGCATCTTAATTCTCTAAATTTTAATTTCTGATGATCTTACTTCTTATTATCAACTCATGTCAAGGAATAAAATAGAATTATTTTTAACTCCAGGATAATGAAACTGATACTGTTTATGACATCCCTCCCCTCATCATTGGATTGTGAATGAGGTGGGTCATTACTAGGACTTTAGTGCGATCCTAGAGATATGAAAGTTTGTAAATAAATTTCAAAGGCTTCATAAATAACTGGGGTATGATATTAAAATAGATAATAAAACAACGAAACTAAGATAACCATAACCAAACAACCACTAAATGATGCTTGAGTAAAATGTAATAAAACTCAAAATATAACTTACTATCACAATACCAAACTACAACATGGACCATATGAGATTATAAATAAGAAACTAAACCAAAAACTCAAATGAAACCATGAAATCAAGTAGAAAATCTGAAAAAAACTCCAAGATGCAACTCCACAAGCCATACCCAAGGTATCATGATGCATCACTAAAGAAATAAGGTACTTTTCATTTACCTCTATCTTGATATACAATATCAACAAATGCACCACAATCCTAATATAGGGGTTAAGTATAAAACTCAGTAGGATTTCCCAAATGACTTCCTAACTCACACCACTAGTATTGAAAAAGATAGAAAATTTATATTAAATAATTTATATAAAATAATTGAAAATAGATGATATGAAATAATAAAAACATTTTTACAAACCAAAATCATTTCTATGGAAAGAAACCAGAAAAGTATTTCAAACCATTTCTCTGATCCATTTGGCATAACCCATTTTTAAGGAGTGTAATTTGTGATAGGTTTGGATTAGGGAAAATATAATCCATTAATCTTATAATGTAAGTGAGATCCATAATTTATAGATCTTATTTTTAATGGTTCTTGGTTATGAAAATGTGTACTCGCCACTACCTCCAAATCCCCTCACTCATTTGGAACACATGCTTCAGAAAACCATTAACTAACGCAGATATATCCCTCTATACAAAATCTCCTGGATTCTCCTATGTGGATACAAGGTTTGGGAAAACCATACACCTAACAGTGAACCAACCATGTTCCCATTGTTTTAGTTTGAAAATTTCCTAAGATGTGTTTCATAGTTTCTACTAAACATTCTCAAACTGTGCACCACCAGAAAAGATATAAAAACATTCAAAAACTCATATAAACCTCTGAAAACATAACCCAAACACTTTATATCCTTAAGATACATAAATAAATGGTTAATTATATGAAACTAGGGCAGCTACAATATTGATAAAATTTCCCCATATAGTGATGTTATTCATAACTTTTTAATAAACTATTTAAATAATTTTAGATTTATCATTTACCCTTGTTTTTATTCTTCAATTATACCATTGTATTTCAACTTCCTTATTCCATTGATATAATTTCATCAATAGAAGGATAAAACTCTTATGGGTTGATTCAAATTAATTTTCAAGGGGTTTTATTTGATGCTATTCCATGTTAAATTAATTTTAAATCATTTATTTTAATTGGTAATTCCATTAATTAATTACATAGTTCCTCATCCTTATTAAAATTTATTACCACACATTCTTGGGGATCATATTATACTTTACATTGGAGTGATCATGAAATGATCCTTAAAGTGTATAGGTCATAAATATTATGTTTTTTAGGAATTAAACCTATATGTAGTAATGGTAGTTTTACATTGTTGAATGTACTCATCTCAATTTTAAGAAATTAAATGATTTTAAAAATAAATTCATTAAATCTACCACATGAGAGAACCTAGGGTGAAATAATTCTCTCAAATTAAATCCAATTAGGTCTATTAGTGTTAATTTAAACCATATCAAATAAAATACATGTTTTACACATCATATCCAAAATAATCCATATAATGGAAATAGATGTAGGTTTCTTCTTAGGCCTTTGGGGATTCTATAACCCAATTTTCACAATAAGTGATCAATTCAACCCTAAAAACATAGCTAAATTTGGGAAAGAAAAAATTTTAGTGCATTTTCTAGGGACCATAGTATGTTATATTAGAAATCTAGTTTTTATTCTCACCCACTTCTCTATTTTGAAGCCAAATTTACTATTATGGAATTAATGTTTGAAAAAATATCAAAATGTAGAACCTCTCCCTACTTTCACCACCCCATAATATGTGTGATGTACAATGTCCAACCAATATTATATTGGTGCGATATTCAATAACACAATCACCCATAATGTTTTAACTTCTATGATTCATAAAATATTCCAAACTATAACAAGTTCCTATCCAAACAAGGCCAATATGAACATCCTTTTGTGCAATTCCAACAATTTAATTATCAAAGTAGAATATTCCATCTTCTGCAAAACCTTTTGATACAGAACCTTTCATTGTTAATTTTTTTAAAAAAATGTGTCATTAATTATGAGGTTTCATAATCAATATTATAGCTACAAATCAACTAGTTTGTACCAACCCTTGCACTGAAATTGAAAATATGGTGGTTAAAACATATTTTCAAAAGGAACCAATTTTTGATATTTTTTTTGAAAAATAATTTTTTTTATTCGAGATCCCAATACACTATAGGATATTTCAACTCACCCTTGATTGATTTGATTATCTTACCTACCATACTCATGTATTCATTCATCAGGGATTATGTGGACCTTTATTTTCACATTCATTCGTCACTATAATTGAACTAATAGAGAATTATACATAATTTTTCAAGAAATATCAAGAAAAAATTGGAAATACCCTTACTATTATTTTTAGGATTATCCCACTAACTGAGACTCAATTTTTGGTTCTTAAATTATACTCTAACCCCTATCACAAACCCTGGTTTAGATTATATCTCAATCTAATTAATGGAGTGAAAAGTAAAACCATTAAGATGTTGAAATCTAGTATTGGGTAAATCATGGGGGTCCAATTCGATCTAACAATGTTAGAATAAGTGCTTTCTTGGAGGAAACCCAATGTCACCAAAATAAATATATATCATTTTTTTGTATGTGTGTATTACCAAAAAAGGTAAAAAAATCTTTTTTACTCTTTATTTTCTTTTTCTTTGTTTTCTTTCATTTTTTCCAAATTTATCCCTTATATCTCCTATTTTTTTTGTTTTTTATTGTTAAAAAAAGAGTAAAAAATATAAAAAATATTAAAAAAATATAATTTTTAGAACGAGAACACCATAGGTCACAGTGACATCTCATCACAACTCGAGATGCTATGGGAATCGAACCTGTGACTGAATAATGACGGGGGACTGTGTCTTCCACTGACCTATGAACTACAATGCTTCCATATATATATATATATTTTAAAAAATATATATTTATATAATTTTTTTTCATTATTATTATTTTAGTTTTTCTTGGTATCAATCTATGGTGTGAAAAAATAAATAGGGCTTGTTAAGGTCAATGATTTTTGGAAAATCACCTCCATCCATAAATTCTTCCCCATTATACCATAAACTATAAGTATTATATGAGTAATATAGGTAAATAAGCATTAAATAGGAGCCAAAAAATCTTTAACTTTAATTTCTATGTGACTTCATTACATGATTCTCCTTTTTAAACTGTATTTTGGAACTCCTCTACTCTACCTATACCACCTTATAAATTTTTGTAACATCCCAGGTAAATAAAGAATAAATAATTTTAATATTTATTAATATTTATGAATTAAATATTAATTTTAATTAAAAGGGGTTTCTTCTTTCGATAGAGTACTCGATACGCAACGATGAGTTTCTTTGAAAACTTACGTTGCACACTAGTAATAAAATAATATTATTTTAAATGTTAGTTTACACGTAGCCGTTGTACTGGCAGGAATGGATAGGAATAAATAAAATATGATTATATATGTTTTTAAATGTTTTTATATTTATCCAATAAAAGATAAAGGCTTAAAGTACGGAAAGAATTCAATTTTAGGCATTTATACCCTAATTTTCACTAAGGGTTCACTTATCACCTTTTGACGGTGAACCGCCATTAAATATAGTTTTGATAAATCTTATAAATTCTATTCGACCAAATATAACTCTTCTTTAGAATTGGGACATCAAAATTTAGTTTGTGTAAATTTTTGGCAACTTTCCGATAAAGTTCTTTTTTTAATGAATATTATAAAATGTTGTATTTTCATTCAAAACCGCTTTTTAATCTAATTCATTTATATGATTAGATTATCATTTGAATTAGTTTTAAAGTGAAATTGGAAAATATTTTTACCATTAAATCCAATAGTGGTCGTTGTAATTAATTTCACTTTGAAATCGGACTTAAACTAGTGTCAATCTTTTGATACATATTGTTTCACAAAAACACGCTATTTGTCATGACAACGGGAATTAATTATTAAATTAATTAATTTGACTTATATGTTTGGAATTTTGTAAAATAGACTTCATTTTTGAATTCGTAATATCAAATATATATTAGGGTGAATTTTTGGTAATTTTCTGAAAAACATCAATTTTTGATGAATAGTGAAATCACTAAGTGTTACTTATAAAAACTGATTTTCCATTTAAGTGAAATTTTTCCACCTTTGTGTATTTAATTTCAAAAATCCAACATACATGGTTGTCATTAAGAAGTAAAATTTGGTTCAATGAGATTAAAATAATTTTTTGGTGAATAGTAACTTATTATGTTTTTAATCGCGATTAGTGGTAATTAGTGTAGTTTAATGTAAAAATAATGTTTTAATAATATGAGATGACCTATACACATGTCCTACCCTCATTGGATGTGTCATGGCCGACCAAGACAAGCCATGGGTCAACTTGGGGACCCCATTGAGCCACTTTGGTTGGAAAATGACATAAATACCTTTTATTTAATGTTAATGTAAAAAATGGCACAAACATGATATGTTTTACTAAACCAATTTTTAAATGGGGTTATACAAGTCAGATTTTTGATTATAAATAGTCATTGGAAAGATAAAACGATTTCCTACATCATAGTAATTGTTTTATAATTTTTACACATTAAATAAATTAAATTATTTATGACATAATAATGATGCAGTGATGACATCATTATTTGACGATTTAAATAAAATGGAAAGATAATGTAAAATCTATGAACTAAACATGTCCAAAACTTATTGTATGGGTGGATTTAGAAGAATTATCATCTTATCCACGAATTATATTAATTTGGGACCTTTTAAAACCTAAACACATTTTCAAATAAAGTAATATTTCTTTACTTTCCAAAAGTGCCCCTCCTCTCCTCTTATAAAAGGCCCCCACCTCTACCTCATTTAACACACTCCTCAAGCCTTTGGCTCGGCCAAACCCTGCCAATTTACTCTCTCCACATCACTCTCCTCATCCTAGAGGATTACCTTTGGGTATAATCTTTTCAAAGGAAGCCTTTAGGCTCAAATCAAAAGGAGTTACACTTTTAACGGTAATTCATTCTCTCATGTTCATTTGTTTTATTTTTCTTCTCCAACCCCCTAAAATCTTTTTATTTACTTCTTTTGTAACAACACAAGTATCTTAAATATACTAGGATGTTGTTATAAGATTTATTTGAGCTACAATCTCACACAACTACATCAAATGGTTAAAGAACATACGGTTTCCGTGGATGGCGAAATTCTGCCTCCCGAAACGATGATTGTTCAATACTCATTTAACACCTTCAAAGGTGGCCATTATGATGTCACTATTTTTATATATGATATATAATATTTTTATGTTTTCCTTAAGCTTCTGTTTTTTTTCGTTTTGGGCATACCTTTATGGTTCCCGTTATGGGTAAACACGATATCTTCATTTTAGGAAGTGCGGACTACCGCCCCCAGAAAGTGATTTGATTCGTCAATACCATATGTGGGATGTGCAAAGGATAAAGTTAATGATATTATATATGTTATTATACTGGAATTATAATATACTATTATATCATTATGATTCCATTCCAAAAAATACGAAATATAAATGGAAGTAGCATTCATGCGTACGTGCGACTTACCATCTCCATGAACGGTGCATTTCATTTCTTACCTCTGAATGTGATGTAATATTATAAATACATGTATATTCTGAATATATATGATATATATGTTATCAAAATCATTAATATAATTCTGGATATAATGATCCTTTGACCAAATTAACAACATGTAAGTGTAAGAAGTCAATTTTTGACTTAAGAACCAAATACTGACAAAATGAACATTATTAACTTAAATGATTACATGATGTTCATAACATGGTATAAAAGGAATAATTAACTTGAAAAAGGTTCTTAAGAAATTAGAGACTAACTCAAGTTTATTATTCAGGAGATTAAAGAACGGTCGGGTCATGTCGGAGAAGAGGTAAGGGACTTCGTCTCAGTCTCCTTTCATTGAGGCATATTTCATTTTATACACAACTTTCTTTCATACGGTGTATACAAACCCTTTGACTTTTACTTTTATACAATCAGAATATTTTTCTACGAAGCATTTTACAAAACGACAAAAAGGAATGTTTCTTTTAACGAACACGGTGACAATGACCTTTTCCGCCGCTGCGAGTATTATTTGGTCTTTGGCTTCCTCAACAAGACGTAATGTTTTTTTAAATAAAATAAATACCATATACTCTTTTATGTATTTTGGTATTGAAAATGGTTTTGATAAAGGATTCTATTATGATATATTGTGATTGAAATGTGGAAATGTTATCATTCCTTTATATTGGTTTTATGTTTTATGATTTTATATTGGTACTTGGACATTTGACGGTTGGTTACGTGATAAACCATATGACGGGTGGTGCCGTGAATACCAGGATGGGTGGTTACGTTATAACCTCCAATGCATTGGGTACGGAAGTCGGCCGTATGGCTATTCCATTAAGTATGTATGGAAATTGGCCGTATGGCTATTCCATTAAGTGATATGTGTGGAAGTCGACCGTATGGTTATTCCACTTAAGTATGTTTATGTCCCAAGTTACCTTTATATATGCTATGTGTTCTTTATATGGGTTTTATGGTAATCCTTTTGTTACAAAAAGGTAAGTAATGATACTTTATTCAGTGAAGAGTTTTTACTACTTCATTATGGTGAAGGTATTACTTTGATATAGTATACATGGTTTACTTGATGTCTGAAAAAGTAACAATTTTCATTCTTTGTGTATCCCTTACTGAGCTTTTTATGCTCACCCCAAGTTCTTTTTGAAATGTTTTTCACAGGACTTAATATGGAATAAGGTCAAGGATGGGATCAAGGGAATGTCATGCTATATAAAACAGGGATCTAGACATGTTTCTTTTTAAGAGTTTATTTTATTATGGAAACTTAGTAGAAGTGTCTACTTTGTAATCTTTCGAGATGTAACAGTTATGTTCTAATTCTCTAAAACTCTAAACCTGAAAAGATCCCCAATGTGAATTATTCATTTAATTCAATATTAAGTAAGGTTTAAGTCCGGGGCCTTATAGTTGGTATCAGAGGTCGGTTTAGACAACATTATGAGTTAGAAAATTGTTAAATTATAAACTAATTTATGGTACGATTGAAATGATATAGAATTTAAAGATTACCATGTTGCTTCGCCTAAGATATTTCTAGGTTAAGAATGGTTTTTCATAGAGGAAATGGAACAGATTTTCTGGGAAGGAATATAGAGGGAAATGAACTTTGAAATCAATATCCTGAGATGGTCAAAATCAGAACTAAACAGTTTGTTGTAGTGATGGCTCAGTTGACTCAGGTTACTACCGAAGGAGTTGAAAGGAAGATTGGTGAATGCTCTAGTTTTGGCACTTCCTTCCAGGAATGGTGAGTTTGTTATATACAGTGATGCTTCATTGAAGGGACTTGGCTGTGTCCTAATGCAGAATGATCAGGTAATTGCTTATGCTTCACGTCAGTTGAAAACTCATGAGGTAAATTACCCTACACATGATTTGGAATTAGCTGCTGTTGTCTTTGCTTTAAAAATTTGGAGGCATCATTTGTATGGAGTAAAGTGTGAAATATATACTGATAACAAGATTTTAAAGTATATATTCACTCAGAAAGAGTTAAACATGAGACAGAGGAGATGGCTGGAATTAATCAAGGATTATGATTTTACAATTTATTACCATCCGGGAAAAGCAAATAAAGTGGATGATGCTTTGAGTCAAAAAGTAATGCTTCATTAGCAATATTGAGTTTGGAACGTGATCCTTTGGTTAAGGATTTGATGAACTTTGTCATAGAAGTTGTTGGTGCAGGAAGTCCTTCTGTTTTGTTTCAGGTATCAGTGAAATCATCTCTATCAGACAGAATCAAGCAAGCACAGAAGCAAGACATCGAGTTGCAGAAAAAGGTAGAGCTGGTTCATAAAGGTAAGTTTCCTAAATTCAACATTGATAATGATTGTGTTTTGAGGTTTGGGAAGAGATTATGTGTGCCTTGTGATTCACAGTTGAAGAATGAGTTGTTATGTGAAGCTCATAGTTCTCCGTTTTCAGTTCATCCGGGCAGTACTAAGATGTATAGAGATCTGCGGAAGTATTACTGGTGGGATGGAATGAAAAGGGATATTGCTGATTTTACTGTGAAGTGTTTGACATGTCAAGAGGTTAAAGCAGAGTGGCAGTTACCGAAAGGGATGCTTCGGCCTTTACTAGTGCCAGAGTGGAAATGGGAAAACATATCCATGGACTTTGTTGTGGGATTACCGAGGACATCTCGAGGTAATAATGCAATCTGGGTTATTGTTGATCGCTTGACCAAATCTACTCATTTCTTTGCTATACGAGATACTTTTTCTCTTGATCAACTTTACCATTTGTATCTTAAAGAGATATTAAGGTTACATGGAGTTCATCTCTCCATTGTATCTGACCGTGATCCCAGGTTCACTTCAAACTTTTGGAAAGGCCTTCAGAAGTCATGGGGTACTGAATTAAATTTTAGTACAGCTTTTCATCCTCAATCAGATGGGCAGTCAGAACAATCAATTCAGACATTGGAGGATATGCTACGAGCTTGTTCGATGGATTATCAGGGAAGTTGGGACCAACATTTTTCTTTGGTTGAGTTTTCTTATAATAACAGTTTTCATTCCAGTATAGATATGGCACCATTTGAGGCATTATATGGGAAGCGGTGTCGAACTCCAGCTTTTGGGATGAAGTGGGTGAAAGGAAGTTGATGGGACCAGAATTGGTAGAATAGATGGCAGAAAAGGTTCAGTTGATTCAGAAACACATGAGAACAGCTCAGAGCAGGCAGAAGAGTTATGCGGATAACCGGAGGAAGGATCTATCTTTTGAGGTAGGTGATCATGTTTTTCTCAAGGTTTCTCCATGGAAAAGTGTGATGAGATTTGGTAAGAAAGGAAAGCTGAGTCCAAGGTTCATTGGACCATATGAAATTCTGGAGAAAGTTGGATCAGTTGCTTACCGAGTGGCTTTACCTATGAGTTTATCTCAAGTACACAATGTTTTTCATGTTTCAATGTTAAGGAAGTACATGCCAGATCCATCTCATGTTTTGAGTCCAGAGGTAGTTCAGATGGAAGAGAACCTATCTTATGAAGAACAACCAGTCCAGATTCTTGACCACAGGGAGCAGGTGTTATGGAATAAGGTGATTCATCAGGTAAAGGTTTTGTGGAAAAACCATGTGATTGAAGAGGCAACGTGGGAATCTGAAAATGCTATGAGGGATAAATACCCCCACTTATTTTGATAAGTGAATAAAATTGCGAGGACGCAATTCCCAAAAGGGGGGAAGGATGTAAAATCCCATGTAAATAAAGAATAAATAATTTTCATATTTATTAATATTTACGAATTAAAAATTAATTTTAATTAAAAGGGGTTTCTACTTTCGATAGCGTACTCGATACGCAATGATGAGTTTCTTTGAAAACTTACGTTGCACACTAGTAATAAAATAATATTATTTTAAATGTCAGTTTACACGTAGCCGTTGTAATGGAAGGAATGTATAGGAATAACTAAAATATGATTATATATGTTTTTAAATGTTTTTATATTTAACCAATAAAAGATAACGGCTTAAAATACGGAACGAATTCAATTTTAGGCATTTATACCCTAATTTTCACTAAGGGTTCACTTATCACATTTTGACGGCGAACCGTCATTAAATATAGTTTTGATCAATCTTATAAATTATATTGGACCAAATATAACTCTTCTTTAGAATTGGGACATCAAAATTTACTTTGTGTAAATTTTTGGCATCTTTCCGATAAAGTTCTTTTTTTAATGAATATTGTAAAATGTTGTATTTTAACTCAAAACCTCTTTTTAATATAATTCATTTATATGATTATATTATCATTTGAATTAGTTTTAAAGTGAAATTGGAAAATATTTTTACCATTAAATCCAATAGTGGTCATTGGAATTAATTTCACATTGAAATCGGACTTAAACTAGTGTCAATCTTTTGAGACTTATTGTTTCACAAAAACACGCTATTTGTCATGACAGCGGGAATTAATTATTAAATTAATTAATTTGACTTATATGTTTTGAATTTTGTAAAATAGACTTCATTTTTGAATTCAGAATATCAATTATAGCTTAGGGTAAATTTTTGGTAATTTTCTGAAAAACATCAATTTTTGATGAATAGTGAAATCACTAAGTGGTACTTATAAAAACTGATTTTCCATTTAAATGAAAATTTTCCACCTTTGTGTATTGAATTTCAAAAATCCAACATACATGGTTGTCATTAAGAAGTAAAATGTGGTTCATTGATATTAAAATAATTTTTTGGTGAATAGTAACTTATTATGTTTTTAATCGCGATTAGTGGTAATTAGTGTAGTTTAAGGTAAAAATAATGTTTTAATAATATGAGATGACCTAGAAACATTTTCTACCCTCATTGGATATGTCATGGCCGACCAAGAAAAGCCATGGGTCAACTTGGGGACCCCATGGAGCCACTTTGGTTGGAAAATGATATAAATACCTTTTATTTAATGTTAATGTAAAAAATGGCACAAACATGATATGTTTTACTAGAACAATTTTTAAATGGGGTTATAAAAGTCATATTTTTGATTATAAATAGTAATTGGAAAGATAAAAAGATTTCCTACAACATAGTAATTTTTTTATAATTTTTAGACATTAAATAAATTAAATTATTTATGACATAATAATGATGCAGCGATGACATCATTATTTAACGATTTAAATAAAATGGAAAGATAATGTAAAATCTATGAAATAAACATGTCCAATACTTATTGGATGGGTGGATTTCGAAGCCTTATCATATTATCCACGAATTATATAAATGTGGGACCTTTTAAAACCTAAACAAATTTTCAAATAAAGTAATATTTCTTTACTTTCCAAAAGTACCCCTCCTCTCCTCTTATAACATGTCCCCACCTCTACCTCATTTCACACACTCCTAAAGCCTTTGGCTCGGCCAACCCCTGCCCATTTACTCTCTACACATTCCTCTACTCATACTAGAGGATTTCCTTTGGGCAGAATCCTTTCAAAGAAAGACTTTAGGCTCAAATCAAAAGGAGTTACACTTTTAAAGGTAATTCATTTTCTCATGTTCATTTGTTTTATTTTGCTTCTCCAACCCCCTAAACTCTTTTTATTTACTTCTTTTGTAACAAAAACAGTATATTCAATATACTAGGATGTTGTTATAAGATTTATTGGAGCTACAATCTCACACAACTACATCAAATGGTTAAAGAACATACGGTTTCCGTGGATGGTGAAATTCTGCCTCCTGAAACGATGATTGTTCAATACTCATTTGACACCTTCAAAGGTGGCCATTATGATGTCACTATTTTTATATATGATATATAATATGTTTATGTTTTCCTTAATCTTATGTTTTTTTTTCATTTTGGGCATACCTTTGTGGTTTCCGTTATGGGTAAACACGATATCTTCATTTTAGGAAGTGCGGACTACCGCCCCCTGAAAGTGATTTGATTCGTCGATACCATATGTGGGATGTGTAAAGGATAAAGTTAATGATATTATATAAGTTATTATACTTTAATTATAATATACTCTTATATCACTATGATTCCATTCCAGAAAATACGAAATAGAAATGAAAGTAGCGTTCATGCGTACGTACGGCTTACCGTCTCCATGAACGGTGCATTTAATTTCGTACCTCTGAATGTGATGTAATATTATAAATACATGTATATGCTGAATATATATGATATATATGTTATCCAAATCATTAATATCATTCTGGATATAACGAACCTTTGACCAAATTAATAACATGTAAGTGTAAGAAGTCTATTTTTGACATAAGAACCAAATACCGACAAAATGAACATTATTAACTTAAATGATTACATGATGTTCATAACATGGTATAAAAGGAAAAATGAACTTGAAAAAGGTTCTTAAGAAATTAGAGATTAACTCAAGTTTATTATTCAAGAGATTAAAGAAAGGTCGGGTCAAGTCGGATACGAGGTAAGGGACTTCGTCTCAATCTCCTTTCATTGAGGCATATTTCATTTTATACACAACTTTCTTTTATACGGTGTATAAAAACCCTTTGACTTTTACTTTTATACAAAAGGAATCTTTTTCTACGAAGTGTTTTACAAAACGAAAAAAAGGAATGTTTCTTTTAACGAACGCTGTGACAACGACTTTTTCTGCCGCCACGAGTATTATTTGGTCTTTGGCTTCCTCAACAAGCCGTAATGTTTTTTTAAATAAAATAAATACCATATATTATTTTATGTATTTTGGTATTGAAAACGGTTTTGATAAAGGATTCTATTATGATATATTGTGATTGAAATGTGGAAATGTTATCATTCCTTTATATTGGTTTTATGTTTTATGATTTTATATTGGTACTTGGACATTTGACGTGTGGTTACGTGATAAACCATATGACGGGTGGTGCCGTGAATACCAGGACGGGTGGTTATGTTACAACCTCCAATGCATTGGGTATGGAAGTCGACCATATGGCTATTCCATTAAGTATGTATGGAAATTGGCCGTATGGCTATTCCATTAAGTGATATGTGTGGAAGTCGACCGTATGGTTATTCCACTTAAGTAAGTTTATGTCCCAAGTTACCTTTATATATGCTATGTGTTCTTTATATGGGTTTTATGGTAATCATTTGGTTACAAAAAGGTATGTAATGATACTTTATTTAGTGAAGAGTTTTTTCTACTTCATGATGGTGAAGGTATTACTTTGATAGAGTATACATGGTTTAATGATGTTTGAAAAATTAACAGTTTTCATTCTTTGTGTATCCCTTACTGAGCTTTTTATGATCACCCCAAGTTATTTTTGAAATGTTTTTCACAGGAATTAATATGGAATAAGGTCAAGGATGGGATCAAGTGAATGTCATGCTATATAAAACATGGAA
This sequence comes from Viscum album, assembly GCA_963277665.1. Lineage (NCBI taxonomy): Eukaryota > Viridiplantae > Streptophyta > Magnoliopsida > Santalales > Viscaceae > Viscum > Viscum album. The sequence goes on along the minus strand of OY728152.1, from coordinate 344,505,400 downwards.
CTAGACATGTTTCTTTTTAAGAGTTTTTTTATTATGGAAACTTAGTAGAAGTGTCTACTTTTTAATCTTTTGAGATGTAGTAGTTATGTTCTAATTCTCTAAAACTCTAAACCTGAAAAGATCCTCAATGTGAATTATTCATTTCATTCAATATTAAGTAAGGTTTAAGGCTGGGGCCTTATAATTTTCCTTTCTTGAAACGCTATAATCTATGTTATTCTATGTCATGGATGGATGAAATAAGAAAAGTTAATTTTGTGTGCATAAAAAAAAACAATTTGTTTAAAGGATTTAAATGAAAAAAATTTTCATTAATAGAAGGAAAATTTTCTTTAATCTTGAACATGATAATAAATATTGAAAACTTTGAAATTGATTATCAAATAAATTTTCATACAATGATTTTAATTTTAATCCATGTTTAAGTTATATATAAAAGATTTTGGAAACTGTGGTAGTTTTATGGGAATTTTTTCTGTTAAAATTTTATTTTAATTAATCAAAATATAGCTTTGAATTTCCTAAGGATTGTGGGTTATTAGTTTGAGTAACAGGGTTCCTCAGTAAATAACATAGTTTTTGGATCATTTTAATTTTAAAATGAGAATTTAAAAAACATAAAGAAATCATCAAACAGCAATTTTAAAAATATAAATAAATTTTCCCATATGGAAATTTATTGACATAATATGTGGTTTTCGAAACTTGTGGATTGTGACTCTAGATTAATCTTGGATATATTTTTAAATTTAATATCTATTTTTGGCTATTTTAGTTTATTATTTACTGATTTAACTTTATATGATTATTGATTATGGGAGCTTCAATTTCTAGCCTAAGGTCTTTGAGATTGGGAGTTATCTGCAAAGTCATGATATAGGGGTGGACTCGAGTGAGTGAAATTTTAATTACCATTGAAATATTAAAAAGAGAAAATTAAAAAAATATTTATAAATGAATAAATAATCTTCTTAATATAACAATTTTTTCCACCTAGTGCTCCTATTTTTACCCCTTGAATAAAGACGAACCCCTATGTCTACTGTGTTGTGCACCAAATCATTATGCTCAATAGAAACATGATGATGATTTTTAAAAAAGGAATGGTATTGGGATTGAGAAACAATTTTGGACAAAAAATTGTTTTAAATCATTTATATATGTTAGATGTTTTTTATTTGAAGTTTAAATGGTAAGCATTGTATGCTAAAATGATCCTAGAAAAGGGAATTCAATTTTAATATTTTTGAGATACTTTTTGTTCGAGGCCAGAAATAATGAAGTTGGGGGTGTTATTATCCAATGAAATAATTTAATATATAAAATTCATACAATTCTATGTTTATAATCAGTTATAGTAGTGAATTTTACATTTCTAACTTCTTTTCTTATCAAGTTTGTAATTCTTTCTTAAAATGAACTATTACCAAGAAATTTTTGGAACAAATTATAAAACAAACAATTGTCTTGATTTTATTTTAATATTTCACATTAATATATCAAAATATTTTTGGATAATTCTATCCTTTTGGATGTGTAGAATATTCAATTGAAATAATGACCATAGTGTGCCTTTATTATAGAACATTCTAGGTTAATTTAACTAGAAAACAACCTAATAAAATGTCTTCAAAATCCATGATTCAAGTCCAAAGAATCTAAAATTTCAACTAAATATAGAGTAAATCATGGGGAATATATCATTAAATAGTTTAGAGTTATAATTATAATTTTTTAATGGGGTTTCATGAAGGCCAAGTTGAAGATGAAATTCTGTGCCAAATTCTATGGCCCGGAATAACAACCGACCGTTTTCATCATTTGATGGAATCCAATTATCCAATTTGGCTGAAAGTTTACAACCGGTTGGAGAAATTCCTAATATTATATTGATTCATCAATAGAAAACCCAAATTCATCCATAAATAAGCTCATTTTGGTTCATCAAATGGGTGGATGCAAGCTGTCTCAGATTTTTTAAACGACGGAAAAGTATACTTTCCATTAACGTTCCACCCACATATTCCTACCATAATTAATTTGGGTTAATTTCACTGTTGGGGGATAAACCCAATGATTAAAAAATTCCTATTAATGGAAGTGGTAGTTGAGTACTTAAGGAAGTTGGGAATGTTTTTATTTAAATGTCACGCTATGAATTTGATGTTGTTTTCACATTTCATTCACATGTAGTTATCCAAATCGCCTTATTTTTTTAAAATTTATTCATTTTCTCTTATTATATTCTTACTATATCTTGTTGATACCGTTTCCTCAAGGATTAATGTTATCCATAAATTTTTGTGAAATTATTTCACACAACGGTGGAGGGATTGTTTTTTAATTTTCTTCTTCTTCAATTATACCTCTATAAGTCACCTTACATCTTCCATTGAAAGAATTTAAACAAAGTAATGCTAAATATCTTATGGTATGATACAAATAAAATTTCAAGGGGTTTTATTTAATGTTATTTCATGTTAAATTTACTTAAAATAATCACTTTTAAATTAGAATTCCATTTTAGGATTACTTACATCCTCATACTTATTGAAATTTATCACCAACAATTCCTGGTGATAATATGATCCTATACCATGGAGTGATCCTAAAATGATCCTTTAGTTGTAAAGGTGATTAGTATTAGGGTGTATAGGTATTAATAAAGTAAGTGATTATGGTGGTTTTAACTGATTGAACGAAACCATATCAAATTTATGAAATTGAAATAGTTTAAAAAAGAATTCATCCAATCCATCCCAAGTGATAACCTAGGATGAACTAATTCTCTAAAATTGAATTCAATTAGGTCTCCTTGTGTTAATATAAACCACCCAAAATCAAACACATGTTTTATAATTCCTATCCAAAATAATCTATAGAATGTACATGTCTGCAGGGTTTGTATAATGTCTATGATGATTATAAAATACAAGCTACACTATAAGAAACATCTTCAAACCTAAAAACATGGTCAAATTTAGACAAGACTAGTGTCCCTCTAACTTTCCTGTCTGAATCCACATAAAAAATTACCAACATAGGTATCTACCAATGCCATGCATCACCCCAGATACGTCTATTTTTCAAAACCACCATCAATAGGGGTCATATCCAAGTGGTAAAATCACAACATAGGATCATTCCACTCCTATAATACCTAATAATGGGGTTTTGATAACTTTTAAGCATGGGAGATCATTATTTACAAAACACATGAAGTTCCCTCTACATAGGTGCATCACCTGATAGAAATTTTCAAACTAAATACTGCTCAACATGATGGGGAGAATTCATCCAAACCACTGGAGGTGGGTCATCATGGTGCTTAATGGGTGGAGTCATCTCTTGCAAACCACCTAGAGGAACTGCCACCTACACATTCTCACAGACTAAATCTTTTTCACTAAGAAGATCATAACCATTATCACCCTACAAAATCATAGTTTCCTTTTTTTATGGAAGCATCCGTTGATAGCCAATATGCACTGTGGCCAAAATTGCCAAATCAAGAAGGAAATAGAACAAAAAATGATTCCTTTATGATAAATGTACCAGTGTTCAGACAGAAACTAGTGACTGCATGTTTTGATTCATGAAAATGGTTATCAGAGTCCCCGTGAATCGATACATTAGATGCCTCACCTAGAATAGGTTCCTATGACAAAAAGTAGACTGGAGACACATCAAAATTGTTTCCCATGTTCCCAAGATCAACCTAAAAGCTATAAAATCCCCAAACTATGGTCCTAATATGACCTCCATTGATACCACGTATTCGTAACCTAACCCATTGAGGCCCTCCTTGCTGATAATAACTAGAGTGTGACACCCCAAGCCTTCCTCCAAAATGATAGGTATTGTTGAACAGTATAGAGTAGGCATAACACACACATGGTATGCCGTAGACTATGATACCTTTACACACATACACATCTCTAAATACCTATAAAATGATGAATGTAAAAAATAAAACTGATACTAGAATTAATTTAATAATCTATATACCACATTAGAGTATGAAACAAGTACTGAAAATCATAAAGAGACAAATACAAGCCCACCAAAACGTAAAAAGATTCCAACCTACTAAGGAGGGAACTGTTATAAAATGAAACACAAGAAACAAATCACAATATATCTAGCTCAAAAATCATACACCTACTCTACCCTGGACTCTGTTGAATATATCATCCCTTGAATAAGAAATAACATGTCTGAGAAGGGATCATATAGGGGAGAGTATAAAAATACCATGTAGGATACCATGAGATAACCAAAAAAATAATCAAGAGAGTATTCATCTCATCCCCACAAAGGTATTTCAATCAATATATGATAAATAATGATATATTACCAAAATAATAACAGATATATGATCGAAGGTAGACACCATCTCTCATGGTCACAACCATACAACTAGGCAAGGATTCTACTATAGCCGAAAGGAAACACTCATCCGGGAGAACTCACTCCATGAGCCCTTCCAACCCTGATGAAACTCATATGAGAGTTATCACTCCTAGTGTATTTATATACTAATGGATCTCATATGAGAGAGCATTATCGTCGATTTTTTTAGAAGAATTGTAAAGAAAATTAAGGGATCTCACTTGAGATACACACTCAATCAGGTTAAACCTCATCAAAAGACAACTGATGTTGATACATAGATAGTGGATAACACCCAGGTACAATAGAGCATACTTAAACCTAATTGGAATAACCCACTAAGAAGTGGATCACATGATCATGTAAATTAGCCACGATGATTGTAAAAACCCTGCCTAGGGAAGAATAGAATGATAGAGGATCCAACTCCGGGAAACAAAGAGGGATTTCATAACTTTATCTAAGACTAAACTAATAATATAGATCTTATACTATGAATAGGATGTGGTGCCTCATTTTACACTCATATAAATTGACCAAGGTAATACATCCCTTGGAAATACGTCCATACTGAAATAGTATGAGGGAACTGACCCATGCTCACACAATAACTAAATTGAAAAGAATAAGGGCTCCAAATTAGTCTTTAAGATGTACATGGTGTGTCATATTGTTGTACAGAACATGTATCATTAAAACCATTACAACCTATGTATTTTTCTCAAAAGTCATTCATTTCATCATAACACATGGCATGTCCCTTGGGGAACACAACATATAAATTTCTAGACTTGAACTTGGTGTGATGCCTACTCAATTCCTTGTATTGTGGTTCATGTCTCTGTACTCATAGTGTGAACTTTTACACTATCCATGTATGATTACTTAACATATACAATTACTTCCATATGTACACGGAGTTTAATTCATGTCCCATGACATGTAAAGGACATGATGACACTCGGGATGTGCCTTCTGACCATGAACGTATACCTTCTGATGTACATGGAGTGTGCCCTATCATACTCGACATGTGGGTTCATGTGGTCTCTTGGGCATGCACTCCCTATACATGTTGAGAAACCTATGAAGGTATAAATGTTATGTTATTTGATAAACATGGAGTTCATCTCCACATGGTTTCCAAGGAACATACTACCTGTACACATTGATCCATTCTCTATGTATCACACGTTGTATATCGCAACATGGATTCCTTGGAATGTACCCCATATACTTGCTGAGATTGCTGATAAATAATTACATGGAATTTGGACACAACAAATGACATGTAATATTTATCTCCATGTGAAAACCATATCCACTACACAATTTGGAGAACATCGAATGTGTTCTTATGGATTAAACATTTTTTAGTTTGGATTTTATGGAAAATAAAGAATATTATACACAAATTCTACCTATGGAAGAACTACATATAGATCTTCCATAAATCACACTCATAAATACAAGATCTATGGCTGACTACACTTGAGACATCATAGGTGACTGAATTTTGGCCACCTGATCTACCCGAAGGCATCCTTTATCGCATTATACCCCATAAATCACTGGTCTTTGATATAAACCTCAATCATCCAAGGTCATCACCATAAAATGTCTCTGTCATCAATTCTGATATCAAACTCATGGTATCTATGCAATTCACCAATTAATGGTATCAAAATTATTTCTTATTAAGAAGTTTTCAAACTGTTGGCCAAAATAATTTTTGATGATGAACATTCGAAGAGTAAAAAGTGAAATTCAAAAGACATTAACATGAGGGATGACCCACAACAATTGTTTTGGGTTGGAATCAATCCATTTACATTAGAATAGTGTAAAAATAATAGATAATTAGTATATATAAATTCTCAAAATAAACCAATATAAATTCAAAATCACAAAACATGATTGATCCTCGAATCAATCTATTTGTGGAATTGATTCATGTTTATCATGGAATAATAAAAATAGAAATTAATACATAAAAAGTGAATCTAATTGAGATTTTAATTATTTATAATGAATACATATTCCATGAAAATATCATTGGAATGATCCAAAAACCTAGTTAGAATAGCTGATCCTAACGGTATTGAACCATTGGACCACTATCTGTCAATTCCACAATACACTACACCACTACAAATCAGAAATCCCTAATGTTATGGGGATAACCTTTGGATTTTCCCATAAATGGGTTTAAATAAGAGGGGTATAGTTCTGATGAAATATATTAATTAATTTACTACTCATCCATGATATTTTTTTAATGGATCACTCAACACTGGAAATGGTTATGTCATACCTATGGTAAAACCCACATTCCATATTATACAGCGGTATTAGTTTTACTATAAAAGAACCCAATTAAGATTTTTTTCCATTTTTTAAGAAAAACTAATCACATGTTATATAATATAATAAATATTTTTAATATCACTTTACCAAGGCTATCCAGGCCTTGTAATTATACATTTACTCAACACCTAGATTTAGAAACATTCCTTAAAATATTACCATGACTTACATGACAAAAAAGAGTCTTTACATGTTTTATCAACCAAAAAATGAAAAAAATTATCATAAATATAGTAATATGTTATTATTGTGATGGAACAACCATTTTACACCATTACATAATTAAATGAGAGATCAAAGTATCGCTTATGCTTATGTGTGGACCATCGTCTCCACATATCGATGCAATTATTTTTCCACCAACATAATTAATTATTAGTAATTTGGATTTATTTAATTTTTATGAATTATATTTATGATATAATAATGATTATTTAAGGGTGAATTAAAAATACCATTCTTTGATTCCATTCATCGAAAAATAGAAACATTGCTCATGAGTACGTATGGACTACCATCTCCACATAGTAATGCAATTTATTTATCTTCATCACTTTATATGAATGATTTTAATTATGAATATAATAAATATATATTATATTTATATCATGAAACAAATTTGGATCTGGAGGAACCATGATCAAAGTGCATGAAACATAACCACTAAACCAAATACATGAAAAATGAAATAGTGAACACATAAATGATGATAATAATTTAACATTAAAAATGAACAGATAATAATATCTTATAAGTAAAATATGCATGTTATTATAAGTATTTATGCTTATTTTTTATAATTATAATAAATTATTAATTTATTATATCAAAGGGTTGAGTGATTACCAAGAAAGAAAAACTTGAGGTAAATGATTTATGTTATCATCTAATTTTTCAGTATTTTTAGGTTTAAATTTTCTAATTATGAAATTTTATGATATATATATTGAAAAATGTATCTACCCAAAAGCTTAGTAAGAGGTGAAACTAGAGACATTTATTAAAATAAAGGAAGAGCACAGAAAGGCAACCCCACAAGAAAAAAAGAAAAAATACATAGCATCAAAATCAAGCCCGTCACCACCTCCATGATCAAAAACTTCATCCATAGCCACTAATTTTAATTCCGTGCTTTCATACTGCTTCAGAACCTGGTCGTACTTCTTTCTAATATTTAACCACTCTAATGAGGGGGAATTCATTAGTCTCTTTCGTACCTTTATTAAATGACCTAGTGGACATCATCTTTGGAAAATAAGAGTAATCCTTTCTTGGCCTCCTTCGTGTCGAAGCAGGAATCTACTTATGGTTCCCAAACAGCATATTCTTCCCTCCCTGGACAACAACCCTATATGAGGGCCTTGCCATGCCTCCATCATTTTCCTTGTCACTGTCCGTAATGTACTCCTGTTTTCCATGAATCAGAATATCCTAATAAATCTATAACTGGTTCTGTTCGAGATGACTATTAGTGTCAATTACAGCTAAGCATTGGGGGGTTTCCATCACTTCCCTACCTTCACATATAACATTTTTTATTACCTCATTCCCTGCAGCATCCTCTTTCAATATTCGCTTAGACTATATGTTGAAACCATCTTGCATACCCTTCTCCACACCCTCTTGCTCCAAACCCTAAAACCAATTTCTTGTGTAAACAGTGATCCTCACACCATCAAAATAAAGATCTCAACCATAGAACCCATCATCACAACCCTCTAAAATATCCATCAAAGGATTATCCCCACATAAAAATGTCTTAAATTTTCCCTCCACCCTGGGATTCTTCCCCATAGACCAAACAACCTCCTTGATGCTACTAAACAGCCTACCTTCTGAGCTAGGGACACCCTTACCAGAGACACCTTTGTCAAAAAAATGCTTTGCACCATCCACCACCCTCAGATTAGATTTCAGACTATCAAAAACTACACTGACCAACAAATTGGAATATTACACTAACTTCCTTCCCACGGTGAGAACATCACGATTCTCAGTACTAGAAACCATACCATGAGCCACAAAGGGAAATTATCTCTACCCCTCGCATGTCCTCACCTTCTAATCAGACATCCTACTCCTACCTTCAAAATGATAGTGTGACACCAGATTCCCCAGGAGATAACAGTTTGAGAAGTAGTTAACCTCAGATGAAAAAAAACCTATTTTTATCTAAACTTAGTACCAACTGCAATCCAAATCCACCCCACCCGGGGCTTCGACACATCCACCTCCACACAAATGCGTTGACTGATCAGGTGACTCACCATAGAGGTGTTAACATCAAAACAAAGGAATCAAACCATAATATTTCCAATCATACCGATGATTTTAGGATTTTTAAAGGGTAAAGGGAGTTGGGGAAATCTTACCCATGTCACAATGGAGGATGGGACGTGATTCATGAAAAGGCTGACCGTCCATTATAGAAGGAAGAACATACATCCACTGCAACATCGGGGATCACTAGACTTGGCGTGTATCAGATCATCCTCTGAGGCAAACCATATCATGAGATGCCACTTATCAAGAAGAACAAATATCAGGTAGTCTTGGAGGACCCATTTACCCAAAACAAACCAATCAAAATCATTAACCGACGACCATCGATGGTTGAAGCATGCCACCGATGTCAAATCCACAAGGCTCAATGCTTCATGGAAATCCGATATTGAAATCGGGAGATGAGGGCCACCAAGTTGCAGTTCAGGGACCTTTGGGCATAAGGAAATCATTGGAATGTCTATAAGAGAACTGGGGTTGGAAAAAGGAATAAATGGTTTGGTTGAGCTTGGAGGCTGTAGAACCAAATAATGTTTTAAGGAAAACATAACTTTTTTCTATTTGTCTTGGAATCCTTTCATCCATATCTATATTTTTCAATAAAATGTTTGGAACAGTATTTTTACTACTGTAAAAATACTTTTCAATGTAATTTATACTATATTTTAATTTTATTACGATAGTTTAGAAGGAACATTCCTATCATTTCACAAATATTGTAGTTTTTAATTTTTATAAAAAACGTGAAAGGTTTTTTTGTTTTAATATACATCGCATGAACCAATTAATATTCCATCATGAATAAACTTTTAATTAAATACAACTTTATATGTTTATTTTTTTTAAATAAATATATTTCCTTAACATTTTATAAATTTATTAATTCTAAATAAGCAATTTCAAATGAATGCGTATTTTCATGAAGAAATGTTCTTGATATTTTTTAAACAAAATTTTAACTATAAAAAAATCAATCGAGGATTCTTATAATTTAATGATGGAAGAATAAAATTTTACAATATTTATTATTTCTATATATGGTTTATTATTATGATAATGAAATTTTTAGTAAACACATATCCTTTATGTGGGTTATGATTTGATGACATGATGCATGATTTAGGATCTTTCGACCCACATTTGAATGGTTTTCATTATTTGATGCCTGGGATCATAATTATATATCCCTCCCATTTATTTGGTAAAGAAGTATATATCATGAGATAAGAATAACTATAATGGAGATGGAACCTGGTTCAGTAAGGGACGTTGTCTGGTAAGATTGTATTGGGAGTGAACCTTAGCTATGGAAGTGATAGAATGTACTGGGAACCCAAATCACTATTGGATCCATGGAAGTGAACCATGAATAATGAAATGATTTTATATTATTATTTGAATTAAATAATCATATATATTATTCTTATAGTATTTTTTCATGGATCATGATTGACCATTAGTGATTCCACATTCTTAATATGTCATTGAATTGATAAAAATTTATTCCATGATTCAGGATTATGATATATGAATTGATGGGTATGATTTTTTAATATTTATATAATGTTATCCTACCATTATGATTATTATATTATCACTTAAGATCATTTATTGATATCTCTTATGTTTACCCTTATTGGAATTTTGACCTCACCATTTCTTTTGTTTCCCTTACCTAGGTTATGGAGAAAGGTTTTAAGTATGTTTTGTATAATAAGGGTGATAGTTGTGAAGAAATAAATGTGAAATAGTGTTTATCATTTAATTACCACTTTTTAATGTATCTGAGTTTCTAAAATCATTATACCTCTATGGACCTCATGTGTGTATTATTATGAAATGTATTGAATATTAATAAAAAATGATGTAATAGTAATGTATTAAAAGTATGGGTGACTATATTAGATTTACCAAAAATATTCTCTAGTCTATCCAAACATATCATCCCATTTACCATGAGCCAGGGTATTTCTAAAATTCCATGATATGGTTCTTTGAAGTTTTACCAAGGGGGAATATCAAAAGGGAGAGCTAATGTTCTCAACTTAGCTCTCTTAATTTATTTCATCTTATACCCCATAAAATATTTTTGATATATGAAATTATGATAACATAAGTATTATTAATATACTTAAATATTAGTACAGTAATGGAATATCACTTTTATACCTTCCTCTAAAACCATTTGAATAATGAAGACATCAACATACGTACATGCGAATTACCACCTCAACATATTACATGATCTATTTTTTTTCACAGTATCATTTCCTAGATGAAAAAAATTTATTTAATGAAAATAAATAATATTAATAACATTATTAAAACTATTAAATAATAATTATTTTATTTTTTCTACCCCTCCTATTCTATAGAAAATAAAAGTGTCATTTTTGTACATGTTGACTATTAACTCCATGAACAATGTGATTTGTTTTCCATTAATACCTAATATGGATGACTATAAATATATATTTAATGTGTTAAAATTATATTGATTATAACATTAATATTAAAGACTAATTATATTGAACATTAAAAAAGATATATTAGCAATGAATGTTTTTATTGAACATTGCCACCTTAAGTGAACTTATTGTGGCACTTTTCATAATTTGAGTCTATTATGGGAAATGATAATAAAATGTATAATTTTTTTTAAAATAGAATAATTAATTAAATAAATATCTAAAATTTTATAAATTATGAAAATTCTTTACAACACTTTTTATAATGATGATTATACCATGAGTTTTTCATAGAAATAGATCAAACTGCCTCAAGTAATCTCCACAAGAGAAAACTATTTAATAAATAAAAAAATAAAAAAATAAATTTGAATTATAATATTATATATTTATGTAAAATTATATTAATAAATATTTTAATAATATTAATTTTATTATTCAGTTTGTTAAGTGAATACATAGAACGAATCAGGACCCCATATACGGTTTTTTTATCCCAGTTTTGCTTCATTGAGATATAATTCATATTCACCAAATGTTTATTTTTATTGAGTTTATATTGGAAATGAATTTATAGAATCATAGTTTTCAATAAATATAGGAGATTTACAAATTTAAATAATGTTCTACCCTTCTTGGATTTTTAGTTCAAAATATAACAACAATGTAAAGGTTATTTTTCAAAATGTTTAATTCCATTAGACATGTTTGATATTAAAAATCAAAATTTCTATTATATAATATATTAAATACCCTATCACATTCAAATATATTTTATTTCATGACATTTTAGTGTCTATTACATGATAAAACTCTTAATTTTATTATTAAATTACAATCACCATAAGGGTATTTATTAAATCAAATCCCTTAAATGAGATAAAATGATTCTTCATAAACTTATTTCATTCATAATTTTTTTACTCAATGGTAATGATTTATTTAGTTATAGTTTACCATCATCTATAGGTTAAAATTAAACATTAATTCAAATATTTTACATTGATGATTTTCCGTATAAAATTATATCACTATTGAGAGTAATTCTTATCACCCTTAATGGTGTGTTACCCACCTTATCCATATTTGGTTTTTCCAAAAATTTTATCCTTTATTTTTGTAGAAAACCAAATATTTATTATATCATATGACATTAACCTATCCCTTTATATATTTTAAAAATGATGTTGGGTTATCTTTTTATATGATGTGGGTTTCAAGAAAGGAATTTTAAAATATCTAAATGGTTTTCCTTCCATGGTCATTCGATTTATCTTCCACTCCACATTTCTATGGGTAAACCATTATATATTTTCTAAAGGATCCATTATTGATGTTTTTTAAACAATTAAATAATTTCAAATAAAATTAAAAAAATATATTTTGAAAGTGTCCTATAACTTCTTTTTTTACAAAAATGTCCGACACATTTCCTAAAAAACTGTTCAATGGTTTCAATTCCATTTCCCACTATCACAAAAAATGGATATAATTATTATAATTTTTTTAAAAAAAAATTAACATCTAAATTATATTATAATATTTTAGGGGATTAAAATCATGGAAATCTATTACTAATTTTGACTTAACAAATCATCCACTATGCATAATCATGGTTATTATTCAAATACCTTCCATATATGAATAGTATATATTTATTTACATTGATTAATGTTTGTTCACCTAGATTAAATACTTCAATTTATTGGGAAATTTATTTACAAACCAACATACCATTTATCTATATGGTATAAATACCAAATATCTAATCATCATAATTGAAGAGTATTTAGCCACAAATCAACTAAATATATTTGGATAACCATTTATTTTCTATGGGTTTGTCATATTATGATTATTAATATAATTATCAAAGATTTAATTATGGTAATATATTTGAAAAGGATGTGAAATTTTTTTATTTCAATCATTTATTTATGATGTGATAAATGAAATGAAATGCCCTAACCCCAGTTACCCAGAGTTGGTGCATTATTACATAACATTGGCATGATCACAAAAGATCAAGTCTTGAAAGACCGATTAGTTTTGTAGCCTTGAAATCACTAGATACATTCATAAAGTTTACATTACATCATAATGTGAAAAATTCAAAAATATCTTGTCTCCACACTCATATCCCCTTATACTATCTCTACAGGTCATTCATAAAATACTTCTTCACATCCTGGAAAAAATAAAACATAGAAAGGGGTGAGCTCAAATACCCAGTAAGGATAACAATATAGCCAAAACATTCATAAATAAGAATAAACATTTAAGGAAATGTATAACTAACACAAAATCCTTTTAAACATAATATCACAGAAATAAACTGAAATAATTCCATTAACTTATTCACATGGAAATTCTACTAGTCGAATAATCACATGAAATATCAATAACCACTTTCATAATTATGGAATTCATAATGATAGAATATCATAACCACATAGCCAAGGCCTTGTGCCAAGAAAAAAAATAAGATTTTGTTAAGGCCTTGTGCCAAGACACTAGTTTGTCTCATGAGACATACCGATCCATCGAGGATCTATAATGGGCTCCACCCGTCACTTATTAAGTCCAATGCATTCCTCATATGAACAGGTTTAAACATAACATAAAAATTCGTATTAAAACTAGCATAAGATATGTTAATAATTTCTCCATAAACCATGAATGGTATAAATATAACACATCCATAGTCAAACATATCATAAAACCTTCAACAAAATATGGAAGTTTAGTATAATAAATCAACTTCAAATAAGCTTAAAATTCATCAAAGGATGTTGACATAGATGGAATCAAATCTATTTGAGGGAAATATCTCTTTTTTTAAAATCATTTAAAAGTCACATTATTATAAAAGAAAACATTTACTTTGAAAATATTCTTATAATCTAGTAAGGGAATCTTCGATGATTTTATTACGGTGTAAAAAAACACACCCTCCATATATGTTAAAAAACATTCTTACCTTAATTTTGTCGAAAAGGTTAAAAAGGACCTTGTTTGGAAAACGGCCAAAATATTCCTTTATAAAAATCTTATAAAAAGTCAAAAAGGGTATAAATGACTTTAACCAATATTATATAAAATAGTAAGAATGTTTTAAAATAAATTTTTAAGAAACATGGTTGTGGATGATAAAGAGGTTCCAGTAGATAATTATGTATAAACAAGCTCGAATAATAATGAGATTGTGAAATTAACCCTTACCTTGTAAATTTCCTTGGTTGAGGGTAGGTTAACCTCCTGTTTAATGGTGAAATAATTTTTATTAAATTATACAAGAATCATATTAATATGATATCATATATTATCTTTTATTATTTCTTTGTTAATAATATCTTTGTACTATCGTCATTTCAGGTGTTAACTTACTCATTTTCTTTTATATGTTTTGTTACATAAGTCATGTTTGTTATGGATAGGTTGTATATTATTCATATACAGAATTATATCAAGTCCTTATGTATTATTTGTAATCATCAAACAAGAATTATACTTGCATGGATACGATGGGGAATGTATCTCATCGCGTTCGTGGAGACGGTGGTCCGTACGTACGCACGAGCGACAATATCATTCCTTTGAGATTAATATAATATATAATTGGATAGTATATCATATATAAATAATATTTATAATGTTATATTTATTATTTACATCAATTACACATCATTAGAAAACCCATACAAATAATAATGTTTTGAATAACAATTACACCACGATGTGGAGACGGTAATCCGTACGTATGCATGTATTGTGACATGTCATTAAAAGGATGGATAGAATACTGAATATGGTTGTACCATATTTATAATAAAATAAAATTATATAGAAGATACTGGAGTTATTATTTTAAAATGGAAATAACAATGGAAGAAGAATTTGAAGAAGAAAGGAACTTGAAAGAGGGTGGTGAAAACATTACAACTTCTTCGGGTTCTTCTATCAGATTTGGTCAAAAGGGATATTTAGGTTGGCTTTCTGATCAAAATAAGGCCTATAGGTAGAATTGAGGGAATATTAGAGAACATATGAGTAGGGGTTGGCCGAGCCAAAAGGATTCGATTGTGTGAAATTGAGAGAATGGGGAGTTCCCTTTTATTAGAAGGGTGAGGGGCACCTTAGGAAAATCTAGAAATATTATTTTATAATAAATTCATATTCGGTTTCTAATGGCTCAAAAGTGACTTATTTATAGAATATGATGGGGATGGGTATAAAACCACCCAACCAATAGGTTTTAGATAGGTTTGATTCACTATATTAACCTTATATTTTAGTTTTAACTCTTAGTTAATTAGTTTCACATTTACCATGTCTCTTTGTATTTTTATATTATATGGTTAATAAACTTATTAAAATCCTCAAAGCGACCCCCCAAGTGGTCTATTAATGGTACAAATATCATTATATAAGTCTTTGTTTCTGAACCATAGATTTTTATAAATAGAATATCAAATAATAATATAATATTTGTTTTAAAAACTCTTTTATGTCAATTTTGACAGTATTTGGTATTTTGTTTTTTCTAAATTCATAACAGAATTATTAATTCTAACCTAATTAATTTAATCAACCCTGAAATGTAATATTAGCCTATAAAATTAATTTAATTCATTAAAAGTCACAAATTATATTTATTTGGGTATTTATAATATCAATTATTTTAATATTTCACTAATAATGTAATTACTGCATAATCATTGTGTCATAAATAAATTAAATTATATAATTTCTAAAAATTATAAATAAATTATCATTATGTAGGAAATCTTTTTACCTTTCCAATTAATATTTATAATCTAATTTATCTCATGTATAACCATATATTAAAAATGTTTTATTTATTAACCTTTTATTTCAACTCTTTTTACTCTTTTTTGAATTAAATAATAATAAATGTTTTAATCAAATCCAAGTGGACCTAAATGATAATATTTTTATTTATAAGGTTGTTTTTGGTCGAGATACACTTGTCCAATAGAATTATGCCATGTGGTATGGTAATATTAAAATCATTTTTACCCTAATTACCCTATTTACTTTTAACCGTGGTAAATAAAAGTAAAAAGTTACTGTTCACCAAAAAATATTTTTATCTCATTGAACCACATATTACTCCTTGATATTAATTTTTCCTCTAGTATTTTCACAATTACACTCACAAAAGTGGTAAATTTAGGTTTTATGTGAATTTCCAAATTCTCCCAGGAGATGGGTAAAAGACGGTTAAAAGTTCAATAAAATTTTTATATATCTAAAATTATTCTAAACTAACTCTAATTAATTACATTGAACTTATATAGGTATTATGTATCTATTTTTACCTCAATTAAATTTAAATAAAATAAATAATTATTAAATAAAAATTTGGTTTTAAACTACAACTCAGTGTTTTTTACTATTCATAAAAAATTGATTGTTTTTAGAAAAATACCAAAAACTCACCCTAAGATAATTTTGATTTTCTAAATACAAGAATGAAGAACATTTTGAAAGATAAACTTTATAAAATTTCTAAAAGTGGGTATTACGATTCATAACAGCTAGTTTGATTGGTTGTGGTGTGTGTTATAACTTGAAGTTGTGTACATCACACGCTACTGTATTATTGAAGGAGAAGCGTACCGTGGAAGCTTGAGGTGTTACATTATCCCCTCCTTCAAATAATTTCATTCTCGAAATTTATAGAATACTACCGCATAAAAAGATTCAGGTGATTCTTCATTATAAGTTCCTCAGGTTACCACACTGCCTCTTCCATTTTATGGTTTCTCCATAGAACATTTACTAGAAGAGTCATCTAGTTTCTCAACACTTGTTCTCTTGTATCAAGAATCCTGATGGGCTCTACGCAATAAGATAGACTGGGTTCCAGTTCTAATTCCTCGTAAGTGAGTACATGCATTGGGTCAGGCATGTATTTTCTCAACAGTGATATGTAGAACACATCGTGAACTTTGGAGATACTTGGTGGAATTTACAAATGGTAAGCTAGAACCCCAATTTGTTCTAGAATTTCTAAAGGTCTGATGTACCTGGGGATCAATTTACCTTTCTTACCGAAACGTATAACTCCCTTCCATGGAGATATCTTCAAGAAAACACGATCTCCAACCTGAAATTCCAAATACTTCCTTTAGTTATCGACATAGCTCTTCTGCCAACTTTGAGCGGTTTTGATATGGTTTTGGATTAACTTTACCTTTTCCATCGTTTCCTCCACCAGTTCTAGGCATACAAGTTTTCTTTCACCAACGTTATCCCAACAGGTTGGTGTGTGACATCTCTTTCCGTATGACGCTTCATATGTTTCCATCCGAATACTTGAATGGAAGGTATTGTTATAGAAAAATTCTACCCGAGATAAATATTGATCCCACGTACCCTGAAAGTCAAGTGATTAAGATCTCAACATGTCTTCTAAGGTTTGAATAGTCCGTTCTGATTGTCCCTTAGTTTGGGGGTGGTAAGAAGTGCTCAAAAGAAGGTCAATATCCAAGGCCTTCGGAAGACTCTTCCAGAATCTTGATGTAAAACATGGATCATGATCAGAAACAATTGATAGGGGTACTCCATGAAGTCTCACGACTTCATTAATATATAGCCTTTCTAGATGTTCGATTGGTAGATATTATCTTATAGCAAGAAAATGTTCTTATTTGGTAAGACGATCAACAATGACACATATTGCATCATTTTTTTCTTGGAGTCTTCGGTAGTCCCATGACAAAGTCCATCGTGATATTATTCCATTTACACTCAGGTATGGGAAGAGGTTGCATGACTCCTCCCGGTTGTTGCCTTTCAGCTTTCACTTGTTGGAAAAGCATACATCTTGACACAAAATCATCAATTTCCATCTTCATGTTGTCCCACCAAAATGTTTTCTTCAAATCCCTATACAATTTGCTTCTCCTAGGGTGTATAGAGAAATTGGAACTATGAGCATCATCCAAAAATTCCATTTTTTGATTAGGTATGTCGGGAACACAAAGTTTCTTCCCAAATTTCAAAATTCTATCTTCATATACAAAGTAACTCAATCTCCCATCATTCACCGCATTAATCTTCTTTTGAAATTCTTCATCATCGTTCTGAGAACCCTTTATCCTTTCTAGTCAAGTTGGTTTGGCAACCATTTGAAAAAGTATCATTGTTTCACCATCCTTGGTAATTCCCATATCCATATTCACTAGATTAATGAAAATAGGATCCCTTTCAACTCTCCTCTTGTTCAAAACTCAGTGATCTTTTCTACTCAAAGCATCTTCCACCTTATTTACCTTCCCTGGGTGGTAGTGTATCGGGAAATCAAAATCCATGATTAGTTCAAGCCATCTCTTTTGCCTCATGTTGAGTTCTTTATGTGAGAAAATATACTTCAAACTCTTGTGATCGGTATATATCTCACATTTCTCACCATAGAGATAGTGTATCCAAATATTCAAAGAAAATATTATAGCTTCAAACTCATGATAATGAGTAAGATTGTTATGTTCATGAATTTTCAGCTATCGTGATGCATAGGCAATAACCCTATCATTCGGCATAAGGACAAAACCAAGTCCTTTCTTCGATGCATCACTATAAGTAACAAACCCATCATTCCCCAATGGTAGGGTCAATATATGATAATTGACTAATCATTTCTTCAGTTCATCGAAACATTCTTCACACTCTCTTGTCAGATCAAATTTAACCCCTTTACCTGTGAGCATTGTTAATGGGTTATCCAGTCAGGAAAAATTCGGGACGAAACGTCGATAATAAACTATTAAACCAATAAAACAGCGTACCTCAGTTATACTCTTCGGTTCTGGCCATTCGTGGATTTCCTTGGTCTTAGAAGGATCAACAATGATTCCTTCCTTAGAGACAATAGGGCCAAGAAAATAAATCTCCTGAAGCAAGAATTCACACTTGTTAAACGTCCCATATAATTCATGTCTTCTCAGAGTCTTCAATATAATGCACATGTGATTTTCATGATCTTTATAGATTTTATAGTATACCAAGATATCATCGATAAATACCACTAAAAATTCATCAATATATTCCTTGAAAACTCTGTTCATTAGATCCATGAAAACAGAGCGTGCATTTGTCATCCCAAAAGGCATTACTGTAAACTCGTAATTCCTGTACCTGGTTCAAAATGTTGTGTTCAGAATATCTTCCTTCATCACAAACAAATGATGATATCCATATTTAAGTTCAATCTTTTAAATGTATTGAGCTCCATCCAGTTGGTCGAATAAATCATCAATGTGAGGTAGGGGATACTTTTTCTTTATTGTTATAGCATTTATTTCCCTATAGTCGATACATAACCTCATAGATCCATCTTTCTTCTGAAAAAAAGAACAGGGGATCCCCATGGAGAAACACTTGGGAGAATAAATCCCTTATTACTCAATTCCTCTAGTTGTTTCTTTAGTTCCACTAATTCCACAATTTCCATTCTATAAGGGGTCTTCAATATGGGCATTGATCCAGGAATTATATCAATAGAAAACTCAATTTCTTATTCTTGAGGATGTACAGGTAAATCTTCTAGAAACACATCAACATATTCTTTTACAATAGGTAAATACTCTATTTGAACATTCCTTTCCTCACCTATAGTAATTTCATTCTCTTCCTCCCCGATAATTGAATTTAGTTGAGCTACTGGGGGTAGATCTGGATAAGAATCAAGTGGTGAAGATTCTTCTCTAAAGATAAGGTGTTCCTTATCTTCATCATCAAAAATTGTAACCTCCTTATTATTAAAATAAATATTAGTATCATAACCTGAAAGCAAATCCATACCGAGTATTATATCAAACTCAATCATAGGTATGACAATGAGATCAGCAGATAACGAACATTTATATGATCTAATGGGAACTAATTCATAGAACTTTGTAGGAATGATACTTCCCTTAAGAGTTTGGACTGACAACTCCATTGTTAAATAAAATAGGAAATATCTAATTTTCCTAGAAAACTGGGAAGATATGAAACAATGCGATGATCCGGAATCAAATAATGCATTTTCTAAACTTGAGGAAACCATTAAATTACCTGCCAGCATGTCTTTCGGAGCTTCTACCTCAACAGTAGTGATACCATAAGCTTGGACTTGATTCCTTGGCCTTTTCTGAGGTACATTTCCCTGACGCTTAGGATATTCATTTGCATAATGTCCCATATCCCTGTAATTGTAGAACTGAACATTGGTAGATTCTTTCTTCCCTTTTCAATAACAAGCTTGGGGCCTTTTTCACCATAGTTGTAACAGACACCCATTCCCTTCAAGAAAGTACTAGGGAGTTTCTTCCCATATTTAATGTAGTATTGATATTCAAATTTTCTCTTCTTCCCCTTATTTCCATTTTCAGAGTGATCAGCGGATCTCTTCTTCTCTTACTTTTCTTGAAAGTCGTAAGACTTATAGAATTCCATTTCTATCTTGATAGCACATGAGACAATGTCTTCATATGATGAGAAGGATTGTGAGACTAATGATCGATGAAGAAATGGTTTTAACCCATCTAAGAAATGATCAATCTTACTTCATGGGTTATGTATATAATCTGCCACATACCTCACTAACCTTGTAAAGTAACCTCATACTTTGAAATATTCTCATACTCCTTTTTCCTCAAACTCAGAAATAACCTTTCCATATCTGCTTGATGGTCATGAGGAAATTATTTTTCTATGAACAACTCTTTGATCTCCCTCCATTACATATTTTGTACTTCATCATCTTCCTTTGTGTTTTGAATCAATGACCACCATTGATCAACATCTCCAGTGAGGCGGTAAACTGCCTTGATAACTTTTTCCCTTTCACTACTCCCCAAGGAATGGAATATTTTCTCAAAGTAATTTATCCATTTCTCCGCTACTAGTGAATTTGTACTTCCATTTATTGTTTGTGGCTATTTCCTCATGGAGCGATCTAACATTGATCCTCCACACTGTGGATCTATGTGCTCCATATGGGTAAGGTTATTATTCATAACCTGAGTGAGTTTTCCCAGTATGGTGATTCGCTGATCCGCACCAGTTGCATCACCAGATCCCCTATAATTATCTTGAGCAGGAGGGAAATCCCTAAATAGATTACATGCATTTATACAGTTTCCATTTCTTCTAATATGGGCCATTTCTAAACAATGGCATAAAATAGATAAGTTTATGAATCAAAATACAGAATTCCATACTTGTAAAACACTTAACATAAATTGCACTATTTATGGATATAATCCATAATCATAAGAAATGTTTTTATTAAGGAACTATATACTCATAATCCCTTGATAATGGTTTGTAAAGAAGATGAGAATTATCCTAAGCGTACCCCCTAGAATTTTCATAACCATGAGTGCAGCAAGGCCCGTGGTCGTGCACCAGTTCCCGTTCGAGTCTAGAAAAAATTAGTGTTTTAGGGTTTTACCCCAAGGTACATATTTTCCAGAGACGCCTCTACATATGTGTATCGAGACATGGATGTATTGCATGTGAAACTCACAGAATCTCTACAACACCAAAATTCTAAGAAGTTCTTCTATACTAATCCTCAAAGTCTATCTTAGGGCTATGTTCTCTAATCATAGTTTATCTAAATCTAGTTTCCAAGGTTTGTAAAAAAATTCCTCTGATACCAACTATAACGCTCGGACCCAAATTACCCAGAGTTGGTGCATTATTACATAACATTGGCATGATCACAAAAGATCACGTTTCAAAAGGCCAATTAGTTTAGTAGCCTTGAAATCACTAGATACATTCATAAAGTTTACATTACATCATAAAGTGAAAACTACAACAAAATATTGTCTCCACACTCATATCCCAATATACTAACCCTACAGGACATTCATAAAATACTTCTTCACATCCTGGGAAAAATAAAACAATGAAAGGGGTGAGCTCAAATTCCCATTAAGGATAACAATATAGCGGAAGCTTTCATAAATAAGTATAAACATTTAAGGCAATGTATAACTAAAACAAAAGCATTTTAAACATAATATGGAAGACACTAAATGATATAATTCCATTAACTTATTCACATGGATATTCTACTAGTCGAATAATCACATGGAATATCAATAACCACTTTCATAATGATGGAATTCATAATGATAGACTATCATAACCACATAGTTGAGGCCTTGTGCCAAGACTAAAAATAAGATTTTGTCAAGGCCTTGTGCCATGACACTAGTTTGTCTCATTAGACCTACCGATCCATTGAAGAGCTATAGCGGGATCCACCTGTCCCTTATTAAGTCCAATGCATTCATCATATGAACAGGTTTAAACATAACATAAACATTCGTATTAAACATAGCATACAAAATCTTAATAAATTCTCCATAAACCATGAATGGTATAAAAATAACACATCCACAATCAAACATATCACAAAACCTTCAATACAGTATGGAAGTTTTTATAATAAATCAACTTCAAATAAGCTTAAAATCCATCAAAGGATTTTGACATAGATAAAATCAAAACTATTTGATAGAAATATCCATTTTTTTGAAATCATTTAAAAGTCACATAATTATAAAAGAAAAAATTTACTTTGAAAATATTCTTATAAGCTTGAAAGGGATACTTCGACTATTTTATAATGGCGTAAAATAGCTGCACCCGCCGTATAAGTTAAAAAAGACATTCTTACCTTAATATTGTCGAAAAGGTAAAAAAGGACCTTGTTTGGAAAATGACTGAATGATTCCTTTATAAACATCTTACAAAAAGTAAAAAAAGGGTATAAATGAATTTAACCCATATTCAATTAAATATTAATAATGTTTTGAAATAATTTTTTAAGAAACATGGATGTGGATGATAAAGAGTCCCCAGTAGAAAATTACGTATAAACAAGCTCGGATAATAAAGAGATTGTCAAATTAACCCTTAACATTTACCTTTCCTTGGTTGAGGGTAGTTTAACCTCCTATATAATGGTGAAATAATTGTTATTAAATTATAAAAGAATCATATTAATATGATACCATTTATGATCTTTTAATATTTCTTTGTTAAAAATATCTTAGTATTATCGTCGTTTCGGGTGTTAACTTACTCGTTTTCTTTTATATGTTTTGTTACATAAGGCGTATTTTTTATGGATAGGTTGTATATTATTCATATAAATAATGATATTAAGTCCATAAATATTATTTTTAATCATAAAATGAGAATTACACTTGCATGGATATGATGGGGAATGAATCTCATCGCGTTCGTGGAGACGGTAGTCCGTACGTACGCACGAGCGATAATATCATTCCTTTGATATTAAAATAATATATAATTGGATGGTATATCATATATACAAAATAATTATCATGTTATATTTATTATTTAAATCAATTAAACATCATTATCCTACCCATCAAATGAATAATGTTTTGAATAACAATTACACCACGACGTGGAGATGATAAGCCATATGTACGCATGTATGGTGACATGTCATTCAAAGGATGGATAGAATACTGAATATGGTTGTACCATATTTATAATAACATCACAGTATATAGAAGATACTATAGTTATTATTTTATAATGGAAATAACAACGAAAGAAGAATTTGAAGAAGAAAGGAACTTGAAAGAGGGTGGTGAAAACATTACCTCTTCTTCGGGATGTTCCTTTTGATTTGATCAAAAGGGATCTTTAGGTTGGCTTTATGATCAAACTAAAGATTTTATGTTTAAGTGAGGGATGTTGATAGAATATTTGGACAGGGTTTGGCCGTGCCAAAAGGCTTTGATGGTGTGAAATTGAGAGAAGGGGGAGTGCCCATTTATAAGAGGGGTGAGGGGAACCTTAGGGAAAGATAGAAATATTATTTATAATAAATTCATATTCAGTTTATAATAGATAAAAAGTGACTTATGTCTAGGATAAGGTGGGTATGGGTTGAAAACTACCCAAACCATATGTTTTAGACTGGTCTGGGTCACTTTATTAACCATATCTTTTAGTTTTAACTCTTAGTTAATTAGTTTCACATTTACCATGTCTCTTTGTATTTTTATATTATATGGTTAATAAACTTACTATAAACCCTCAAGATACCCCCAAGTGGTCCATAAAAGATACAAATATCATTATATAATTCTTTTGGCCGAACCATAGATTTTTAGGAATGTAATATCAATTAATTATATAATATTCGTTTTAAAAACTCTTTTATGTCAATATTGACACTATTTGGTTTTTTGTTTTTGCTAAATTCATAAAGAATTATTTCTTAGAACCTAATTCATTTAATCAACCCTGACATGTCATATTAACCTATTATATTCTTGGAATTCATTAAAAGTCTCAAATTATTTTTATTTAGGTGTTTATAATATCAATTATTTTAATATTTCACTAATAAGGTAATTATTGAATCATCATTGTGTCATAAATAAATTAAATTATTTAATGTCTAAAAATTATAAATAAATTATGATTATGTAGAAAATATTTTTATATTTCTAATTAATTCTTATAATCTCATTTATCATATTCATAACCCTATATTAAAAATGTTTTAGTTATTAAACATTGATTTTAACTATTTTAACTCTTCTTTGAATTAAATAATAATAAATGTCATAATCTAATCCAAGTAGACCTAAATGATAATATATTAATTCCTAAGGTTGTTTTTTGTCGAGATACACTTGACCAATATAATTTGGACATGTGTTATGGTAATATTAATATCATTTTTACACTTAATTACCGTATTTACTTTTAACCGTGGTAAATAAAAGTAAGAAGTTACTATTCACAAAAAATTCTTTTTATCTTATTGAACCACATTTTACTAATTTATATTAACCATGTCACTCAGATTTTTGAAATTCCATTCACAGAATTGGAAAAATTATGTTTTATCTGAATTTCAAAATTCTCCTAGGAGATTGGTAAAAGATGGTGAAATGTTCAATAACATTTTTATATATCTAAAATAATTCTAAATTAACTCCAATGAATTACATTGGAACTTATATAGGTATTATGTTTCTATTTTGACATTAATTAAATTTAAATAAAATAATTAATTATATAAATAAAAATTCAGTTTTAAACTATAACTCAGTGTTTTTTCACTATTCATAAAAAATTGAATGTTTTCAGAAAAATACCAAAAATTCACCCTATGCTAATTTCGATATTCCAAATCCAAAAATGAAGTTCGTTTTGAATGATAAAATTTATAATCTTTCAAAAAGTGGGTATTACTATTCATAATGGCTAGTTTGTTTGGTTGTGGTGTGTGTTAGAAATCGAAGTGGCGTACATCACATGCTACTGTATTATTCAAAAAGTAGCATACCGTGGATGCTTGGGGTGTTACATGAAATAATTTTTTATTCCAATGGGTTTATTATGAAATGATGAATGATTTATTTCAAGTGTCATACATATGTATAGATGATTTATTGGTGGGTTCCTATATCACCCTCCAATTCATTGGTTAAATGCATATATCTCATTATACATGTATAAATAGGAACAATTTAGATTATATTAAACATGGGGTTCAAGTGAATTCATCATGAAGGTGATGCTTCCATTTGATAATGATTATGAAAAAATTTTAAGGTATCATGAAATTATACTCTCATGGTTTATGATTGTTGACTAATGTTTAGGTATTTTTACTTATTCCATGAATCAGGATTTGCGATATATGATTTTTTGGGCATGATTGAGTTAAATTATTTCCATTTTCTTTGGTTATAACAACTTTATCATCTTAATATCACTGATAATTTTTTTAATTTTATCATTTATGTTAACTCTTATTGAGAATTTTATCTCACCCATTTCTTATGATTACATTTCTGTAGGTTACAAATATGAGTGTAATTTTGAAATAGTAGATAAGGGATTCTTGTGTGGATCAATCATAGATAAATATTTTCAATTATCATAGAATATGTTTTCTATATATACATATATATTCCTCAAAGTCATTAAATATTTCATTCATGGGAGTGTGTTTTTATTTTTGATTTGAAATATTTAAATTTGGTAAATGATATAGAATAAATTCCTAAAGAAATGATTCTTATTCAGCACGTAATTTTGAGTATTAAATCATGAATTAATTTTCTTACATTATCAAAGTCTTTTCAATGTTTATAGTCGTAGATAATTAGTTTATAAATATTATATAACAAACCCATACATTAAAAAGTGTACACTTCTATATAGCACCCATTTTTAAACAACACAATAATTTTATAATGAAATAATTTTTTCTTTTTATGAAAAAAATTATGATTTTCTAATTGACTTTATTTTTTTTTCTACTCATCCAAAAATCCTATGAAATAAATTTGAAAAGTTGTATGATCACAAAAATATTAGTAATGGACATATAAAATGGATGAAATAAAATCGTTAGTCCATTTCAAATATTGTGTGATTATATAAAAGAGTTTTCTTTTAACATTATAAAATCTGAGCACAATTAACTATTTATATAAAAATGAAACTAGATATGATGGAAATTTTTTTAATAAAAAACATTTCTATAAAAAATAACTAAAAAATAATAATCACTAGGGTTTCTTAGAAAACATGAAAACCCATGAAAAATACTTTCTTGCAAAGATAACTTTTTGTCCTTAACTGGAATACTCATTCCATTAAATATAAGATCATTATATTACCTAATGATGTATAAATATTTCCACGAAAACTTATTCACAATAATTTGAAAGCCATGTAGGTACATTGGGACATCTTTTTAATAAAAACCTTAAAAAAATCCTTAAAATAACTCATACAAATGAAATAAACGACTCAATTAACTATAATATAATTATCTGGAGAACATAATAATTACAAAATGAATTGGGGAGATATATCAGGATCATCCATAATCATAAAAAATATAGAAGTAAAATATAATACATGAAACAAATAAATTATTACCTTTCTATCATCAAACTCATAATAATATACTTTTTAATTCTTAAGTAATTTTTTTTTATATTTTTATATCCATTTTCCTTAAAACCCCATTATAAAAATTAAAATACCTAGAAAAATGGAATAAGGGTTTTTAATTGAGGATAACATAGAATCCTAAAAAGTAATACCTAAATAAAATAATTATTGTAGTTGTGGGAAAATTTATTGATGTCATATACATTAAAAATAAAACATTACTTTTTTTATTTA
The DNA here is from genome assembly GCA_963277665.1 of Viscum album. Lineage (NCBI taxonomy): Eukaryota > Viridiplantae > Streptophyta > Magnoliopsida > Santalales > Viscaceae > Viscum > Viscum album. The sequence goes on along the minus strand of OY728152.1, from coordinate 344,477,663 downwards.
TATAAAGAAAGTCAAATGTTCCACATAAAATATGCAAAGAGATTCCTTTTTAAAACCTTTAAAAGAAAGTAAAGTGACATAAAATTTACTCTAAAAGTTATTTATATAAATATATATCCATAAAATAATTTTAATATTATGGACCTATAGTAAATTATTTTGAAAATAAATCTTTAAAACATTTAAAACAAGGTTTTAAGGTAATGTATCTCTTACCTCAAGTCTGAATTTCCATTTATATTCCTTGTATTCCTAAATAATATACTATTTAAATTATTTATTTTCTTAATAAACTATTATATTTTATTATACCTTTCAATTATATTATATTCATGTTATAATTAATTACATAATCGATAATGTTTAAGTCAGTTGTTTTGAGACATTTGGTTTATTAGTTGGAAATGGACTGTATAGGTTGAATGTGGTTCTATGGATCAAGAATATATCATTTAAATAATTATAATAATTTTATAATAATAATTTTTTTAATGTAATTTTAATTTTTTAACACATCATATACGACTGTTTTGAAAATTTAATTACATTAAAACAAGGAGATGATAGTGTCTACGTATGCATAGGAATCATTTCCATTTTTCTATGAACACGAGGGAAAGAATGTAAGTATGATTTTATACTTATATAATTATAATAATATCATAAATATGATATTATCTCTTTAAATTGAAACACACACACACACACAAATATATATATATATATATATATATATATATATAGTCCATGTGAGGTGGTGATGAAAAATAAAATACACCGGTTAGCGAGGTGGTAGTCTGCACATACACATGAGGGGTGTTTTTATTTTTCAGTAGATTATGAGGAAGGAAATAGAAAATTTAATAATAATTATATAATGTAATTAATATCATATAAATATATTCCATTTTATTTCGTATGGACTCATCATTACGAAAAAACATAAGAGTTGGTGCCGAAAAAAATAATGCATCTCATTAGGCTATACACACGAGTGATGTTTTTATTTTCCATTAGATGGATAATTAGATAAAAAAATTTATAAAAGAAACAAAATAAAATTTATGTATATTATATTTACTTATTATATGATATAATAATTATTAATATAGTTTTTAAGGAGGAAAAATATGAAATAAAAAGAAAACACTCAGTTAAGAATTATACCTCTTCATAGGAAAGCCTCATTAGGTTTATACCTAAAGCCTTCATAGGATGGTATTGTGACCAATACCAGACTAATAATTAGTCTGTTGGGATGTATGGAATGGATTATTGTAGTTTTTGGCCAAGATAAAAGGATCCTAAAGTGTTAAGAAGAAAGGATAGGGGGTGTCCTTTTATAAGTGAGGGAGTGGACACTCCGGGATTTTTGAAAAATATTAAAATATATTAATGTCTTAATAAAGATTAATGGTCCCAAAAAATGACTCATATTAGAATATGAGATTATATAGGATCTAAATATGACAATAAAATGTGATTTACATATGTTTTAGTTCATTTTAAGCCTTATTATTTTTATTTAAATTATTTTAACACATTTCAAATTTGACTATGGTAACATAATTTTTTTTACCAAGGTTACTACCATAATGACAAAAAATGGATTTGACCACATTAGAAAATTTGGAAATTATTTTTATAAACATATAATAAATTTTATTCAATTCAATTTATATAAGTTTCATAAATTAATTTTAATAAAACCCACAAAATTAGGGGAAAAACATTATCTAGAAAAATGCCAATGTAGCGCCCTAAGCCTAGATATCCCAAAGCTGGTGTCTATTATCAATTAAATTTTCATGACTATAAGGAATAAAATCCCAAAGGACTAAAGAGTTTAGTATTATTGGAAAAATATATAGAAAAATGATTCTTCTATTATAAATGAATACACTAATTAGAAGATAATTTTTTTATAAAAATGTTTTTTTCTAAATTAAAAATTTGTGGATAACAATACTCCATCTAGTATATCCTAAAATATTTTTCATAGTACACTTCTTGTTTTCCAAGGGATAGATACATAATATGGGTGAAATCAAATTCTATGTAATGGAAAAGTATAACTGAAATAATAATTACTCAATCAGAATAAATTAAAATGGAAAGGTAAATAACTGCACACACTAGCCAAGTAATTAATAGGCCGAAAATAAAGTGAATAACCAATAAGGAAAGGTTATGAAAAACAAAAGATATTAAAATAACTATATAAGGAAAAATAAACATGTCAAGGTAAAATACTAAAACACATTCTATATAATGAATGAACAAAAAATGAAATGTATCAATAGATATGTCAATGCAAGATATCATGGAAAAGAATAACAAAAACTAAATGATGAAAATGATTTATTATTGGATGCCATTTATTACTAGGTACATGGTACCATTAACATCAATACCTTCCAACAGATGATTTATAACACATCGGGTAAAAACCCATATAATGAGGCTAACCAAATAACTCATCCATTGAGACTATCGATGCATCTAGGGGCTATTTATAACCAAGCCCCACTCGTGTCGTACCAGTCAAAAAAATTCCTCATATTGAATAATCAAAATAAATAATATGCTATATAAAATAAACGTATAGAATAAAGAATACATAATTATTAATATTTCCCTAAATAATTAAAGAACTATCAAATATACATTGTATGTAAAATGGTATAGTGTTTAGGTAATAGTAATATCCATGACAAATGATATGCATAATTAGGGGAAATTCAATTATCATATGAGATTGAATATTTTAAGGGGATTTCAAAAATTAATCAAGGATGTCAATATAAATACTATCCTTATCCAAATAAATAAAAAACCATCCAGAGTATGGATATGGATGGTATCAATATAATATTCCCTAGGTGTTGTAAAATAAAATATTGTTGTCATTGAGGAATGGAAATATTAAAAGAAGATATTAGAAAAATATTATTGAGGAAAATATCATTTTGTTTTGAAAAAAACATTTCTTGGGAAATAAATTTTAAAAACATATTCTTAAAAAATTATACTTTTAGATATGTAAATGAATCTTTGAAGGAATAACGGTGGGTAAATCTGTACATGCCATATATAGTAAAAAGAACATTCATTTTTCACAGTAAAAAGGTAATAAAAATTCCTTGTTCAGAAAACAAAAATAAGATTCCATTGAAAACATTAATAAAAGACAAAATGGGTAAAAATCTCTTCACCATATCATTTCAATTTTTTTTGAAAATTATATTATAAAACATGATTTTTAGATAAATTTTTTTTCCCAATAAAGATATAAATGAAGTCGGGTTTTCTTAATAACATTTTCTAAAACACCATTAGTACCAAATAGATAAAATGGTAATAACATTTGAAAAAGGTATTTATTAACACAAGGAGTGGAAATTTAATGGTTTTATTGAATAATTTTTATATAATTTCTTTGAATGGAAATTAATGATTAATAAAATTATTATTGAGGAAAATAATCTTTCAACATTCCAAAGTGTCCAATACCACTTTGAATCATTTTAAATCCTATGAATTATGAAGGAATAAAATTAAATGAAAGTTATAATGTCATTATATTAATAATATTCATGATATATATTGTAAAAATTCGATACATACACCATATTAAATAAACTAGCTACATAACCAAAAAATAGTGTCAATGGAATTTAAATTGGGACAAAATCCCTTACCTTACATTTACTTTTGGTAGAACTTATATTAGTTATTAAATTTTTTTATAACATTTTTATAGACTATAATTACTTGTATTTCACTTTTTACTATGTTTTATACTATTACCTAAACAATTATATTTATGTAGGTTGTTTTGACTAAATTTAGTTTTTGTGTCAAAAACAACTTTTGTAAGTCAACCATAGTAAATTAATAATTATATAACATCTAAAAATAATAATAATTTAAAAATTAAAATATTTATACATTAATTATTCTTTAAAAATCAATAAATATGATTATAGAAAATGAACCAATCGTTATAATTATTGAGATAACATGTCGTATGTATGCATGAGTAACGTTCTCATTTTTCAATGATCGTTGAGGAAAGAAGTTAAGTAGAATTATATATTTCAAAAATTATAAATATATCATAAATACCTTATTATTTAATCATATATACTTATATATTGAATTATTGTGATGTATAAGTAATCAAATTGTGTCAAGGAGGCAGTAGTCCACACGTCCACGACTGATATTATCACTTTTTCAAGTGTGAAATGTTAATAAAGAAAATGATATATATATACCTAAAGGTAATTATTTACTGAATATCATATAGATATTTATGTCATATATGTTTAATTAAAATCATCGTTTACACATTCCATGTATTGTGTGAACGAATCACATCGCTTTGAGGGAGCAGTAGTCCACACTTCCTCAAATGATGTTATCGTACTCCCACAAACAGGAGTTCATAAGGTTATGTGTCATAAAGGAGTTATAGGATTATAAATAAATTATAAATATCATATATAACATATATAAATATGTATTCCCTCATAATTTATACCATGAGAGGTGGTAATGGAAAAAATTAACAATTATCATTTTATGATACAGTAGTTCATCGTACACATATCCAATATATTCATTATCCATTAGATGGACTTGTGTGTAAGTATAGATAAAAAAATAGTATGAATATATCCTAGTATATTTAGTATAATTTATTTTATACAATCATGTAATAATAATAATTTTGGGGTTGGATATTAGAAATAAAAGTTAACAGCTTAAGAAAAAATGTTACCTCTTAATCAGGTAACTCCTTTTGATTTGAATTAAAAGATTATTTGGATTGATTTATGAAAAAGGGTAGGATTATACAAATACAGGATATATTATTAAGTACTATTTGGTATGATATTGTTCTATTCAAGGTGGATTAATAGGTTTAAGGAAGTGTGAGGAGAGGAGGTCCTTTTATAGTGGAGGAGGAAGGGCACTCTTGTAATATTTTGACAAAGGAATTATCCCCACGTTTTTAAGGTTAAAAGTGGATAAAATAATGGAAATAATTATAAATTATAGAGTATATGGTCAAAATATTTACATTCAATAGCCTTTTGAAAAGTTTATTGGTCTTTTTGAGTCATAAGGTTAATGTTTAATCCCTTATTAATTTTAATTTAGCCTTAATATTTGTAATTAATTGTTATCGATTTCACTAACATTTTTTTCCAAAACTAAGTTGAACATATTATAAATTATAAATTATTATGACTCTAAATATATAATAATTTTTTTCAATATCAAATCACATAAGTGTTAGAAATTAATTTAAAAATCGTCCTGTGGGAGGAACAACCATTATGGTTTTTAATGTATAAACATCCAAAAGATTGATATGTTTTTGTAGTAAATTAAAAGGTTAAATTGATTATAATGACCTAATTATATTAATTGATAACAATATGATATAATTTAAAATTTAAACCCATTAAAATCATAATTCATCCTTATAAATAAATTAGATTAAAAAGCAGTTTTAATATAAAATTTAGTATATTTAACTATTATTAAAAAATTAAATGTTTCAGAAAAATATAAAAAATATACCCTAACATAATAATTATGTTTTTATTGAAAATAGGATGTTTAGTTTGAAATACTAAATGAATAAATGTGTAAAATTGCATATTTAATTAGGGTTCTCCACTAAAATGTTGTAAAACTTCCTTTATAAAAATATATGTTTTTATGTGTGAAATTAAGTTTGTGCATATCTTATTCCTATCATACCTAATTGATGAATAAAAAAAAATTTGATTTAATATATAAAATATATATTTAATTAAAATAATTCAATAATTGTAATTAATTATGTTTATTATGAAAAAAGACATTTGGAAGCATAAAAATAATAATATATCTTTTCTGTATCAAATTGGATATTATTTTCATTTCTCAATTATTGGTAACCAATTAATTCATTTATATTTATATAAAAAATAAAATTTTCTAACTTAGTTAACACTATTAATAACCTCAAACATAATGTCTAGGTTATATCATATTATATTAAATAATAATTTTTTTAACAATACATTGTTATTTGGTGAAACTCGGTCCTCTGTGTATCACTAGCTACCATGGAAGGTTGCTCTTGCGTGTAATGAATGATATCAAGTAAGTTAAATATTGTGTGAAATTCCTGTTAACTTTGTATTTCATGCATTATAAGCTATAAAATATATTATATTTATTTAATATTATAATGTATCTGGTTAATATTTTCTCTTTTTGAACCTTTTGTTCCATGTTATAAACACTATTGAATACAATATTGTACTTTATAATTTTGAGGTGTTACATTATCCCCATATCAATTAAATCACATCCTTAAAATCTAAAATTTATATTATTAATATATTTTTTGACATTTCTTACATTGAAATCCCACATCGTGAGAAGGGTTTGTAAAAGATCCTCTAGAAAAGAGAGAATGTGAAGTACAAAGGACAAATGGACTACAACTAACTAGGTTTATAAGTAGAAGAACATTTGTGGAAATTAGAAATACATACTTTGGGGAATGAAATAAATATTAATAGGGAGTGAATGAGGTCATAAATAAAAAAAATTGAATCATAAATGGAATGTTGAGGGTATAATGTCAATAAATATTTTATGATTTGGAAGACCATCGATTCAATAGAAATTAAGGTATTAGTATAATTTTTTTGATTGAAGATACCTTTCCTAATGTTGAAGAATTAATTTAATGCATATGTATACATAATTGATATATTTCTATAAACATAATTTCAACATTTTTTTTTGGTTTGATCTATTTTCCAATTCATTCAAAAATTAATATTGATACATGAATCAAAAATACTTCTACAAAGGATCGTAAGGCCTAAAAAAGAGTGAAATGTATGAATATTTTTCTTTAACTATCTTATAAAACCAATATGATTAATATATTAAACTCTAGTCCTCAAAAGGGATACTACTGGTTCATCCATAACATTATTTATTCAAATGGTTTAACTAAAGAGGAAGAAAAATTAATGAGGAAATTGCGTACTTCAGTGGTTGGTGTGAAACCCTTATTATCATTCGGTCATGGGTTCAAGACTCCTTGCCTTTCTGTACATGATAGGTTTTCACCTATCATAAAGTTTGTCCATTTCTAAAACCGTATTAATAGAATTTCTAAAATAATGATGATGAAAATCCTGAAAATTTAGTTAATCAATAAATATCCATTTAATTATGGTTATCAATACAACCTAAATACATAAATACATAGTCTATTTAATTTTAGCATAAAACATTCCTTGGTCTAACGTTTATCAAAAATATCTTTTTTAGTATTTCAAAATCATAACATATTATATTCAATCTAAAACACCTTATATTTAACCTTGGTTATTCATTGTTAAAATACTTCATAATGTTTTCTAAAGAAAATGTGAATTATCCTTTGAATATCCACCAGGAGTGTCAAAATAGGTGTGCAGTAAGACCCGTTTTCCTATACTAGGTTACCCTGAGTAAAGTACATAACACCTTATTAGAGTTATTACCTATAGGTACATCTATCCCAAAACCAAGTCCACCCGTAGTATCCAGATAGGGTTGTATTTGTTGAAATACCCACACTATATCTACCCTATCAAAATTATAGGATGTTATTATATATATATCTTCAATTTATAACTTATGTATTGGTTCACTAATATATGTTTTTTCTAAATATAATTCTCTAGTATGATACTATAATTCCTTTGATACCAACTGTAGGACCCCAAACATAGATATCCTAGAGCTAATGTCTGTTATCACTTACATGAGAATGATTACAAGGAATCAAATATGGAAGGACTGAAGTGTTTTGTAGTATTAGAAAACTAGATACAAAAATGAGTCTTGTATTACATATTAATACACTAATTAAAACATAATCTTTTTTCTAAATAACTTATTTCCAAATAAAAAACTTCAAGGATAACTTTATTTTTTCTAGTATATCTATACATATATTTCATAGTAATCTTATAGTATTCCTAAGGAAAGAGATATAATATGTGTGAGAAAAAATGATTAGTAAGGAAAAATATAGTTGAATAAATAATGATTCAGTTGGAATAAATTAACATGGAAAGGTAAATCATTAAACACACATTCCATGTAATTAAATGGGTGAAAATAAATTTAATAAACAATAAGTCAAGGTAAATGAAATCACATTCCCTTACAATAACTAGATAAGGAAGAAATACACATGAAAAGGTAAGAAACTAAAACCAATACCATTTAATAAATGAAATGAAAATGAAATTTATCCATAGATATATCGATGAAAAATCTAATGGATAAATAATAACTAAAACCAAATAAGGGATATTCTTGATTATTGGATTTCATTTTTCTTAGGTACATGATACATTTACTGTCAATACCTTTCACATGACTGTTTACAACATATCATGTAAAAACATATCTCTTGTGGCTATCCAAATGACTCATCCCAGGAGACTACATATACATCGAGGGGATATCTATAACTAGGTCCCACCCATGTTGTACCAGTCCACATATTCTTTATATTAAATAACTGAAAAAAATAATATACTTTATTAAATAACTATATTGAATAAAGAATGTGAAACTATAAATATTTCCCCAAATAATCAAATAAATTTCAAAATATGCACCATATGTAAAATAGTTTATGTATTAGGAAATAATAATATACATGATAAATGATATGGATAATTAGTGTAAATTCAATTTTAATAGGAGATTGAATATTTCAAGGGTATTTAAAAAATAAATAATGTATGTGAATATAAATTCTATCATTTCCAATTAAATCAAAAAACATCTAGAGGGTAAGGATGGTATCGGTAAAACATAACCTAAGTGGAGTAAAATAAAGGGTTGTTGTCATCGATGTATGGAAATATTATAAAAATATATATTAAAAAAATTCATTAGGAAAATATTATTTTTTTAACATTTTGAAAATAATTTTCTTGAAAATAAATTTTAAAAACATTTTCCTTAAAAATTAACCTTTTGGACATGCAAAGGAATCATCTATGGAATGGTGGTTGGTAAATCCGTAAATGTCTTACAAGGTAAAAAGAGCATTGTTTTTTCAAGGTAAAATGGTAAAAGGAAAATTATTTTTTTGGAATGATATAAGAAGCTTCTATTGAAAACATTTGTAAAATAAAAAAATGGGTAAACCTTTCTTTAAAATATCAATTTAAAAACATTTTTAAAATAATTTAATAAAACATGGTTTTTAGAAGAAAATAGGTTCTCCGACTAAAGAGCCAAATGAAGTTGGGTTTTCTAATTTTTTTCCTTATACATATTGAGTACCAAATAGTGCAAAAATGAATCTAATATTTGAAAAATTTCATGGTCAAATAGAGGATATAAAAACGAAAGTTTATTTTAAAGTACTGTCATATAATTTCCTAAAATGTAAATGAATGATTAGTAATATTATCCTTGAGGAAAATAATATTTAAACATTAAAAAGTGTCCCACAACACTTTGAAAATTTTGAAATCATAACCCTAATGAAGGAATAAAATTAAATGAATGTTATAATATCATGATATTAATGAAATTCATGATATATCAATGGAATGTAAATTAAGATGAAATACCTTACCTTGCATTAACATTCAGTTGGAAATCCTTTAAATTCTTGTATAATAAAATTATATTAATTATTTACTTGGTTGTGAACATTTTACATGTTTATCATTATTTTATTTCACCTTTTATTATGTTTTATACAACTACATAAACAATTATTTGTTCGTCGGTTGGTTCGACCAAATTCAGTTTATGTGTAAAAGTCAACTTTGGTAGGCCAATTATGTTAGTAGGGGCCATTATATAACATCTAAATACTAATAATAGGAAAATTATTATCATATTTATACCCAATTAAACTTCTAAAAACAATCATTAAATATTTATATGAAAAATGAATCAATTGTAACCATAATGGAGATGGTATCCCTTACGTACAAATGAGTAACGTTCGAATTTTCCAATGATCATTATGGTATGAAGATAATTAGAATTATATGTTTATATAATTATAATTATATTATAATTACCATATTATTTAATCATGTATTATTATTTATAGAATTATTGTGATGTAAAATGAATTACATCGTGTGGAGGAGGTGGTAGTCCACACGTCCACGACCGACATAATCACTTTTTATTGTGGTAAATAACAATAAATAAAATGATATATGTATAAAACAAAACATAAAAACATAATATTATATTTCGGGTATTTTTTATACAACAATGTAATAATAAGAGTTTAGGGGTTGTAGAATGAAAATAAAAAAAACTATTAAGGAAAGATGTTACCTCTTAATCAGGTAACTCGTTTTTTTAACCAAATGATTCCTTGGATTTCATTCTGACCATGGAGAGTCATATAGAATTAGAAGAGGGATTATTAGGAGCTATCTTCTTTATCCAAAGTGCCTTGAGTGTTGTGAGAAAGTTGTAGTATAAGAGGTCCTTTTATAGTTGAGGAGTAGTGGCACTATTATAATATTTTGTAAAAAAAATTCTCCCCATGTTTTCAATATTGAAAGTGGATAAAATAATGTAAATAATTCAATAAAAGAGATTATAGGGCCGATATATGTCCATAAAATATCTTTATTACAAGTTAATAGGTCTTTTTGGGCTATAAGGTTAAGGTTTAGTCCCTTATTATGCTTAATTTAACCTTAATAGTTGTAATTAATTTTAATAACTTTCAGAAATAATTTAGGTAAATAACTAATTTTACCTTATTATAAAATATAAATAATCTTGATTCCAAATATGGAAGAATTGTTTCAAACCTAATAGATGAATAAAAAAATATTTTATTGAATATATATCATAAATATTTCATTAAAATCATTCAATAATTTTAATTAATTTTGTTTATTATGACAAAACCCTTTATAAGAATAAAAATAAAAATATTTCTTTTTGTATCAAATAAGTTATTATCTTTGTTTGTCATTAATTGGTAACTAATGAATTCATTTTATACTAAAATAAACCACATTTTTAGAATTTAATTAATACTATTCAAAACTTCTAAAATAAAAGCTAGTTTGTATCATATTATATGAAATACTAAAATTTTAATTACACATTTTTATTTGATGAAATTTGGTCTTCCATGTAATGAAATCTATCATGGGATGTAACCCTTGCATGTAACGCATGCTACTAATTAAGGTTGCTATTGCATGAGATTGAAGGTAACTTTGTATTTCATTCATTATAAGGTATTTAATATATTATATTAATTTAATATTGTAATGCATCAAGTTAATGTATTCTCTTTATTACATTTAGTGTTGTGTGTCATAAACACCATTGAATAAAAAGTTATACATTACAATTTTGGGGTGTTACAACCAATTTAAGTATAAAAATGTTTTTATATTAAATTAAAGTATAATTCTAATTCCAATGAAATTTATTGTATTTTTTAATAAAATAGAACTAATAAAATTGTAAAATTAAAAAAATGAAACTATTTGAATACATTAAAATAAAAAATAGTTTTCTTAAAAATATGTATATTCTAATATTTATAGAAAAATTAATTTTTTCAGGAAAATTACAAAAAAATAACTCTAAGATAATTTTGAAATATCAAAAAATTTATCATTGTATTTGAATAAAAATTATAAAAGTTATAAATTATTATTTTTAAATAAAACTATATAATAAATGAAACTCAATTTAGATAGATTTAAAAAATTTTCTTTTTGATTTCAATTTTCATATAATGAATCTAAATGTATAAAATCTATTTCATGATAACATATAAGGAATGAAATATATATATTATCAAAATTAATGTTGTTTTTTACATTCTTCCTCCCTTTTTAAAATTACATCCTCAAAATTTTATTCATTAGTTAAATTAGTGGGGTTATTTTTCATTTATATAATTTTATAATCCCATGTTTCTTCTTCAATCATATGATTTTTCAAAAAAACATAATCCTTAATAATAACTATATTCCATAACACCTTATCTTTATGATCAAGAGTGTGAATGAGATATTCCATATATGAAAGTCTCTATTCCAAATGAACTAATTCAAGACTCAAAAAATTAGATGCATGAAGATCATACTTCTATAATAATGAAATGTTAAACACATAATGTATTATATATAAACTCAGAGGCATAGAAAAATCGATAAGAAATCGATCCAATATTCTCCAGAATTTCATATATTCTAATGAAACATAGTCTTATCTTTATAATATTACCAAAACTAAATACACTTTTACATAGATATACATTAATAAAAACGTGGTTTACTAATATTAATGAAATATATTCCATCTGATTATCCCCAAAAAATTACATCCCACAATAAGATGACATCATATGTTTTTGAATCATCTTCACCTTATCAACCAACTCTTCTACAGATTTCAACCCAATAATATTATTTTTCCTACTTCATCCCAATATGATATATTCCCACAATTGTATACATATAAGGAATCAAAATTTTCCATCTGTATACTAGAATTAATGTTTTTATTATATGAAAATTGAACTAATGAAAGTTGATGATCCCAACTTCCTTAGTAATCCATAGAACAAGAAAAAAAAGTATGTGTTTCAATTTATAAATATTTCACTATGATGATTTTTCATATTTTAGATTAAAATATTTACTAATATTTAATTCAGTACCCAATGAATTCTAATGTATTTTCCAAAAATTAAATGTAAATTTTTGATAATGATCTGATACATTGGAAATAAAAAATCCATTAAATATTATCACATATTTAACAAAAAATTAATAAATATGATCTAAATTCATATTATCCTCAATAGTAAGAAAATGCGTCCATTTATTCAATCAATAAATAATTACCCAAATTTCATTGCTATACTGAGATGTATTTGGATATCCCAACAAAAAATACATGGACAAGTTCTCCCATTTACATTTTGGAACTGAAAAAGGCTAAATAATTCCCTTTTATAGGTTTTATTCATCATTTTCCTACTAACAAGTGGAAAATTTCATAGTAAAACCAAAAATTACTTTCTTCATTCATTCCCACCAATAATATTCTCAAAGGCCTATGTACAATATATTATTAGGAGGTTAAATAGAAAATAGAGATCAATGATCATCATTTAATAATTATTTCTTAAATAAAAAACCACAGAGTACACGTAACATATTTCTAAATCTAAAAAGGCATAATTTTTAATTTCAAATTTAGGTAACTTACTATTACTAAACAATTTTCCCTTTTCTAATAAAAAAGAATCCACCTTTCATGATTTCTTAATTGCGTCCAATAATGATGACTACACTAAAATCCAATAAAAATCCTGGGGAGTTATTGCATGCAAAATTTTAAGACCAATATTCATCAAATCATTTAATATAGGATCATATTTCAAACATACCATAGTTAATGATGAATTATCTTTCCATCATAAAGTATCATATACTCAATTTTATTTTCCTAGATAGTAATGAATCGTGATGTAATTATCCTTAATCAGTTAAATATGTCTTCTATACATCATGTTCAACTATTTCTGGGAGAATATATAATTTAAAATTTTATGATCATAATATATTTCATAATTTACTATATATAAATGATTTATCAATATTTTAATTAAGAATACACCATAGATAATTGAAGTTCAGGTGTATGATAATTTTTTTCAAGTGATTTAAATTTATATGAATCATAAATAGTTACCTAATAATTCTTAAATATTTAAAAATAAATATACTTCAAATATATATAATAGTTTACATAACAAACTCACAATTTCAGGATGGTTGGGTCAAAACTGGAGCATAAAAATTCATTTATTTAATTATTGGAAACATTCATCACATTAGTTCATCTAGATGAATTTTTCTAATTTTCAATTTAACATAGTTAGTGGGATATATAACCAATCAATGTTTTAAAAAAACATCATTAGTAACTCGGTAATGCATGAAAACTATTAATCTCTATGATTTTATTTTGTTTTGGACACTCTTTAGACACATTATTTTTATCTGGATCAATTGTTATTAAATATTTAAATACAATATATGCAAGGAATGAAATATGTTATAACAAAAATTTATATTTGCTAAATTTTATATATATCTTCTTTTCATTAAAAATTTGTCGAACAATACTCAAGGTTTTCTCATGATCCTCATAAAAATTTTAATATACAAAAATATAATTAAAAAAACCAACCACAAATTTGTCAAACAAATAATGGAAACTATTTTCATAAAGTATATAAATATAATTGGATCATTTTTAATCTAATGGTAATAACCATAAACTCATAATGATCATACTTAGTAAAAGTAACTATCATTGAAATGATATCCTTCCTCACCTTCAACTGATTGTACCCAAACCTAATATTATATTTTAAAAAATACTGATCTCCCTTAAGCTAACACCACATCATTAGATAGTCTTAAATCTAATGAAATATTCACAAAAGATCTATATACACCTTTCTGCTTGTTTTATTATTAATTATATACTTTATTCGCATATCTAGAAATGTTCTCATATAATGACCCATCCCATTACAATTAAAACAACTTACTATCATCTATTCATTATTTATATGACAATTAATTAAATCCTTTTATTTGTAGTCACACAAAAAATATCCAAACTAACTTCATTAGAAAATATTTTCACTCTTTAAAAGACATTAACCATTGTAATTATTACTGCACTTATCATAATATGAAAACTTTATTTTCATACCTTTCTATTTTTTCAATAGATGATACCTAATTACCTACAATTAGATCAAATTTTTATACTTGTTATCATATAGTAAAAAATCCAACAAAATTATATTTTATCCTTATTTTCACATAATCAACTTTTAAATAAATTTTTAATTCATTATAAGTTAAATATCATTGATATTTAGGCTTCAATCATGAGTAAATACGAATAATTTTACTATCATGTTCCTGAATACAATTTTTCATATACATTCCCAATTAGTTGAAGTTTTCTTTATTTGAGGAAAATGAGTATTCCTCCCCCTCCTCCTTCATTTAATATTATTTATTTTTGAATTCTATGTCAAATAAACTTATGAAACTACTTCTTAATGAATATAATCTTAAATTTATCCCACACCATGACATAAATATCTTATAATTCTTTGTTATTCATAACTATTTACTACCACTAATCATATTCTCCTACAAAATAGAAAGTTAAAAGTGTTATCATTTTATGTTATAAAAACATAGGAATTCTAATATATTTTCCATGTATTTATCCGATAATTAAGATATCACAGTGTCAGATGATCCATAGAATTCTAGAGACTGTTATTTCATAAAATTCACTACAATGGACATGTTTCTTTAGAGCGTTCATTATTTATCTGTCACGTGGATACCAATACCATTTGTATCCTATTTAAACTATTATATCCCAATAATAATATGGTATATCCAATTTAAAACTATTCTAGGTTGCTGATTGGTAATGATACATTCCTCTTGGTGCCTTCCTACTTCATCTTCCCTACTTCCTCGATAGAAAACCATTCCGAAAATAAACAATGTAGATGAAGAAACATTGTAACATCTCAATGATACATGAAGATTACTAAAAAATATATATATTAAGGGTAGTTAATTACATTATCTAAACCTCTAAAATTATCTAAATCCATCTCTAATTACAACTATAAGAGCCTAATCCTTATTCAACCCAAAATCATGTGTTTTAAATTAAAAAATAATTTTATGGAATTCTTGAATACCTTTCAATGTTTGTAGATTTATAAGACCAGGTCACAAATATTAAATAATAAAAAAATATATTAAAAAAAATTCACTTACACTAAATACATAGTATTTCTATAATAATATATTTTAAAAATAAAACAAAATTTATTTTTATGAAAAATATTTAGGAAATTAAAATAGACCTTTTCATTTTTATAAATCATCTTTAAAGCCTATGAATGTTTTTTACAAATGTGTGATGTGAATAAAATCCTTAGTAAGGGATATATAAAAGGAACAAATTAACCCATTAGTATATTTCAAAAATCATTAGATTATATAGGAGTGTTTTCCATTAACATAATAAACATTGATCTCAAATAATCATTTACTTACATAATGATCATATTTACTAACCAAAGTTTATCATAAAATAGTTTATCATAAAAAATAAAGTTAAAATTATAATAATGAGGTTTTACTAGAAAACCTGAGAACCCATGAAAAATGATTTCCTAAAAACATTCCTTCTTACCCTTAAAAGGAACATTCATTCCTTTAATCAAAAGGTCATTATATTACATAATGAAATCAAAATAATTACACAAAATCTTATCAAAAAGTATATAAAAGTTAGGTATGGGATTTGGGATATCATCCTCATATAAACCTTATATTAACCCTTATAATAACCCTTAAAAATGTAATAACCTACATAGTTAATTACAAAATAATTCTCTAGAGAAAATAATCATTATCCAATTTAGGTTCTGAGCATAATACAAGTGTGCGATGGGAGGTTCCCACCACCATTTTTTTCCCAAGATCATTGATTGATAAGATATTTAACAAAAAGTTGAACAACATGATCAAAAAAATTAAACCAAATGACTAGAAAATAGAAATTACATCAGAACTAGAGGGAGGATCAAAACATATTATTTATAATTTATTTAATTAATTAAGAAATACCTTTTTCAGAATTATTTCTTTTTTGATGAATCAGAAAACAAATTTGTATTGATTCATCATTGCTTTGTTGAAACCAAGTGTATATCTTCTCTAGTGGTGATCCACGCATGTTCCATGAATTATAGAAATCGTAGAGGGAATCTCAAGGTGCTAGCATTATAGATCCTTGTGCTTGCATCATCCACCCTTGATCTCTTTGAGATCCACTTATAATGCATTCTCCTTGATCCAATGGAGGAGGATTTATCTCTATTCTTAGGATAATTATTGGAGAAGTATATGGATTGAGAGGATTCTAAAAGACTGTTTTCCACAACCAACAAAATAATTTGGATGTTGAGAAAATTAAATAACTGGGTTTATATATCGCTAGGGTTAAGATGAAATAATTACACAAGTGCCCTTAATTATTTATTTAATCCTAGTGAAACCCCTTGTAAAATAATAAAAATATCATTATTTCATAACATGGGATTATCTGGGGAATTATAATAAAATATTATTTAATAATATAATATTCGATATTTATTATTTCTCCCTTGACCTAAAATATTTTTATGCCATTCCTCTATAATATTTATTGGAAATTGAAGAATATATATATATTTTTTAAATAAATATCCCTACATTATTCATAAATACATAAAGATAATATTAAAAAAAATAGAAAATAAATATTTATATGTGACCAAACATACATGAATAATTGTTAAACCACACAAGGGAAAATATTTATTCAACATGTTAAATAATTAGTACTAATATATTATTTAACTGAGATTGCAGATACACTTAATATCTGACCCACTAGGACACTTTCTCAGTGGCATTAGGCGGAGTAGCCTAAAGTATAAGTATTGCATCTGGAAACATGCCAAGGCACCCATAGAAATAGAAGTTAATGAAACAATGACATAATAACTTATATGACTGATTATTTTGTATTATAATCCATTTATAATGATACCTCAAATCAACTAGGTTTCATGTCGGCACCATCAACCTACATGGTCGAGGTCTCTTTAGTTTCATTTCCTAAAATAGAAACGTCTTATAGAACACAATTTACATGTACTTATTAAGGATATATAATTTCTATCAAAGGTCCTGAGATATTAACTTCTTTTAAATAAAATAAGGGTCAAATCCTTTCTCACATTATTCATTAATGAAATATTACTCATGACACACCCAACATATCCTACCTCATCGTGAACATCTTTCATCACAATTTTCATCAATACATCAAATTACATTACCCATAATATTCATTACTAATAATCTTAAAGTCTATATACCAATACATACATCTATAGATATGAACATCCAATGAAAAATATACATGTGGATTTTCTAGAGGCAGACCTTGTTCTTATAAAGCTCTATTGGATATTACCAAGGGAGTACACCATGAGAAGGTTCCTCAAAGTCTTATGAGTATCCACCCTTAATATCATATATCAATTCTATCCCTCAAATGATATCATTCAGATATATGACACCTATTCAAGAATAGTATCGTTGCACCGCCAGGTTCTAATCATAGTGGGGAATTGCTGTGATCTTTTAGTCCTACAACTACTCTTAATAAATTATCACAGACTATGTCACTTAGAGGAGAAAGTACTAAGTGATAAAAATTTTATTTATATTAAAATCAATTAAATCATGTTTATCATAATGTATATATAAGTTTCCTCTAGGGCACCAACTCCAGCACCCAATGCCTTTGAGAATTATATTTTTCTCACCCATCAACATAAAAAAGTACAAGGATAGTAACATACATGAAACACATAAAATCATGAATTTCTAACATATAAATAAAAATAATATACTCTATAAACCATAATTTTAAAATTTTTTGATATTAATATATCTTCTTCATTTAAAACCCATTCTTAAAATGAAAACACCTAGAAAAATAGAAGAGGAGTATTTATATAAAGAAAAAATAGAATCATGTAAAGTAAAATAAATATCAAATACCGGTTTTAGTGATTTGAAATTACATTAACACCATATAATCTAAAACAAAACAATACATTTTTCCTTTTTTTAAATAAAGTCAAAAAATTACAGATAATATATGTAAAAAGAACCCTTTTGAAAATCATTGAATGATAGTAAAAAGCGACAGAAAATTTCCTTAATTTATTTATTTAAATATAACTATATCTACAAAATAATTCAAAGAATATATATGGATAAAAAATATTTAGGAAATAAAATTTTCAAAACATTTAAAATGAGGTTTTAAGGTAAATTATCTCTTACGTTGAGCTGTACATGTCACATAAATTATTTATTTTCTAAAATTACTAAACTTATGTTAATTATTTACTTTTCTAGTATAATTTTTTATGTTTATTGTTCCCTTTGTTTCACTTATATTAATTTTATAATTAATTATTTAATCTATTATTTTCACATTGGACATTTGAGAACATTCATATTATTTGTAAAAAATTTATTGGGTAGGTTGACTATGACCAAATGTATCAAGATTCTATCATTTATAGAATCATAATCATGTAATAATATCATATTTATTAATTATTTATACTTGTATAACCAATTTTATCAGATGGTTATAAAAAATGAATTATGTTACCACATGGAAATGATAGTCTGTGTATACGCTTGGGTAATGTTTTTGTTTTCCAACAAAAATGAGGAAAAGAATGTAAGTACTATTTTATTCAAATATTTTTCATTATATCATAAATATACAATTGGTTAAGTAAATATGAATATATTTATAATCCATATGAGGTGTTGTTGAAAAATAAAATACATTGGTTTGGGTGGAGGTAGTCCACATATACACATGGGCGATGTGTTTATTTTCAATGGATGGTAAAGAAAGAAGTAGAATATTTAATTACCACTTAAGAAATAAAATTTTATTATATATATCATATTATTTCATTTATATCCAAAATTATGTCCAATCATAAGAGTCAGTGTTGAATAACTAAATACATTATCTTGTTATGTGGTAGTCCACATGTATGCATGAGAAATGTTTTAATTTTACAATACATAGGTATGTAGAAGAAAAATATTTATAAAAAAAACATAATAAAATTTAATTATATGGGACATATTTATGTTATTATATTACTATTATTAATTTAGTTTTTATGGAGGTTATAGAAGAAATAAAATGACCGCACTTGGAAAATAATTATAAATATTATTTAGACAAAATCCATAGGATTATACATAAATCCATTATAATATGGTATTATGATAATACCAGGATCTCTAAGAAGTGTTGAAGTATTTTAGGAAGGGATTAAGGTAGGTATTATACATGATAATTCACAGATTATATTTAAATAAGAGAGTATAAGTGGTGTCCTTTTGTTAGTGAGGGAGAGGACACACTTGTTTTTTTCAAAAAGATTAAAATATATTAATGTTCCACTCAAGAAAAATGTCTCCAAAATGACTCATATTCAAATATTAGATGAGTTACGGTCAAAATTTAAAAATATAATCATATGTTTAAATATTGTTAGGTCATTTTAAACTACATAATTTATGTTTTAAATATTTTAATTCATTTTTACTTTTACCGTGATATCAAATTTAAACCATAACTACTATTCATAACGACAAAAAATGAAAGTTAAATAAATAATTTGTTGTAAATAATGAATCCAAATATTGATTATATTTATTTAATTAGATTTCAATAAGTGGTTGAAAATAATTTAAAAACCAAAAAAATGCGATGAAAAATGGTTTTTCACAAAAATTCCATTATAAGTATGCAAACGTTTTATACCAAATTAATGTATAATGTTGATCGAAATAAAATTTATTGTATTGTCTTTATTGAAATTGAACTAATTAAATTTTAATACTAATAGAAAACAAAATGAGAATATTTAAATGTTATAGATGGTGACCTAGATCCAACTTCTACGTACTTTATGATAACTTATATTCATATATTTGAAAATTAATAAACCACTTATATTATCGTGATTTTTTCCATGTAACATAGTAATGTCCCAAGAGTAGATATCCTACTAAACAGAAATAGTAGTTCCCCGCTATGATGATAACTCATAAGTTCTACAATACTATTCTTAAATATATATTCTATAGTTGGATGATATCATTTAAGGGACACACATGATAAAGTCTATCATTGGCGGAGACTCATAGAACATTGAGTTACCTTCTCATGGAGTATGAATTTTGTAATATCTAGTAGGATATTATGAGAATGAGACCCACTAGTAGGAAATCCTTATTTATATGCGCTATTGGATGTTCCTATCTGTATATGTGTGTGTTGGTACTTAGACACTAAGATTATTATTAATGAGTATTATGAGTCATGTAATTTGATGTATTGAAGAAAACAATGCTGAAATATCTTCACAGAGAGGTATGATATGTTGGGTGCATCAAAAATAATATTTCATTAAAGAAACATACGAGAAATGATTTATCCCTGATGTTCTTGAGTGAAAGTTGAAATATCATTCAATTTTATAGAAATGATGCAACATAAATAAATCCATAGCTATGGTGTTATATAGGAATGTCTAATTTCGAAGAAGTCAAAGAAATATACATTGAGTACATAGGTTAATGGAACCTGCATTCGACCTGGTTGAATAGATATATCATGATAAAGGATTATATTATACAATAATAATATATATGTGGCACTATGTCATTGCAGAATTAACTTCATTATCTATGGGTTCCATAGCATGTCTTTAGAAAGAAACATTGGACATTAGGTTCCTTATCATAATGACACTAAGAAGGAGCCCTAGAGGGCCACACACTAAGTGTTTCCAGAATCATAGTTAAATAATATAACATAATTTATTATTTAATAAGTTGAATAATTATTATATCCACATGTGTTTTAATAATTATTCATGTTTTCTTTATCGCAAATATTTTTGTCACTAGTTACAGAAGAGAATATAATCTGAGTATAATATTTAATAAATATTTTTTTATTTTTATTGAATATAATATTTATTTATTTATTTATTGGATAATAATGTTGTGATATTTATTTAATAAATAAATAGTAATTATTCAAGGCCCAATAAATATTGTTGAAGAATGGCATACCAAGTTTAACGACCCATTGAGAAATAATATATAATGAATATTATTTTATTAAATAATATTTAATTAAATTTAAATTTTAAGTGCATGTAGATAAATAATAATATTATTATTATTTGACATGGGGTTCCACAGGGATTAAATAAATAATAAAGGGAATTTGTGAAATTATTTTATTTTAACTCCCCTATTATATAAAAAATTGTATATTATTTTATCCGAGAGATAATTAATTTATTTTGGTTGCACATAATAGATTTTGAGAATTATCTCAAGCCTTATATGTAACACCCGAGACTTTTATAAGAAATATTTTTTTTATTTTATATAAATCATAAAAGGAATCTTTCACTACACACAACACTAGCTTGGCTTGATTTACAAGCAATCACGACCTTCCTTGATATCTTGCGTCGTACGCAATACAGAGTTTCACTAAACAACGATATGCTATTAAAATATTATTAAAACAAGCCGTTATGAATAGTAATAACCACTTTTTAAATTTTTTTAAATTTTATTGTTCAAAATGGACTTCGTTTTTGGATTCAGAATATCAAAATTATCTTAGGGTGATATTTTGGTATTTTTCCTGAAAACTTTAAAATTTTGATGAATAGTGAAAACACTGGGTTACTATTTAAAAACCGACTTTTTATTTAAATAATTATTTATTTTATTTAAATTTATTTTAGGTCAAAATTGATACATAATACCTATATAAGTTCAATGCAATTCATTGGAGTCATTTTATATTAATTTTAGAAATATAAAATTTTATTGAACTTTTCACCGTCTTTTACCCACCTCCTAGGAGAATTTGAAAATTTACATAAAACATAATTTTACCACTTGTGTGAGTGGAATTTCAAAAATTCGAGAGACACAGTTTATGTCAGTAAGTAAAATGTGGTTCAATGAGATGAAAGTAATTTTTTGTGAATAGTAACTTTTTACTTTTATTTACCACGGTTAAAAGTAAATAGGGTAATTAAGGGTAAAAATGATATTATAATTACCCTAACACATGTCCTAATTCTATTGGATAAGTGTAATTCGACCAAAAACAACCTTAGGAATAAAATATGACCATTTAGGCCCACTTTTATTAGATTAGGACATTTTTTATTAATTTATTTAAAGAAGGGTTAAAATAGTTAAATTCAATGTTTTATAACTAAACCATTTTTAATATAGGGTTATACATAAGATAAATTCGACTAAAAATATTAATTAGAAAGATAAAAAGATTTAATTCATAATTTTATTTTATTTATAATTTTTAGACATTAGATAATTTAATTTATTTATGACACAATGATGATGCAGTAATTATCTTATTAATGAAATATTGACATAATTGTTGTTATAAATACCCAAATAAATGTAATTTATGACTTTTTATGAATTAAAATGATTTTATATGTTAATATGGAATGTTAGTATTGATTTAATTCACTTTTTTCGAACTTATATTTCTTTTATGATTTTCACAAAAATCAATTACCAAATAGTGTCAAAATTGACATAAAATTGTTTTTAAAACAAATATTATATTATTAATTGTTATTTTAATCCTAAAAATATTAGGTTCAGCCAAAGGAATTAGATAAGGTAATATATATTAATAATAAACAACTTGTGGTTCTTTTAGCTTCTTATAGTGTGTTTATTAACCTTATAGTGTAAGCAAACAAAAAGACACGGTAAAAGTAAAATTATCTAACTTAAACTTAAATCTAAATGATAAGGTTAAAATAGAAACCTAAACTTGTCTAAATTATATTGGATGAGAGTATTGAGACCCATACCCACCTTATCTTTTAAATAAATCAATTTGGAGCTATTTAAAACCGAATATGGCTTTATAATAAAAGAATATTTTTAGATTTTCCAAAGGTGCCCGTCTCCTCCCTTATAAAAGGGAACCTCCTCCCTCTCTTCCTCACACCACTTTGAGACTTCATGATCGACCAAACCCTGAAAATTTATCCTCTCCACTTCCCTAGAAACATCCTAGAGGTACTGGTCTTCTTCAAAGACCACTGTTAGTGCCCTAAAAGGAGGTCTCAAAGAGGCGCTTCAAAGAAGAGGTAATGTCCGTTACCGACTCTTTCAACTTTATTTCTTCTTACACTTCTTCTTCTTTAGTTGTTTCATTATAAAGTAATAACATCAGTATCACTCATATACAGATATGTTATTATAAGTATGAAACAACCCTATTTCACCATCTATCCATCTTACGGAAAACGAAATCACCACGCGTGCATACGTACAGAATACCGTCTCCACGCCGTGGTGTAATCTATTTTCCACCACCACCTTACTTGGATGGGTATAGTGGTGTAAGGAATAAATATAAATGATTATTTTAATGTGATATTGATTCTAAAATAGTATACATACACTCCAATACAATTCCACGATCATGGGAACGATATCATCGCTCGTGCGTACGTACGGAATACCTTCTCCACGATGTGATGCGACTCGTTCTACATGATTTTCATTTCATAATGATTACATAAATGAATTTAGTGAATAAATATGATATATATTACACTAATAAAATTCTGTAAATGAGGTATCTATAACCTAAAAATAATAATAAGAATTTATTCGACAAAACACGCATCAGAACAAAAAGTAATAAACACCCGAATAACAAGTAGCAATTAAATATTACTAATAATAAGCTAAAAATATGACCATATATGATATCATAAAAATATTTATGATTCTGGAAGAAGTCAATAACATTATTTAAATATTTATACAGGAGGTTTGGACACTTACGAAGAAAATCGGACCTAAGGTAAGGGATATATCACAATCTCATTTTTATCCGAGATTGTTTATACTTGGGAATTTACTAGGGTGTATTTTATCATCCACATCCATGTTTCCTCAATATGTAATATTATTTCCATCCACCTAAAATTTTTTAAATCAAATTTTACCCTTCATTTTGTTTTTAGTAAAATATATGAAAGAAATCTTTTGTCGTTTTTCGTATGAGGTGCTTTTTGACTTTTCCGACAAAAGTTCAAGAAGAATGTTTTTTAACTTATACGACATGAATGGATTTTTAAAACATTATTTCCAAGAATCTTCCTTTACAATTTTTAAAGTTTATTTTTAATCAACTTCTTTTAGTTTAGAATATTATGACATGTCAAGAAAGGAAAAGTGTTTTTGAAGTAGAACGGATATTTTCCTCAAGAATGGAGTTTAAGTGTTTTATCAAAATTATTTTACATCTAAGATAATAAAGGGTTATGTTTCTATCCCTATTATTAAAATGATTTTATTATGTTGTGATGGAATTATTTTTATGAATTCCTTTATCTTATATGAACTGTTTTATGATTTCACGATCTTTAAGAATCCCATTTTTATTACATGGGTTATGCTATGATGTATGGTTTATGATTTTGTGATATACATAAGAATGGTATCATTATGAGATGGGGGGGGGACCTATATCTCCCTCCAATGAATTGGTTAACGATTTTATATCTCATGAGATAGATATGGCTACAACGGCAGGTTAAACCAGTTCAGTGAAACAGGACAGAAACGAGGAATGAACTCGATTCAGAAATGGACTTTTTCCACTAAGATAGTCTTGGAAATGAGTCTTGACTAATAAGAAATTATTCTCTATGATTATGGGTGTTTGCCACAAAGCATCATGTTTTATGTGATGATTATTGTGATTACATTTCACTACCATGATTTATCCCATGTTATGAAATTATTATCTATTTTGCAGGGTATGATTTCAAAAATGTTATGTTCTTATAAATATTATGTGATTGATATTTCGTTTGTTTAACCTTACTGGGAATTTGAGCTCACCCTTTTGTGTGTTTTCTTTTCCCAGGTCTGGAAGAAGGTTATTATGTAAGATATGCCAAAAGGGACTATAGATATGATGAAATAAATGGGAGATAGTGTAGACGCTTTATGATCCAGTTGTTTATGTTTCCCAGTTTCTAAAGACACTATTCCTATACAGTCCTTTCATGGTTTTGTTATATGTTGTAATAAGTGTACTTCAATTTTGAAGTACTAAAAATGTATTTAATGTATGGGTCGTTATAGTTGGTATCAGAGTAAAGGTATACTCAACCTTTGGAAACTAGGATGTGAAAGCCTTAGTAAGAATCCTAAGGATAAGTCTAAGCATAGAACACAATCTTAGTGTTTTAGAAATGGCCATGAATAACCTTGGATAAGATCTTAAGTGTGAAATTTTATTCTTGATTATGTGTTTTTTCTATTAGAATTAGTGTTGCTCACACTATTCGTCTTGGTTTTAGTGAATGGATGGAATCCACATGAACCGTGTTAATGCGGAATGCGACGGGCAATGCAATGATTGTCCCCCTGAGCAACCAAATGTTATGGGAGCTCAAATACAAAATCTTTTTGCCATGATCACACAACTTTATCAGGCTATGAATCATGTGGGACTTCCAAACTAGAAAATGAAGGAGAAACATTCTGTTGAATCCTTCATGAGGCAGCATCCACCTTCATTCAGCGGGTCTACTGATCCATTAGTTTCTGAACAATGGATCAATACTACTGAAAAGATATTTTCAGTTCCTCAATGTCCTGAACATGATAAATTCATCTTAGCAGTGTATCGTTTTTAAGGTGATGCTGATCAATGGTGGAATCTTATCAAGAATACGAGGCCAAGAGATGAAATTGAGTCCATAGAATGGGACGAGTTCAAGAACTTATTTTTCAATAATTAATTCCCTCGTATTCTCCGAAAAAAGATGGAGAAGGAGTTTCTTGAGCTTAAGCAAAAGGATGATGAATCTGTTGGTAACTATGAAGAAAATTTTACAAGACTTGAAAGGTACGCGTCTGGTATTATTATCCAACCTGAGAGTAAGATCGATCGATTCTTTAGTGGCTTAAAACCAAGTCTTCAAAGGGAGTTAGCCATAAGGGACTTCAATAGCTATGAGGAAATTGTTTGATGTGCTCTCAAAGTTGAGATGGAGATTGGAGTAACCCATCAGTCATATGGGTTTGATAATAAGAGGAAAATGGAATTCAAAGGAAAATCTGAAGAGCACACTGAAATGAAGATGAGTTTTCCTTTATGCTCAAAGTGTGGAAAGAAACTTGGAGGGAGTTGTCTTAAAGGGACAAGTAAATGTTTCAAATTTGGAAAGGAAGGTCATCGGGCATTTGAATTCCGCAATGATGGGAAGAAGATATCTAGTTATACGAACAATGAAAAGGCTACACACAGTGCACCTCTAACACTTCAACGTTTTATGCGCAAGGAGATGGGGAATTATGCCAATAAATGCCCTAATCCAAGGGTTGTTGATGATGATCGATGTCAACAAACTCTTAAGGCTAAAGAAAAAGGAAAGTCACATGAAATTTATACCGGTGATGTGGAGTATGATAATGAAGTGGTGAAAGGTACACTTACCATCCACTCTAAGGTAGCAAATGTTTTATTTGATTCTAGATCCACCCACTCCTTTATTTCTGAAAATGTTTCTAAGGGTATCACCGTATTACCTCGAAAATTAGATGTTGAGTTAGCTGTGACAACCCCTAATGGAACAACAGTCGCATCAAAAGTTTATAATTCTTCTTCTATTGATGTTTGTAGGAAAGTGCTTCCTGCAAATCATGTGATCATTTATATTGTGAAATTTTATGTGATTCTTGGCATGGATTGGCTTTCTATATATGGAGCTCATATAAATTTCCAAAGAAGGGAAGTCACATTTCATATTCCAGATCAATCTTTGATCGTCTATCGATGCAAGGATGAACATAACCTTCTAGTGGAAATTTCTTCCATCTTATGGGTCTTGATTCCACTATATGAAGGTTATTTATCTCAAATGGTTGGTGAGAAACTCACGATTAAGAATATGACCATTGTACGGGAGTTTGATGATGTCTTTACGGAGGAATTACGGGGTCTTCCACCAAATCGTGAAGTTCAGTTTTCAATAGAACTCATACCAGGTGCTTTACCTATTTCAAATACACCTTATAGAATGGCCCCAATTGAGTTGCAGGAATTAAAGAAGAAACTCCAAGAGAATCTTGATAAGGGGTTCATACGCCCTAGTGCATCACCTTGGGGAGCACCTGCTCTGTTTTTTATGAAGAATGATGGATCAATGAGACTCTGCATTGATTATCAGGAACTTAACAAGATCACCATCAAGAACAAATATCCTCTCCCGTGCATTGATGACTTATTTGACCAACTACGTGGAGCTCAATAATTTTCCAAGATTGATCTTTGTTTAGGGTATCATCAATTAAGGGTCAAAAGGGAGGATATACCTAAGACGGCTTTCCGTACAAGGTATGGACACTATGAATTTATAGTGATTCCATTTGGTCTTACTAATGCCCCTGCTATCTTCATGGATCTGATGAATAGAGTCTTTAGAGACTATCATGATCAGTTTTTGGTAGTATTTATAGATGATATTCTTTTATATTCAACGAGCAAGGAAGAACATGAAGATCACCTGAGAATTATATTGAAGACCCTGAGAAAGGAGAAGCTTTATGCCAAATTTAACAAGTGTGAATTTTGGATTCAAAACGTTTCATTTTTTGGTCACATATTCTCAAAAGAGGGGATATCTTTGGATCCAGCAAAAATAGAGCTTATCGAAAGATGGTCGAGACCAACAACAGTAATTGAGATCCAAGTTTTTCTTGGTTTGGCTGGATATTATCGACATTTTGTGAATGATTTTTCACAATTATCTAATCCACTCACCAAGTTGACTCGGAAAGGAGTTATGTTTGTTTGGATGAAGGAATGTGAAGTGAATTTCAAGGAGTTGAAAAGAAGGTTATCCAGTGCACTTGTGCTCACACTGCCTTGTATTAGAGAAAGTTTTGTGATCTACAATGATGCATCTAGGAAGGGATTGGGGTGTGTTATTATTCAAAATGATATGGTGATAGCTTATGCTTCACGACAGTTGAAAATCCATGAGCAAAATTACCCAACTCAAGATTCTGAGTTAGCTGCGGTAATCTTTGCATCAATGATTTGGAGGCATTATCTTTATGGGGAAATGTGTGACATTTATACTGATCATAAAATTTGAAAGTATATTTTCACACAAAAAGATCTGAATATGCACCAAAGAAGATGGTTGGAGCTGATTAAGGATTACGACTGCTAAATTCGTTACTACCCTGGGAAAGCAAACAAGGTGGCAGATGCATTGAGTCGACAAGACCATGCTAGCTTATCCATGACGAGGATCACAAAAGATCCAATATTTATGTATTTACAACGGATGGATCTTGGAATTATAATGGATGGGGAAAAATATTATCTTTCTCAAATGTATGTTGAACCATCTATACATGTTAAGATTAAAGAGGCACAGAAAGAAGATGTAGATTTACAAAAGAAGGTGAGAAATGTTCCTGAATTCAACCTTGATTGTGATGGGATAATAAAGATCAGGAACTGGGTTTGTGTTCCTCCCATCCCCGAATTAAAGATGGAGATGCTGGATGAGGCTCATAGTTCTTCATTATCTATTCATCTTGGAAGCACGAAGATGTATAGGGACCTGAAAGAATACTTATGGTGGGATGGCATGAAAAGAGATCTAGTTGCATATGTCTCTCGATGCTTGGTTTGTCAGCAAGTTAATGCTGAGAGACAGAAGTCTAAGGGGATGTTACAACCATTACCCATACCCGAATGGAAATGGGAAAACATCACTATGGACTTTGTCACAGGACTTCCTAAAACATCCAAAGGCAATAATGCTATCTAGGTCATAGTTGATCGTCTTACAAAGTCTGCACACTTTATTGCTATTAGAGAGGATTTCACTCTGGATCAGCTTTCCAGGATATATGTAAAGGAAGTGGTAAGATTGCATGGAGTACAACTTTCTATCATATCTGATCGGGATCCGAGGTTTACATCAATGTTCTTGCGAAATTTTCAGCATACTCTGGATACAGAGATGAGTTTCAACACCGCTTATCATCCTCAGATAGACGGTCAGTCTAAGAGGACAATTCAAACTCTAAAAGATATGTTGAGAGCTTGCTCTATGGATTTAAAAGGTGGTTGGGATTAACACCTACCTTTAGTGGAATTTTATTATAATAATAACTGTCACTCCAGTATTCAGATGGCTCCTTATGAATCTCTCTATGGAAAGAAATGCAAGACTCCAACTTGCTGGGATGAAGTTGGGGAAATAAATCCATTAGGACCTGATCTTGTTGATGAGATGGTAGAAAAGGTCTGATCTATTCAACAACATATAAGAGCAGCTCAGAGTCGACAAAAAAGTTATTCCGACAACCGAAGAAAAGACTTAGAGTTTGAAGTGGGAGATAATGTGTTCTTATGAATATCTCCTTGGAAGAGAGTAATGAGATTTGGAAAGAGGGGAAAGCTAAGACCTAGGTATATCGGTCCTTTCGAAATATTCGATCATGTTGGGAAGGTAGGTCACCGATTGGCACTTCCACAGAATCTCTCTCAAGTTCAGGATGTGTTCCATGTATCTCTCCTGAGAAAGTACATACCCGATCCTTCACATGTACTCAGCTCAGAAGTTGTACCGCTGGAACAAGATCTTTCTTATGAAGAACAACCGATAGAGATTCTCGATCATAGTGAAAAATTCCAACGGAACAAGACCACTCACATGGTTAACGTTTTATGGAGGAATCACCAATTAGAAGAAGATACATGGGAGTTTGAGGATATGACGAGGGAGAGGTATCCTCATCTGTTTGTTACAAGTGACGAATTTCGAGGGCGAAATTTATTTTAAGGGGGTAGAATGTAACACCCGATAATTTTATAAGAATTTTTTTTATTTTATATAAATCAACAAAGGAATATTTCAATACACACAACACTAGCTTGGCTTGCTTTACACGCAATGGCGACCTTCCTTGATAGCTTGCATCGTAGGCAATATCTAGTTTCACTAAACAATGATATGCTATTAAAATATTATTAAAACTAGCTGTTATGAATAGTAATTACCACTTTTTGAAATTTAGAAAATTTTATTTTTCAAAATGGACTTTGTTTTTGGATTCGGAATATCGAAATTAGCCTAGGGTGAAATTTTAGTATTTTTCTGAAATCTTTCAATTTTTGATGAATAGTGAAAACACTAGGTTACTATTTAAAAACCGACATTTTATTTAAATAATTATTTATTTTATTTAAATTTATTTTAGGTCAAAATTTATACATAATACCTATATAAGTTCAATGAAATTAATTGGAGTCATTTTATAATAATTTTAGATATATAAAATTTTATTGATCTTTTCAACGTCTTTTACCCACCTCCTAGAAGAATTTGAAAATTTAAATAAAACATAATTTTACCGCTTCTGTGAGTGGAATTTCAGAAATCCGAGAGACACAGTTGATTTTAGTAAGTTAAATATGGTTCAATGAGATGAAAATAATTTTTGGTGAATAGTAACTTTTTAATTTTATTTACCACGGTTAAAAGTAAAGAGTGTAATTAAGGGTAAAAATGATATTATTATTACCTTAACACATGTCCTAATTCTATTGGATAAGTTTAATTCGACCAAAAACAACCTTAGGAATAAATTATGACCATTTAGGCTAACTTGGATTAGATTAGGACATTTATTATTAATTTATTTAAAGAAGGGTTAAAATAGTTTAAATAATAGTTTTATAACTAAACCATTTTTAATATAGGGTTATACATAATATAAATTTGACTAAAAATATTCATTAGAAATTTAAATAGATTTAATACATAATGAAAGTTTATTTATAATTTTTAGACATTAAATAATTTAATTTATTTATGACACAATGATGATGCAGTAATTATCTTATTAATGAAATATTGACATAATTGATGTTATAAATACCCAAATAAATGTAATTTGAGACTTTTTACGAATTCCAATAATTTTCTATGTTAATATGACATGTTAGTATTTATTTAATTCACTTTTTTTGAACTAATCTTTCTGTTATTATTTTCATAAAAATCAATTACCAAATAGTGTCAAAATTGTCATAAAATAGTTTTTAAAACAAATATTATATTATTATTTGTTAATTTATTCCTAAAAAATCTATGGTTCGGCCAAATGACTTAGCTAAGGTTATATATATTAATAATAAACATTTTGGGGTTGGTTTGGCTTGTTATAGTATGTTTATTAACCTTATAGTGTAAGAAAACAAAAAGACACGGTAAAAGTAAAATTATCTAACTTAAAGTTAAATCTAAATGATAAGGTTAAAATAGAAACCCAAACATGTCTAAATTCTATTGTATGAGATTATTTAGACCCATCCACACCTTATCTTCTAAATAAATTAATTTGGAGCTATTTAGAACCGAATATGGCTTTATAATAAAACAATATTTTTTGTTTTTCCAAAGGTACCCCTCTCCTCCCTTATAAAAGGGCACCTCCTCCCCCTCTTCCTCACACCACTTTGAGCATTCAAGCATGGCCAACCCCTACCAATTTCTCCTCTAACCTTCCCTAGAAACATTCTAGAGGTCCTGGTCTTCTTCAAAGACCAATTTTAGTTCCTTAAAAGGAGGTCTCAAAGAGGCACTTCAAAGAAGAGGTAATGTCCGTTACCGATTCTTTCAACTTTATTTCTTCTTCTACTTCTTCTTATTTAGTTGTTTCATTATGAAGTAATAACACCAGTATCACTAATATACTGATATGTTATTATAATTTTTAAAAAATTTTATTTCACCATTTATCCATCCTACGGAAAACGAAATCACCGCGCATGCGTACGTACGGAATACCGTCTCCACGCCGTGGTGTAATCTATTTTCCACCACGACCTTACTTGGATGGGTATAATGGTGTAAATAATGAATATATATGATTATTTTAAAGTGATATTGATTCTGAAATATTATACATACACTCCAATTCAATTCCACGATCATGGGAACGATATCATCGCTCGTGCGTACGTACGGAATGCCGTCTCCACGATGTGATGCGACTCATTCTACATGATTTTCATTTCATAATGATTACATAAATGAATTGAGTGAATAAATATGATATATTTTACACTAATACCATTCTGTAAATGAGATATCTATAACCTAAAAAGTAGAAAAAGAATTTACTCGACAAAACATGCATAAGAACAAAAAGTAATAAACACCCGAATAACAAGTAGCAATGAAATATTACCAATAATAAGCTAATAATATGACCATATATGACATAATAGAAATAAGTATGATTATAGAATATGTCAATAAAATTATTTAAATCCTTATATAGGAGTTTCAGACACTTACGAAGCAAATCGGACCTAAGGTAAGGGAAATATCACAATCTCATTTTTGTCTGAGATTATTTATACTTTGGAATTTACTAGGGTGTATTTTATCATCCACATCCATGTTTCCTCAATAAGTAATATTATTTCCATCCACCTACAATTTTTTAATTCCAATTTTTCCCTTTGGTGAGTTTTTAGTAAAAGATATGAAAGGAATATTTTGTCATTTTTCGTACAAGGTACTTTTTGACTTTTCTTACAAAAGTACGAGAAGAATGTTTTTTTAACTTATACGGCATGAATGGATTTTTAAAACATTATTTCCAAGAAGCATCCTTTAAAAGTTTTCATGTTTTTTTAATCAACTTCTTTTAGTTTAGAATTGTATGACATGTTAATAAAGGAAAAGTATTTTTGAAGTAGAAAGGATATTTTCCTCAAGAATGGAGTTCAAGTGTTTTATCAAAATTATTTTCCATCTAAGATAAAAAAGGTTTCTGTTTATATCCCTATTATTACATTGATTTGATTATGTTGTGATGGAGTTATTTTTTTGAATTCCTTTATCTTATATGAATTGGTTTATGATTTAATGATGTTTAAGAAGCCCATTTTAATTACATGGGTTATGCTATGATGTATGGTTTATGATTTTGTGGAAACCATAATAATGGTATCATTATGAGATGGGTGGGACCTATTTCTCCCTCCAATGCATTGGTTAAAGTTTTTATATCTCATGAGATAGATATGGCTGGAATGGTAGGTTAAACCAGTTCAGGGAAACATGACTGAAACGAGGAATGAACTCGGTTCAGAAATGGACTTTGTCCACTAAGATAGTCTTGGAAATGAGTCTTGACTAATAAGAAATGATTCTCTATGATTATGTGTGTCTTCCATAAAGCTTCATGTTTTAAGTGATGATTATTGTGATTACATTTCACTACCATGATTTATCCCATGTTATGAAATTATGATCTATTTTGCAGGGTAAGATTTCCAAAATGTTATGTTCTTATGAATATGATGTGATTGATATTTCTTTTGTTTACCCTTAATGAGCATTTGAGCTCACCCTTTTGTATGTTTTCTTTCCCCAGTTCAGGAATAAGGTTATTAAGTAAGATATGCCAAAAGGGACTATAGATATGATGAAATAAATGGGAGATAGTGTAGATGCTTTATGAACAAGTTGTTTATGTTTCCCAGTTTCTAAATACACTATACCTATACGGTCCTTTAATGGTTTTGTTATATGTTTTAATAAGTGTACATAAATTTTCAAGTACTAAAAATGTATGTACAGTATGGGTTGTTTTATTATAGACCCCCATTATCCAATAATTCTCTTGTTAATAGAGAGCTATCATCCTCCACCTCTCACCCTCAAGTTAGGATAGATTGAGGAGAATGTTATATAAGCGGTTATCGAGGTGATCAAAGGTGGATGATGCAATGGACATGACCTTCCATGATAGAACCCAGATATTCTTATAGTGAATATCAAATATTTTTGGATGACATTTGGATCACCACTAGAAGGAATATTATTTGGTTTCTATAATGAAAGGACCGTACACTGAAAACCTATTGTTGGAGTCATCAATCAATAAATAATTCCATCAAAGTAATTCCTTTATTAATTGAATTAATTAAAAAAAATATTTTATTATCCTCTTTCTAGTTAAGGAATTCTATCATTTTTCTATTTCTTTTATTTAATTCTATCGATCATTATGTTAAACATAGTGTAAAATCTCATATTAACCATCGATCACAGAAAATAAAATTTAGCCTGACCCATTACATGCTTCTGTTTAAACTGGAACCTAAAAGTTGTATTAGAGAAGTAAAATAATTATTTTATGTTTCTTGATGGATTTTTACATTTCTAATATCATTTTAAAATTAACATTAAATATTCTTTTAATCCAAATTGTGATATTTTCTTATTACTCCTTTCTTTCTCATAGACATAATCATTATAATTAATTTTATGAACTAAATAAAATCGAAGATCTCATCTAGAGGCTCCAAGGATTTTTGATGGGTAACATAGGAGTGTACTCTATGGAACTGGAGTTCCATGACATGTACTAGTGTTCAATTCATCATGAATTAATTTGGAAATTAATTCAAACCATGTATATTGATGACACACAGTGCATTTATTTATTACACTGTGTGTTGACTGGTCCAACCTTGCACACAGTCAGCTGATGTACATGCTTTTTATCCCACATACATGAAATTTTCTCCCTTGGAGTCACAAATTGTCCATGAATTACCATACACGACCTACCTAACTAGTGACCCTGATTTTAGTCATAAATGATGTGCACTACAATTTTTCTGAGGCTTAGTTTACATGATGAGTCCCTAGGTGTGTGCCTTGGATAAATGATGAGAGACATAATTTTTTTGTAGCACTATGAGGACAACATGTACTTATACCAAATTAAAATTATGTTAAATTTATTTATTATATTATTCAAAACTCATGTAAATTTGCTTCTATGTGGTCATTATGTTAGTAGGACACACTGTGTGACAAGTTTTAAAATAAATATATATATATATACATAAGTGTTTAATTATTATCTTAGTAATGTTTAGATCTACACATCTTGTATGGTTCATATTAGAGTTGTTACATTACTTGAATTAAAGCATGACACATTGTATTAAAATCACATCATTTATGTAACCATTAAGTTGACACTACACATCATGAAAATACGGGAGAAGTCATGTATGATATAGGTAACAAAGAATAAAAATAAAATTAGTATAATACATGTTGGATATATTTTGATGGGTATTCATTGATTTTCCTCCAAGGTACATTTCTGTACATAGTTAATTTTAAACAAATTTACTTAATTTTTTTAAAACTGCAATGGATGAGACTCTCAAATAAATTCAGATGATAATAAAGATAAAAAAATTGATTAATTTAAAATTATAACTAATTGATTCAATTGTGATTTATATTAATTAAGAATGATTAATAATTGAATTAAAGTTTTATTAAATGCACAATTTTTTGTGTGTATGTGGATGATTATGAGAATAGAACCAACATTTGAATGAGATTGATTTCATTTAATTTATTATTAAATTAAATTGTTGACATGCAGGCCTTATCTCCTCTTATTATCTAAGGGCCTACGTGTCTGTGGTTTCTTTTATGTAAACCATTTTAGCCTCCCTTGCGTGTGAGTAAAATCATATGTAATGGATGGAGTTCCCAAGATTGCGGAGGTGGTTCATGTTTGGAGCCGAGGAGAAACCAGTCCAAGAGAGATACATTGGTGGACAAATGGAAAGTTGTAACCCGAACCTTAATCGACTCAAGTTGTTTTCCCCTGGGTCAACATTAAGATTATAATTCAATGGATAAATTAACAATCAGTAAAATATCATGATCATAACACTTTATTATTTTACTTCTTTCAAGTTACATGGTTCTTTCATTATGGATGTTTTTTCATGATCACATGAATTAATGAAATTAACAAGCATGCATAATAGAACTAAATTGATTTTCCTATGCATAAATAATATTTAATACATTCATAATAACTTATGTAAATCCACTTAATATTTAAAAGAATATATTAAAGATAATAATTGGTAATTTACACATAAAAGGTTAAAATCCATTAATTATACATATTACGTCCATATAGCCTTCTACTACATCAGTTAAAATTGAACAATAGTTCACAGGGATTGACCATACAATGTTGTGATGCTTTCAATTATCAGGGGATTCTAACTTTATGTTTTGGGTTGACTTAACTTATCTCACATAAAGGTATTTCTTCCAAATCATGACTTATTGTAATTAATAGGCAATGTTTGAGGAAATCAGATTTAAGGATTTTAGGGTTGGGGAGTCCACTCAAAAGATCAAGGAATAGTGATTTGATATAGTTAACATTTGAAATGCCTGCCTAAAACCATTATAGTTCCTTGACCAACCAATGTTGGGGTAATTAGAATGGGAATACAAATACATGCACTAGAATGTCCATGAAAGAAGATATTCCAAAGCCAATGGTGAGGGATATTGAGCTTCAATAAAATAATGGGAGATTAATAAATATAATATTTATTTATTTATTTGTCTAAATTTTATTAGATAAAATACTAAAATATTTCTCATATTATTATATAGAAAGAATAATAAAATGGATTCAAATATATCATTGTGATCCATTCTTGAGAAGCATAACCTTATCACTGGCACAAATTTTTGAGAGTGGAAAAGGTACCTACATGATATCCTTTGTCATGAAAGGAAAATATATGTTTTGGAAGAACCCATTCCTAAAAAACCCAGTAATGAAACAAGCGATGAGGAGTTATCTCTCTATGAGAAACATTTGAATGATTCTACATATGTTTAGTGTTTCATGCTATCATCCGGGACCAATGAGATTTTAAAGCAACACGAGGACATGAATGCATATAGCATTATGTCTCACCTTTTGGATATCTAACAAGAGAAGTCGAGAAAAGAGAGGTTCATGATCTCAACTGCTTTATTTACAACTATACATGTATAGTATGTTTAAGCTAGGCCTCATGTAGTCAAGATTATTGGATACATTGAATGTTCATACATCATAGGGAATAACTTATTTGAAGCGTTACATACATATCTCATACTTTTAGAACTTCCCAATACCTTCTAAATTTTTATTGTTATTACAATATGAGAAATAATGATAAGAGTATTTTTATAACTTCTTACTTTGATTTTTCAAGTGGATGGGGACATGGGTCATGATAAACCCACAATACATATAGTGAACAAGAAAAAGAAGAATTATGAAAATGGGACTTAGAATAATAAGAAGTCTAAATCTCCAAAGCATCATCCTACCAAGAAGGAGAATAACAAAAGAGATGGAAAGGAAAATGAGGAAGAATGTTTTTTATGATTCCAGTCCACTGGAAGAGGAGCTACACCCATATGAAAGGGGAAACTAAAGGTACATTCTTTATCAAGTAAAATCATTCAATATCTACATATCAGGTATTAGATAGAGATTTTCGTGATCGTATCTATAT
Source organism: Viscum album (assembly GCA_963277665.1). Lineage (NCBI taxonomy): Eukaryota > Viridiplantae > Streptophyta > Magnoliopsida > Santalales > Viscaceae > Viscum > Viscum album. The sequence goes on along the minus strand of OY728152.1, from coordinate 344,439,317 downwards.
CCAAATATAGGAAACAGGTAAATTTATAAATATTTATTAAGGAGAGGAGGATCTTTGAGTTTCCAATGGTGTGAGGCTGTCTGCTCTAGCCATTGGTGACTTTCACCATTCATTACCAACATGAATCATTTTGGTTTTAAAATATTTTTATTATATACCTATAGTTACCATGAACATAATTTTTTTATCATACATAGATATAGATGTATTTATTTAGACTATTTTGAGCTAAAATCACTGAAAATATTTTATTCTTTTTTACAATAAAAAATGACCGAACCACCATTTAGTGGATAGGGTGAAAGGGCCACAAATACTCTAGGATTTCATCACACTAATTTGTGTGAACCATTATAGTTAAAGATAATGGTGGATATTTTTACAAAAAAATTTATTGATGACATGTGTATATATGTCTATATTAACATGATGAGGTATGTGTTCGAGTCCTTTGAGAAATTAATGTAATTTATTAATGAAGTAGGGAATCAACTTGGAAATAATATGAAGAAACATCGATAAAATTGAGGAGGTGAATATATTGATCAAGAGTTTATCGACTTTTAATAGAATTTTGAGATTCTATCTCAACTCACTCCACCTAATACACCATAGTGGAATGGTTTTAATAAAATTAGGAATCGTAACATGTTAGACATGGTATGGTCATTGATGAGTCATGCAAATCATCCATTATCCTTTTGAGGATATGTGTTACAAACTGTTTCATAAACATTAAGCCGAGCTTCATCTAAAGAATAAAATAGAATTACCTTTATGTTATGGATTATAAAGTAAACTATTTTGGGATAGAACCATGTTTGGGGTTGCAAGGAGTTTGTTAATCCCTTCTAATGAAACAAACGATCACCCTCGGGAAAAAAGTGTATCTATAGTTGGTATGCCAAGGAAAAAAAGAAAAACTACTTATAAAAACCATCATAAAATAAAGTGACTATCTCTAGACAATCTATCATTATTGTGAGGAACCATACCCTTAAAAGGGATAGTGGAAAAATATTGACATCGATGAAGTTGATGATAGAGATACACAAGTGTTGGTATAGAAACAGATTCCATATGCCACCTTAGACGAATTAGTTCCAGAAACATAAGTAATTCATTTGATTAAAAGATAGGTAAGAGAGCTAGATAGAGATGTTTTTCTAGTAATCGAATACAGTGACACATTTTTGATTGAAAATGATGAATCTCTATCCTATGAAGAGGTAATAGAGTGTTCTGAATCTACATGGTGGAAATAATATATCCATTCTAAAATGGATTTTGTGAATTAAAACCATGTTTTGGTTTGTTTAATGCAATTGTTTATTTATATACAATTGAGGGAAAATGGTTATTTTAGAGAATAATTGGCATTTAAGGTAAAGTAAACACCAATAAATAAATTATAGTGGATAAATGGTTCAAACAACATCATAAAATTGACTAATACGAATAATTTTCACTAGATTCTATGTTTAAATCCATAAAAATTATTCTTACTTTAGGATATTACCATGACTATGAGATTTGGAATATGGATGAAAAAACTATATTCATTAATGGGAATAATCAGGAATATTTCTATATGACACAATGGGAAGGGTTTGTGTCTCCAGGTGAAGCCAAAAGGATTTTTATGTTGTAGAGATTCATTTATGGATTAAAGCAAGTATCCAGGTCATGGATCATTCAATTTGATGAATCCATAAAAGAATTATGTTTCCTTAAGAATGAATGCAGGCCATGTGTTTACAAGATTTTTAGTGGTAATGTGGTTTTTTTCCTATTACTACATGTTGATTACATAATACTTATTGAAAATGTCATACCATACTTACAGTTAGTTAAGGAATGATTAGATAAATATTTCTTCATGAATGACTTTGGTGAACTAGCCTATATTCTAGTGATCATGATCATTAATGATATATATAAGAGGCTTCATGGAATAATTAAATGTATATATTGACCATATACTAAATAAATTTAGTATGGAACAATACAAGGGGGGATTTTTTCTATTGTCACATGGTTTACATCTTTCTAAGAAAATGTGCCCTCAGACACAATATGAGATAGGGAGAATGAGTAAGATTTCATATGCTTCTACAATAGGATCAATCATGTATTCCATGTTATATAATATACATGATGTTTCCAATTCAATGATCATGGTGGGAAGATATCAAGTACATTTAAGGGAATAAAATTGGTTTACTGTTAAGGATATCCATAAGTATCAGAGAATAACTAAGTATATCCTCTTGGTGTTTGGTGGAGACGTGGAACTGATCATCAGAGGATATACTGATTCTTGGTTTCAAATAGACTAGAATGATTTGATGTCAGAGTCAGGATATGTTTTTGTCACAATAGAGGAAATTTGTGTTGGTAGAGTTCAAAGAAGCCATCTATCACTGATTCTATAGTAAATTATGAGAATATATAAGCTTCTGATGAATCCTAGGAATCCAATATGATTTAGAATTTTTTTCCAGATCATCATGTGTTACTTAGAAGTAAATACCCAATCACTTTGTTTTGTGATAATAATTTCGTGGTGGATCTTGAAAAAGAGTCAAGGTTAGATCAACAGACAAAACACATACTCTGGATGTATCACCTCCTCATGGATTTTAATTAGGGGTGATGTTGTAGTAACTTGAGTACCCATAGAATATAACATGTATGACAACATAAATATAGTCATATCTTAGTAAAATCATGATTATCATGTGAGAGATAGAATATCAAAGGTTGTTAGCACTTGAGTCTTGTGAAAATGGGAGTCTATTGGAGTTGGTACCCTTGAAAAAATATTTGTGCACTTTATGATAACATGTTTTTATAGTTTTTAATATTAATAAACCTATTTTGACATCATGATTTTTATTCAATGTAATATAGTATGTGATAATGTCCCAAGAGCAGCTGTCACACAAAAAGATCATTATAATTCCCTACTATGATGAGAAATAAAAAGTTCTATGATACTATTATAAAATACACGTAATATACCAGGATGATATCATTTAAGAGACACAGATGATACATGATATCAATGGAAGAGACTCATTGGACATTGAGGAACCTTCTCATGGTGTGAACCCTTGGTAATATCCATTAGGTTATTTTGAGAACGAGACCCACCAGTAGAAAATCAATATTTATATGTGACATTGGATGTTCATAACATCAGATTTTTGTATTGGTCCATATAATTTATGATTATTACTAATGAGTTTTATGAGTCATATACTATGATATATTAACCAAAACTGTGATGAAAGATGTTCAAAGTGAGGTAGGATATGTTGGGTGAATCATGAGTAATATTTCCTTAAACAATAATGTGAAAAAGGAGTTGTCCCATGTGTTCTTTAACAGAAATTGATATATCTTTCCCTTTTATAGAAATAAAAAAAGATAAATAAATCCATGGCCAGGGTGTTCTATAATAAATTTCAATTTTCTTGTGAAAGATACATCAAGCATATACTTTGATGGCACCTGCATGCTACCTACTTGATTAGAGATATCATGATAAATGGATCATATTAAATAGTCCTCATTCATAAGAGGTATTTCATCATTGCGACATTACTTTCTTTCTCTATGGTTTCGTTGAAGTGTTTCGAGATTCTAACCTTATACTTTAGGATTCTTTAACTAATTACACTGTGAAATATTCCTAGAGGTCCACACAATAAGTGTATCGATAATCCCAATTAAATAATATAATATTATTTATTTTTTAACAATTTAAATAAATATTATTCCCATAGATGATTTAATAGTTATTCATGTTTTCATGATCAAATAAATTATATCACAAGTTATTCAAGATAATACAATGTGAGAAGAAAATTTAATAAATATTTTTTTATCTAATGATTATTATATATATTTATTTATGGGAGAATAATGCAGTGAAATTTACATAATAAATAGTCATTATTCAAGGCCTAAAAAATATTTTGGAGGAATGTAAGACTGATTTTAATGTAATGGATAGAAATAATAAATATTTAATATTATTTGATTAAACAATATTTAATATAATAAACTAGTTATGAGCATGTTGAGAAATAATAATAATAATATTGTTATTTGACAGGGGGTTCCATAGAGATTGAATAAATAATAATGGGCACTAATTCGATTATTTTATTTTAACCCTTTAACTATATAAACCCAAATATATTATTTTCTTAGAGTTCCTATTCATTTTTTTGTTGTGGATAAAATATTTGGAGAACTCTCTTAAGACCTAGAGATCTCTATTCTCAAAGAAGGCTCCCAAGAATGGAGAGTTAACTTCCTCCACCTCCCACTCAAAAATCAAGAAAGATCAATCAGAATGATTTGTAACCAGTTCTCAAGGAAATTAGAGTGGTATGATGAAAGAAATAGGATCTACCATTCTCGCACACAAAGAGTCCCATGACATTGTTTGTAGATTTGTGGAATATGTATGGATCAAAAATAGAGGGAATTTGTTTTTATTTCTACAATGCAACTACCGTATAACATAAATCTATTTTTAGATTCATTAGTGAATAAGGAATTCCATCAAGGTAATTAATTAAATATTTATGTTAAATATTAATAATATTTAATGACACACTATCTAGTTCGGACATTCTATCCTTTGTCTATTTAATTGATTTAATTCTGTTGATCGTGACATTTCAAGTTCCGTAAAATCTCATATTAATCATCAATCGTTAAAAAAATGTTGGGAATGAACCATCACATGCTTCTGTTGTTCCTGAAGCCTACACTAAATTTTTTAAATAATAAAATTTTTAGTAATAATCAATATTTTATACTATTGACCTAATGATCGATTTTTTTAGAAAATTTCCAAAAAAACTACTCTAAGATATTTTTTAATCGATGATATAAAAAATTAAAACCTTTCTTAAAAATAAAATTTTATAATATATAAATTAATCTATCTAAATAAAACCATATAATATATGAAACACAATTTATTCAGAACAAAAATATTTAATTTTCGACTGGAAAATTATTTAATATTATTATAGTGAATATGACACTAAAAAATATAATTCATAAAAATTTATAAAAACAATAATAATTTTTTTTTCATTACCGAGGTTGTTACAAAATATATGATTTTCATGGGCCATATCACTTTATATTATATAAAATATTTCATTAATTTTTTTAAGCACCACGTTTGGGAGTTAAATTATGGGGTTTTATAGTTGGTATCTGAGTAATGTTTAGTTATTTTAAGGATTAGTATTGTTCTTTTGGGGGAATAAGTTAAAATAAATATAGTAAAAATTATAGTAATAAGTCAATGGGATGATTTTATTCATTTTATAACATCCCAATGATTTATAAAAGTAGATATTTTTTGGTTTCCCCTGAAATTACATCCCATTATGTATGCTAAAATGTGGATATAGTTATCAAATATATGAACCTAGAGGGAATCATCATGAAAAAATATATGTTAGTATCAAAAAAATATTTACTCTGGTGCATAATGAGTGGGCCTAAGTCAATACATCTAGCTATACACTCTAAGGGGATAATATTTGTTTAATCACATTGTCTTTAAAAGTAACTAGTATGTTAAGGAATTATGTTAAGGAGTATGAGGGAACCAAACAAGAAGAATCTTTGATTTAACTGAGAGTGAATTAGTTTGAATTAAATGTTAATGTGATGATTTTAATGAATAATTCATTATGAGGTTGATTTTTCATAATATCATTTATGATAATTCACTTATTATGTTAATTATTCATCACTCACATTAACCAGTTTTTGTTTAATAATTTATGAATCCCAAAGGAATCAATTTAAAAATGGATACTAGAGATAACATGTAAATTTTTCAAACATCAAATATAATCAGAAAACACTTGTAGTGATAAATCATGTGATTATTCCAACCCATATATTAATAATTATGATTAACAACATTAATTTAGTTGAATTTACAGAAACACAAAAGAATATAAGGATGGAGTATCATGTAAGTTTAATTGAAGATGTTGTTTAATTAATGAATATTAAATTTCCTTCATGTAAAGAATTTGGGAAGACTCACCCATGGGTTGGTAATAAATGAACAATAAGAGGTTTTATTTGTGGAAAATGAGGGTAACAAGCAATAATCTATCTGGGAAAAAATAAATCATTCGGTTAGTGAAAAAAAGGTATGAATCATTTTTTTATGTTCAAGGTAAGGAACACTATTATATTGATATTGATAAATTTTAAGTAATGATTGAAATTGTTTTAGACACTTTAAAGAAATGTTATGAATAAGTCAAAAAAGGTTGGTTTATAGAGGTAGATTATTGATTAAATTGATTGTGAATATTGTTTCTTGGAATATGATATAGTTTCATTTTTCAATGATATTTTATTATATTAAAAGATTATGATGAATTTGTGAAAAATATAAGGATTTTTCTTTATTATTTTTTGATGAAATTAATTTCAAATATCTTTTACATGGTATAAAAAATAGTGAAATGTGATTTTATGATATGTTTTATTGATTTTTTTATGAAGAGAACATTAATGAGGATGAATAAGTCTTAGGATTAATATGTTATTGATAGAGAGATAAGGTCAGATACATGAGATAATGGGTTTATTAATTTATATAAAGTAAATAAGAAAGTATTAGTAACCTTGGGAATGGTAGTTGATGTGATGAAAATATGGTTTATCATATTTTTGGTTAATTTACCCAAATTTTGGAATTATAGAATATATTTTATGTTGTGAAATTTTATGACCTAGTAGTTAACTCCATTTTATGGTGAATAATAGAATTATTTTTTTGGAAGCATATATTATTTATATATGGTTCAATGTCTTGGAGATTCAGGTTATTATGGAATATATTATTATGTAATATACATACTTTGGTATATGAGAAATTAATGTTTTTAAAAATATTTATCTTGACTTATACTTTTATAGTAAGGAATATTTCTCAGAAGAAGTTATATCTTAAGGGAAAATTATGAAAATAATTTCCTCAACTATCATCATTTGTAATTGAAAATTAAAATTTTGATAAAATAGTTTATTTAAGTGGGGGAGAATGTAATTACCTGATGTTTTCAGAATGTATTGCCTCAATAAATTAACACTATGTTTGTAATCATGCTTCACATAAAAACACTGAAATAAAACATTCCATAAAATATTAGCTGATTATTACTAATAAAATTAAAGAAATAATAGAACCTCCAGTAAATAAAAACATAATACTCATTTACTAACATTTAGAGGGTAAAATATTAATATGATTTAATATTAAAAAAGATTTTTCATTATGATATAACCATTTTTCAAGGTTGAATATTTATCCTAATAAATTAAAATTAATAATTTTAAAATATCATTATAATATATAAAATCATATATTAACATTTATTAAATTCTAAATTGATATGAAATAATAGTAATAACTCTTAAGGTTTTAAAACATCATTTTTCTATAAAATATATCTTGCATTATATTTTATATTTTTATTTAGAAGATAATTTTTAAAATTGTGTCAAATAAATATTTGTAAAAGGATATTAAATTTTTAATTTATAATGTAAAATTTATCATTGGGTGAATGTTTCCTATTTTTTGTGAAATAATTGATTTTTATGAAAATAGTGAAAAATACCGATTTTGCTAACACCACCCCTTCTATGACATTATCATAATAAAATAATGAATTCAATTTTTTTGAAACTTTTTTTATTCTATAATAAAAAATCTATAAATTAAAATAAACATTTAAAAATACTATGTTTAATTTATAAAACCCACATTTAACATTTTGGAAATATATGTAATACATTATTCTAAAAACAATTTTTATTTTCTTATATTATAATATTAGTTTTAATCAATTATCATAATTGAATATAAAAAATTAATGTTATATTATGGTTAATTTTTTTCATATAATTTAATGAGGCCAATTTCAAGCGTTAAAAAGATTACTTTGATTAATGTTAATTGCAACGATAATGGTAAAACTGTTATGTTCAAAAAAAAAAATATTAGCATTATGTAATTTTTATCAAATAAAAAAAATAAATTTATTATAAATGTTGAATTTTATAAATTTTTTTAATATAAATATGAATATATTAACACTCATTAAAAGGTAAGTTAATACTAAATAATATTAATAACAATTAATGGTGAAAAAAATATTATTTTTCTTCAAAATGTTTTTCTATATATTACATGTTATAAATTAAACTTTAATTTTTTTATATGAAAATTGAATTAGATTATATGGGTAATAAATTAAGATTCATTACAATAAATGTTTTCTATATTTTATGCGATATAATTTTTAAAAAACAAAAAATTATTTAGTTAAATAATAGTTTTTAAATTAAAAATATAATTGGTAAAATAAAACAATAATGTGGTAAAATTTTGGAAACATGTTTAAATTTTTTATAAAACTGAGTTTTAGAGGATTTATATAACTTAAATCACCTAAAAATTCATTATTTCCTACTTTTTATGTTGTTGACCCATGAATAGTTTCATACCGTCATTGAAAAAGAAATGAGTATTTACAGAATTTCCATTTTCTTCACTTATAAAAGGGAATCACTTGCACAACATTTATCCACTATTTTAAAAGAATTATCTATACCAAAAATTTGAAATACACACTAAAAAAATATCAAATCACATCTATGAAGAATTTGTTTTCCCAAAATACTAATAAAAGTTTCTTATTTGTGCTCCCCAAGGGAGAACATCTAAAGGGATAAGTGATATTATCAACCAACCTCTATTATCTATTTTATTCTTATAACCCCACATATATTCCCTATCCATAAAGTTATGATTATATTGGTATTATCAATATAATGAAATGTTATTATACTATTTATATACCACTTATCTACCTTTTGAAAAAATCATATGAAAAATGAAGACATCATCATGTGTATATGCAGATTTCCTTCCCCATTGACAATGTGTTATATTTTTTCTAGAAGACCATTCATAAATGATCTAATATAGTTATTTAAAGAAAAAATTTAATAATTAAAATTTATTAAAATTATAAAAAAATAATTCTGTTATATTTTCTTCCCCATTCCATTATAGGGAAAATGAAAGTGTCATCTGTGTATGTGTGGACTAATACCTCCACATAAAGAATTATTTAATTTTTAATTTCAACTTAACAAGGATATAAATGAAAATATTAAAATATTAAAATGAATTTAATAATCATTAATGGTAATATTGGACATTCTAAGAGTGATATTAATAATAAATGATGATAACAAACTTATCATCCTAAAAAGAACTTATTTTGGAACCATTCATGATTTGCATTTTTTTGTGAAAATCTAAGAAGCTATATAAATTTGTTACTAGGATAATAATTAAATAAATAAAAACAGTATAATTTTGGAAAATTTAAATCTATTTTACAATAATTTTTACTATGATCAACATTTCGAGAATGATTTAATGAAATAAACCAAACCACAAAAAATAATCAAAAAAAGTGAAAACTTTTTAATAAATAGATAAAACAAGCTACTAAATGAGATTTTCAAAAATAATACAGATGGAAAATGATCTTAATAGCTTTTTAATAATCATTTTTTTATTATTCTGTACATTAAGTGCATGTATAGAACAAATTAAGACCCATGTATAGGGTTTTTGAAACTCAATATTTTATATTGAGATGTGATTTTGAATGGCCATGTTTTTATTTTTGTGGTATATATATTGTACTTGGATTTATTTTATCATTGTTTTTAGAACATTTAAGGGTTTTTAAAATCCTACTCATGTTATACACTTCATGGGTTTTCAATTTGAAAGATAATGATGATGTAAGATAAATAGTCTCTATTTTCAATTCCAGGAGTCATGTTTGATATTTCACCCCATTATATATTTTATGTAGTTTATTGACAACCCTATTGCCTTAAAATATATTTTATTTCATGAAATTTGAATGTAAATTTCATGTTAACCCTCTCATGTTAATTTTATTATTGTTTTACTATGGTTGAAATGGATTTTGTTAACCCAACTCTCATTTTTGGGTTATCTAACATGCAAATATCTTTTGTTATGTATCTTTTAAAATTTATCATCTTAAATAGTTTATGTTTCCCACAACATTGAGTTTAAAACAATAATATACTATTAAATATGTCCATTGGGATAGTAATGTGACAACTAGGAATAGTATATGACTTATAGAATAGTATATTCACCTATAAAAGTAAAAATAAAATTTGGGTATCTTATAAATGAAAATATTTTATATATATATCATGGAATAAGTAAAAAATGTTTTAAAAAATTAAAAAATAAGTGTTGATATTTTTTTGAAACACAAATGTTTATTTACAATTTTATAAATAAAATAGTTATTTAAAATAAAATTTATTTTCATAAAATAAGTTCATAAATTAATTTCTTTTCTTATGATTATAATTAAATTTTGGTAGACCTTAATTAATTGTTCAAAAGTTTCATAAAAAGTTATAATATTAAAATCATTATTTTTTTAGTAAATGATGATTTTAATTGAAAATAAAATTTCTCCTATTTATAAAATTATTTTCATAAAATGGAGTTCATTTCTGAATTCCAGATTTTGAAAATTGGTTAAGGTAAATTTTTGAGATTTTTTGAAAATACTTGAATTGTTAGTGAATAGTAAAATATTGTAATTTACGGTAGAAATACATTATTAGTTAAATAAATTATTCTATTATTAATTTATGATGTAAAAAAATATTCTCAAACTCCTATTAGTTATTTTAATATATTTAGTAATAATTCTCAAACTATTCAAAGTATTTATCCAAAATAATAAACTAATAAATAAAATAATGAGAAAACACCCCTCTCCTCCACTATAAGTACTAACCCTCACCACCTCTTCTCCTCACATCTCCACATACTTTAATAAGGTTTATAGTCATCGCATTTCATCTCCAAAACCTCTTCTTCACGTTATGGTCTTTCTATTCTCACCAAAATACCATTTCAATGTTCCTTAAATAAGTTCTCAAGAATTAGTAATCAAGAGGTGAATCCCATTTCATTCTTTTAATTTTCATTCAATTTCTTTTATTTTATTATCCTTTACATACCTCCTATATCCAGAAAAGCATGATAAATACATTATAATATATATAAAATAAATTTATTATGATAATATGATCTCCCAAATCAATTCATTTATCATACCCTTTTTATTCTAAAAATGAAAACGTGGTCCGTAAGGTTCCAATTTACCGCCTGCATAGATGAGGAGTTCTAAATTTTCAATTATGTGTTCATGGCTCGTCATGAAACCATTTTTATGATTTAAAAATACAATTATATAAGTTTTACATCCTATTTAATGTTATTTAACCATTATATATATGATATTAATTAATGAATGAAAAATAGTTGTCATTATCAAAAACCACAAAATATGCTAATCGATTATCACAAACGTCTTGTATAATGATTCATACTCAGCCCAAATAAAAAATGAATTATATATCCATTTATTCTACTAGATTTTCATCACTAAAATATAAATTAATTTATGGATATCTATTCCTATCTCATAGGATCTTTTCCACATGTATACACGGGAAAAATCGTGAAAACCAGGGAAATGAACACTTTTAAATGATGAAATTGAATCATATAACTCATTAAAAGGGACACAACTGAACATAGAAAAATTATAATAAATTAATAAATTTTTAATATGTTCAAAATTAAATTATTACTGAATCTAATTTTATTATCTAGGACATTTACGTAGAGGTTCACAACGCTTTTAAACTAATGGTAAGGGTTTCCTCGTCTCACTTCTATTTCTGTGAGATAAGCCTTATTCATTGCTATTTATTATGTTTGGTATATGTATAAATCCATTTTATGTATAATATATTGAATATATTAAATTTTATTGTATTCAATGTTTCAGTTTAGGATCATTATTTTTATTGGGCATATGGTTTGTCTATTGCAATGTGGTAGGGGTTTCATCACGATCCTCCATTTTTCATTCAGGTTACACATTCTTTCTCTTTACACCAATGTGATTCTTCATTATTTTTATATAATTCTATAAATTTGTATTAGATGTTACAAAATCAATTATCAAAATCATTATATCTTACTTTTATGTGGAAATACATGTTTTACAGGGTTCCCTTTTAAATTCAACCGATAAGCATTCCCAAATAAAGGGACCTTTCCAATTTTGTTACCCATTTTCATGTACACTACATAATTTATATGAATACACCATTATTTTTATAAATTCAAAATTTTTATAATGAAAAAATATTTTAGTCTATTTATGGTTTTATGTAAAAAATTAATTCTTTGTCTTCTTTAGTAACTCTTATATTTTCTATTAAACCACACTCGAGTGTCCCATTTCTAAAGGTTCTTGAAAACCATGTTTAAAAAATTTCACATCAGTTAGACATAATTTATTCTTAAAACATAATTTAATTATCCATACCATATGTTTTATGGGATATAAATTCTTAAAATCCTATTTTACTAAAGATACAAATGATTTTTCTAAAATAACTCTACTTTGCAGTGTATAAAATAGAGTTTCTCTCAATAATTCATCAATTCTTTTATTATAGTTTTTTATGTATTTAAACACACATTATTGAATATTATTATTAATTGGGATTTATATTTTATGAAATCATCAAATATATTTTATTAAACTGTTTATGATTTTTTACTATGGATGTTCTATCTTGATACCATTCATCATATTACTTAGAATGGATAGTGATCATGTCTAGTGTTCATAGAAAGTTATGTATATGTTGCTTATGTTTCACCCATTTATATGAAAAATAAATTATACTTAGTAGTGACTATAGGGGTCCACTATATACCATCCATACGTTGGTAGGTCTAATGAAACAAAACATATATGGGTTTGGATGATGCCTTAACCATTTATTTCCAATGTCTTAGCGGAGGCCTTGATGGTATGTTTTAGATGTCAGGAATTATGCATTCCCTCACCGTGATAATAGTAATTGAAAAATAATGTGATTTTTATACTAGTATAATATCCATGGTTATATTTCCTGTGATTATTTATATCCCATAATTTTTTCATCTTTTATTACTTCCATATTATGAATAATATTATGATTTATTTTCATTTGTTTCACTTATTTACCTTTTTTTATTGTTTATGTTCATGAGATATTATAATGTATTGTTTACCCTGACCAAGAATATGATCTCACACATTTATTATGTTTTATATTCCACCAAGTTGCAAGATATATATTATTAATGACTTGAAGGTATAATCTAAGATCTTACGGATGTTCCCAATGGAGTTACAATGTTTTTTTTCATGATGTAATGTAAAAATTTTATTTGTATCTAGTTTTCCAAAAATGCTAAAATATGTGGTCATTTCTAATGAAAATAATTTTCCATTTTACAAATGTAATAATGTAAGGCACTCCCTATATGTTACTAGGTTTGGGGTTTTTTCAGTTGGCATTAGATAATGATTTGTAGAAACCTTTAAAAAATATTTCAAAAATTATACTAGGGAACAGAAACCTATGTAATATTTTGAGGAAAAAATAGAATAAAATAATCTAATTCTGTTAAGGTACAGATTATGTGGGCCTTCCTAGAAAAAAATCAGTATCTGGATACTAAAAGTGGACGTGGTTCTAGAACAGAAGTGCCTAGGGGCAACAACTCCAATAAGGTGCATCGAGTCTAACTAAGTGGCACCTAGTATATAAAAATAAGGCCTTAATGCACATGTTTTTTGACACTCCAGTGAAATATTCTTAGAAAAAATAAAAATTTATTTTCAAACCATATTAAGGATTTAAAAGTGATCATGTCTCCAAAAAAACTATGTTTATGATTATGAGATTAGTTATTCATAAATTTCAAATTTATTTTAAGTTTGTTGATGGTCTAAAAATTATGAATTATTATTCATAATATAATTTTTCATTTTCCACTATTTATAAATGGATCCCAATGGAAGGAATGGAAACCATATCAATGCACCTATCCCATGTTGTGATTTCCCTCTTTTCCGATATAATGACGTAAGACCAGGAGATTCAACTAGAACATAGAAAATTATAACTATAATGGAATAGCTAACATAGGTTATGAATAATAAACTTATCTATAGGGAGTATCCTAGTATAAAATGTGGAGGAAAAATGGTAGACCTCTTTATGAGACAACAACCTCCATCATTCAATAGGATTAAAACACCATTTTTACTGAGTAATGGATAAGTTCATTAGAAAATATATTTATCACATTCGGAATTAATGAAAGGGAAAATATTATCATGGTAGTTTATCATCTATGAGGATATTCTCACCAATGGTGGTAAATGATTCAAAACACAAAGAAGGATGAGTAAATTTCAAATATGGAATGAAATAATTTTAAGGAAATTTTCATGGGTAAAAATTTCCACCAAGAACAACAAGTGGATATAGGGAGACAATTCTTCAGTATGAGACAAAAATAGGATGAAAATTCTGAAAAGTTTAAAAAAAATGTTTACAAGTTTAGAAATTCATGCTATAGACTACATACATAATACAAGGATAACGAATGATTGATTCTTTGATAGTTTAAAACAAATCCTATGATGTGAACTAGACTTTAAAAATTTATCATCATAAGAATATGTAGTCTCATGTGATATCAAGATAGAGAAATAATTTATTAGGTCTTTTTAATTTAAGGGAAAATAAGAGAGGAATTGGTTGGTGTGGAAACGAATGGATAAATGGAATAATAAATTTGGGATGTTTCCAACATGAAATGCTTGTGGAAGCAAACACCCCGGTGAATTATTAAATGGAATTGGAGTTTGCTGCATATTTGGAGGCAAATGAAATCATGATCATTATTTCAAGGGAAATAAATAAGATATCAAAATATTAAATTCTATAATTGTAGGAATCTGGGAAAATATGAAAATTATTTTTTGAACATCAAAGAATCATTTCTCAATAAAGTCTATGGGATCAAGGAAAATCATATAAAATCACAACAAGTAAGCTTGAAGTTCATAATGATGTGGTGAAAGGTAATTTAATCATCTCATAAAATTTAAACAAAGATTAATTTGATTATGGATCATCTCATTCCTTTATATCTTCCAAGTTTTTGTTAAAAATTAAATATTTCGAGTTTGACTTAAAAAGGGCGTGTTCATTAAAGACTCATAGTGGAAACCTTGTTGCAAAAAATATGCCTCAAGTTGTTCCTATTATGACACATAAACATTCTCTAACTGCTAATTTTATCATCAAACCTATGGATGATTTAGATATAATCCTTATTATGGACTAGATTTCAAAATATAATGAAAACATATAATATAAATGGATGGAAATTATGATTCATGATGAAGGGATGTAATTTTTCATATTTAGAGGGGAGACCTAATCATTAAAGTAATATCAAGATCCACCTCCAGTGGCTCTTCTAAATGAAATTTTAGGGGAGGAAGAGAAAATATTATCTATGTATGTGGAGAGAAATCATAAAAATGAATATGTACCTATTATGAAAGAATACATTGATGTATCTCCAGAGGATTTACCTAGAAAAACTCTATAATGGGATGTTGAGTTCTCTATTTATTTAATTCAAGATTCAAGACCCATATCAAATAATTTTTATGGAATGACCTTTATATAATTTCTGTAAATGAAGAGACAACTAGAGGAATGAGTGATAAGGGATTTATTCAACCTCGTGTTTCTCCCAGGGGATCCCAAGTTCTCTTTTTTAAGAAGAAAGATATATCCCAGAGGCTGCACATTGACTATAGAGAAATCAATACTATTACAATAACGTACAAGAATCCACTACCTCCTAGTGATGATTTATTTAATAAAATTCATATTTATCAAATATTACCCTTCGATCTGGACATCATTAATTATATGTGATAAAGGAAGATATTCCAATGAAATCATTCTCAAAAAACTATTTCCATTATGATGTTACATTAATTCCATTTGTACTAACTAATACACCCTATATTTTTATGGACCTAATGAATAGAGTGTTCAAGGAATATCTTGATGATTTTTTAGTGGTATTGATTAATGATATCATTATATATTAAAAAATTTATGAGTACCATGACATCTTCTTATAGATGGTTGTGTGGAATCGTAGAAGAAAATAGTTATATGTGAAGTTCAAAAAGTGTGAATTATGGCTTTAAATAGTTTCTTTTCTTAGATATATTTTCTCTAAGGATGTAATCTCAGTTGATATTATGAAGGAAAAGCTAGTCCAGGAATGGCCTACACAAACGACCATTACTGAGGTATTTAGTATCATTAGTTTGGAGGGTTACTATTGGAATTTTGTTGATAATTTTTCAGAATTAGACAATCTATTATCCAAGTGTACATGTAAAGGGGTTAAGTTCATATGGATATAAATAAAGTAAAGAATATTTTGAAAAATTAAATAGGAGATTAGTGAATGTTCCGATATTGACTCTACTATCAAGAAATGGTGTATTTGTGATTTATAGTGATGCATCAATGAAAGTAATTGGATGTGTCCCTAAAAATAATGGAAAAGTTATTTCCTATGAATTAGGGATGTTAAAAACACATGAACAAAAATATTAAACTGATGATCTATATCTTTTAGTTGTAATATTTTCTCTGAAGATATGGACACACTATCTCTATGGTGAATGATTTGATATATATACAAATCATGGGAGTGTGAAATATATATTCTCATAGAAAAAACTAAACATGAGGAAAAAATTATGGCTTTAGCTACTCAAGGATTATGGTTGTCCAATACATTATCACCTAGGGAAGGAAAATAACGTAATAGATTCATTGAGTAGGAAGGTTAATGGAGATATAAACAAAATCATTATTAAAAGGGATCATGTTTTCATGGATCTAGTGAAGTTGGATATGAGAATTATAAAGAATGGTGAAACATAACTACATTTTTAAATGGTTTCTGAAGCATATTTATTGAAAAGGATTAAATTTTAATAGTTTGATGATGAGAATTTTTAAGGAAAAGTTAATGGTGTGAATGATGGAAAGTTTAAAGTCTTTGTGTATGAGGATGAAATTATGAAATTCAGGAAGGGGCTTTGTGTTACCTATACACCAGATTTAAAAAGGCAATTATTGGATGGTTCCCATTGTTCAAATTTCTCTATACACCATAGTAGCACTAATTTTTATATATATTAGAAGAAACATTTCTTGTGGGATAATAGGAATAAGTGTATTATTGATTATATATCCAGATCTTTGTTATGTCAATAGGTGAAGGATGAAAGACAACATTCTAGAAGATTCATGAAACATATGCCTATTCCTTCATTGAAATGGGGTGATATTACTTTGGATATTATCTCTAGATTACCAAAAACTACTGGAAATAATGACTCAATATGGGAAATTGTTGATCATATTAACAAATCATTACATTTTCTCATTATAAAAGTGTACTTTCATTTGGGTTTCCTTGAAAAAATCTATATTAATTAATTTTTAATACTTCATGGTGCACCAATTTATATATTGTGTCTAACTATGATCCATTATTTACATCAAAATTTTAGAAATCCTTAAAAAATATTTGGATATTGA
Source organism: Viscum album (assembly GCA_963277665.1). Taxonomy (NCBI): domain Eukaryota; kingdom Viridiplantae; phylum Streptophyta; class Magnoliopsida; order Santalales; family Viscaceae; genus Viscum; species Viscum album. The sequence continues at coordinate 344,421,593 of OY728152.1, read as the reverse complement.
GCTTGATTTGAGCACTAAATATTTCCATAAAATTAATGAAAATACAGAAAGGATTATCTAAAAATTAGAAGACATGTTTAGATATTTATCACTTGACTATCAAGTAATGTGGGATTAGTATTTAAATTTGGTAGAGTTTTATTATAATAATAGATTACATTGAAGTAATCAAACAGAACCATTTGATGCATTGTATAATTGGAGATTTAAAACACCAACTTTTTAGTATGAAGTTGGTGAAAGGAATATTGTTATCCATATCTTATATAGGAAACAATAACAAAGGTAAATATTATTCAAACCCATATCAATGCTTATAAATGTAGGGAAAAAATTTATGTTGATAATCCATGGAAGGATTTGGAATTTTAAGTGGGAGATCATGTTTTCATAATGGTATATCCATGGAAGGGTGTCATAAGATATAAAAAGAATGGGAAACTGATCGCTAGGTACATTGACCATTTTGAAATTAGAGAGAGAATTGGAGTCACGTCTTATCATTATAAATTCTACCTAGCCTTTGGAAAGTACACAATGTGTTCCACATATCTTTGTTAAGTATGAACATTATAGAATCAACACATGCCCCCACTTATGCAGAAATAGAATTGGAACCTGATTCATCTTACTATGAAGAGAATATCTAGATTCTCAACACTAGATAACATGTGTTGAGGAATCAAACAACTCCTCTAGTAATGGTACTTTGGAAAAATCATAAAATTGAGGAGGTGACATTTGATCCCAAGGAACATATGATGAAGAACTACCCAAATCTTTTTTATGGGAATCTATGGAAATATTGAGGACATAATTTCTTAGGTGTGAGGAATGTATCACCCCAAGATCGTCTGGTAATTCTCTTTTAAAATTTAGCATCTTCGATACTTTATTCTTCATACAAAACTAAGATTCAAATTGTAATATACTATCAAATATGACTGTTAGAATAGTAATGTGACCATTAGGAATAGTAATCTGACTAATAGAATAGTAAATTCACCTATGAAATTATAAATAAAATATTGGTATCGTATAAATGAAAATATTGTATATTATATAATGTAATAAGTAAATAAATGTTTTAAAAGATATAAATTAAGTATTGGTATTTTGTGAAAATAAATCTTTATTTACAGTTTTATAATTAAAATTATTATTTAATATAAAAATTATTTATTTAAAATATATTTATAAATTAATATTTTTTAGTGTCATGTTTGTAATATACTTTTATGATACCTCAATTAATTTTTTTTAAAGTGTCATAAAAATAGTTATAATATTAAAATTCATATTTTCTGATTAAATGATGATTTGAATAAAAATGTAAAATTTCATAGATATATAAAATTATTTTCATAAAATAAAGTTATTTTTTGAATTCTAAAATTTTAAAAAATGGTTGTGAATTTTTTTTATTTTGATAAAATACATTAATTTATTGTGAATAATAAAATATGTTAATTTATGGTATAAAAAATTTATAAGTGAAATAAAATATTAATTTAGTCATTGGTGATGTAATCCCCATAATATAGAAATTCCATTAATTATATTAATATATTTAGTAATAATTATCAAACTATGAATAGTGCTAATCCAAAATAATAAATTAATGAATAAAATAATGAGAAAACATCTCTCTCCCCCACTATAAATACAATTCCTTTCCACCTCTTCTCCTCTAAACTCTAAAGACATGAATCTTGATTATATTATTCTCATTTTCTCTTCTAAAACAATATCCCATGTTATGTTCTTTATGGTATCACCAATAGGTCATTTCGAATTTCTTTAAGGATGTTCTCAATGAGAAGATGTCAAGAGGTAAATCCCCTTTCATTATACAAATTTTCTTTCAGTTTATTTTTTTCTAATCCTTTACTTACCTCCTATCTCAAAAAATTCATGATAACTCCAATATCTTATATATACTGTAATTTTATTATGATAATTTTTTACTTCAACATAAATTATTTTCTCTTCCTCTTTTTATTCTAAAAATGAAAACATTATCCGTGAGGTTCCGCTTTACCGCATTCATCAATGGTGAGTTTTTGTTTTTAAATTCTGCCTTTATGTCTAGTCACAAAACCATTTTTATACTTAAAATATAGTAAAATATATGTATTAGATCCTATTTTTTAGGTAACCACTCTATAAACATGATAATAATTAATGAATCAAAAATAGTTTGTGATGATCAAAATCTGCCAAAATAATCTAAATGATTATCACCATGTCTTCTATAATGATTCATCCTCACCACAAATAAATAAATGAATTATATGACCCTTTAATATTATTTATTTTTATAAATAAAATATAACTTTAATTATTGATATCTATTTCCATTTAGTGATCTTTTTTACATGTATGCAAGTGAACCAATCCTAAACACCCATGAAACAAACACTTCTGAACGACGGAATTGAATCTTATAACTCATCGAAGAGGCCATAAATGAACTTAATAAAATTATAATAAATAAAATACATCCTCAATATGTTTTTAATTAAATTATTAATGAATATAATTCCATTATCCAGTATGTTAAGTACATGTACATAACACTTTCGATCATAATGTAAGGGTTTCCTAATCTCACTTTTATTTCAGTGAGATACAACTTATTCACCAATATTTATTCTATGTGGTATTTTTATACATAAATTTTATTTATCATATAATTAATATCTATATTTTCATGGTATCAATTTTTTTATTTTATGATCATTAATTTTATGGGTTGTACGGTTTGACTATTGCAAAATAGTAAGGGTTTATTCCAAATCCTCCATTTTTTATACGAGTTACAATTTATATGTCGTTACCCAAACATAATTATTCATTAATTTTATATAATTATTATAAATTATGTTTATATGTTCCAAAATCATGTATCAAAAAAATTAAATCTTTATTTTATAGGTAAATACATGTTTTACAAGATCCCATATTCAATTCCACCAGATATGAAATCTCGGTTAAAGGGAACTTCCCAATTTCTTACCCATTTTCAAGTACACTCCCAAATTTATTTTAAGCCACAATTATTTTTATCAAATAAATATTTTTATCAAGAAAAAATATATTATTCCATTTGTTGATTTATGTAATCAATTAACCCTTTGTCTATTTTAAATACTCTTATATTTTCTCTTAAATCATATGAGAGTGGCCCATTTCTAATGTTTTGTAAAAACTCTTTTTAAAAAATTTCACTTTAATTTGACATTATTTATAGATTAAGAATAATTTCCTTATCCTTAAAAATTTATTTTATAGGATATAAAATTTTAAAATCTAGTTTTTTGAAAAATAAGACTCTTTTTTCCAAAATAGCTCTTCTTTGAAAAGTAAAAATGGTATTTCTATCAAGAATTCCTCGATGATTTTATTAGAGTATTTTCATCTATTTAAACACCCTATGTTTAATCTTATACTAAATTTGGATTTATATTTTATAATATCATTTACCATATTTTATTAAATATTTTATGATTAGTTTGACCATGGATATGTTATCTTGATACCATTCTTCATTTTACACAGAATGGATAATGATCATGTTTACTAATCATGTAAAGTTATGTATATGTTGTTTATGTTTCAACCAATTCATATGAGGAATTAATTAGAATTATTATGTGATGGTAGGATCCCTTTATATCCCATTTATTCATTGACAAGTCTCATGAGAAAAAAGATATATGGGTTTTTCCTAAACCTTAACCATTTATTTTCAGATGTCTTGGCAGAGGATTGGATTATTAATTTTATATTTCCATCATTATGAATTACCTAATAATGAACATAGTAATTGATAAATAATGTGATTATTTTACTAGTATAATATCCATGGAGAAGATTCCAATGATTATTTAAATGGAATTATTTATTCTTCATTTATTCCTACCATATTATGCTCAAGATTATGTTTTATTAGCATGTTTTTCTATTGTCACCTTACCTTATTGTTTATGTTTATGATAGCTTCCTCTGTATTATTTACCCTTACTGAAAATCTGATCTCACCCCTTTCTCATGTTTCATTTTACCCCATGATTCAAAGATGTGTATTATGAATGACTTACACGGATAATCATGGAGTTTATGGATGTTCCCAATAGAGTTTCTATATTGATTTTCATTTCAATTTATAATGTAAAACTAATGTTAGTATATAGTTTTCCAAAACTACTAAATTATTTAGTCCTTTTGGATATTAATAATTTTTCATATTACTAATGTAATAATTCAAGGCATGAGATCTAGGTTATTGGGGTTGGGGTCCTTACAAGATAACAATATACTTCAAAAACATATTTCTTTAAAGATTGGTTTATTGCACCATAAGGATTTATACCATGGTATTTCCCCTTCCTCTACTGGGGGAAATTACTTTTAATTAAAATATTTTACTTTAATGAAATTATCGTTCAAAAATTATATCATATTTTAGAAAATTTATCATCTTTATTAATGATAGTTTCCCTTAATTTAACATATTTTTCATTCCCTCTAATATTATACTTTATATATGGAAACAAAATTATGTGTTATCTCATTTTACATTTATATATCCATTTTTATATGTTAAAAAGGTTGTTATATTATCCCTTTTTATCATGTGGTTTTCAGAAAAGGTATTTTAATATATTCAAGTAGGTTTTTTTAAATGATTATTTAATTTATCTTCCACTACACATTTAGACTAGTTAACCTCTATGTGTTTTTTAATGATCCATTATTGAGGATATTTTTAAATGAAAGTTTTTAAAAAATATTTCAAACCACCTTCTCAAAAAAATGAATTTTTAAAGAGACCGGTAACTTCATATTTTATGAAAATATTATAAATCTTTCCTAAAAACAATTTTTATAGTTTTAAAACCATTATAATATATTTTAAAAAATTTTAGTTCTTCAAAAACTATTTTTTATAAATTATCCAAAAAATTTTATTATACTATTTTAGGGGCTCAAACTCATATAAATAAATTGTTTCATTTATCTTTGCTAACAATCCATTATGTATAAAAATTATTCTTATTCCAATGTCTTTCCTCTATAAACACTCAATATTTCCTTATATTTATTAATTTGTGTTCTCCTAGATTCCATACATTAATTGTTTAGAGAAATTACTAACTAAAAAATTCCTTTTATATATACGGTGTTAATAGCTCTTACATAATCATATTAACTAAAGGGTATTTAACTAGAAAGTTACTAAATATCATTGGATAAAATTTTATTTTTCATTGTTTTATCAAGTTATGATTATTAATAGAATTATGAATGATTAACTAAAATAAATTCATTTGAAAAGGATATGAAACCCATTTTATTTACATGGGAAATTTATAATGTAATGAATTAGACCCATTTTGTTCACATGTGTTATTTTTGATATGACGAATAATTTTCTTCTAGTGGTACACATAAGTATAGATTAATTATTTTTGGGGTCATATATCAAACTAAAATATACTGGTTAAAAGTTTATATCTCATGATAACAGTAAAACTAGGAACAATTTAGTTTCTCAAAATCATGGGTTCATACTATTTTTTGTGCCAATTTTTAGGGAATCCTAATCTAACAATCTCATATATCTTATTTATTTACTAATGTTTATGTATCTTTCCATATTCCATGAATCATGATTTTTGATATAGGAGTTGTTTGTTATGATTCTATTATATTATTTCCATTTTAAATTGTTATACCCATATCCTCATATTATTATCACTTGTGAGGTTTTATTTTAACCATTTTGTTTACACTTACAATGAATTTGATCTCATACCTTTTTATGTTTCCACTTCCTCGGTCATGAATATGAGTGGAATTTATGACACATCTAGATAGGTGTCTTGTGTAGCTCAATCATGGAGAAATTATCACTATTATCACAGAATAAGTTTCTTATGTAGTTGATCTTAAAAGAACATAAACATTAAAATATTGGGATAGTGTTATTATTTGTGAGATATAATGTTTAACTTATGTAAATGATATAAAATAAAGACATATTTATTTTGGGGAATCTCACTTTTTATTAAATATAATGTCTAAATAATGCATATTTATTACTATATTGGAGATTGAATCTACGGGGAACTATAAATTGATATATCAAGTGTTAAATAAAATTAAAAAGAATAAATCACGGGAGTTAGTTTCATATCCTAATGAAAAAATGTTAGAATTTTTTTTATTTTTTGAATAAGATCAATGGGAAGGTATAAGTAGTGTTCTATAAAACTAATGTTTTTTGAAAATGATACTCTCAATCAAAGGGTATAGTCTTTAATGAGAATTTATCTCCATTAAAAATGATAAAAAAATAAATAATATTTTTTATTTATTCCCAAATTAATTGTATATAGTTACAAATTAATATAAAGTCAATGTTCATAAATAATGAAATTATTCAAGAGGATTATATTGAATAATCAAAAGGTTTTATCCTTTATGGTTTGGTTACTAAGTTTGAAATCTGAATAATGATTTATAAAGGGTTATAAAATTTCTATGATAATAGTATTCAAAGATAGAAAAAAATTAATGAGTACTAAATTCTCAAAATTTATGTTTTATAACATATTTTGTGTCAATGAATATCGAAAAAATTATCTGATTACTCAAATTTAAGCTGATGAAAATATTTTTACTAGAAATTGAGATAAACATTTTGAATAATTTACTATCTAAATGAAAAAACTCTTTTGAGATCATGGTTATTGGTGGGATGAAATTATTTTTTATATGTATAGTCATGAACATAATACGTTTTATCTTTATCTCATATGAAAAGTATACTCATAAGCCTTTGATAATGATAATAGTGGGATAATGGAGAGAGAAATATATTCCTATAATGATTGGGAACATGTTTTCCTTGGATGAAGGAGGAAGGTGTGGTAGTTAAATGGTATTTTAATTTACAATTTCAAGTACACTATAATTGATAATATATATATATATGACACCATGTTTCCCATTAATCTATGAAAAATTCAATTCAAATTCAAAGGAGTATTATATTTCAATATTGAAATATATCATACACTATATCCAGTGGACTCTTGATTATGACTTGAGATATGAAAAGGAAACATCATTTAAGATTTAATTGTGTTCCTTTATGGATTGGGTATGTAAAATTTGAGATTAAATTTCAAATTTTAGAGTATTATTCTTGGTTTGAAATATATTCATTTCTTGACAATCTAAGAAGAAAAATTAAGTCACATGAAGACACCAAATATGCATATTTAATGGTATTACATGATATAAAACAAATTTGTGGATGAAGTTAAAAACTGAATACATTAGGGTGAATGTTTCGTACAAATTTATGATTAGATGTAATTTTAAACCCATGAAAATTAATTTTAGAAGAGTAATAATATTGATATATTTCATAACATGCTACGTGTAATGACTTTGCTTTTTTCCTTAGAATACTTTATGATAAATTGAGGAATATTTTTGAAGTTAGACACTAAATTAGACCTTAATATTAGGTATTGGTGAGCCCCAATGTAGTTATATTTAAAATATTAAATATATAATATCATGTGTGAATTTATTTATAAAAATGTATAATAACACCTGAAGGATGTCTCATATGGAAAATATTAAACTTACGTTACATACAGAATATGCATTTTACCCTATGTACCACATAACCATTATTGAGGTTAGGTGTTTGAATTATGTTAAATAATGGGTGGATTGATAAATAAATAAATTACTATATATATATATTTAAACACCCTGACCTAATAATAACTATTTAATACCTCTTATGGGAAAATCCTAGGGTTATCCACACAACCTTAGATATTGGATTGAGATATTGGAGGATAAATTTGGTGAATAATGATTGGATTATGGATAGAAAATCCATACCTAAGAGTTAATCTTCACTAATAGAGTCCATGTATATCATAAATGGAACTGACTTGGAACTATTCTTCATCAAAAATTTCAAACTCATGATAGGTCTGTTTTAATGTGGATTTAACCACATAATTTTTTATTCCATGTCAAATGTGGATTAATCCTTATAAAAATTTATTCCCAGGTCAAATATTGAATTAGTATGGATGTGTTTATCTTCATAGAATTCGGAATTGATATTATTTGGTCATCCTTGTTCTTTCCTCAACATTCACCACCTTCATGATAATGAATTGTAGTAAACCTGAACAATGGATGAGAATTGTTCCATATATTTATGTTTTTTACATTCTCCACACACTATATTTACAAAAAACATTGTTATTCTTTTGGGAATATGGTTCAGTAAATACATGGTAGGTGATAATTTCAAAATCATTATTTAGAAAAAAATATTAACACCCTGATTTTGGGTATGGGATCAAGTGTGTGATGATGATTTTGCTACAATGATGGATGTTTTATGGGTTTGATCCGAGACCCCTATTTTATGGTTTAGAATGGCATCATTATTGTGTGGTGGGAGTTGTTTCCCCAAACAATGGGTGGCTAGAATCTCTCCACTGGCGATGAAGGTGAGTCGATCAAGGTATAGGTGATGGAGAAATAATGTATTGGACTATTTGGATAATTAGGTTGGAACATAGGTGAAATGTATGGAAAAGAATGGGTGGAATATAACTTTTAGACAATCATAGTGGCGAGTCAACTATGATATTGGTGTTTTGTGTGTTTCCTGGTGAAATATAAGGCAATCACAGAGACATAAGTGAATTAATGTGAAGAATATAAAATTATAGAAAATTACAAACTACACACCATGTAGTTTAGAGAAACACTTTCAACATAGTTTCCTTTATGCAGTGGCTAGGGTTTCTATGGGGAGTTAAATATCACAAACCATGTAGTGGGTTCACACACTGTGTAAACCTTTGTCATCCGACTAGGTGTGTATAAGGAGTACACAATTGGGAATAGATGTGGTGCTACACACCTTGTATATCAGATCACAAGTCGTGTACTCCTTGGTAGAAAAATCGACATGTATAGAGTTTACATTCCCAGGAGGACATGTGACCTCACACACTGTGTGGTGGTAACACACATCATATAACCTATGAGGTTCGGCATGTACAGTGAGTAGCTTCCTATAAGACCATGTGGACGCACATTCCATGTGTGGTTGGTTACCTGTCAGGTTCTCCATAAGGTACATGATATTTATATGGTGGCATGCACCAAGTTCTAGATAGAACCCTAAATGGCATGTAACATGAGGTGCACCCCAAGAAATTTATAAAGTACTCATATATAGGAACTTTACATGGGCATGCTCTATACACATGGACACAATCCATTGTATATGAGCTAGAACAAAAAACACACTTAGTGATAGTTTGGCCTCTATATACTATATGTCACGACCCCTCCCCACAATGTGTACCACTCTTAGGCCAGAAATGTGAGAAGGGAGATAATGACCCTCGAGTCCCGCCTCTAGTAGGCCCCTGGATAGCGACTAACACCAAGGGTATAGTAGACACACAAATGGGTGGAATTACCCTCTAAGAGAACACATGCTGAAGAGGGAGATAAGATAGACACCAACCAACTCAAAATCAGAATTGAAATATAAAAGAAAACCCAAGTGCACATATGTAATGACATGAAAAAGTAATACAACTGAAAGGGGAAATACTGCAAGTACCCAAAAGAAAGTAAAAAAATAGAAACCACAATCCTGAACAACTCCTACAACCCCAAGCTAGTAGAAACTAGCTTGATCTACAACCATCTCCATGTGACCTGGAAAATAGTTTATATATACATAGGGTGAGTATAATAGTATACTCAGTAGGATCCTCCCCAAATCCTCTCATGCAAAAGTAAAGAAAACATGCTAAAGAACAGTGAACAACAAGTGAAACTAAGTCGTCACCTAAATTGGTATACTATGTTCCCAACCTCACCATGGCTACTCTCACCAAGTAACTCATATAAGAATATATCATATAATAAAGAATATTAAGGGTACCCCTCTAATACTTCCCCACTTTTTTTCCTCTTTGCCCCAACGTCGCACGTCCTAAGCATCTCTCTCCAAAAAGGCTTTCCCACAAACACCTGGGTGAAGCACCAAAACATGCACCTCGTGCAACAAAACCACCATGTCCATGTAAGAAAACAAAACTAGGTAGTTTCTAGGAGCCAACAAATCCCGCATAACGTGTATCATTCATCATGTATTCTACCTCAAGCCATTACAGCCAATACACTGAGTAACAATCATTAAGCCATCACAACCTATACACGTTACATCTATAGTTGTCCATAGGGTACTATATCCAGAATATATGTGTGTGAATAACTACACGCCATTACATCCCTCTATTCACATATATAGGGAAAACTAACCGATGTTCCTACCAGCACAAGTAACTACCAAGAAAATAGAGCGAGGCCAAAGGGGGTAGTCAGCCATTCATCCTCCCACCAGAATGTTGGGGAAAATGCCCCCCAAGGATCAGAATCCCCAGGGGGTCCATTTCCCTTACTGAAAGGGTGGAGTAGCATATAGAAACACAAAAGTATAGAATATACTATATCTCACAACCACAATATGGGAATAAACTAGTCTTATACTGAACTGCAGCTAACGTCTCTCGGACTCCGAGCATCCACTTCTAAGACTAGTTATCCTATAAGCACACAACCATTTAAAGATCATTAATACATTATTTTATTCTCTTTTTACCAGTTTTACTTCATGTTAATTAATTATTTAAAAATTATTTAATCATGAACAATTACACATTAAATTTCATTTGCATCACACCCAAAGTCCACTGTCCCTTTGAAATTACAACCTCATCATTATGTTCCAGCAAACTCCAACCCCATGGGATAACATCATCTATTCAATTATTCATTTCTGAATTAATTTTCCACATTCCCAGGCATTCTAGAAAAACATTCTATCCCACTAAACACAAGGTGGCTCAATAAGGTGAGTAGATGTACTACCCGTCGAGTCATTGCCGCCTATATCAAGGGTATAGACCCATCTTACCTTGAGAAGCTAAACACAGAAATCACGTGGCATACCCCACGCGTCTTCGTCTCTTTCAAAAGAAGGGTACGTACAACCATCTACCTTTGGTAGTGGGGAAAAGAAAATTAGATAATCGGCCAAAAATAAATAGAAAGCATCCAACAACACATTCATCCCATTCCATCATCCCTGGTGTCCCCCCTGACACCCACACACATAAACTAATTCATCTCGCCACCCCAGGCGTCATTTTATGCCACAAACAAAAGTCTCTATGCCCCCACATATCACAACATCCATCCAAGATAACATCACAGCAGAAGCAGTAGGAAAAAAACATCACATCAATTGGGCACATATCCCCTTAACAATCAAGAGGGTAATTCAAAACACTTCAAGGAATGATCAAACAATCAATTCTTTAATCCATATTGAATTAATATATTTATAATTCATAGGTTCCAAAATTTGGGAAACCTAATCAGTAAGCTATCACAAATAATTAAGAATTCTTACTACACCAATTTGATTAACATCAAATTAAAACAAGAAGAACCAGATTCAATTTCGTGCCTTTTTATCCACAGACAATAGTTATCAATTAATTCCTGTTTACATTCTTTAACAATTTTTTTCAAGAATGAATATCTAAACAAAGCAAGAATGGATATCATACTATCTCGAAAACAAGGGGAAATAAAATACAACCTATATCAATTTATTTATCCAGTTCAAATATTTATTAGGTCAATTACACTGTGGTCTAGTGGGATAAAATTTGCTAAAAATACAGTTTCACGTAAAATAAAAGATAAGCGATGAATCCCCCACCTCAAAAATTTCTTAACGTTCTTTATACGAGAACAGTCCACACAACGGTCACGATCCCCCTCTCGTGACAACTACATCCACCCAAGGATTCCACGGTACGACTACACCAACTGAAACCCAAGAAAACTTCATTAAATGAATGGAGATCACATGTTATAAAATGGAATGGCGAACATGAGAAGATGAACCCCAAAAGAACGATGATAAAACATACCTTATATCAAATATTGATCGATACAGCTTGGTGGCATCAAAATAGTACCAAACCAATCAGATGGGGAAAGTTTGAGTATGAAAATCCTATAGAATAGAATGAATGGTTTTAGCATATCATAGCCGAGAATAAAGAGGAAGAACTAGAGAGTAATATTTTCCATCCCTTTAAAAGATTTAATGGAGAGGTGGTTTAATATACGCTAGATTTCCCATTAAAAGAAGATCACATCAAACCACATAGTATGAAAAAATAAAAACATCCTGAGCCTTAGGAATAATTAATATAGGTGATATGGCCTTTGAATTGGCCTTAGATTCCTTAAAATGAGGCCTCAAATGCATTTTATGTCAAAGGAAAATGATAAAGGAGTGAAACTATGGGAAGTTGGAAACACTGTTCATGAACTAAAAATTTGGCAAAGGAAAACACTGTTCATGAACTTCACCATTAGACATTGTTCATGTCCCTCTCCCTTAGACACTGTTCATTAACCTCAATGATAGACACTGTTCATGAACCTCACCATTAGACATTGTTCATGAACCTCGCTGTTAGACACTGTTCATGAACCTCACTATTAGAAACTATTTATAAACCTCACCATTAGACACTGTTACTAAACCTCGCCGATAGACACTTTCATGAACCTAACTGTTAGATACTGTTCACGAAACTCACAATTACACACTGTTCATGATCCTCTTCATTAGACAATATTCATGAACTTCACCATTAGAACCTATTCCAGAACTCAAAATTAGGAAATGGAAAGAAAAGGTCACTGTTAGAAGGTCACTGTTCTAGAAACACTGTTCATGAACTCAAAAATTGGCAAAGAAAAGAAAGGTTACTGTTAGAGGTTACCGATAGAACTGTTCACCGAAGGAACTGTTCATAGAATTAGAAATTTGGGAAAGGAAAGAGAGTTACAATTAGAGGTTACCGATAGAACTCTTCAATGATGGAACTGTTCATAGAATTGGAAATTTGTAAAAAGAAAGAGAGGTTACCGTTAAGGGTTACCGATAGAACTGTTCACGGATGGAACTGTTCACAGAATTGAAAATTTGGAAAAGGAAAGAGAGGTTACCGTTAGAGGTTACCTATATAACTTTTCACTGATGGAACTATTCGTAGAAGGATACCAATGACACTGTTCACAAAGGGTCACTGATGACACTGTTCATAGAAGGTTACTGATGACACTGTTCACCTATGGTCACCGATGCATTGTTCACAGAAGGTTACCATTGGACTGTTCACAACATTCTAGCATTGGAACTATTCACCGAATTGTAAAATTGGCAAAGTGCTAGGGATAATTCACCTTGTCCTCTTGAATCTACTCAAACACCATATTTTCACAAAGGAATGGGCCAGAGAGGTCTGTGCCATTACACTATGTACCCCTAGTGGATATGCCATGTATTTGGAGATATGAATGTCAAGTTATCATGAGAGATGGGTTGTACTAGGCATAGTGGGACATTCGATATACTCATAGGATATTTCATATATTACTTAAATGGTAGGATAGTGCCCTTATTTTTATATGTCTATCTCTAGTATGAGTTTGGGTGAGTTCTATCAAACCATTTCACTATGGACCTGTTTCAATATAGTAAATTCCCATGGTCCATCCCCTAGAGGTTACTATAAGGAATCACATATTGGGTATAGGATGTGATCATATCTAGGGGATTAGTCTCAGACATAGTTATGATATACCTTATAGAGTCCATGAGTATGATCCTCTATAATTCTCATCATCCTTAGGTGCGGTTGTAGGAATCATTGTGACCAAAATTAAATTAAATATGATCCTATAATTAGCAATTTATTCCATTTAGGGTTAGGTATAACCCATAGGTTTTGGCTGTGTTTCGATATATATGTATCAAAATCTTTTGTCTTTCGATGAGGTGTAGTTCAATGGAGTGTGTATCTTGAATGGTCCCTCATAGTTTCCATATCTCTTCAACATGAAAATACTCTATGAATGAATTCAATTGGATGAGTTTCTTTTGTTCATCATGTATTATCGTTGGCAGAAAGTGAGGTAATGACCTCGCCATGGGACATTGGGTCTACCCAGAGAATGTTTGGGTTATTGATGTTATATATTAATATGTCTCATATTTTTGTTGATACACCTTTATGGCGATGAGTTGGCTACTATATGTGTGCTTTGAGTTTGGTGATTGCATGCTTTCCTACTGGGTAGGTTTATACTCATCCCTACATTGTATCTTCCCACACATGTTACGTATTGTGAAGATGAAATGATTCTCATTAGAGTCATTGGTGGAATAGGAGTTGATGCATCTTATTTGGAGATTAGTTTTTTTATTAAAGAGCTCATATAGATCTAGGAGTTGTTTTGGGGTAACTTCCCCCATGTTATTAGCAGGTTGGGATCTTTTCAGTTTTCGTTGGATTATATTTGCCTCATTTAATTTTTTGTACATTTTTTTGTCCTCTAATGTGGGATATATGCTATAAAATTATTTACAATATTATTTTTTTATCTTTACAAATTATAATGGCTTATAGATATGTGTATATGATTATATTTGTATTAGACTATGACCTCCCATTTATGTGTTATTCTTACTCAGTGCAAGTCACTAGCCCTCAGCATATTAGAGCCAGGAATGAAGTGTCATTCTAGGATGAACACTATTCAGGTGATCCGTACTGGGTTAGGACATGATATATTAGTATCATAGTGTTTCATCATAGGATTTGAAATTAGATATTTTTTAGCTATGAGGTTTTGTTTGGGAATTAGGGAAATATTCTTAAAGTAGTTCAAGATAGTATTATAGGCCAGAGAATCCTATATTTTTTAGTGACCAAAATATCCTTTCCCAAGGGATATGATAACCAACTTATTGAATTGGAACATATAGGTGCTAGTTGTAGGGAGAACATTGGTTCAAGAATTATATATGAATATGTTGTGGTTCCATGTCCTTATTGAGAAAGATCACCAAATATTCCCACACAATAATCCAGGATTCTAGAGAGGATTTTTAGTTATGGCCCTCTTACATAAAAAGATTTAGTTTGTGGACCAATGTAAGAGTTAATCTATATGGGTGGATTAGAATGGATATCTCCACCTATTGAGAAACATGTTTACCCACCTCCTGTTTTTTTGGTGGATTCTATCCATCAGGATGCGCAGAGGTTATTTCTGATAGTACCAGTTGATGACACACTTATACTATGTGTTCATCATGATTTATAAAGATATATGTTACCTTTTATTTTTGTTGATCCAAACCCCCTTCTCAGGTGGTAGAGGACTCACACGAGCTGATGGTGCTAATGTTTCGCTCAGATAGGACCCAACTTTATGGGGGTTCTAGAGGTGATACTTCTCTAGGGTGGCATAGTTCATCATTAGAGGTATTTTTTAGTGATTTATTATATGGATTCAAGCGTAAAACTATGGGTGAAATTTCTCCCAATGAGACACATTCTTAGGACGCAATCCAAAACCATGAGGGTGAGTTAGTAATGGAAAAAGTAGATAATGTACAGGTGTGGAATTTGAGTTCCTTAAACTTGTGTGATTGAGGTATTCATGATGATATAATGTTTCAAAGAGATCCCTAGCTATGGTAGACTAGTGGGAATGAGAAATGACAGATTCAATAAGTAGAATCTTATAACCCATAGGCTTTGAGTGTGATTAGAGGAATGGAATGTGTCATCTATGATCCTTATGTAGTTTTAGTACATAGATAAAATCCATATTTCCCTATACCATAATAGAGACCTACAAATACTATAATATCCATTTTTTTATCAACCCATGTGTTTTAAGGATAATATAGATAGGACCAGTGATCACACAATTCAGTCGATATTGTGACCTGACTATAGGAGGAAGGAGAGAGTCATGTTGAATTATTCCATATCAGAATTGAGGCCTTTGATATTTTCCTCAATATAGAAGATTTTTCTACTATATATACCTATTTCATAGTTCCATTTATTTTTATAGTGAATCCAATTTTGTGGGGAATAATATTACCTCTTTGGTAAGGAGGAAACCTAGACAGAGCAAGATGAGATCATGTGTGGGAGGATAAAACTAATTTATTATCAGTTTTATAGTATAACCCTTGGAGTAGTAGGAGATATGGGATTATAATTCATGTGATATTGGGTGAGTATGGGATGTCTTCCCAAATGTTGTTCCATTCTCACCATCCACTCAAATGTTTATCTTACGTATAGAAATTCACTATGGATGTTCTAATATTTGCGCTAGAAAATCATATGATCTTTTGAATCTATGAGAGATGCTGGTGTGGTTATAGAAATCTATAGATTATGGTATTGATAGACCTAGTTTATTTTATTGGTTGTCCCGTTGTTTCCATCTAAAAAAGTGGATGGGTGTTTGAGGATATGTGTGGAATACTATTGCCTGAAGAAGGTGATGCATGAATAAATATCCATACCTGAGAATAAATGAATTATTTGAATACTGTTTAGAGTTGAAGTGGTTCTTAGAGTTTCAACTTAGTATTAGTTATCACTAGCACTGGGGTCAAGTGGAAAATATACTAAGGGAGGATTCCTAGTGATGATAAGGTTTCCTTACGTTCTTGGTGATACATTTCACCATGTTGAACACCCCAGTAGTGTTTGTGGAACCAAAACACTGGATCCTTTAACCCTTGTTGGATTTTTTCATAGTAGTCATCTTTAGTGTCATCCTAGTGTACTCGATGTTGTAGGTTGGACATGTGAGTCAAATAAAGGTAATTTGAGACATGATAAAATATTACTAGCTTTATTGGATGCTCTTGATATATTGGTTCTAGATTCATCAGGTCCACTTCTTGAGACACTTCTTCAAAAACATTGGAGCGATGGTGGACAAATAAAAGGCTAAAGAAGTTTCAAATTAGGAGACAATTGAGTGCGTGGTGGGGAAGGTAGATTATCACATCAATTTTTACCATTTTCTATTATCAAGTGGGGTGATGGTGTAGTTAACCACATTACAATTGACCTGAAATTATGAGATTGGTGCTGAATACCTCCAGTTGATGGTTATTACACCTCCACTCCTTCAGCGAGTTTGGTGGGAACAACTTGGGGATATAGTTTTTGGGATCTTTTGTGAACATATATCCACAAGACTTATACAAGATGTATTTTATCAATGTGGGGATAACATCATCCGTATTAGAGAATGTATGATGACACCATTCATGCTATTAGAGGAGGTGCTGATGAGGTTCCATGCATTCCATTATTTATACATCATGGAGAGGTGAGGATGTACCATGATGCATTGGAATTGGGTTGGGTGGATGGGGATGTTGTTGTGTGTTTCTATGTTTAACTCTTGATGTGTCAGCAGGAAATATGTGGATGATAAGGTTCCTATATTGAAGTGTAAATGGGATGATATCTTTGTGATGTGTGATAGGACTTGCATGATTAGATAGAGTTCACGATAGTATCGGAGTGGTTAAAGAAAGACTCGCCAAGTTGTCTCACTACCTAAGAATAAGGGAATCATGCTTTGTGGAGTGTTCTGGATGTCTGGGTTAAAATGGTAGTCTATCTTCAGGATGTACCCTTATTCATCATTTCAAACCTTGATTACCACATCACTTAATGATTATGGAGATGATACATGAGGCCTTTGGGACTCATTTATGGTTGAGAATAGTATTTATACCCCAAGAATATTTCTAGGTAAGAAGATCACTTAGGTTCTAGAAAACATGCTTAAGGTTCTTCTATTTGCTTTGGCCATAGGTGGCAGGATCATATATCATCTATATAGAACCAGGCTAGGAAATTTATGGGAGACCGTGAAGGTCACAAACATTCTTGTCAGATTGAATGGGTGATAGTGTTTATGGGTTTAGAGATGGTGAGTAATATGGTTGTGAAGGTTCAATTCATCTATGGGTGGATGTGGAGTGACCAGAGACATCACGAGTCCTTTGCTGACTGACAATATATTTCTTTAGATTTCGATAAAGATTTATTGTGTTATGATAGATCTAACCCCATCAATGATTTTAGATATTTTTCTAAGTCGATATTCTATCATTGAGTTTCATAGGACATATTTCCAGTTTCTACATTATGATAGTTAGGATTCATACTACTTAGCATAATACCACAGTTAGATTGGGTGCACGACATATTCCACATGTCATAGTTTACAAGACATGTGCCAGACTCATCAGAAGATGTCATCTAGAGTTATCTATACATCATGTATGTGGTTACCTTTTCAAGGATATGGGTGGAATTTGAGGACTGTTAAAATAATACCCCATGTTTTATCAGTTTCCCTTCAATGTATGTTTTTAATAGTCCAAGAACCTCTAGGAGAGATTGTTGTATTTGGAGGTCCAGATGCAAGATTAGTACCCCTTATTTGAGTTGGATTTCACTTTATAGGATTAAAATATATGAAGGTCAGGAGAATGTAACAACTCTATTTTATTCCTTATAAGAATTTTCAATATTTTAAAGAATATATTATAAACTATGATTAGAATTACTGTTGAATTTTAAGGACTTGAGATTCTTAGGGTAGTGAAATTAAATATATCAAAAATATTATTTTATGAACATAAAGATTTTATTTAAATAATTGAATAACTCACGAAAGGTGTCTCAAATGAAAAATCTAATACCACATTTAAATATAGAATGTAGGTTTTACTCTAGGTATGAAATAACCATTGTTATCATTGGGTGATTGACTTATGTAAAATAATGGAAATATTAATAAATAAATAAACAATTTTTTTAATTTAATATACATGACCTAATCCTATTTATTTTAACATAGTCATTGTAAAATAATTGGTTTACCCACAAAACCTTAGGGATTTGGAGAGAGATCCTGGAGGAGATGTTTGGCTAATGATGGTAAAATCATGGATCGATGATTCATATCAAGGAGTTCAACATCACAAATGAAGTTTCTGGATATCACAAGCAATAGTAATATGGAACTATTATTTTTCTGAAATCGATCTAAACTCATGTTTCAATATTTTTTTTATATTTTATTAATCTCATAATTATTTATTCCTCGCCTAACATGAATTATTTATTCTAAAAAATAATCACTATTTGAATATTTATTTATTGATGATGCATTTTTTCTTCCTAGAATTCGTAATTGATATTATTTTATCATCCTTGTTTTTACTCTTTGGTTTATCTCCTTCATGATAGTGAATCGAGGTCAAACTAGAAAATTGAGGAGGTTTGTTCATCATGTTTATGTTATATGATTTTATCCCCACTTTCCTCGAATGATCTTCATCAATATTTCATTTTTCCTATGATTTAACAAATGCATGGTAGTTGATAACTACACAATCATTCATTGTCACAATTGATTAATACCATGATTTTAGGATTGGGATAAATGATGTGGTTGAAGTACAGTGATGATGATGCAAGTTTAAGTGTTTTTATCAGCAACCAAAAGCTTTCAGTTTTTTGTGGTGATAGTACCATGTGATGGGATTCATTTCCCCGAAGGATTGGTGGCCAAAAACAAGCCACCCATGATAAAGGTGACTCAAACATGGTGCAGGTGATGGAGAAAGCATGGGTGGGGCTGTGTGGTACATCATGATGGTGATCAGTGTGTAATTTATTATAAAGAGTATCGAGATGATATAGGTATTATAGCATGAATCCTTGATATATAGAGGTAATAAAAGAGACACAGGAAGACCATTGTGAAGAGTTAAGAATTCTAGAAAATTCCAAACTGCACACTATGTTTAGTGGAACACATGCCATGCAGGGACCTCTATTTCATAGCTAGGGTTTTCATGGGGAGTTAAATATCACACATAGTGTGGTGGATTAATGTTCCATGAGACACTTAGATATCGATATTTTAATGTAAATGGAGAAAACACATAATAATCAATGTGGCGAAACATGATATGTGTATATGATCACAAGACATGTAATCATCGGTAGAGGGATTTGTGTGTATAAAGTGTGCACACCCAGGAGGCCATGTGACCTCACACGTTGGTTGTTGGGATTCCATGTTGCATAACTAGATGGAATAATATGTAAAGGGAGTACAATACCAGGTGATCATATGGACCCAATCGCCTTGTGTGGCGATGAACATATTTTTTACTTCAAAAGATACATGGTCTTTGGTATGTGGAACATGGAAAGGGTTGGTAGAATCCCTACATGACATGTGACATGAAGTGAACCCAGTTTATATTGGAATGTAATTACACATGTCCAATGTTCATAAGCACACTCTATATACACAATCACAAGATATACTACACTTTCTAGACCAGATAGAATGTTGAGTTCTTGTTTGACCTCTACACACTTTGTACCCTTAGTTGAAACATTGTGTATTTTGGGAAATTTATGCTGAGTGAGCATGAGACATAGGTATTTCGCGGCTTTGTGAGGCACACCATTTACCAATAGGTACACATCATGTACTACATAAAGGGATGATTATGTCCCTTATTATTCTGAGTCTTGATAGGGTGTGAGATTTTATGATTTCCCTCAAACAATTTCACAATAGAACTATTTGTATTGGGTTTGTACCGTAGGTTCATCCTCATGAGGGAACTATGTGAAATCATGTATTGGGAATTGTATGTGATCCGATCAATAAGGTTTGTCTCTAGAGTTTTAAAATCCATCCACGAGGTATGAGTGTGATCCCCTATCATCATTTCTTCCATTGGAGGGATTTTAGGAATCTTCATGACCAAAATACTTGGACCTACGATTCCCTACATAGCAGGTAATTACCAACAGGTTCAGGTATACCCCCCATGTCCTGGGTGTGATCTGATATCAATATATAATTATATTTTTTATTTTTATGAGGTGTAATCAATTGAGTGTGTATCTTGGATAACCCCTTTTAGTTAAATTGGTGTTTCTTCATGGATAATCCTAAAGGGCGTGTTCTATCGGAAAACTTCCTTCAGGGATTTCAAGGAATTTAGGGTGAGTTATCTCAGATAAGTGTTCCTTTTGAGGTACTAGTTAAATCATTGACTAGAAGTGAGTTCATCAGTTCACCTTGAGAGATGGTTTCTACCTTGAGAATATTCTGGTTTTCATTGTTATATATTTTTATTTCTCATATTTTTATTGGAATAACATTGTGGTGTTGAGTTCACTAATATATTTATGCTTGAGTTTGGTGATTTTAGGGTAACCTATTGGGTATGTTTATACTCAAACCTATATGGGCTCTACCTGAACATTACGTGTCTAATGAATATGACATGATTTTTTTTGGATTCATATGTGGACAAGGAATAGGTGGAACATAGTTTTTCTAGACATACCTCATATGGATATAGATGTTTCATTCAGGTAGCTTCCTTCATGTTTTCAGTAGGTTTGGATCTTTTAAAATTTTATAGGATTGTATTTAGACCTTTTATTTTTATAAAATTATTTTTTTACTCTAATGAGTGATAACTTTTATTCATGTATTTATTGTATGAGTTTTTTAAAATTCCATATTATATTGGAATATGGGGATGCATGCATTTGTACATTTATATAAGGCTAAGGCATATCATGTATGTATTATGCCTACTTAGTTCTAGTCTCTATCACTTGGCCTATTTTAGGCGGGACTAATGTGTCATTATAATATTACCACTAGCTATGGGATTCTTAGTAGGCCATGTCTTGACTATCATCAAGCTTTAAGAAAGATGAGATATATTATAAAAATATTATTATTCAAAATTTACACTAATTGCCTATCCATTGAATTAGAGGGTATGCATATGAGTAATTTTTTATTAAATATATTCAAAATGGTCCTAATCAATAAAAATATAATTTTTAATGCTTAGAATGTAATCAAAAAATTAGTGAAGTAATTTATTTTTCAAAAAATCATTTTCCTAAAAAATGATTTGTATTAATTTCTTTGCATGGAAAATATAATCCATTTCATTAACTTTCAGAAATTTTTATTTAATAAAATTAATATATTTTTTTAAAATAAATATTAAAATTAACTTATGAAAAAAAATTTATGATTTTTTGTTCTAATTTATTTTTTATTAAATAGTGAAACATATCAATTTTTCTTGTACTCGCATTTCCTTTCATTAAATGAAGTAATTTAAAATCCCCAATATATTTTAAATTTAGTATAAGAGTTAAATATTTTAATTTTTATTTTTAAAAATGAAATTAATTCTATTACAATAATATATTTTCAGGAATTTTATATGAGTTATTTTTTATGCTAAAAAACACACTTTACTTAAAGATGCTTTTTGTTTCATTTTACGTATTTATATTAAAATTATTTTATTTAACTCAAATAGATTTAATTCGGAAAAATTTATGCCATTTTTATAATTATTACATTTATTTTTTTTAAATAGTTCCCTTAATTTTTTTTTCATTGTGAATTATAACTGTGATAAATATTTTTCACCTCGGTTAGGATAAAATGTGTAAAACATGGTCAAAATAGTGAGATAAGGTCACCAAATAAACCCAAAAATTAATTTATATAATAGTATTTTATAAATTAGACCATAAAAATACCAAATTATAATATTTTTGATTTTTGTGTCATTATCCTCATATAATGAAATTTATATCATTTTAAGTAAAGAGAATTCAAAAAATGTCACTCTTTGGCTATAAATTTATTTTAAATATTCACATAGGTATAAGAATATGTTAAGATTAACTATAAAAGGTTATTTTTTGTCATTATTATTTTATTTTTATTATTTAATTTTTATCATCTTTTATTTATAGAGTTATTACTATAAATTATTACACGATGCAGACACAGTGCATGTGAAAGACGTTGTAAAATCAAAGTAATTGATTTAATAAAAAGTAATATTTTTGGAATAATTATGGTTCTAGATGAATTTTATGGTTAAAATTAATATATAGTATATGGTTAAGTAGTTTACATTCTAATAAGTACATTATATTGATTTATTTAAAGTCAAATTAAATGAATAGTGTCAAAAATAACATTAATTATAATTTATGTAAAATGATACTTTATTAAATTATTTATAAATAATATTTTTATGATATTGGAAATGTAGTTTAAGAAATGCTCCCAAAATTTAATCCCTTGGATTTTTTTTTAAATTTTTTACCTTATTAGTGAAAATTGAATCCTTTAATTTTGAAAAATTTGTTACTGGGGTTAATGTAAAAAAATTTTAACAAACGGTTTTAACCAAATAATATGTTTTCAAATACCACATAAAATTTTCAGAATTTTATTCGATAAGGGTATTTCAACCATATTAAATCTTATATTTGAAATTATTTCCACATGGTTCCACCATCACAGGAAAATGACTATATTATATTGAAATGTTTTTTTAATACCATATGTGTCTCTTCCCTCTCTTATAAAAGAACTCATCAAATTTCTCTTATTTACACCACCTTGACCCATAAAATTTTCCAAAACCCACCCAATTTTCTTATATAATTATTTATATACTATATATAGGTTCCAGTATTCCTAAAAGACCATTCTATGTGTCCTTTAGAAGGGATCTAAAGGAATCTTATAGAAGAAGAGGTAATCATCCTACCTGACTTATATCAAATTGTTTATTATTCTACCTCGTATAAATATGTTTTATTCATTATAAAATATTAAATTTAGTTTGATAAATATTATTAAATGTTTTTATGATTATATAAATACCATAATTCACCCTATTATTCATCAATTGTGATGTTTAACTATTAATCATGCAAAGGTGTTGACTACAACCTCCACATCATGATACAATAAATTTTGCATCACCATTTTTCATGGATATTTATTATGGTAAATTTAAATTTTATATATAATATTTATGACATAATTATGATTCTATAATTATAACATCTTACATTATTTCTTACCTTACAGTTTGTTGGGAAATAATGACATTTCTTGTCTGCACATGTGGACTACCACCTCTACGAAGTGATGTGATTAATTTTATCATTTCAGATTTACATGGATGGTAATAAGGATATTATATATATATGTGTGTGTTTGTGTGTGTGTTATTAATTATACAATTTTGGCTCTATAATGGTAAAAAAATATCTACCTACCTTTTATTCTTTACATTAGAAAATGAAAACAATGATCATGCATACACACGACCTAGCGTCTCTATAAATGATGTAAATAATTTTTATATTTTACCTTTTATGGATGATTAGAAATAATAATATAAATAATATATATGATACTTAGGTCATGAATAATATTTTTTATATTATTTAACCATGATAAAAGTATATGGTCCAAAACCATAAAACTGAAACTTCCATGAAAAATAAAATATTTAACACAAGAAAACATAGATTTTAATAAGTAATTATTAATAAATAGGTTATTAAATGTTATAAATGGATAATATATTATATTTAATTTACGTCAATTATTATAATATAGAATTATAATAAATTTAAATTTATTATATAGGTGTTTAGAGTTTCCTTGAAGCAATTCCTATATGAGGTAGGGAATTATCGTCACACTTTTATTTGTTTGATATACATTATATATTAACCACTTGATTCCATATATTTAGGCATATAATATTAAGGAATTTAATTTATAATTATTTTTTATAAATACTGTAAATTTAAAAATCTACATAATATTTTGACATTCAAGATGATTGTAACCAGAGATTACCAAAGAAGAAAGGGTTCTTCATCTCAACATTATTTCATTGAGACATATTTGGTGTTATGAATCTATTTATTTTTATGAGGTGTAAATAATAATCCTTTTACATGTTATATAATTATTATCCATTTGTTCAGGATATATAAAGTTTCATTTGAAATAATTATTTCTTCAGGATTATGATTTAAAATTTACCAAATAGGTAAGGGATTTATGATTCAATCTTACTTTATTTAGTGTTTTTAATGCCTAAATTTAAATTGAAGGAAATTTTATGATACTTTTGTAATTAAAACCATAGTAAATTAATTTTCATGTACTAATACCATTATTCTCTCTCTCACTCTACTTTAGTTGATTGGGAAAAAATGATTTTAAGAAAAATAGTCTTTATTCCCTCTTTAGTCTAGAAGTATTTTTCTTCTATATCCATGTTTTCTAATATATTTTAAGAATGTTTTTAATAATTTAAGATGATTTTATAAATTTTTTTCATATTTTATTTTGAATAAATTTTTTTAAAAGGAATATTATTTTCATTTCAAGATGAGGTACTTTTGACTTTTTACCAAAAATGTGAAAGGAATATTTCTGTTAGCATTTAACGAATGAAAATTATTTCCCTCTTTCATGACCATTCAATAATTTGATGATTATTTAACAAGTTTCATAGGTTATATTCAAATAAAATATTATTGTTAAAATTTTGGAAATTTTTAGATTTTAAAAAAGTTATTTCAAAATGAAAATGATATTTTCCTCTTGAAATATTGCAAGTGATATTTTAAATGAATTTTTCATTTAATACAGTATCATTTAATATTAATTATTATTTATGAACGATATTATTTAAAGATGAAATCCTAATTCTTTCCCTATATGGTTTATTATTTTGACAATGAGATGTTTATGTAACCTATTTATTATCCACGAGTTTTGTTATGATGAACTATTGAAATGTTTATGAAACCCATTTAATTTCCATGGATTATGATATATGATGATTGATTTATAGTATTTTAGAAAAAAATAAGAATGTATTCTGATTATATGATTTTTAGTCCTAGAATTATCTAACCATCCATTTCATTGGGTAAATATGGATATCCCATGAGATAACAAAGACTGGAATGAGGAATGAACCCAGATTTGTAAGGGACATTGCCTATTATGATTATATGTTGAATGAACCTTAAATAAGAGTATAATTAAATTAGGAGTTAACCTACTCCACTATAATATTCTTGGAAGAGATCCATAAATAAGGAAACAATTTTCTATAATTATGTGTATTCAGAAAACTTATGTCTTATACCAGTGTTATTATCTCATGGTTCATGTTAATTTATTTCATTATGTTTCATACTTTAAATTCCATTTTTGGTACTAAAAATATGTTATGTATTTTTTTCTATTAATATGTTGATGAATAAAACACAGAAATGTTTACACAACCGAAGATCTTTTGAGGTCTAGGTTCTAGAGAATTATGAATAATACATTACATAAAATCATATTTTTCAAAAATAATAATAAAATAGATAATTATATTTATGTATTAAAACTCCTTAAATTAATTCATAAATTATATAAATTTTAAAAAACCCATTAAATACATTTTAAAATATGTGCTTAAAATAAAATTTCCCAATAAGGGATTCTAAATCCTGTAAAAAATAATTCGAAAATCCTTAAATTTTTTTATATCATATTAAAAATATTTGATATTATAAATTAATTTTAAAAAAACTATTATAGGGTTTTTATGAATAATATATAATAATTTTTTTCTTCAAAAAGCTGTTAAATTACTTATCATTTAGAAAACACATTTTAAAATAATGATTTAAAAATAGTTAGATATCTCCTAAAAAATTAGTTGAAAAGAATATTAATTTTATGGATTTAATTGTTCCTAGAATATCTCAGGACACATATTTAGACACTAAAAAGAATAAATTGTAGGAAAACATCTTTTTGAGGTCATGGGTTGAGTCACCATTGATCAATATCTTATTTCATATAAATGTTATGATTTTTAAGAATTTTTTTTGAAGATCCTCTTTTCTCATTCATAATACATTAAAAACCTTGCTGAATTATATATCAAAATTATATTCAAAGAAGAAAAACCATTTTATCTTCTATCTTTGAAAATAAATTTTTCAGAAAATATGTGGGTCAAATTAATATCTCAAAAATAATTACATACATTTGAAAAGACATAATTGAAAAAAAATTGAAATTAAAAAAATCTTGTATAAAATATCATAAAATGTCCACAATTATAGATGGTGGACATATTTTCTAACATGAATAAAATTTATAGAAATTAAAAACAACATAAAATAAAATATTTTATCACTATAAAGTATATATTAAGAAAATTCTTTTAAAATTAATGGTTATAAAATAAAAAACAATGATGTTTTTTAAAATTTAAATTATATAATATAACATTGAATTTTTAAAAAATAAAATATATATTTTATCATGTGAATTTTTTTTAATTATAATATATAATTATAAAAAATTAATATTTTAAAAAAAATTTATTTTTGAAAAGCATAAGTTTTTTTCACTCAATAAAATAAAATATGATGAAATAGGTATTTGAAAAATAAATATTCACATTACCTTATAGAAGTTTTTGAACTAAAAAATTTCATAATGTAGAAACTACGGAAGCATACTGGTGTTTGAAAATATTGAAAAAATTGGAATAAAGGAAGAGTGTTTTGGGGAGAAGAAGTTAGAGTTTCTAATATGGAATATATTGTGTATTTATAATAGTTTTGTTTAACTTCCCATGCCTTTTACACAAAAATATAGTTTGATAAAATTTTAATATTGAGAATCTGAATTGGATTTTTTGGTATTTATTATGTAACAATATATATATATATATATATATTACATGTTGATTTTAAAATTAAAATACAGTGTTTAGAAGAGGATTTTGTAAAATGATAGTAAACAAATTGGAATTCAGTTTACGTGAAGAAAAGAAAATTTTAATAAATGAAACTAGTTTCTATTTAATATTTGGTCTATAAAAAAAACAAAATGTTTGAAGATAAAATGAATAATATACATATTTTAGATTATACATTGATTTTAATTTTAATTATTCTTGAAAGAAGAATAAAAACCATATCGATATGATGAAATACCGACATCGACCAATATCTTTGAAAAAATGACTTCAATTTAATAACAACATTGAATACATACAAACTGTTAAAAAATGATGTTAGTATTAATAAAAATTAATAAAAATGATGAAAAGGGTATTTGAAAACTAAAAATGATAGATTCAGACACCTAAAAAAATAAAATACAAAATTATCTTTGAAGAACTAAAAAAAAGGGATTTATAGCTAGAGGAAGGTGATACAGTCTCCATATTTATGAGTTTGAAATTAATCCAATTAATCATATCCAAGTTTAAAACCCCTTCAATGTTCTATCTCATGCTCGAACCCATATTTATATTTGAACTTCCTTCAGAGCTCGACCTTTATTCACTTTTCTTCAACTAAAATGTGCTTGGCATCCCCTTAAAATTGGCACCCTTCTGAAACCGATCCCCAATTAATTTTTCTATCTCTCACCTATAGTTGAGACATCATCTGTGCTTCATATTCCCCCAAAAAAATTCTTCACATTCCCCCTTATCTGATTTATCTTCCCTCATTAAAAATTTATCTTTATTTCATTTATTTATTTTTTTATTTAAAATTTTTAAAATATTCATATTTTAACATATTCAAAAATGAAATATGATAAAAATAATTTAATAATAAACATAATTTTTATAATAAAATATATTACCATGAAAATAATAATAACATTATTATTTTATAAAAAAAATTTCCACCTTTAATTATTATTATTATTTAAAACATTACCTTTGATATTCATAGTCTAAAAAAATAAAATAATAATTTTTATAATTATCATAATCCATTTATATAAAATTTCATGTATTTTTATTCTAAAATATAAATAATCATATTTTAATATTTTTTATTTTTAAATTTATTATTTGTTTTGAATTTTAAATTATTTTTAAGAAATATATATATATAATCTATTTTAAAATCATCATATTGTTTTTATCTCATATCATTTGTCAACTAAATTCAAACTATTTCATAATTATTTTACTTTTCAAATAAAATCATTAATTTTATTATACAGTAATAATCATTTATATGGTTAAATTAGTAAATTTATTGGATTATTTAAACTTAATTTGTGTACAATGATTATTTTATTTAAATAAAATCACCATCATTAAATATTAAAACTCATCCTAGTTTTTTTCAATTATAAATTAAGCCTTTTTATAGTATATTTATATAAAAATAAACTAAGCTTAAAATATTTAGGATTTTACATTCTCCCCCCTAAATAAATTTCACCCTCACAATTAATTTATTGATTACAATAAAATTTTAAATTCTCATCATTAGTATTAGATAAAACTAGAATGGATGTTCTTTTATATTCATAAGAGTACTTAATTAACTAGAATTTCAAAATAATAATTATATCACTTTTTTTTCTTAAAATAGTTATGCTTAATATCTAAAGTTTTTAGACCATTTTTTATACCAATTTGACATCCAGAACCCGCACATCCAGATTCAGTACAATGAACATGATGTGTATTTTTTTTTCAAATATGTGACAGCGGAAGAAAATACACAAATGTATAATCCACTAAAGGTCTTTTTCAGAATAGGTTCGAGAGAATAAAGAAATAATACCTCACATAAAATTAGAGTTTAGAAAAATAATAATAAAATAAATAATTAGATTAATATTCTCCACCTCCTTAAAAAAATTCATAAATATTAGACCTCTAAAAAATTAGTATTTTTTTCAAATGTGGGATTGGAAAAACATTTCCCAATGTGGGGTTTTAAAACTAGTGAAAAATAATTTGAAAATCATTTGAAAAAATTTTATATAAAATAAAAAATATTTGATATTATATATAACTTCTCAAAGTATTATTCTAGGGTATTTATGTTAATTGATAAGAAAATAATTTTAAAAAAACATTGAATTTACTTATTATTTTTGAAACCCCATTTTAAAATAATCTATGAAAAAACTTGTATTTATTGTTAATAATAATTTGAAAATAATATCTCATTTATAGATTAAAATGATACTTATCTCATATAATGAAAAATATGCGGCCACACAACAGTATCAGTTATTGGAAATCATTTGGTTGAGATTGTGGGTTCACTCCCCATTCCTCACAATCAAATTTTGATATGAAACTGATCAATTTTAAGAAAAAATTTATATAGCATCCACTTTTATCATCCATAATCCATTATATATTTTTTCAAAATATATACCCGGATGTTTTTAAAAGAATATTTTTTTATAAATTCTATGCTTTGAGAAATTAGTTTTTTTAATTTTTTTTGGAGAAATCCATATTTACAAAATAATAAATTACATTTTAAAAGAAATAATCACAAGAACATTGAAATTAAAACAAATTCTATATAAAAATACAGGAAATGTAAATAATAAAAGATGATGGACATAACTACTAATATGAATTAAATTTATAAAAATTAAAAAGCACATAAAATATTAGATTTTGTCATTAGAAAATTCAGATTTTAATAAAATAAATTTCCATTAAAAACCATGATTTTTATAACAATAACAATAAACTGTTTGGTTATTGATTTAAAATATATAATTTAAAATTGAATTAAAAAAAATAAATTTCTTGTTTAAAACTATGAAAATAAAAACTTTTTATAACATAGTACATGTATATAAAAAATAAATATTTTACATAATGGATTTTTTTTAAAACAATATGTGTTCCTCTTACTATAATATAATTCGAAGAAATTGATATTTAAAAAATAAATATTCCCCTTACCTTATAGTCTCTTAAGAACTCATTACATTCCTACTATAGAAACTATGTTATCATACTTGTGTTTTAAAATACTAAAAAATGAGAAGAAAGAGAGTGTGTTTAGGGGTATAGAAGTTAGAGTTTCCAAGACTAAATCTGTTATGTATTTATAACAATTTTGTGTAACTACCTACTCCTACTTCAATTAAATATAGTTCAAAAAAACTGTAATTTTGAGAGTGTAAATTGTATTTGGGATATTTATGATGATACATAACATATATATTTTCTATCATGTTTCAAACTGAAATCTGAAGTATCGATGAAGCTTTTGGAAAATGATAGAAAAAACTAAATTCAGTGAATGTAATCAAGAAAATTATATATCAATAAATGAAATTTGTTTCCATTCGAGATTAAATCCACATCAAAAATGAAATTCAAAATATACAATAAATAATTCCCATATTTTAGAGGAGACTTCAACAATAATATTTTTTACATTCAAGGGAACAAGAAAAACATGATCGATATCATGGAATACTAACATCAACAAAATCATTCTAAAAAATGATTCCAACTTAATAGAGACATTTAATATATATATTGTGTCAAAAAATTATGTTAGGATAATGAAAAATCATGAACAACGAGGAAAATGGTATTAATAAACTGAAAATGAAGGATGCAAACAACAAAAAAAATTAAGTACAAAAATTCCTATAAAGATATGATAATAATGAGATTTATAGCTAGAGGTGGATGATGAAGTCTTCACTATGAAGAGTTTGAAATCAATATGATTTATTCTATCTAAGTTTGTAACACTTTATATGTTTTATATCACATTCAAATCCATCTACTTAGTTGAACCTCCTTTGGTGTTCGACCTCTATCCACTTTGGCTTCGACTAAGCGACGCTCACCCTCCCCTTAAAATAAAAACTCTTCCGAAACTGATCCGCAGTTTAGTTTTTGTGCCCTCAGTCATGGTAGGGACCTTATAAACACATTGGATTCCCAAAAAAGGAAGCCCTCAGATTCTCTCTTATTTGATTTACCTTCCATCATTTTTTATTTTTCTTTATTTCTTTTATTTATTTACTTTAAAATTAAAATTTAAATAATAATCAAATTTTTACATATTAAAAAATAAAAATTTTATAACAATTATAAAATAATATGAATAATTCGTATATATTCATAATAAAATATTTTACCTTGAAAATAATAAAAATAATTTCATTTTCCAGAAAACTTATCACACCTTTAATTAATAATATTATTATTTTAAACATTGCATTTAATATTCATAATTTTATATAAATTAATTAATAATTTTCATAATTATAATAATTTAATATAGAAAATTTAATTTAATTTATTTTAAAAATATCTATATTCTTATATCATTAAATTATATTTTTATTTCTTTTTATTTTTCTATTATTAATTATTTTTAAAAAATATATATATATAGTCTATTTTAAAAACCTCATATTTTTTAATTTAATATTATTTTTAAACTGAATTAAATATATTGAATAATTATTTTACCTTTAAAATATCAAAATTATGTTATATATATAAAAATAATCATTTATTGGGTTAAATGAGTTCATTTATTGGATTATTTTAACTTAAATCATATCCAATGTCTTTTATTTAAATTAAATCATAATTATAAAACATTAAAACTTTTCCCCATTTGTTTCAATTATAAATTAATCCATCTAAAAATATTTATATAAAATGAAACTAAGATTATAATTTTCAATATGTTAATTTATGAACTTCCAATCTTTATTCGATAATCCAAGATTATGATCAATGATACATTAGGTATGGATTTTCACAAGTTAAAATGTTTTAATACCATTATTCT
Organism: Viscum album; assembly: GCA_963277665.1. Lineage (NCBI taxonomy): Eukaryota > Viridiplantae > Streptophyta > Magnoliopsida > Santalales > Viscaceae > Viscum > Viscum album. The sequence goes on along the minus strand of OY728152.1, from coordinate 344,388,987 downwards.
CATGTTCTATTTATGTTTTCATTGATGTCTCCCTTGTTTACCATTATTGAGCATCTCTGCAAATCATTTGTTATGTTTCGTTTCTATATATTATAAATAATGGTTTTCGGTAGGGTATTTCTATGAAGAGTACTATGTGGGATGAGCTTTGTGGGATATGTTGACTATAATTCATTAAATAAGAATATAATGTATCTTGTCTCCAAATACACAAAATATTTACAGTAATCAGGTTTGAATTTGTAAAATATATTGAATATTCATCTATTATGAAGTAATATCTATGTATGAAAAGTATGGTTCAATGCAGTTAATATTAGAGGAAGGTTTATTATATTTTAGTTGATTAGGATTAGAAAAATTTGGTGAAAACATTTGGGATGGTTTTAAGTATAGGATGACATCCTAATTATTTAAGGTACTAAATATGTGGTTTTTCTAACAATACATCTATGCTTTGACACTATAAGTAGACAAGTATTCAGAAGAGATTAATCTAGGGCTAATAAACCTAAAAAGTGTTGGTTGAGTATATATTATCCATTATTCTACAATACAATGAGTGTTCCCTTACTCCACACCTAGTTGGACATTCATGAGGGATATACTTGGGTTAATTCAGATTATAATTATCAAAAATTACATAGGTTTTGAAAATATTATAATCATGGATAGACAAGGTTAAACATAAGGTTTGATATTTTGAAAAGAAGGTGTCACGAAAAAGACATCATATAAGTTAGTTTTCATGATTATATAATTTATTACTATGATTATTATTTCTCACACAATGATTTTTTGTTTATGTTAATGGCTAAAAATAGGTGGATTCATGTTAATGTGGAATTTTATAGAAAATGGAGTTACTTTTTTCTTATGGATCCAAAATTAATGGGATATTGGGGGGGAAACCATACAATTTTTCCAAATTAGATTTCAAGATATAATATAAACAACACAAAATTTGGCAAGATTCCTAACCTATGAAATAAGATGAAAGTGGAAATTTATATAAGTTTATATGGTAATGACTTTAGAGTAAATAATGTACAATTTATATCATGTCAATAATTTGGAAATAATCACATAGGAGAATGTATTAAAGAAAGGGGAAGATGTTTTTTATTTGAAAATGGAGTGAAAATAGAAATAAATTACAAAATAAATCAATATCATATATGTTGGGAACTTGGGTATTATTTGATTTAATGACCTAATATAAGGTTTAACTCATAGACCAATTAAATTAGTATATTATTCCAATAATTATAGTGGAATTATTGAAGTGTTTATGTATTAGGACTAACAAATTACGTTGTAGAAGTGTTTTTTCAATGATATTATTTTTATAATAATCATATAAGTATAGATTTGTAGAAGTTTTTCATTATTAATTTTTGTGAATATTTTTAAAGGTATAAACAACCAAGAAATTTAATTTAGCGTTAAGTTGATATTTTATAGGAAACGCATTTTTGAGGGATAAATAAACCTTAAAATATGTGGAGATAATAATTTTAGATGGGATAAAGTGATGAATGATATTAATAATGTAATATCAATAGTATTGGTGACTATAAAATTGATTATAAATTTGATGAAAAGTGATTTATTTCATATTTTAAGAAGTTTACTACATTTCTTGATTTATGGAATACATTTGATAATATTTGATTTTACACAATGAATAAGTATTGTGTGAATTTTTGGAATCACATATGTTCTCATTTAGGTTTTATGGTGATTCAACTTATGATTATGTTTTAAGAGAATATATGGTCAAGGTATTCACATTTTTTTATTTGACCTTATTATATACATTATATTTTCTTATGATAAATAAAAAAATTGAACTTTAAAATATATTTGGTGAAATATTTCAATTTTTTGTGTTTTGAATTCGGTTAGACACATTTTGGAATTATTTTAAGGATAAAAACTAATTTAATGGGTTATATTGATCTTTGGGTGTTACTATTTATGTTTTAGGGAATAATGTGTTATATCTATTTATATTGGATATCCTATACTAATTATTTTTGTTGTGTTTATGATTTTGGGAAAGAAGGAATGAATTTTCATTATTTTTGGGATATAATGATGTGATAAAAGCTAATTTTAGTACTTCAAGGAAGAAAAATTATTCTTCAATTTTTATTTCTTGGATTAATATATGAAGTTATAATTTATCTAGGAACAACCAAATGATGAAATTATTCCTATGAAATGGAAAGAAAGAAATAAATTATATTTTATAATTATATATTTTTCAATAGTAAAAGAACCTATAAAAATAATAAAAATGATCTTAAAATAAAAAATTTATCCTCTTACCTACATTTATAATTAATGGATGTTATTTTTACCACCTAGTGATATATGATTTTTGGTCATTAAAATTCTCATGATCATATTCTATATCACTCTCTATTAGTTATTGGAAAATAATTTTCTCATACATGTCTATATTTTAATTTCCCTCCAAATTTTACCTTATCTAGCAACCCAATTATATTATGTTTCAAGAAACCTCTTTGATTTCCACTCCCCCTTTTTATAGGTTGTATAATTTTCCATCCATACAATGTGATTTTTTGATAAATTTATTTTCAAGTATTTAAGCATTGATGACCGAGATAGATTTGAGAGGAAAAATTTATTTAAAGGGTGGGGATAATGTAACAGCCTGTAAAATTATTTTTAAATAATAATAATCTTGAGAGATTTATTAACACGCAACACGATGCTTTAAAAAAATCGAGATATATTATAAAAATATTATTATTTTCATATGACCATTATAACATAACTATTTAACTGGATAGTATGAATACGAGTAACAAGATTATGAAATATATGTATGGTGGTAAAAATAAATACAAATTAATTTATTTGTTCATATTAAATAACGAATAAATTTTTTTAGGGAGTCATTTTATGCTTCAAAAAGTAATTCCCACAAAAAAAATGAATTTGGTTTCATTTTATGTGAGAAAATTATAGTTAATTTCTTAAAATTTTAAAGAATTTTATTTTATAAAGTGAATACAATTTTATAAATTACTATATCAAAATTAATTTAGACTTAATTGTTTTTGATATTTATGAAATTATTGATTTTTCAGTGAATAGTGAAAAATACCAATTTTTCAAATACTCCAATTGATTTTAATTAAATAAAATATTTTAAAAGTACAATTAATTTTTTATTTTGGTATTAAAGTGAGATATTATCATTTTTATTTATAATATCCTAATTAATTACATTTAAATCTACAAATTTCATGATTTTTATATAACCTAATTCTTATACTTAAAAATCCATCTCTATAAAAATTATTTTTCATTGTGTTTTACACATTTATATTAAAATTATTTATTCATATTATATATATTTAATATTAAAAAATTCACACCTTATTTTGAATCATGAGGTTAATATTTTATAAATATAATCCATTTTTCTCATTATGATTAGTAGTCGTAGTAAATATTTGGTACCTCTATAAGTGTAAAATGGGTAAAATAGGGTTTAAACCATGAGATAAGATCAAAATATCAACAAAAAACATGTATATATTTCATAGGAAGATATAATTACACTGTTTCCATCCAAAATTAAAATTTATTGATTTTTTTCAATTTAACTTTGATAGAGGTATTTATATTATTTTAAGTAATGAAAATTCAAAACTATAACTCTCTTTCCTTACATTTTTTATATATTCACATATGGATAGAATATGATATGAGTGAATAAAAAAGATTATTTTTAATATGATTAATTTATTCTTATGATTTTAATTTACTTTTATTTTTTAGTTTTGGCATATTTACCTTAAATTCTCACACGATGATAATATAATGCTTGTGCAAGAAGAAGAAAAATTAAAGTAAAAGATTTTAATAACTTAAAAAGTAATAGTTATTGGAAAAAGCATGGTTCAAAATAAAATTATATCTAATAATTATCTATAATATTTGATTAAATATTTTTTATTATAATTCCATTGTTATATTTATGTCTTTAAGGTCTAATGAAATCAATAGTTCTAGAAATTACATTAAGATAATTTTTTGAAAAAGAATATAATATTATGAAAAATAATATAATATTAAATTATTTATAAATCAATATAATTTCAGTCATAAAAGTTAGAAAATTAATTGTTAAAAATGGAATCCATTTTAAACTCATGATCCAATTGTTACCTTATAAGTAAAATTACAACCCTTTAATATTGAAAAAGTCGTTACCATGGTTTAGGTTTAAATTGGTCAACAAAGGGGTTAAACCAAAAGACAAGGTTTAAAATGAGAAATAAAACTCTAAAAATTATATTAGTTTTAGGAATTTAAACCATATAATATCTTATATTTTAAAATATAGACACATGGTTCCAGATTGACATGAAAATATAATTATTATATATAAAACTTTTTATAAATTCCAGGTGTGTCATTTCCCTCCTAAAAGGACACCAATACTTTCACTAGTATACACCGTCATGAACTATCCATATCAACAAAAACCTATAAATTTCTCATATAAACTTCTATTTATATTAATTATAGGTTATGTTAATCAAAAAAGACCAATCAAATGGTCTTTAAGAATGGATCTAATAGAATCTGTCGGATAAGAGGCAATCATCATACCCAACATCTTTCAAATTATTTCTTCTTATTCCTGATTTAAATCAATGATATTAATCATAAATTAAAAAATAACTATATTAAATAAGTTGAAATGGTATTATTATTATGTAATCACCATTATTAACCAGCTTTAAATAAAATATAAAGTGAAATAATCACTCTAACATACATTTGGACTCCAACCTCCACATAGAGATACAATTCATTTTCCATCACCAATTTTCATGGATGGTAGTTATGATGATATTATAGATTATAAATGATATGTATTAAAGAATTATTATTAAGAAAATTTAAAATCATATATACCTTGTTACCTTAAAAGATTTTTGAAAATTATAGTGTTGCTTGTGCTTACATTTGAACTACCACCTCTACGAAGTGATATGATTTTTTCATTTATTATTTAAATGGTTGGTAGTATGGATTTATTTAATATATATTTATATAGTATTAATGATATAATTATGTTTTCATAGTGATAAATTAATATTTTTCTTTCTTTACTTATTTTCATTAGAAAATGAAAATAACATTCATGCATATGTATGACATACCATTTCCATGAATGGTGTGAATAATTTTTCAATATATACCTTTTATAGATGATTATAAATAAGTATTTATTGAATATATATGATATTTATATCATTAATAAAATTATATATATATGATTTCAACATGATCAAAGTATGAGGTTCTGAACTGCAAAACCTAAACTTCCAAGGAAAAAGAAACAGTTAACACCCAAAAACGATGATTTTAAAAAGTAATTAGTAATAAATGAAGAATTAAATGAAATAATTGGATCCAAAATTAAATTAGATAATTTAAAATAAGTATTTTATAGAATTATAATCAATTTAAAATTATTGTATATGAGGTTATATTACATTTTAATCATGTTTATCATGAGGTAAGAGATTCTCATGTTACTTGTATTTCTATGAGACAAATTCCATATTAACCATTTGTTTCCCTTGAGTGGTGTATATACTACCCGAGATTTTAATTTACTATGAGTTTAATGAAAATTTTTGAGAATTAAAAATCCATATAAGTATTTCTCTTTCACAATGTTTGGATTCATAGATTACCAATGCGATAGAGGTTCTTCTCCTCAATATTGTTTTTTTGAGACATGTTTGATGTTATGAACATATTTTACGGATTTGGTGTGTCTAATTCTCCATCAAAATGTTATATCATTATTACCCTTATTTTAAATATATTTAAAGTTTCATTTAATGTTGTTCTTTTATGGGGAATATCATTCAAATGTTTCCAATGTGATAAAGGATTTATGATACAATATCATTTTATTGAGTTTATTATGATTGAATTTTAATTTAAATAAATTATAAGATAAATTCATGATAAAGACCATTTATTTTAATATAATTTTATTAATAATGGTATATTAATGTAATAGTACCATTTTCCTCTATTTGGGACATAAAATGATTAACAGTTTCTTTAGGAGAAACACTCTTCATTACCTCTTTGGGCAAGAATAATTTTTATTACATATACATGTCTTTAAAAATGTTTTTAAAAATGTTTTTAATATTTTCAAATTATTTTTTAGATTTATTTTACCCATTATTTAATATTAAAACATTATTTTAAATGGAATATTCATGACGTATTATGAATGAGGAACCTTTGAATTTTTACCATAAATGTGAACAAAGACCTTATTTTATCAAACATGGAATGAACAAAATATCCTGCCATCATTGATGCTCAATGACATGGATATTCATTTACAGGTTTCCAAGGATCTCTTAAACTAAATGGTTTTCCTTTATATTTTTTATGATTTCATATTTTATATATGAAATTTCAAAAGAAAATAGTTATATTCCGTAAGAAATATTTCATGTGATCTTTTGAAGGAATCATTCATTTAAGATGACATCCTTTAATGAAACTTATGATTTACTAGAGATATGTTCCTATGATAACATAATTATTATTTATATATATATTTAATGATTATACTGATGATTTGTATATTAAACCCATTTATTTTCCATGGGTTATCATATGATTAATTGTTTAAATGTTTACAGAACCCATCTATACGATCTTGAACTTTTCTAATGAAATCTCAGTCATGATTTCTGGTAATTTATGTTGTTATTAAGTACAATTGGGTTGGGGTATGACATATAATGTATTGGGGTGATGTTTTTAAGGAATGTCAGAAAAAAGGGGATTTACATGGTTTTCCCAAGATTTTATCAAACTATACACAAGCTAACCATGTAGATAGTAGAGGTCAACCCGGTTAGTGCATGGTTCTCCATCCCAGGAACCATCTAGCCATGCTAGTAGTGGAAGACCCCATGGATGGAAAACAATTTGGCCTAACCATGCATGCGAAGAATTTTAATCCAAAAATTGGTTATAAACCCACTAGAACCATAGAAACCTCTCTAATTTGACATAGGAATGGGATTTATAATTTCTGGGTGATCTCAAATCCATCTAAAAGGATTCTATGGTTATTTGAACATCGTTCTTAGAGATTGGAATCCCATATTGAAGATCTTATCTCTTACCAGTAAGTGGATATCATCCTGTTACTTCTACCATTCTTTTCTATTATATTTCCTAGATCTTTTCTCCGAATATATCAACTGTTTACTTTGATTTAAACATATATATCGATATATAGACCAATTATTTTGGATATAGATCTAGATTTGAAATATCTTCATGCATATGATCTTAATTTTTGTTTAGGGATTTAGATATGAAGCTTGATTGACAATGTTGCACCGCTGGGATTTTGGGGATTTTCATTGGACCAAATACCATCAATAAACCAAGGTAGGTGGTCTAAATAGAACTCATATATTCATGATTTATTGTTACATTAATGTGAGTTTCTGAATTTTCTATCATTCCTAGATGATTGATTTCCTAAATTGTAGTAGTTAGGAATGTGGAATTGACCTGTGTTTTCCTTGGTGATTAATTTATAATTGAATCACGGAACAAACAAAGGGGGTTTCCCAAATTGATATTTTGGATATTTTTATGGGCTAAGATATTGTATTTGAGATATTGAATTGTGTGTTAATATAATTAATTGGGGGTAATTAATTATGATATGTTATTTGGATATGTAAGATAATTAATTGTGAGAATTAATTATGTTCCATGATGTTGACCAAACAAAAATAATTTTTATAATTAATTATGTACCATGATGTTGACCAATGATAATTAATTTTGAGAATTATTTATGTTCCATGATGTTGATCAAAGATAACTAATTGTGATAATTAATTTTGAAAAGTTGAGAATAGATATGGATAATTAATTGTGAAGAATTAATTATGGAATGAGTATTGGATTGATTGATTAATTAATTGATGAATTAATTAATGGTTTATGTGTTTAGTTAATTATTTTTTTAACAAGAGGCCTTTGAATTGTTTAACTAATATTTGGATAAGAAATGGAATGATGTTGAAAATTATTTTGAATTACTGAATGATTTACTGGCTGTGAATTTTGTGGTTCCTGACATGGAATTCTAGACCGATTAGAAGTCAGGACTTGGGCATGGAGTTCCTATCTAGATGTTATCCAAGATTGAGATTATAGGTTTCTAGGTATGATAACCTACACCAAATGATATTATGGGTTCTAAACATGATGACCTACACCCAATGAAATATGAAGTGATAGGAATGGAGACCAACACTTAATGAGATTTGGGGTGCAAGGCATACCGACCTACAAAAAATGATCAACAATAATGAATGATGATTAAAATGGGAAACATGAATTGAAAATAGGCCTAATGTGATGATTAATGATTAAATGATAATGTGATAACTATTTAATTATACATTGTATTTATTACTACATAAAACCGCATGCACTATCTTTTGAATGGACTCATTTTTGATACTGTTGGTGGTGGCCTACTGAGTTTTACTCACACCCTATTCAGGCCGCCAGATCGGCACCCGAGTAGAATTTGTTGTTATAGGACAGGATAAGGGAAAGGCCCTAGGATAGGTTACAGTTTGGGATTGATTCATGGGAGTGGGAACCAGACGTTGTTTGGGACCCATTTGGGAGTCATTGTGTCTTTACTTTTTGTTTAATTATAGACACTTGAAATTTTCTTTGTCATAGAATGTTTTACCTTTCATTTGAGTAATGTATTTTCATGTTTTGGTTATCAAGTGACATGTATTTGTTTTGGGTAATTATACGCTTCCACACTTGGGTTTTGTTATTTAATTCTGTTGGTGTTTTATTCCAATAAAAGAGGGTAGAGTCTCCCAAAGAGTGACTTAGCAAACCCTTACTTCTAGTTGGCACCCTCTGGCATATGGGGAGGCACGCATGAGGGTATGTGGCCAACCAGCTACTGGCACCATTTAGGGGCACTTGGGTCAGGACATTACACCATCTCTTTTTTACATGTTATGATATATGATAACTTATTTATGATCATGTGGAACACATATGAATGGATTATGTTTTTTTATTAGTGGGATTACAATTATATATCTCTCCAATGCATTTGTTAAATATTGATATATCATTAGATGATAAGTATATATATGGGGAATGAACCTAGTTAAGTAATGGGATTTTCCACTATAATTTTCTTGTGAGTGAACCTTGACTAAGGGCATGATGGAATAGACAGTGAACAAAATCCACTTTATTATTATTGGTAGTTATAATTGAAAAAGGAAATTAGTTCTTATGATTATGTGTATTCCATAAAATTATGTAATATGAAAATTTTATGCTCTCACGTCTCATGTTCTTTGATTTATTATGATTTGTGTCTAATGAACATCAATGATTTAGGAAATGATTCGTGATTATGATCTATGATATATTGGGTATTGATTTTAAAATGTTAAGATCATGTTTTCATACCGTTATTCTCATGTTATATATATGTTATCATTGATATCCCCCTTTTATACCATTACTTAGCTTTTGATCTCACCCTTTATTTTTTCCATACCATAGGTTATAAAAAATGGTTTTAAGTAGGGTATATATAAGAATATTACTATATAGAAATATATATGAGGAATATTTTTACGATCATTCATGAAATTAGAATATTATTTATGCAGTCTCGAAGGAAAAAAACCCTTTATGGTCCTTGGGCATGTATTCATAAAATATATTGAATATTCATCTATAAAGACGTAATATCTACTTATAAAAAGTATGGGTCTCTATATTGATAATAAATGTATAATTAAATTTTTTAATAATCTCATATAGTATTTTTTAATCCCCACTTGGTAAAATACCCTCAGGGGGTGGGGGAGAATCTGGGTATGAAAGGTAAAGGTGTCCCGTAAATCTTGTATAATCATTAAACAAATCCCACTTCTCTCTTCTCCATGAAACTATATATATAAATATATAGGAATTAAATAATACAAGATACATAATAATTTTACCTTTTCACCCCAACCCAAATATTCCAAGGAGGATACAATGGAGATGTACTAACTTACTAGAATACGCTATCTTAAAATGGTACTATAAGGTTTGTAGTGGACTCACAATCCCCCAGTTCATAACTAATTGTACTTTGTAAGATCACTAATATCTCTACTAAATTGAATGAAATACTCCCAAAAAATATTTTTCTAATGATAGGTATTGTCTCTAATTTGATTCACAATTATATATGTGTGACTTGAAGCTCATTTATCTTCTGAGTAATGAAATCCACTTTACCACATGAATAGTTCTCAACAAAAATTTTTCATCACAATCTCTTCTTCTTTGTGAACTACTATTACAAATACATGAATTATTAAAACACTATTCAATTCTTATTACACCTGACAGAGTTCTTTTTCTATAAATTCCCCTTATTTTCAACTGTTCAATGTGAACTTTAGTTATCAGAGCATTTTTTACCACGAACTCCCCTTCATGGAGACTATTCAATGAAAACACCGACTTATAGATGATTTTCACCACAAAATCCAATTTTTGTATAAAATTCACCAAGAATTCCACTTTTATAATACTATTTAGCATAAACTACCCTTTATAGATAATTTTCACCATAAATTCCCCTCCATATACTCTTTTCACGATTTTTGAATGGTCAATTTCTTTTAAACAAAGATAAAATTATCATACAATGATCATCAATAATGAATTTAGATTTTATAAATAATTAATTTATAACAGGTCATTAATATAGGAAAGTACTTTGAAAAACGTATTGGCACTACCAAATCACTATTCAATCTTTCACTTAAATACTCATCTATAAACTATTCTCCATCATTGTATCACATACTTTGAACTCCATTCATAGTTCTTGGACAAACAACATGGTGCACACACTCACTTTAAGTTTACTCAAAAACTATATTCTTATGACCATGAAATACTTTTGAGGATCATCATAATTACTATTATGTCTCTGTAATTGACTTTGTGATATGAAATCTTGACCTCATGGTTCGTGTACTTGACATCACAGTCCACAGCAGTGAACATCCATCAAGGTTCAACGAACATGATTCTTAGTCTATTAAATTGATCTAACAATCCACATAATTATTCTCACAATCTATATACAGGATGTAGCATCCCATGAACACGACCTTAAGGAAAAATTCCTTTCCCTCTAATTTTTAGGTCTAAGAATTTGGAAAAATCATTGGAACTTTACCACATTCCAAAACATTGATTTGGAAGGAAAACTATAGGGACATATTAAACCTGCTTTTTCAATAAATAAAAACACTGAAAAACCTCAAAATAATATCAAATGGGAATTTTAACAAATAATATCCCCCTCCAGGTTTATTGAAAACCATTAAAAACAACACAAAAACATTGTTTTACCAAAACCCATGCACCTTATACTTAAACCACCACTCAAACATCATGAATTCGAATGATGATCAAATAATTATGTAACACATAAACTATGACCACATCATAATATATTAATCTATACAATAAGAGTAACATTAATTGTTAGGTAATGAATCACTTTATTTTTATAACACTTGGTGAATATTTTGAGATTCCAAATGCTATCGTAAGATGTCAACAATTGTTATTGGAGGTCAATATCAAATGATTCATAGAGATTTTCTCCTCCAAAGTCAACATCTTCAACCACTCATCATAAAATGATACCATCATGAACCCATAAATCATCCATTCATGATATGTTTTCAGTGAACAATTATATCTAACATCATTAGGAAAAAACCCTAATTTAATTTCTCCCACTAATTTATAATGGAACACACCCTCCCCATGGAAAGAACTTTTTATTCTTATCCAATAATATATTCCCCATTTTTTAATTAACCAAAAGCTCAATATTGTTTGGTCTGTAACAGGGAAAAGACCATAGATCAATACAGAGGTAAATTCAAAAAATACGTCTGGGAGTGGGGGTCCCATATACACACTATTTAAGTATGGGGATTCAACTGAACAAAATGATCTATTAAATACCTTAAAATATATTCCTTGGGTAAATCCTTCATCCAAATTTATTTAAATTGGAGTTCAGTTGGCATATAGTCCAATATGAACAAACCATGTTAAAATTTATCTTTGGAAAAGTTATATTTGGTTTCAATGCCCCTTATCCTTGAGTAATGGACAAGAATTATTCTAATACTCACAACACTTGAAATATCATAATTGATTCCAATAAGAAGCCTATAATTAACTTCCATGTATTCATGTGTATTCACTATATATAGTAATTGTAAGGATGGTTGAGTGGTAAAAATATTTCCAATTTTTTGTGGTGTTTAGAGAAATAAAATCAAGTTTGTTTCTCAGCCAATAAATACATGGATCTGCAAGATAGAATGAACAACCTGATATTGAAAGTCTAACATCTGGGGAATCTTCCAAATCATGGCCTATATATCCCAGTAACTCTTTTTATGATGATTTATAATAAAAAAATATATAATCCACTATGCCTTTGATATACCATAGTATTCTCATCACAATAATCATGAGTATTTCTCTAGGATTAATTTGATACAGTACCACATGGCGTGTGAAAAAAACACTATGAGGAAATGTCACTATTAAGTAAAATAGGATTCCATGGATCTTCTGATATTCTATGAAATTGAATGCTTTTCCATCATCATCCCATGAATATTCCATCTGTTTTCCAACTGGAGTTGTTAACTTCTTATAATCCCAAATATGAAATGATATCATATCTTTACATATATTTTTAAAATGAGAAATAAATATTCCATGCATTCCTTTTATCACCTACAGACCATAAAAAATGTTACACACCCTATTCATCAACATGTAGAAATAGTACAATATAAACTCTTGAAACTATTTGTACTTCACATCCTTTGATGCATGATATATTATATAATTTGCATACACCAACACTATAATCCTTTGATCACTCTAATTATTTATATAGAGATTTTAATAAACCCCTAAACATTGAAAATATTTCTAGTTGTAATTGTGACATAGTCTTGAATAACATGATCATAGGGAATTCTTTATCAAATAAAGATCCCTTTAATGTGGTTTTTTTCTCATCTAGATGAATGTGAAAGTATTTTGGTTGTCGATGTACAATGAAACATGCCTCTCTTTGGGTGTAGAAACAGTAAATTTAATTATCCTAATTTCATAAAGAGGCTGGCCAGGGTCCTCTCAAATAAGAAACATTCTATTTAGTTCAATCTATAATTATATTCCCCCTAATATAATTATTATTTTTTCACATATTTATTTATTAAAACAATGAAATTTTAGGTTTTGGGGTTTTGATAAATATATGTAACAAAATAAAATAACACTATGTTGATAAGGAGATTCAAACAGAATGAAATCATGTAATAAAGGTCATGGTCCTAGGTCTGGATACATGGTATCATTCATTATTTATTGTTATTTTAAATTTAATTAAACAATCCTATTACATCCTATATGGATTGCTACTCTCTACCTTGAGTGGGATCTTTTCTTGTCTAAGAAACCCCTTTAGTGAACCAAAATTTCACCTTCCTCTATAGGATGTATGAATGAAAAAGAGATTCATGTTATAGTAAACCAACCTTTTCTTACACTAATATTACATCATTTAGAATATAATCAACATAATAGTATTACACAATGACGATCCAAATTATCAACGTATGGGAAAAAATAGGACCATATAGTAAATTTACAACATAAATCATAAACATTTATTTAACCTATTATTCTATAGTTTATTATTATCCCTTGAAAAATCTTTAACACACATAATGACTTGAGAATATACATCAAAAAGGGGTGAGCTAAAATAATAGTAAGAGGAAAGATATGAACAATATATCAATGGGTGAGAACAATCCTAACATACACAAAGTATCAAGAACATGAGAAAAGAATTAATAAAAGACTTGAAATGTTGAAATGGATAAAAATGAAACATCATGACTCAGTGGTGAACTACCAAACATATTTGTGAATAATTCTTGCATCATGTTCATGCATAATTTCCCTTTAACTCATTAGATTAATCACTTTACCCAATGCATTGGAGTGCAGTATATTTCCAAGCAAACATGTCTCATCATAACATTTACATTACAATGCATTCCACAAAGAACATATGTCAAACATAAAAATAAAATAAACCATGGAAAGTAATGTGTTTCACTTCATAAATAATATATTCATAAACATTTGGCTCCCAAAATAAATAGGGGATAACATTCTTGACATAGAACAATCAATGGTGACTTAAATAGAAACAATCATTGAGATGTAAAAAGGGGGTGTTTATTGGTATGAAGAGTTATTTTAGAAGAACATTGGGTTTTTCATAAAATAAATTAAAAAGATTATATCGCATAATAGTTTTTATGAGGATTATTAAATGATTCTTATGGCATATAAATCATGAAAATTGGTTGAAATAGGGAAAACCCAAAGTATGAGAGTTGAGTTTGAGAATTTCTCCTACCTTGTATCCGAACTCTTTATTCAATTTAATGTCTTATGTAGCCACATTAGATTCATTAATTAACAGTAACAGAACCTTTTAAAAATTAATATGATTAATTAATGTTGCATTAAGATCATTTATGGGCTTTTTTATGAGTTTTAGAGTTTACATTCATTGTTCGGGAACGTTCATTTTTATAGTTTTCTTGAACAATTCACTTGTATTCAAGAATGGAAGTTCATTTAAAAGGTGGATAAACAACCAAAATTTTAATTATATGTTATTTAATTATTTAAATAACTTTAAATGACCTTACAAATAATTTGTTTATATACCTTGATAAAGAATCATTAGATAATAATTTAATGATGATCGTTCAGGAAAATTCATGTGGTTTTTCGACCATAACATACTTGTTTGGTTTAATGATTTTGTAATATGTACCTAAGTTAGTTCCATAACATTAAATAGAATATAATATATATAAAAAAATATTTCCCAAAAATTAAAATGGTTTTATTACCTTATTTGAAGGTAGTAATAGAAAATAATAACAAGTCGTTCTTGATGGTGATAAATTAACACCTCAGAAAAAACATTTTTCATTCAAAACATAAAAGAAGGGAAGATTTGTGTTGGATGATATATTATCCCATTAGTATCATAAAAGTTTATGACATTTACGATATAGGATTTACCATACCATTTGGAAGAGGATAGGTAGGGAGATATTAGGAATAGAACCTGAAATTGAATAGAAATTAATGGAAAAGATAAAGAGGGGAATTACCACTTGAATCCTCCTTAAGGCACCTTGGATTGGTGTTTTGAAAAGACTATATACTCTTGGACGTGGGGGAGGGTCTAGGGAATATTTTTGGATAGATTTTAGGCAAGGGATTAATCTTTAGAGCTGTTTGGAAATGAGGATGTGAAGGGTGGTATTTATAGCGGAGGAGAGGGGTGTTTTCCAAATATTTTAGTCATTAGTTTATCAATTTACATCAAGACAAGAAATATTGATTGGTCCATGAATAAATACCGTATGGAGGTCATGTGAGTTTGAACCAATTGGGATTGCCTTATCATAAAATCCCTCATGAATATATAATTCATGAATTTGACTTATTTTTAAAATTATCGTATTTCATTATTCATTAAAAATTCAAGTATTTTAGAAAAATCCCAAAAAATCACCCTAACAATTTTTCAACATGTAGGACCCAAAAATGAACTAAATTTTTTACAAATTATTTTTTAAATATTTTAAATCAAAATTTTAAATAAAATAATATTATATTCAAAAAATACGAATTTAAAATCCTTTATTTACTTACTCAATGATATATGTATATCATACTTTCACTTAAATATTATATATAAACTATCATATGTAAGGTTACTATTCACAAGGGAAGGTTACTATTCATAAGTTCATGTTACTATTCATAAGTGTAGGTTACTATTCATAAGTTCATGTTACTATTCATAAGTGTAGGTTACTATTCCCTAAAAAATTATGTTTGTTCAATGAGACCACAAAAATCATCCTCGACGCAACCATGTATGTTTGATTTTCGAAATTGAAAAACTCGAAGTGGAAAAATTAGCTTTAATGGTCACATATTATTTACTATAATTATATTCATTGTGTTTCCTAATGTGATTATACTTCAATTGATGATTATAAGAAGGGATTTCAATTGATAAAACTTTGGGTCGTTTCATACTTTCACCCTTATGAAATTTCGCCCTGGAAATTTTGTTTTACACAAACATGTGAGGGTACTTCTCTTTCATCGCCTCCTCTGGTTCCCAAGTTTCTTCTTCCAAAATAAGGTTTCTAAAACACATTCACATGGTAGGTTGTCTTATTGTGTAGAACCTTATCTCTTTTATACTGAATCTTTACTGGATACTTCTCATAGGAGATATCATCTTCCAGTTGTACCACATCTTAGTTCAGTACATGTGAGGGATCTGGTATGTACTTCCTCAAGAGTGGTACATGAAAAATGTCTAGAACATGAGCCATATTTGGTGGAAGTGAAATCTAATAGTCCACAGCTCCTAAGCTATCAAGGATCACAAAGGGGCTATTGTACCCTGGTATTAACTTCCCTTCTTTCCAAAAACCATGACTCTCCCTCATGATGATATTCGAAGAAAGATGTTATCTCCAATGTCGAACTCCATGTCCCTTAAACAATTGTCAGCATAGCACTTTTTCTGACTCTGAACAAATTTTTTATGTTGTTGGATGACTTGAACCTTCTCTGTCATCTATTATATAGGATCATGTCCAAGCATCCTTCTTTCTCTAACTTAATCCCTAAAGGTTGGTGTTCTACATCAATTCCCAAATAGAGATTCATATAGAGCCATATAAATACTCGACTGGAAGATATTGTTGTATGATAACTAAACCAATGTGATATGGTTTTCCCATACACCTTTTAATTGATGAGAGAAAAATATTTGCATATATTCAAAAATATAAATAGTTCTTTTAGATTATCCATCGATTTGGGGGTGATAAGGTGTGATAAAATTTAATTTAGTACTCAAATGATGATGAAGACTCCTCCAAAATTTAGATGTAAAGCTAGGACCATAATCATTGAGAATTGAGATTGGATTCCCATACAGTATCACCAATACATTTACGTATATCATTGCAAGTTGTTCTAATGAAATATCTTCCCAAACAACGATAATGTGGGAAGTCTTGGTGAGTCAGTCAACCACAACTCATATCGTATTATTTACCTTGGACGCCTTCAGGAGACATCTGACAAAGACCTTAGTGAGATTTTACCATTACCAGATGGGTATAAGCAATTTTAGAATCATCCCGTTGGATTTTTTTCACTCTGATTTAACTTACAAACATGTTAAGAACCTTGATATATACTCCACAATATCCTTCTTCATTTTGTCCCACCAGAAGTGTTCTCAATGATCACGATACATCTTGATACTCCTAGGATGGATATAGAATGTTGAGCTGTGTGCATTTTCCAATAGATCCTTCTTTATTCTGGGTGATGAAGGCACAAAAATACCTATTCCAAATTTAATCACACCGTCATCGTCGATATTAAACTCTTGTATATTCTCTTCTATTACTGCATCCACCTTCTTTTTAAACACCATATCATCCCTTTGTTCCTCCTTCATGTTATAGTAGATATATGGTGGGGAAATCAGTTGTGAAAGGTAGGATGGATTCCATTCCCTTATGATTTCCAAATTCATTTTCTTCATATCTATGAATATAAGATCATTCTCAATCCATAACATGAATACATTATTAGATTGTTTTCATCTAAGAGCATCAACTAACTTGTTTGCCTTTCCAGGATGATAATTAAAAAAGAAATACTAGCCTTTGATTGGTTCTAATCATATCCTTTGATGCATGTCAATCTCCTTTTGTGTGAGTATATATTTTAGGCTCTTCTTATCGGTATATATGTCACAATTCTCACCATAGAGGTTGTGCAACCAGATTTTCAACGAAAAAATCATAGCTGCTAGCTCTAGATCATGTGTTGGGTTGTTCAACTCATGGATCTTCAACTGTTGTGAGGCATAGGCTATCACAATATAATTTTTCATCAGTACACAACACAAGACATTCTTTGAAGCATAACATTATATAAAAAACATTATACACTCTTTAGTAGTGTGGTTATAGGTGCAGTTACCAGCCTTCTCTTTAGAACCTTGAAGGTTTCCTCACATTCATCGGTCTGGACTTACTTTTCCCCTTTCCATGATAACATAGTTAGAGGTCTAGAAAATTGTGAGATATTACTCACACAAATTTTGTAGTACCCTACTAATACAATAAAACTAAGGATTTGTGTTACACAAAATGATCTAGGCCATTCCTCAATTGGATTTGTCTTTGATGGGTCCACAAAAATTCCCTCACTTGTGATCACATGTCCCAAGAATGCGACTTGCTGCATCTAGAATCCAAACATTCTAAACATGGAAAACGACTTATCCTTCCTTAATTTTGCCAATACATGCCTTATATGTTCTTTAAGTTCCTCCATGATCTTGGAGTAGATGATAAAATCATTGATAGAAACCACGAAACAATTTTTGAGGTAATGTCTAAAGACTCTATTCATCAAATCAATGAATATTTTAGGGGCATTGGTTAGTCCAAATGGCATCACCAAAACTCATAGTGCCCATAGCTTGTATGAAAAGACTTCTTTGGAGTTTACTATTTCTTCACCTTAAATTAATGATATCCAGAATGAAGATCCACCGTTGAGATGTATTTATCTCCATGAAACTGATCGAAAAGGCCATTAATCCTTGGAAGATAATACTTGTTATTTATGGTCATGTTGTTATGTTCTTAATAACCAATATACATCTCCATTGATTCATCATTCTTCTTCACAAAGAGAATTGACACACCCCAAGGTGATGCACTAGGGCATATGAACCCTTTCTCCAAATTATCTTACAGTTTCTTCTTTATGTCCTCCAATTAGATAAGATCCATTCTATAGGACCAGGTTGATAGATGAATTTCTCCGGGTTTGAGTTCTATTAAAAAATTTATATCATGATATTGGGGAATTCCAGGTAACTCTTCGAGAGATTATTATTTTATTACCACACTATGGGAATTTCCACTAGGGAAACACTTTTCATTTTCTCATCCATTTAAGTGAGGTATGCTTCTTCACAGGGAATCAACACCCACACTGACGGAGGATGTTCTAAAGTACATTAAAGATATTCCATGATTTTTTATTGGAACATGAGATCATTTTTAATATTAAAATAAATTTCCATTTCTCAAATGTTTATATGTTCTCTATATAGTGAGATCCAATCCATTACCATTATAGTGTCAAATTATACCAAGGGAAGTATCATTAAACTCATTAGAAGAATATTAACACATATTACAATAGGAGAAGAGTCAAATACTTGGGTTGGAATGATTTCACCACCTTGTGTTTTTAAAGATATCTTTACTTCAAGGTTTTGGGGCTTCTATTTTATAGTCATAGAAAACATTAAAGATATAAATGAGTGTCTAGTCCCAGAATCTTATAAGAAATTTTTCATTCTTGATTGAAAAAGAAGTGAACCTTGTACAAATTTATTTTATTGGTTCACTTCCATTGTATTGATGGAAAATTCCTTCACCTATTCCTTTGTATTTGGTGGCTGCTGACACTACATAACCTTGAGGACTTGAGGTTTAGTGCACTGGATTGCATAGTCCCCTTGCTCCCAATAATTATAGCATCAGAACATGGGTGGTTCTCTCATTAATTCCACAAAATTACCCTAACTTCTCATGTAATTTAGGCATTCATGATCTTGGTGGACTTTTCTCTGATATTTGAATAATTTCCTCATCCCTTTGAGGTAGTTTACAGGATGAATCTTTCCACATTTTTGGCATGTGGGTGTTTGAGTTTTCACTCAACCATTATCATAAGATCCTATGGCCTAAAACTCCATCCTTCATTTCTTATAAACATAGCCACGAAAAAATTATCCAAACTCCTTCTCCACTTTGAGTATAAATAACACAACTTCTTCATAACTCCAAAAGTCTTGAATTGAATGTGACATTTGAAGGTGTGGTTTTAATGCACTAAATAATATAACTATTTTTCAATCATTCTCGATAAAAACCATGAACTGTACCTTTCAAGCCTTGTAAAACACGCTTTTCTAGTAGTGAAAGATTATCCATCCTTTTTATTGAGCTATATGAATTCTCTCTCCATATTTGTATGACAAGTTAATGGGAAATACTTTTTATGAAACCTTATCTTAATGTATTCCCATATCAAATCTTTAATTTCATCCCCTTCTTTGTTTTTCTTAACCAAAGCCTACCAATTGTCAGCCTCTCCATCTAGATGATAAACAGACAGAGTCACCTTCTCTCTCTGAGAACAGTGAAGCACAAAAAAGATATTCTTCATCGAGTTAACCCACTCTTATGTAACTAGTGGATTAGAAGACCCATTAATTGTCAGTGGTCATTGTCGCATAAAAGACTCGACATCCTATTTATCCTTCTTACGTGAATGAGGCCATTCCCCATTATTATGGCTATTGTACATAACTTGTGATAGTTTATTAAGAATCACTAGGATTTTTTGAACTCCACCTCTCAAATCATTGGGGATGTTGTTCAAGAAATCGTTTCATTGTCCCTTGCATGGGTTGTTTTCCTGGTTTCTCTAGGTTCTCACCATTTCTAAAATAGAAAAGGATAAAACCAAACATAAGTCAATAGGTCAAGAATAAATAACTTATTCCCCTGTGAAAATAATACTGAAGTTATGTTTTATGGGATCCCTATGTTTAGAAATGCTTCTTGTGTGCTTACTTTTACTTAGTTTCATACAATGTGGGTTTCCTAAGGTTCTTTAATCCTAATTCCCAAACTAACTAAAGCTTGCCTAAGATACCAACTATAGAAACCCAACCTTTTCTCAATAAACTATTAAATAATTTAGAATATAAAAAATAATAGCATTACACAATGAGTATTTAAAGGTTTAGTGTCTTGGAAAAACTATGACCATATATAACATTTACAACATTAATCTGATCATTTATTTAATACATACTTCTCCAGCTTCTTATTATCCCTTGAAAACACCTTATTACACGCAATCACATGAGAATATAAATAAATATGGGGTGACCTAAAAGCCCAGTAAGAGTATATACATGAAAAACATAATAATGGGTGGGCCCCATCATAACACATTAAAAGGATCATGAACATGAGAGGAAGCATTAATAAAAGACTTGAAATGTAGCAATGTATAAAAATGAAACATCAGGTCTTAGTGGTCAACTACTACACATAGTTATGAAAAATGCTAGCATCATGTTCATGAATAATTGCCCTCTAACTAATGAGATTAACCACATTATCCAATACATTAGATCTCTGTATAATTATGGGGGCACCCATCACATCATAAAATTTATATTTCACTATATAATTCCAGGCACACACATCACATCATTACATTTACATTATCATACATGCCATATTGAACATATGTCAAACATAAACATAGAATATACCATAGAATGTAATGGTTTTCAAAACATAAATAATATATTCCTAAACATTTGGATCCCAAAATTAAGAGGGGAAACATTCTTGAAATAGAACAATCAATGATGAGTGAAGTGGAAACAATATTTGAAAAGTTAAAAGAGGGTGTTTGTTTATAAGAAGTGTTCTTATGATTGAAAATTGGGGTTTTCATAAAATAAATTAGAAAATATTTATATCCCATAATAGGTTATATTATAATTAATAAAGGATTATTAAATAATATCTATACTAAAAATGTGTTGAACGAGGGAAAACCCAAAGTATGAGAGTTGGGTTTGAGAATTTCCCGTTACCCTGTATCCAAAATATTTATTCACTTTAATGTACTGTATAACAACATTACATTCATTAATTAAAAAATATAGATCCCTTTATACATTATTATGATTAATTGAGGTTTTATTAAGTTAATTTATAGGCTTTTGGATGAGCTACAGAGTTTAAATTCATTGTTCAGGAAAGTTCATTTTTAAAGTTTTCTTGAACAGTTCTCTTTTATTTATGAATGGAAGTTCATTTAAAACGTGTATAAACATATATAATTGTAATTATATGTTATTGACGATGTTAAAAAACTTTAAATGATCTTATAAATAATTTTTTAAAATACCATGATAATTAATTATTATATAAGAATTTAATGATGACTGTTTCTGTTAATTCGTGCGGTTTTTTTACCACAATGAATTTATTTTGTTTAATCATTAATTAATATGTACATAACATAGTTCCGGAACATTAAATATGATATAATACATATAATATAATCCTTCAACCCTAAAAATGGTTTCATTACCCGATCTGTAGATGATAAATGAAAATGAAAACATGTCATTTTTGAATGTGATAAATTAACAACTCACGATCAAGATTTTCCTTCCTAAAATAAAAATTAGAGGAGTAGAAGGTTGAATGATATATTATCCATTTATTAGAATTGAATTCAATTACATGTAGGATTATTGAGTATCCACAAAATGTGGATGAGGATTGGTGGGGAGAGATTAAGAAAATAACTTGAAATAGAAGGAAAATTAATGGAATAGAGAGGGGGAATTACCTCTTAAAACCACCTTAAGGAACCTTGGATTGGTATTTTGACGAGACCAGATTATTTTTGAAATGGGGGAGGTTCTAGGGAAGTAGTTAGTGTAGATTTTATTCACGTCTTGAATCTTGAGATGTGTGTCGGAATGAGGGTGTGAAAGGTGGTATTTATAGTGGAGGGGAGGGGTGTTTTCCAAATATTTTAATTATTAGTTTATTAATTTCCCTCAATATAAGAAATATTTTGTTTTCCATGACTAAATAAAATAAGTATTTCAATTGGGTTTGAACCAATTGGGCATACATCAACATAACATCACCCATGGATCTATAATTCTTGAACATATCTTATTTTGTAAATTATCATATTTCACTATTCATAAAAAATTCAGGTATTTCTGAAAAATCCCAAAAAATCAAACAAACCATTTTTCGATATGTATAATACAAAAATTAACTCCATTTTTCAGAAATAATATTCTTAATATGTTAAATTAAAATATTTAATAAAATAATAGTTTATTAAAAAAATCTCAATTTAAAATCATTTATTTACTTACTCCAAGATATAGGTATATCATACTTTTGATAAATCATATATATATACAATCATATGTAAGGTTACTATTCATAAAGTTATGTTACTATTCATATTGGTAGGTTACTATTCCCCATAAAAATATGTTCGTTCCATTAGACCTGGAAAATCATCCTGGATGCAACCGTATATATCCGATTTTCGAAATTCGAAACACAGAAGTGGAAAAATTATGTTTAATGTTCACAAAGTATTTAGTATCATTATATAGGATTATGTTTCTTAATGTGATTATACATTAAGGAGTGATTATAAGAAGGGACATCCATTGATAAATATTTGGTTCGATACAGATGCAACAATAGACATTCTCCACCCCCATTCATTTTACTCTCATCCATCACAAAAGAATCATAACATCAAATAATTTAATGCACAATAATAAATAATAATAAAAAACGTCCCCCAGGGCCAAGCCTTAGGTTATTGAAATGGCATTGAAAAGTGAAAATAGATCACAATGTAAAGAATGAATAGAAAGAGACAATTTATAGTATTAGAAGATATATATTGAGAGATATTAAAGAAAAATGTTATTGGAAGAAAATGGAACACTTGATTTTAAATAAAAATGTCTTACATGTAAATTGTAAATGAAAATAAAAATTAAAAAATAAAATCTAATTAGTAGTATCCCAATAGTGCATTGCAAAAATAGATCCCTAGGATTTGATTCCTTTCCAATCTAGCCTAACTTACTATTTATAGGTTTTAATAAAACCTATAGGTGTCATATATGGTCATATTAAATGTTCTTTGGTCATAATGGGTCTTTTGTGTAATAAAAAAAATATTACACCTTTAATTTTTGATGAAAACACTATTTTTTAGTGTATCTAAGAGTTTCAAGTCATGAATATCTTTCATGATGTGTAATGTGTGGGGAAATCAAATCTTCAATTTTTGGTATGTAAGGTGTTTTTATGTTGTGAATACTATTCAAAACATATATTTTTCAAGGTCTTGAATCTTCTCACAAAAATATCCATGTCTTATATTCCATCAAGTTACACATTGTGAATGGACTTCACAATAGGTACAGTTTTCTTCTAGTAAGTTTCATTATGTTTTTCCAAGTTCTTTATTTTCTAAAATCACACTTGGTAGTTTACTTTCCATTGACAGTACTACAACAAAAATATACCTTCAAAAATACATTTCCATGTTGTGCCACTTCGTGATATGTTTTGAATTGTCATCAAACATAGTATTCCTTTATTTCAATTTTTTTCAAAATATTTGAGGTATCATACCAAAAATCACAAAAAAGATATTAAATATTTGAAAGAATAATATATTAAAGGGTAATGAAATTGTTTTTATATAAAAACATATATTCAAAATATGACTATATGATTAACATCTTCTAGATCACCATTTATAAATATTGACTTGAAATCCACTTAGAATAATTTAAAATTCTATTTAACTAAAATTGATAATAAAATAATAATGTTATCCAACCATACCATGAGTGAAAATGTATCATAAACATCAATTACCTAATCCGAGAATATCCATTATTCATATGTTTTAGAACCCAATTATATATTCCACTAATGTGATGGGGGGATCAAATAACAGTTACTTTTTATGAATTATTCTCCTTTCAAATTTGACCACTTTATCTTATTAAGGTTCTGAAACCAACCAATATTATTTTCCCCCCTGACCTCATGTACTTTTTTAATAATAGACAGTGTATTACACAATGTTTACGAGGTTAAATATAGATGCCTACATATTGTCTCAACGAGTCATAACACCATGTTACATATTCTTCACTATATGTAGTTGGTTACATATATGGAACATTTTATTCCCACAAATACTAAGTCCTATAGTTCTCTCACTCTTAGTTCCCACCAGAGATCAAAAATCTCCCACTCAAATAGGTGATCAACATAGAAACCCACTACATCATCTCCTCCTCTAGATTACCATGGGTGTCTTCTCGTGATTCCACCACTAGCTAAAATAATTCGTCACTTCTTAAGAGTTGAACCACATATAGAATGTTATTTATCCTTCTGGATGGAAATAATCCTTCAGATACTCCCATCTTTTCCATTCCTTTTTTCACCTCAATACTAGATGTACTAGTTTCTCAGATGATATTATGACGAGAATAGAATTTATCAATTCCCCACATCTTTCATCAATACCTAAACTATATATTGATATTAAAAAAATCATCATGAATATTATTCTAAAAATATGAAAGTCAATGATTCCATATTTATAATATATAAATCCAATGATCTTTGGTAGTAGGATCATCGTATATAAATAGGTCCAGTGATTCCTAGATTTCTCTCATTTACAATCATTTAAATTTTGGTTCAAATAATAAATTAAACCACAAAAATACCCAGGAGTCAATATTTCACAAGATATATATATATATATTCACCCATAAATATATATTATTTATTAACATCTATGATTTAAAGGTATTTATTCAATGAGATACATAAAAATAATTAGTTTCTTCACAATTTTATATATTGTTCTCAATTATCAAGATTACTAAAACAACTATGTCATTCTGGTACACCATTGAATCCGATATGTGAATTGGAGAAATGTATGTATGAGATGCTTTATTTTCCTACATCAATAAACCATTTATGTGAATCATATTTATAGATTAATCAGAAAAATTATTTTACTACATCACTGAATCAACTACATGTTTTTAATATCTACATGATATACCTACACCATTGAATCAGCTATGTGAAATAGTGATGTTGAGGAATTAGCTATGTGAAGTGGATATATATAGATTCACCTACTTGAATTGGTTACATTGGTATGGGGAATTCAATTATTCAGTCAAATAAATTTCGATCATCTTCAGGTGACTTTTATCCCTTCTAAATCACTTAAACATTTCTAAAAAATGTTCTACACCACACTCCATCTAAAAACAGTAGTATTTGATTCTTTTCAAGATCAAACCATCAATAATAAAAGTAAATTATCTATATTTTATTGAACTTCTCTATTCATGTTCCTCAAGATGTAGCCTCATAGTTCCATTTCAAAATAACATATATGTATATCTATCATCTTATGGACTTACATGTATGTATTATAAGAAATTTCAAAAAATTCTTTTCATGAATTCATAATTATCCATAATAATCCTCTATTAATAATAGAAAACATTTATTTATCCAAATAAATCAAATTCATTAATTCCTTGGGAATAAGAATCTCACAATTTGGATTTTTTCATAATTCCAATCCTCAATATCAATATGAGATATTTTTTGGATTACCTATTTCCCACTTACTAACAATCAAATGTAGAGGAAAATGTGTAGGAATTATTAGATCTTCATTCTATTTTTATGTGACAATCATACTATTCCTACTTTTTATGAAACTAGGATGATACCTCATGGTTCTCTCGGAAAAGATCCTTTTGTTGGTCTAATATAAATCTATGTTGGAAAACGTAGTGTAAAAAATACAAAATATACCACCATAGTTTTCTAAGATATCCGTACACAACCGTGCATGTGATATCCTAATATGGATCTATTAATTATTAAACATATGATGCATAAAAACAAAAAATTCATGATCCTACAAAAACATTAACAAACACTTGAAAAAGTTCATGTACAAAATAATAACCCCCTTTGTTTCATCCTTTCATCAACCAATACTCCCAATAAATTATTAGAATTATATAATGGATGAAGGGGTAGAGAGTGTTATTGTCACTACTTATTTATCAAGTAACACCCCCCTCAAGGGATTCTAACATATTATTTATCATGGTGATTTTGTAACCATTATTCTTAATGAAGTAACTCATCATCATTTGTATCTATAAGTGACAAACTCAAACTTCTACTTTTGTTCCCTATGTATTATTTCTATACACATAAAATAATAAGTAAAATGTAAGGACCTATTAGTTTATTAGAAATTTAATTTATATTCAGATATTACTCTAAATATAGGCACTCTTTATTTACTATTTTTTTCTTTTATTTGAATGAAATATCATGTTCCATTTTCTTTATTTGATTTCATGAAGCCTTATGTGATTTTATTTTATTTTTACATATCTCTTATAGTCTAGGATTTTATGTTTGTAATTTCTTGGCTGAATGTAATAACATATTATACCTTTCGCACAATAAATTATGCCGCATTAATCCTCCATTATCCAGAATATTTTATTCTTTATTTTTCTTCTTAGGAGAATTTATGTCAAAAAATTTATTTTGTGTACCTCTGAAGGTATACTCATGTTTAATTTATTTTTTTCTTCTACTTTGGATCAGTTGGTTTTATTCTCCCTTAAACTTTGACCCCCTTCAATTTGGATATCTATGATTTTCATAAATTGAAATTTTATTCTTACATTATATATATCTATGTACAAACATATAGAAACACAAAAAATTTTATATAATCTCCTTAAATTATTTTATTGTGCAGTCTGTTTGGGTTTCATAGGTTGTGAACCTTCTTGCCATTGATTTGATCCCCCACTCTTTTTAACATTTCTTAGGGAAAATCTATTCATATATCTTTTCTCATCCACCCTTTATGTGGTGTGTTTATAAGTATTTTCACCATCCATTCATTCCAATCAGTTTCTTTAATAATTGTACAAGAAAGTTAAACAAAATTAGTAAAAAACAATGTTTTTGGGTTTCGTGATACCTTCTTCATATAGGATGTTTCCATTTCATAAAATTTGGATCTAATTATCTTATTTCCATAAAAAATGACGCTTACTGAAGTATAAATATTCAATATAACATTATGTGGAAATATCTCTTTTTTCTTCCATCATGGAAAGTTCAATCCTGTTGTTATTCATGATTCTTAAATCAATCCTTTGACTCAAAACACTTCATGTTCAAGGAGTTATTTTCATTCTCAGTGTATCTTATCCCATCATCAAAATCCCATATTATCTTTTTTTCCAGGAAATTTTACTGATTCTTATGATGAATTATCATGTTCATTTACCCCTTTTTCATTAACATATAATTGGGGAGATTTACATCCACAAAATTATTCTTAAATTTTTAAATTTCTTTGGAGGCTTATAAACAAAAAATCTCAAAAACCACTTTCTCTCATTCAAACATTTGAAAATCTACTTTATCAAGGAAAATTGATTTTTACCATGATTTTACTAGGAATGTGCAAGTGATGTTCTTTTTAAACATATTAATTAGTTTATCCGATTGTTCTTCAATATCTTCTTGTTGTTCCGATTTATTGATAATATGGTCCTTGATAGCCATAATAATACACTACACTTCTAGGATTCAATATGTATATCACTAGGTGATACATTATCATCAGAGATTAACTAGGATTCATTTGAAGAATCAGAATAAAATTAATAAATTTTACACATTCCACTGTGATTACCATTATTTAGTGGTGTTTCTCTGTAGAATTTTGGATTCTTCTTCGAATTCCATTCCACTATTTTAATAATATTTTTTGAGACATGGAAGAAATATAAAAAATTTAATCCTCGTAGAGACTTTCTTTTTCTCCAACTGAGGCAACTTAAAAATATCCTAATATCTATACCTAATAAAATCAATTTCAAATAATCAGAAATTTTTTGGTCATTTGATTTAACCACCCTCAGATACAAATTTTAGTTTTTGAACTTTTTAAGGTTATTGATATGATCCATATTATCTATCTCTCCCACCACATTTGAAGTTTTAATAATATAAAGAGAATCATATAGTAATTATATGGTCTGGTATAAATGCACAATCATCTAAATAATCAGTTACTCACCCAAGAAACATATTATTCACTATAAAAATGTTCTTAATCAAACAAAATTCCCATTACCATTTATATTGAGTCCCATAATACTCCCACTCTAGAGTCTCAATAGAGATTACAATGTTCCCATTTACACAAGAGATCAACATAGAATCCCATTTTGAATTTCCCTACTCTAGAGTCCCACTAGAGTTTTCTCCTTCATTGAAAACCAAATAGAATAATGAAATGAATATTTAAGGTTGATCCACTAGTAGAAATATCTTCATCCCTTTTGAGGAATTTTTTCCTCTCCAAGAATATAAGATAAGGTTTTATCATGTACCACTTAAATATCATCAATTGTTTCTTAGAATAGGTCTGTTCGCCTTGAAAATCAATCCAGATTTTGTGTGATCAAGATTCACCTAATATTCTTCAAATACATAATAATTTATATTTTAGATACTCTTAGGTTTTGTTCAATTAATTTTCTTCAAGATACTTGATGTATTGGTCTCTTAGATGGTATTCTAATGATCACATGGGTTCTAAATTCTCTGCATCATTTCCTTGATACATGCAACCTTTATTTATATTTACAAAATCATCATGCATATTATTATTGAAATAAAAAAGTCACTGTTTATATATTTTACTTATATAAATCCAAGGATAAGTGGCAGCGTGGTCATCTCATTTATATGGGTCAAGTGAATCATGATTTACATCTCATTCAAACTCATTTTAATTTTAACTAAAATATTCCTTCAATACTTATGAAGACTCCATATTCAATCTCTTTGATGATATTTAAATATACCAAGTTTAAAGTCTTATATTTTTCACATGTATTATCTTTAGAAATTATATTGATTGATTTTGAGACTAGTAATTGAGTTGTTGTGTGATTATGAGGCCTGGTTTTCCCTGAACAACTATTTGAAAAATATAAAAATTTTAATAGAACACACGCACGGTTTTCCTGAAAAGTTTGATAACTCTAAAATAGTGTCACATTTCGCAAATATGAAGTCACCGCTGATCCCAAAATGGATACTTTACCCTCAGCATGACTTACCTATAGTTAGTGTGGTTCGTTTGTGAAAAAGTTGTTGTGGGAGGTAACGAGGTTAAAATAATTTAATAATTATTATTTTATTCGATGCAGTGACATTTATTATTATTAATCATTTTTCATGAATTTAGGGTTATCACCATAATTATATAATTCTATTAATATGTTTAGAATGAACTCTCTCAAACCAATAGATATGATTCATGGATCAAGGATTAACGTGTGGCCGATTCGAAGGAATCTCACTGACAATGACAACACAATGATAATCATTCGCCAGTGACAGACCCGAATCGAGGATAGGTGATTGTTTCATTGTGATTTTCATCATTCTTCATTTCCATCATGAACATAGGTCAATCCATGAACAGATCGATCCATGTTTTGATCATTATTGTGGGATGTGATATTATCTACAGGACTATAGGGATATTTATTTTAGTTCCCCATCATTTATCATTCTAATGGGAATGGATTGAGGCTGACATAAACAAAGTCCAAGGTTAATTCCTCAGGGTGTTCATTTTCTATTCTCTCCCATGTTTTGTATATTCTTTACTGCTAGACCCCCATGGAAATGGTTTGAATTTTCGTGTGGTTCCGAACAAGATTAGACTTATCAGATTTGAGGAAAACCAAAAAACGAGGTCATATCTGTGTAGATCGAGACCCGAGGAGCCCAGATCTGTGACCATTTTGAATTTATGCCATCTGAGGTGGCACAGTGGTCAGTGGAAGGGACCACCGTTTTGGGTCTGGTGTTGAAGTTTGGTGAGGTGAGAGGGTGACAGTACGATGTCCGAAGGTGGAGACCACATGCAGAGGAGATGGTCTGTGGGATGTGGCAAGGCTGTGGGATGCGACAGTGGTGGTGACTATATGGGATGTGGCTAGAGAACACATGGTATGTGTCTGATGAACTTGTGGGATGAGGCTGACGAATGTGTGGGATGCGTCCGGAAAATGGGTGTAATGGGCCAAGCCAGGAGGCACGCATGAGAGAGAATCAAGTTTTTCTCAGAGGATGGGTCTGGCCTAGCGGTCTAGGTCGGGCCAACTAGGTTAGACCCGATGTCATGACCCATCCCATGAGGCCCGTACCATCACTACCCCATTCACACCTTTAATAGTACAGGGGTTGGGGACTAGAACTGGAAA
Organism: Viscum album; assembly: GCA_963277665.1. Classification (NCBI taxonomy): domain Eukaryota; kingdom Viridiplantae; phylum Streptophyta; class Magnoliopsida; order Santalales; family Viscaceae; genus Viscum; species Viscum album. The sequence continues at coordinate 344,357,549 of OY728152.1, read as the reverse complement.
AGAATATCCCAAAAAATGGAAGGTATTTCATTTAAACCTATACACACACAGACTTGGTACATGGAAAAAGAAAACCACAAAGTAGAACTGATGATAGTAAAAATGAGTACCAAAAGTAAAATTAGGTAGTATAAAAACCCAAATAAGAGTAATTTACATAAAAAAGGGAAAACATGATCAATAGGTCTTCCACCAAGGATCCTACACGAAGGTTTGGTAAAACTTGTCGTCTCTTGTCACTGCCACTCCCCACATCTATCAATCACCTCCGAGCACCATCTAGCCCCGGATCCCCAAGTCTTAATAAATTTGTTCATCATCTGCACAAGACAAAACAAGGTGCAAGGAAATCCTGTGTAGGGGTTAATATAACAATACCCAGTAGGGACCCTGAGACTCCCGATGGACTCCAAGAATTCTGCAATGGAAAAACCACAATGCATGATCTCAATGAATAATTATAAAGTAAAAGGTAGCTCACACCATGTATATAAATTATAGAATAGTTATAAATAATATTAGTCTAAAGCTATATCATTTTATTCTATTTGTTATCTCGACTATTGACCCAAGAATGATTTCTCCGCTATCAATCCACAAAGGTTCATTATATTGATGATCCACAAAGTTTCACACAACTATAGTTCCATAGAGGGTCCTAGTACAGCTTACCCACATAGGGTCTCACTGCTTCTAATCCATAGGGGTTATCTATCTTGTCGATTAATGGAGGGACTCTCTCATGCCGATCCACAGAGGGCCACTCTTCACAGAAAGCTAGCCACTGAATTCCAATACTTGGTGCACATGATTTCTGAAGGTTCTGATCCTAAATATATCGGTCATATTTCAAAATCCAAGATGTCCTATATAGATGTAACCCATTTGATCACCTTGACGTAAGGGTTCAAACGAGACAGATGACATGTCAATTGGATGGCCTGTCTGTAAGTTATAAGAAAAATAGGGACTAGTAGGATTCGAGTCCAATCCAACACGACCATATTCCAAATTATTCTTAAAAAAACTGAAGTATCTCTAAATGAACATCCTATCGCAAGGGTACCAAATCCATAGACGGCGTGTCGATCGGATGCCAGGTTTGAGAGATACTGAAGATTTAGTGAAATAAGACAAGTTGGGTCTGGTAGGGGTCCGACCCGGTTGGCCCGTTGGGCCTGTGGGTTTAGGCTAGCATGTAGGTCTTTCCTAGCCAGTGGGCCTGGCCGGGATAGTGGGTCCAGCCTGGCCAGAGGGTCTGGCATGCTAGGAATCCCGGCCCATGTGGTGTGGGACGATCGAGCCAAACTGGACTTTGGGCGTCCGGTTCCTCCCAGCAGGCAGTGCCGTAGGGCTCTACCTTGTCTTCCAAAATGTCTATCTAGAGGGGGCTGTTGCACTCTAGCCGAGCGGCTCGAGTGGGATGCTCATCTCCTCCATGCGGCGCGTCGATGCCATTCAATTTCAATCATAGTGGCGTCTGCTGGCACCGCTTCTCCACACGGCAGGCTCGGACTAGCCGCCGCTACCGGTCGTCATTAGTGTCGTGATGACAGGTGCTCTTGTTGGCCACCAGAGATGCTCCGATGGTCCGATTTATTTCCCTTCACAACCTATTGGTCTCTTAGGTTGCCACATTCTCTCCAATGTACTTGGATTTGTCTTGTCGTGACGTCGTGAGGTCGCTCACAAAGAACACATATAAACCAAGAATAGAGGTGGGTTCAGGCCTTATCAGATTGGTCCTCTCCCTCCGCGTTAGTGTTTTAAAATGGGGGAAATAATTAATCAATATTTGAAAGTAGAAAATCCCCAAACTAATTCTGCAATAACCACCCATTGAAAAGAAATAATCACAGATCAATCTGTTGGTCGGTTCATCCACATTCTATGTATTATTCACGAACATGAAAGAGGAATGTTTTAAACACATATAAGAATTAAACCCCCTACCTGGAATCAGTGTTATGAATGAAGAATAATATTCATGATCATAGATGTTCCATGGTCGTTGCCACTCCTTGTCTCTCATCGATATCTAGTTCTAATCCTCCAATGGTCATCGATGAATCACCATTCTTCATTGGAGGGTGACGTCATTTGAGTTTCATCAGGTATTCCTCTCATGGTTTGTGAATTCTCTTGCAAATAAATTAATTTAATAGAGAAACATGTCAAATTGTTTTAATTACACTATGAAATTGTGTCATTAATGATGCTCATTAATGGGGCTTATTAAGTGAACAGTTAAAGGACCTTCATTAAAGAGTCTCACTACTACAACAATGTTTCCACTCAAAAGTTTGAAAAATAAAATAACATTGGAAAAGGTTATTTTATGATTTTATTTTAAAAGGTCAAAAAATTATCTATTCCTTCTGAACCTTTCCGATTAAACTTAGGCTTCACATATGTGAATCTCGGCACTATGAATTCAAAGGTGATTTAATATTATCAATCTAGGCATCGGTTCAAAATTTAGAAAATCCATCCTACACACTAACTGAACATAGCTTAAAAAAAGTTGAATATTCTGTTATGGGATCTCCAAGCCTTGAAATCATATGCCCTCAATTTTTGCAGTCTCGTAATAATTCCTTATAATAAAAAATATGGGACTTTTGGGACTTCACATTGTCCCCACCATTGGGATTTACATTTCTAAAAGCCACCAAAAAGTCTAAGAAAACAAATGGGGAAACTGATAACGAATCTGAGCCTCCCACACCCCTGTTTTCTCTTGGAGGTTTTTGTGCTACCACTGAACTTGCACCGGAGTTATAGAACACCCGAATAAGTCCTGCTCATGTCGATCTTCTATCTCCACTGGTAACTCCGTGAACGCCTCCCCATCATCAAATTCTACCTCGCCCTAGTCGATGACGTGTGATGGATCAAGCATGTATCTCCTCGACTGTGACATGTGGAAAACATTATTCACCCGATGCATCTATGGGGAATTATTTAGGTGGCACTACACCTCTCCAACTCTATTTAGAATCTATAATGGTTCGATGAACCTCCAAAATAGTTTTTAACCATTTCCAAATATCTGCAATCCTGATCGAGTTGAGGCTCGAAGGAAAACATGACCGGCCTCCTCAAACTCTAGGGGTGTCCATCTCCTACCGGCATAGTACTTCATCCTGCTTTGTGCAATCCTCATCCACTCTTGGATGATCATCACCTTCTTAGTGGTAGCTTGTACCAACCCAGAACCCATAACTTCTGACTCCCCCAGGACTTTCTAGCATAGAGGTGATCTACATGGTCGCTCGTACAAGGCCTCAAATGGTGTCATGTCCATGGTGGAGTGATGGATATTGTGGTATTAAAACTCCACTAGTGGAAATTGGTCCTCCCTAATGTGGCCAAAATCAAGGACACAAGCATAAAGCATGTCCTCAAGTGTCTATATAGTTCGCTTCGTCTAACCATCTATTAAAGGTGAAAGGTGGCTCTCAATCGCAGCTAAGTCCTAAACGCCTCTGATAATCCCTTCCATAGCTGGGATGTAAAACAGATGTCATGATCTAAAATTATCATCGATAGTAACCCATGAAGTCTTACTATCTTCTGGATGTAGAGGTGTCCTAGTCCCTCTATTGATCCATGCTCTTAGATGGGTAGAAAATGGGCCTACATGGTTAGTCGGTCAATGATCACCCAGATAGAGTCATGGCCCCTAGACGTACGTGGTAACCCCATCATGAAGTCCATCGATATATCATCCCACTTCCACATCGGTACCTCTATTGGAAGATCCAAGGCTGCTGGAACCCGATGGATGGCCTACACATGCAATAAGTGACGCATCGTGAAACAATCTCCACCATTTCTTTCTTCATCCCTGGCCACCAACACTGACGTCAGAGGTCCTGGTACATCTTCGACACTCCAGGATGTATCAAAAAATTAAGATGTATGGAAATCCGTCAACAACTCCTCCTGAAATGTCACTGGTACCATGGGGCATCCTATAGAAAGGATGATGTGCACCCCACCTAACAAAAATCCATTGTCATCCTGTCCTGAGGATATCTGAGCATGTTATCCCTTGAAGTCAATGCCCCTAAGCTGTGCCTCCAGAACCCACTAAAGGAGTGGGGGAGTGACAGTCATATACTGGTGGTATGCTGCTCCATCTCTATCTACAAAGGATATATATAATGTGGATAGCTTCACTGTCGACTCAGTCAGCAGTTGTAGACCTGACCTCCTACTGAGTGTGTATGCCACTACGTTCCCCTTCCCAGGAGTGTAGACTATCTCAAAGTCCTAGTCCTATAGGAAATCCAGCCATTATCATTGTCTCAGGTTAAGCTTCTTATATGAGAAGATATATATGAGACTCTTGTGACTGGAGTGGATAGTAAACTATTCATACATTAAGTAGTGCTGCCACATCTTCCCAGGAAAGACCGCCGGAACAAATTCTAGGTCATGGGATGCATAGTTCTACTAAAGTTTCCCCTATTTTTGTGAGATGTAGGTGATCACCGCTCGCTACTTCATCAGGACACATCCCATTTAGTACCCTGATGCATGTCAATAGACTAAATACCCAATGTCGTCTTCTGGTACCCTCAATATGGGGGCACTCGTCAGTCTCTGCCTCATCTATTGGAAAATCTACTGGCATCTCTCCTCCCATTCAAAGGGTTGTCCTTTATTTTTCAATGCTAAAAAGGGTTCTGCTACTTTGGGAAAGTTGGGTACAAATCTACAGTAGTACCTAGCCAACCCCAGGACACTCGTCACCATGGTCACAATCATTGGTGGCTCCAAAGCACACACTACCTCTATCTTTGCTGGATCCACTCCAACCGTAGCCTCCAAGATAAACTGTCCCTAAATGTGGAATTCCTATATCCAAAATTGGAACTTTGAGATCATTCCATAAAGTTGGTTGTCTCTAAGTGTATCAAGGAATATCTGCAGATGTGTTTCATTCTCATTATCCGACACCTAGTACTCTATGATTTCATCAATGAATACCACCACGAAGCGATCAAGGTAAGGTTTGAACATCATATTCATGAGTACCATGAACACTGTTGGGGTGTTGGCCCCACCAAAAGGAATCCCCAAAAACTCATAGTGGACATACCATCATCAGAAGGCTATCTTTAGTACATCCTCACCCCACCCCTGAAGATGATGATAGCCTGATCTGAGGTATATCTTCAAAAACCACCGAGCTCCCTTCATCTGATAGAAGAGATCATCTATCCTCGATAGAGGATAATTGTTCTTCACAGTTACCTAGTTTAGGTACCGATAGTCTATGAAAATCCTCCAACACCCATCTTCCTTCCTGGGAAACAAAATTGTTGTAGCCCATGGGGAAACACAGGGACATACAAACCCCTTCCTCTACAAGTCATCTAACTGCACCCTCAACTCACGAAGCTCCACGAGAACCATCTGATATTCTGGTGTAGATATCAGTGTCGTGACGAGGTACATATCAATTTTAAAGTCAACCACTCAATTAGGAGGTAGTCTCAGAACATCCTTAGGAAATAGAAACACATACTGGTCCACCACAATAGGATAGGTCAAACTCCTCTTGTCCACCACATCGAGGGTGATGCTATCCAACTAATGAGTGATCAGTTGCACCCTCCTCCGAGAAAGTCCCTCATGTGCTGAAAAGTTTCACTTCCCACCAGTTAAGAAAAACCCAGTTCTATCCACACAGACACACAGCACTTTGCTCCTAAATTTTCGATTTGAGCATAGAACTTGGATAACTAGTCCATACCCAAGATGAAATTTTATGAACATGACACTGCAACTAGGAGATTCTAGCCGAAGCTCTCACATCTTAGAGTAAGCTTAGACTGCTGTAAATAGTTAGTAATCATCGGATCCTCAACATTAGGAGACTCGAATAATATGGATCGAGTCGACGACTCCACTAGAATATTTGAGCTTTAAATGAGAGACATGGAAATAAAAGAGGGACTGGAACCTATGTCTATCTGTACTATATATAGGGTGGAGTAGAAACAGATGATTCCTTGAATCATATCTGCAGTGTCGTGGTCGTAGGCCTCTACAGCATGAAGATGAGCTCTCCCCTATCCCCCAGCTCTTTGAGGCCTGGGTGGAACACCTAGGGGTGGTGGCAGCGGTACCTAAAACCATAGCCCATCGCTTTCTGCATGACCTACTCATCTTCCACATCTTCTACCCTATAAACTAACTAACTCGAACCTCTAACTCTGACTCTGCATTTCTTTGACCATCTACTGATCATCTGTATAACGTGTTAGGAAATTTCAAGCCATGTGACCATGCCCACCGCATGAATAACACATTCTTCTCCTCTGCTGACCCCCTCTACCTTGTGAGCTCCTCACCTCTGACCCTTCATCCTGGGGATGTCCTCTAGATGGTCTGTCCCACTTTGACCTCTTTGTCACATGCCTACGACCTGTAGTAGATGACTTGGCTAATTTTCATCCAGTGGTGGCTCTCATCATCCATGCCTGCTCAGCTAAGAAACTCTTCACCAAAAGTGCTCTCTCTTGCACTCCAGCTTGCATCTGAATGTTGAGTGACATCATCAAAACCTTGATATCCTATCAGAGACCCTGATCAAAGGTCTGGGACCTGAATAAAGGGTTATGTACCATGTTGATGGAGTATCTAGAGAGGTCATTGAATCTCACAGAGTAGAGGGCCACTGTCAGGCTTCCCAACTATAAGTGCAGTAGCTCTTGAGTAATCACTAAGCATAATGTCACTAGAACGTAATCCACCATGAAGAGGCTCTCGATGTCCAATCAGGAAAGAGTCATATCCTCTTGTTTCTGGAGTGTCAGGATCCATAATCTCCTTACTATGCCCTGAGAGAGACTAGCAGCTAAGATCACCATCTGGTCTTATAGTGTCTTAACCAAGAAGAAAACTCATGCCACAACCTCCAAATAGTCCTCAGCTGCATGCGAATCTTTCCAACCTCCAAACCTTGTAGGCCTCTATCTCTAGAACCATTATAATTCATTTAGATGGCATGCATGGTCTGTTGGTGATGATAGTGGAAACTGTATCCCTACAAGTGGTGGTGGTGCTAGTACACCACCTGATGGTGCCATCGCTGTGTGAGGTCACTACACCAATGCATCAATACTCAATGGGCCTTCATCATGATTTCTGTCTAGAATCCTAGCTGACTATCTACGTAGCAACATCCTGTAAAGAAACAGTTGTGCCACAGTCCATATGTTATAACTGGTGATCTGACTTAAAAGAGATCAAAAGAAAAACATTTTCAAAACACATGAAAATAACGTTTTAATGTATCATGTTTGGAAATCAGAACTAGGGTCTTGGTGTATGGATACGTCAGCCACCTACTCAACACTAGACTCCCCAAACTATAATCTGAACTCAAGACACTTAACAATATTTATCCATTGAATAGACGGACTCTTACTTATTTTGGTAGAACCGACCGCCCATTGATACCACTTTGTCATGAACCATCCCATAGGGCCCGTGTTGTGACTACCGCATGCATGCCTTCCATAGTCGAGGGGTTGGATACTAGCACAAAAAAGGCATATCCCCAATAATGGAAGGAATTCCTTTTAAACTTGTACAAACAAAAACTATGTACATGAAAAAAGAAAACCACAACGTATCACAACTGATAAATAAAGTGTGAAATAAAAGTAAACTTTTCAAGTATACAATCCCAACGGAAAATAAAGTACATCAAAAGGAAGAAAATGTGCTCCATAGGTCGTCCACCAACGATCCTACCAGAAGGGTAGGTACAACTCATCGTCTGTCATCACTACCGCTCCCCGCATCTATCAATCACCTCTGAGCACCATATAGATGTGGCTCCCAATGTCTCCATCAATATTTCCATTATCTTAACCAGACCCAACAAGGTGGGGGAAAATCCGCTGCATGGGTGAGTATAACAGTACCCAGTAGGGACCCCCTGAAGGTCTCCCAAAATTCCGCAAAGGAAAAAGCACAAATAATGATCTCAATCACAAAGAATAAAGTAAAAGGTATCTCACACCAGGAATACAACCTAGAGAATTTGAATAAAGTAGACTAGTCTTAATATAGATCATTTTATACTATTGGGTAGCTCAGCTACTGATCCTTGAAATATTTCTCTGCTATCGATCTACAAAGGGTCACTCAAATTTTGATCCACAAAGGGTCGTAGTACTATAGATCCACAGAGGGTTTCACTACTACCGATCAATATAGGGTTTCACTACTTCCGATCCATAGAGGTTATCTCTCTTACTGATACATGGAGGGTTTCTTGTCACTGTTGATTTATGGAGGGTCGCACTAATGCCGATCCATGGAGGTTCTCTCTCATGTCGATCCACGCAAGGTCGCTCTTCACTGAGATCCAACCACTGGATTCTTAAACATGGTGCACTTGAGTTCCAGAGGTTCTGCTCCTCAAGATATTGTTCTTACCTCAACAAACCCAAATTCCGACATTGATGTAACTCAAAGGTTTGTCTTGTAGTAAGGGTTCAACGTGACAAACGATGTTTCAATCGGATGTACGGTCTATAAGTTATAAGCATAAAGGTAAATAACGCCTGGTTGGATTTTAGTCTAATCCAAACTAGTCATATTCGAAATTATTCCAAAACCCATGTGAATTATTTCAAATGGAGTGTCCCGCTGCAAGGGTCCCAATGCCTCAGACGACGTATTGATCAGACGCCCGGTTTGTGAGATACTCAAGTTTTAGTGAAACGGGACTGGTCAGGTTCGGTAGGGGTCGGATCGGCTTGTACGTTGGGCCTACTGGTCCAACCTGACTCATAGGTCCAACCAATCATGTAGGTCCATCCTTCTTGGAATCCTGGCCCACACGGTGCGGGCCGGTTGAGACGAACCAGACACTAGGAGTCCGGTTCCTCCCAGTTGGCAGCATCGTGGGGTGCCACCTTGCCTTCTGAAATGGTAGGATCAACCTGGGCATTGTTCTCTAGCTGAGTGTCCTGAGCGGGCCACTCATCTCCCCCATGCGGCGCATCAGCTCCACACTACATCATCCACCACGACCCTACTAGCTATGGCTCTCGTCATCGCGATGGCGGCGAGCACCACATCTCCACGCAATGACCTCGGATTGGCCGCCTCTACCGGTCAGTGACACCACCAAGCCTTGGTTCCGGGATATTCAGTGATTCTATGGGCCCCCAGAGATTCTCTAGTGGTCTTATTTCCTTCATGTATGTTCCTGCGAGCATTTCGGGTTGCATCCTTCTATACAAAGCCATTGGATTTTCTATTCTGTCACGTTTCCCATTCGTGCACAAAGAACACATATAAACTAAGAACAGTGGGGAGGGGGGTCTATGACTTGTTAAGATTATCCCACACCCTCCATGTTAGTGTTTTGATAAGGGGAAAGCATCAATCATCATTTTAAAGAATAAAATATGCAAAAAAATATGCAACAACCACCCGTAATTAAGAAAGAATCATGAATCAACCCGTTGGACTGTTGATATGAGTTCTTCATATTATTCATGAATGGGAATGTGGAGTATTTTAAACTCATTAAATAATTAAACCCCCTACCTAGAATTGGTGTTGTGAATGAAGGATAATATTTATGTTCTTAGACGTTCCATGTTCATTGGCACTCGTCGTCGCCCGTCGATGTCCGGTTCGAATCCTCTAATGGTCGTAGATCAATCACTATTCTTCATTAGAGGGTGAAATCCGAGTCATTTTGTTAGAGCTTCTTCATGTGGTTTGTAAACTATCCTTCCAATAGATTAATTAATTAAATAATCACATCGCAATGTTTTAATTATCCTGTGGTGTTACGTCATTAAAGACACTCATTAATGGCCCCCATTATGTAAACCACAAAATGAAATTCATTAAGTGTTTCACTAGAACTATGGTGTCACCACTCAATAGTTTAAAAAATAAGATAATATTGGAAAAGGTTAGTTTGTTATATTCTTTTAAAAGGTCAAAAATTTAACTATTCCATTCGACCATTGCTGATCAAAATTAAGCTTATCCTCAGAAAATCTCAGAACTGTAAATTCAACGGTGCTCTCAGATTTTCAATCCGAGAACCGGTTCAAAAGTTGTAAAATCCCACTCGCACGTTTACGGAACGTACCTTAAAAAAAGTTCAAAATATCATTTCGGGATCTCTGGGCATCAAAATCACGTTCTTTCAATTTTCAATGTCTCTTAATAATTCCATATAATTAAAAGAATTATATGAAATTTTCAGTTCATTACACCTGGGGTGAATGGGTCGAAGCCGACCCACGGTTGACCGCAGTAGACGAATGTGATCCACGATTACATCAACTATCACATGGCCGTGGAAGTTGGGGGGGGGGTCAATCATGGAAGTCTACTACGATAGCCATGGGGAGGCCTGTCTGGGCAGTCGACCATTCATGTCAACCTCCATGGTCAGTAGAACGAATGTGTGGTTGGTCCACATGACCAATGACCCCCTTCTTTTGAAACACAAGACAAATCTTACATTCAAATGATGAATCCTTTTTAAGATCCATATATATTTTTTCGACCCTGATGTTGAGAGAGAAAATTTGAGATAATGTGGAGGGTTTGAAGTTTGGACCAATATAGGTTGAGGGCATTCCATTGGACCTTTCCTCATTGGTTCAGTACCACATTAAATCCAAATTACTGGATTGTATTACTCTCATGTGGATTAGTCTATGATAGCATTATAAGATTCCTCTGTGGGACTAGAGCATGATTATATATCACCGACTGTGGTGTTTTGTGGATTTGACATAACCTTTGAGAGTTGGGTGTCAGTCCTCCATCTCGTGAGCCACATCTGTAGGGTTAGTGGTGTTCCCCTATGTATTTTGGAAGGATTCCCTATGTTGAACATTGATCTAGATTAGGTTAGTGGTATTCCCCATTTAAACTAGGTATTATCCCCTCTCTAGTAATCAAAATTCTCCTTGACCAATATTTTCTCATTTGGGAAAGGCCAAAATGAGATAGATCTCTTCATGAGTATCACAGATGATATAATGGATTGATGAGTGAGTTCTCTCAGAATGATTTCTCTTCCAGAGGAATATGGTGGTTGGATGTTGGTTATGACTTCCTGATGCCATGCTTTCTATATTTAGTATATATGGATATTCTTTCTACATGTGTTGTACTCATATAAATCTATGGAGTTGTCTATATTTTCTTTTATGGTATCTCTTTGGTGGTATTTACTTTTTGGATTCAGTGTGTTCTACTTTGTATTGTTATAATTACCCATGCATGGTATTTTCCCACACATTTCGTGTCTTGGGTAGTTGATCAATCCTTTCAAGGAGTCTGAGGTGAACTAGGTCCAGCGGTTCTAGTGAGACCAGAGAGACGAGGTGTGTTCCTTGGGTCCATATAGAATTCCTAATACTTCTTCTCTCGTAGGTTGGACTAGCGATGTAATGTACTAGATCCAAATTCGACCTAACAGTGTTGTGAGCCTGGTTGGCTACCTGACCACAAGCCCGTCTCCCCAAATACCAGACGTTGTCGACTAGTAGTGAGGTCCAAGGTGACGATAGTGTAGGATACTAAGCCCTTACTTATAGAGTATAACACAAACAATAAAAATATACAGACAATTGATGTAGTAAAGTATAAAACAGAAGTAAACAATGGAATATTGATAATATAAATAACCATATGTCATATCATATAAAAATCAATGTGTGTCACATGTTTCTAAGAAACATACAAACATTTTACAAGGATATCATACATTGTACAAGATCCAAATGATAATAAAAGAAAAAAAGTTTCCCAGTAGCATCGCATGCCTCATCTTGGTCCCATACTCTAATGCTCCAAGGATGCGTATCAAGAACCTGATGGAGGGGGGTTTACTTTTTATACTCCTGAATCCATATAATCTATTTGTGCCCAAAAAGGGCCAAAAAAGGTTGTGATACTAAATCCAAGTAGGCCTCCACCAATGTAGAATGCCAATTTTTTAGTGAGTGTATATAACATGTAGTGTAAATTAGTGATGCAATAAGCAAGTAAATACTCAAAAGTAAACAGTCCAATATTTACTAAATTTCATTTATATTCAATTATAAATTCAATTAAATTGATTGTTATATGTCTCAAGATCTGGACAAAACCTGGATATCGCCCATATAGCAGTAATAAAAATAGAAACCTCTGAATTCTATGTAAATAAGTACAAGAGATGACTGAATCCAAGATTGTTCATTGGTTTTGTAGACACATCATAAGTAACATCAATATTCAATTATAACCCAAGACCATCCTTGACATTCCTAAACTATAATTATTGTATCAATCTAGGTGCCAATCTACCAACACCCAAAAAGATTGTCTCAGTGATCCTCTGAAGGACCAAGTATCACTCTAGATGTGGTATAAGTCCTAGTCAAATGAGCACATACGTGGTAGTCCTATAGGGAGCCCCATGTATCACTCATGAAATATTCATGCCTCTCAATACCACCATGGAATCCTATAAGATCCATGATATAGTAGTAATTTATTGCACAACCACTATGAGCTCCATCCATGGCCTCTACGGTTCACTCATAGCCTAACATTAATTAATAAACCCATTGATCCCGTCCAAGGAATTACCAAAAATCAAAGGTTCTCTCAAGGGTCCATGGTAAAATAGACATATAATCCCATCCATGGAATTCCCATAGAATCCATGATTCACCTAATGCTATTTACCATTCGACCATAATAGGTTCAAGTTATTTTTTCAAAAACATGCTGGGGTCAAGACCATAAGAATTTCACAACTCAACACCAAGGGTGTCACAAACTAGGACCAACCACTATTACTTGTCCTGTGATTTCTCACATGGGAATAATTTATATAATAAGAAACAGTTGTAGAAAAACTATAACATGGATTTAAATATTTTTAAAATCATGTGGTAATGTTTATAGTTTGAACTAATAGTTCAAACATGATTTATCATGAAAAGGCATGAAAAATGTCAAGTCATCTATCTCATACCCTTATCCAAAAGGAAAATAATTAAAAACATGGAATAGTCCATTTAAACAATAATTCATTTTAAAAAACATATAAATGATATTCAAGGCATAAAACATTGTAAACGTTGGACAAAAGGCGCTAAACGAGTTAAAATGGGAACCCACCAATGGGGTGACCGTTATTCCAGGTAATAAACCTATAACATTCTTAGAAACACCTATTAAATTACCTAAACAACAAAAGGTGACAACATGTTTGGTATTTAAATCTAGTTGAAACCCCAAAAATGGGTGCACAACACTCTGACATATATAAAAATCTTGACAAAAAGTGAAAGGAACAATACCACATACATTATACTAGTGCTAGATAGATCGTATAATATTAAGCTCTAATTATCCCTGGTTTGGGAGAACATGGAAGAACGAATGAAGAACAAGATATTAGGGCATATGAACCTAAATCCAAATAGCACATTCAAAATCCATAAGAATAAATAATGGGTTAAATGGAATCAATGCATCTCCATTTCTGATCATTGGAGAGGAATGTCACTCGATTCATAGGTCATATAGAGTGGGGATCTAAAAACCAAGATTAGGATTCCAAAGGATCTCCCTTGCATGGATGAAGTGCAACGGAAGACAGGAGAGTCATATTTTTATGTTAAAAAATTTTAGTGGAAAATTGGTCATTTTACCCAAACCATCAGGATCATATGGTTTCTGCACATGGTTTTCCAAACCTTGTAGAAACCATGCAAGAAATTTTGTAACCATGGGGCATAACACATGGTTACCCCATGTGGTTTGGCTAACCATGAAGTAACTATGTGGAAGCCTCTATGAATGGTTTGTAACTTTTGCGACCAGCCACACAGTTTCCTAAAACCATGGAGAAGCTACTGCCTCACATCACACAGTTTCTTAAAACATGAGACATGCCCTAAAATCTCCAAGAGTTGGGTTCCGGGTTTCCAACGATTCCCAGGAACCCTTGAGCTTTCCACAACCTCAACAATAATCACCATTAGTTTATTTTTATGAATATAAATGAGTAATATATAGAAATATCACAATCCATATCACCAAGAAAAATTGGGTTCTTACAAAATACACCCCCTTAAAAGCAATTCAACCCTGAATTTCCCTTCAAAGGGAGGTTTATATGTATCTAATAACAACTTTAGCCACTACTATTGAACATCAAACTCCCTCGGCCATGTCCTGTCATGTTATCACCCATGTTTCCATAGCACCCATACTAAATGAATAGACTAACCATAGAGAACCTTGGTGCTTTGATCCACAATACATGTAGGATGCTAATTATTGGACACATCTACCTATTACTCAACCTCATAAAGCTAAAATGACTGAGAGATGTCAGAATAGTACCATCGCAACTGAGAAATGTGGAAGGCATCATGCATAGACTGGTACCTCTGAGGTAGATGCAACTTATAGGAAACTGACCTAATCATTCCAGAATATCAAATGGTTCAACGTATCGCAGTGAAATCATACCATGTCTCCTAATCCTCTTATATCCCAACCTCGTTGAAACACATTGGAAAACTAGATCACCAAGCTTGAACTCCATAGGTCGTCTTCAGTGATCAGTTTATAATTTATTAAGAGTCTACGTAGTGTCCACCCAATTCCAAATAAACAACACCTACTCAGTGGTATGCTGGACAAGATAAGGTACAAGCAAAGCTACCTCTTCTACCTCCATCCAACACAGGGGTGGTTATCATGACCTACCATGTAAAGCCTCATACGATGCCATCTTAATAGTAGCTTTAAAGCTATAATTATAGGATAATTCCACCAGGGGAATATATTTCTCCAAAGAACCCCCAATGACTAGTATGAATGCCAAATTCCTATCCCTAAGAACTTAAATCATGTGATCTAACTATCAATTTTTCACCGGGTGGTAAGCTGTTCTTAGAAGCACCTATATACCTAGTGCCTCGATAGCCCATGCTAGAAATGAGAAGTAAACATGGTTTCCCTATTTTAAATGATAGAATATATAACCCCGTGTAAACTCACAATATCTTGGAAGTAAAACCTACCAAGATCATCAAAACTAAAGGATTACTTGATAGGTAGGAAATGTAAACCTTTATGAGCCTATCAATAATAGCCCAAACAACATCTTTACCTCAAGATGACCTCGGTAAAAACTTCACAAAATCTAAAACAAGATCACTCCATTTCCACTCAAAAATGGGAAGCTTCTACAAAATTCTGACTGGTCATTGGTGTTTCCGCCTTGTCCTAATGAAAAGTAGAGTACATTATAAAAAACCCGCTACATCACTTTTCATACCTTTCCACCAATACAGACTATGTAAATCCTGATACATCTTGGTGACAACATGATGAACTACCCACACATATGCATGAAAATCCTACATCACCTCCTTGGACATATCGGCTGAAACCCATAAACGACCATGTAAAAGCAGAATTTCATCCACGCTTATGGTCTAACAAGGAAGAGGGTCCTCACCTGACATACTATCCCATATTACGGGGCCATCAAAATCCAATAGCTTCCACATCCTCACTCTATCTTGTATGGTTGAGGAAATATCTGTAGATGAAATAAAATTCAATCCCTAACTGTTGTGAACCTCTAAATGCTTCTTAGAGAATGAATCCATAAGCTTCAACTCGCAACTAGCTTGTTGCACCACATGTATCTGTGTTCTCCTACTCAATGTGTTCGCAAGTGCATTTTTATTAAAAGACTTTTTGGAAAGATCAATGTCGAAATACTATAGGTATTCAACCGAACCTCACTACCTTAGATTCAAATCATGCTATTTAAAAATATACTTAAGGATTGTGTTTTCCATGTATAGAAAAAACTCTCTCCCATAAAGTAATTTTTCCAACATCATAATCCATGAAAAATTAATGCTAACTCAAGATCATTCATGGGGTAACTTCTCTCATGTGGCTTCAGCTACCATGATCCATAAGTAAAATCTGGATTCCATTTCATAAGAAATACTCCTAGACTGATACCTAATGCATAACAGTACATGCCGTAACTCCGGAGAATATCTAAAAAAATTAGTATCGGTGCCGACACCAATTTACCTTTCAACACATAAAAGTCCCTCCCATAGGAATCTATCCGAACATACATTTCTCCATTCTTATTCATCCATGTCAATGGAAGTAATAAATGTAGGATGTCCCATACGAAGTACCTTTAGTAACTTTCCAGCCCAAGAAAACTCCATACCTCAATTACATTCTTGGTATGCCCCCAGGAAACCACCACTCTCACCTTCTCTAGGTCCAAGAAAACTCCAATCATTGAGGTAATGTGACCTAGGAAGTGAATATAATCCATATAGAACTGATGTTTTTCTGAGAATAGCATATAACAAATTATCTTATAGTGTACTCAAAACAATTTCATTATGTGGGGCATGATTGTGTAGATTATTAGAATACACCAAAATATAATCCATACATACCACAAAAATGAGTCATGATATGGATGTAACACAAGGTTCATCAATGCCATGAAAACCACTGGCAGTTCATGAGACCGAACAACATGACCACGTACTCATACGACCCTTACCTACTCTAAAAGGCTATGTGACTAATGTATGATGACTTAACATGCACCTGATGATAACTGGATCTCATGGAGATCATTGAGAATAAATATGTTCCATGAATCTAGTTGAGGAAATAATATATCCTTATAAGAGGATATTAGTTCATAACCATTAGTTGGTCCAGTTTCAGATAATTCGAACAATTCCTGAGGGCGTCGTCCAACTTTTTGGAAAAAAGGACCGGCGAACCCCATAGAGAAGTACTGGTTTGGATGAAACTCTTAGCCACCAAATCCTCTAGATGCCTCTTAAACTCTTGAAACATTATAGCAGCCATCATGTAAGGAGGAATAGATATAGGTGAAGATCCTAACACTAGATCAATAGAAAACTCTACCTCTACCACTGGAGGTAAACTTCAAAATTAGTCCAGGATGAAGTCCCTGAAATGATCAACCACTGGAGGGAAATCCATAATAATTGTTCCATTTTCATCTATATAAAAATCACAATTTGGACTATCATCCCACCCAACCCACAATGCTCGAGTCCATCTTGACTCACCTGGACATCACATTCACCTTTATATAGAAACAATACACCCTTTGGTGATGTAAGACTCGCCCTGTGGTGATATCAATTGAAAAAGGTCTAAATGGAAACTAACCATTCCATTCCTAGAATGAAATCAAAACCTATCATCTCTAGGACATAGATATCCCATGAAAAATGACACCTATTAAAATCAAGTGGGATCTCTATGCACTGACATAAAACTTGCCATTTTAATCCCTAACAGAGTGTCTAATGTCAAGATGTCATCAAAAGAAAAAATAAAATTCCCAAGTCTCTCCATGATGAGGAAATATATAAAACTCTATGAATCACCTATATCAAAAAGTAAAGAAGCTAAAATAGAGGTTACTAGAATAGTAACTCTAATAGTAGAAGGTATGGGATCATGCTCTTGCTGGTTTTGTTTCATTACAAAATTATATCATATATGACAACCCAAAGATACTACCTAGCTTCCCTGACCTGATCCACCCTGATGCCACTATAAACCTGGGGTATTGCTACCATGACCATGACCCCCACCATGGCATGAATGGAAAAAATGAATTCTAGTTCCCTATCTAGGGAGAAGCTACGAATCCTACTCCTAAACATGTAGATAGTGCAGACCCTGTCTCACTAGCCATTGATGGAAATATCCTACAAAAGCGCTGAAGATGGCCCTTCTTGCCACAAGATAAGCACTCAATTGGGTCGTGAAGACACTTTTAACTCGTATTCTCTATCCTACAACACTAGTAACATGTAAATTCGCTACTAGAAGATACGTTCTGACTTCTCACATCACCATAAAGAAACTCCAAACAACGCTTCCTATTTTTGGTTTAGCAAGTACAAGATCTAGGAGTCAAAACTCCATGGATCGCACCTCCATATTCCCTCAAGTTATGCTCTTTGATTAGAACACGACTAACTATAGAAAAAATGGTTTTCAACATGAATACATGTACATGTTATTATATTTCATACCGGATACCGTCTTCAAACAACCTAGCCTTAGATAAATCATAACCCCCATGAGTTGTTGTGAGTCACTAGAGCATAGTAAAACAGGCCGAGTATTCCATCAGTAAAAAAGCGCCCAACTCAAGAGGCATAAACTCTTAGGGATTATCATAAATAAGTGTCATAGGATTGTACTAGCTGTAGAAGAATTTCAGATTGTCTCCCCAGTCCATATTGTGATGACGCCATTCTTAGGTAATCATGTACCACCATCCCTTGGTAGAATCAGACAACATATATGTCTCAAACATTACCATCCTCTTAGGAGATACCCCTAAATTCATGATGATCAAAAACATGGAATACAATCATGACTATACAACATGTGGTCCACTATCCCATGAACACATAGGTAGATATTGCTTTTGGAACAATCATATCTGCTCAGCCATGGACAAGGAAGGTTGTGGTGCTCTCTAAAAGGTTTTCATGAACCACATAAATCCTTCATGGAACTTCACATAATCAACTTCATCTAGTATAATAGCTAGTTCCATGCTTGACACAACTATAGGATGCCATGGTAGCCCATGGCCAACCACCTCTGTTGTATAATCACCACCACCCTCCTAGCGTATGGGTGGAGGTCATCATGGTGGCTTGGATATACAAGGTTAATCATGCATCATAATTATAGATAAAAACAAGGTCGCAACATTAATGTGTATAAAAAATAGGACATGTCAAAAACTTCTTCTAAACACACATCAATCTGCCTTCCCCATGGGTTAGGTCTAGAAGAAAAACCACTAGAACCACTACTGAGATCCCACTACTAAGGTCGGGTATGGTCATGTTCTTTGTCAAAAGCAATTTCAGTTCACTTTCTTCTCACACTCACTATAATATTTAGGTTGATTCCACATTAAAATATAGAATTGGATCTCATTTAAAGCTTATCCCAATATTTTCTAAAACAGTAACCAATGGTATGCCGAATTCCGACCTGTGGGGCCCATACTCTCCATGAATCAAAGCTTGGAGTCCAAGTACAGAACATGGTAGAAAATTTCAATAAAAATGTAAAACCTGATCCACTAAATTCCATTCCAAGAGGTCCCACAAATCTTGGGGACTAGATATCGACATCAATCTAATTCGAACCGTAGCATGTACCAATAAACCTATCAGAAAAACATGCACATCTATCTTGGTACCTATCACAACAACATGCAATCAATAATACTTCTACGTGGCATGGAAAGAATGAATGGATTGGGGTTTCTAGAAATGTCCTATATGATGCATGAGATGGAATACCCTCATCTCAGTAGGTTGAAACACAATTGAACCCACAATAGTGTCAATAATAGAAACGCAATAAAAACGCGTCACCCAATAGTAAAAATGAATAAACTATAAAAGATCAGAAATCCAAAAAATCACAATTCAATTCATGGAAATTTTGATTCTCCCTATACGTGGAGTAGCTACTCCAATATAGAGCTTATTAAGTAATCTCAATTCCTTCCTATCCCATTCTATCAATTCCAAACAGTAAAGAAAACTAGAAAAGTATCATCTGATACCACTTTGTAACATCCTAGGTCAGGATTCCACCTAATAGTACTCTAATCCTATTTGGCCACATGGCTTCAAGTGCATCTCTGCAAATTCCAGAGGCTGCTGACCGACATTGAGGCCCAATTTGATGATAGAGGGGTGACTATTTTTTCATTGGAAGAGTATTACATAATGAAATGACATAAATATATTAAAATAAGTAAACTATACATGAAAGTAAGAAACAAAAGAATTATAATATAAATAACCAGCTATCATATCATACACAACATGCTTCATGTCACTTGTTTCTAACAAGACAACCTATTGAGTCACAAGGCTAACATACAATGTACAAGATCCAAAAGGTACAAAAAGAGAAACATCATCCCAGCAGCATCGCAAGCCTCGGCTTGGTCCCATAGTCTCCTACTTCTAATCTGCATATTAAGAACCTGATAGAGGGAACTTTCCCTTGTCTACTCCCGCAACAATATATTTTATTTGGTCCCAAATAATGACCCAAATAGGTTGTGAGACTAAATACCATTATGCAACCACACAAGGCTTGTTCCAATCGGTAATTGAGTATATATTTTAGGCGGTGTATATTAGTTAAGCAGAAACCTAGGAAGTACTTGAAAGTCAAAAATAAAACATGCAATTTTTTTTATTTTATATTCAATTAACAATTTAATAAAATTAATTTTTATAAGTCTCTAGATCCATACTAAACCTGATGATCCCCTTTATATCAGTAAGAACAATAGATACCTCAGAGGGTTGTCTAAACAAGTACAAGAGAAGGCCGAATCCAGGCTTGTAATTTTTTAGGAAGATAGATCATAAGTAACTTCAATATTTAATTATAATTGAACCCGTCCTTGAAAATCCTAAAATAGAATTCATTTATCATACTAGGTTTTCATCCACAAACACCCTACAGGACTGTCCTATCAAGCCTCTCAAGGATCCGATATCACACTTGGTGTGATATAAGTCCATGTCAACCAAGACCAAACTTGGTGGTCCTAGAGGAATCCCCAAGTATCACTCATTACATATTCATGACTCTAGATCCCATCCATGGCATCCCATAAGATCTATGATTCACTCGACATTTAGTGCATATATTCTACGGGCCCGTCAATGGCATCCGCGGTTCACTCATGTCCTAACATTAATTAATAAACCCATTGATCCCATCCATGGAATTCTAGATAATCCAAGGTTCACCCAAGGGACCATGGTAAAGTAAACATATAATACCATCCAATTCCTTACAATAGAATCCATGATTCATCTATTTCTATTTACCATTCCACCATAACAAGTTCAAGTAAATAATTCAATAACATGTTGGGTTCAAAACCATAAGCATTTCAAAACTAACCACCTATGGTGTCACAATCTATGACCGACCTCTAAGGCTTGGCCTATCTTTACTCAAATTTTAATAATTCATATAACAAGAAACATAAGAAAGAAAACTATTACATTGATTTAAAAATTGGTTAACTCATGTGGGCAGGTTCATAGTTGGAACTAACAGTCTAAACATGCTTTATCAAGCATAGACATGACGTTGGTCAATGGTCAAGTCATCTATGCCATAACCTAACCAAAATAAAACATTTTAACAATATGGAACAAACCATTTAAATAAATATTCATTTTAAACAACCCATAAATGGGATTCAAGGAATACCACATGGGTATCCTAGGCCAAATAGCCATAAATGGGTAAAAATGGGCACTCACCCATGGGGTGGCCCTTATTATGGGTATTAAACCTATAACATGGTTTAAAACACCAATTAAATTACCTAATTGATAACACATGACAACATGTTCAATTTATAAATCAAGGAGATACCCCAAAAATGGGTGCATGACATTTCGACAAATATAAATAGCTTCACAATCAATGAAAGGCATGAGACCACCTACCATATACTCATACTAGATCGCTCATCCAGTATCAGGAACTGATTCACCATAATTTTGGAGAAAACTGAATAAATGACTAGGAATGAGATATTACGACATATGTACCTAAATCCAAATAGCGCAATCGATATCTAGAATAATCAAATATGGATAAAAAGGAATTGAGGCATTACCTTTGTAGATCTTTGGAGATGAATGACAATCGATTCAGAGGAAGGGAAGAGTGGGGATCTAAAAACCAATATTAGGATTCTAAAGGATATCCCATGCATGGATAATGTGTGATAGAATAGGGTAGGGTTAGATTTCCATGTTGAAAACATTTTATGGGAAAATGGTCATTTTACCCAAAACATCTGGGTCACTTGATTTCGGCGCAGAGTTTGCCTAACTGTGAAGAAACAATGTGATACCTTCTATAACCCTGGGGAATAATGAACGGTTACCCTGCATGATTTGGCTAACCATGTGGTAACTACAGAAAAATTCTCTTTTAGAGGTATGAAACTTTTGTAGACCTATTGCATGGCCTTGCATATATTACTGCACAGTTTCCCAAAACTGTATGGATGCTACTGCCTCCACTTCCTCACTTATCATGGTTTCATAAATAGTGTGGTCCGACCATTATGGTTTCTCCTAACCATGTGAATGGCCCAAAACATTCAAATAATTTGGTTCTGGGCTTCCAACAATCCCAGGGCACCCCAAATCCATCCCAAACCTCAACAACCATCACCATTAGGCCATTTTAAGCATTTAATTGAGGAATAGAGGGAAAACTAATGACCAGTACCTCAAAAAAGAATTGGGTTCTTACATGTGGTTATAGACTCTTTGTGGTGGGATTGTTTTTGAATTTATTTCATTCTAGTACTTTCATTGTTTCACTATGGTTGTGGGATATAGTGGTTTAAATGAATGTTTTACTTACAATTTTTAAATTTCAGCATTTGTGGCTTGGAGTTGTGTTTTTACATATTGGTACTTCAGGATAATTCCTCCCATTTTTTGGATATAACTACTTGGTGCTATTCAATATCCCCTAGACTATTGAAGGCGGACATGGGGTAGTCATGACATGGGATCCTCTGGGACATGTCATGAATGAGTTGTATCAAATAAGGTCTGTTATACTTTAATAAAGAGAGTCTATGATGTTGGTTTGAGGCAATATTGTTAAGTGTTTAGAGTTCATCTATTAAGCCCGAGAATCTAGTTTTGGTGCAAAGGATGATGTATCCATAACCCAGAATTCTGATTACCTTCTTTTTAGACTTAGTACATGAAAACTCTAATTTTGGGGGGAAATGGTACATGCATCATATAAAAATGGTTTTGTTTTCTTATCCCTTATTGAGTCAGCTCTACAGATATACTCTTTTGAACATGGTACATCTTGTTTTTTTAGGACGTGTCCATGAAGATAGACATCCTAGATTCCACTATATGATCACAAGGATGATCCACCTATTGAAGAGGTATCGGTACAGGGACATGGGTCCGAGATATCTCCCACTAGTTGTTTACCAGTTATACCACCACCCACTATGGAAAAACTACTACTAGCATTTCTAGCTGAGGATGCATGCATGCTGAGTGCATTGCATGGGTTTTAGAAGAAGTGAACTCCCATGTGTTATGTTTATCCATACCCCCAGTTGGCTGAGGATTGTCTTGAGGTAGCCATATATGTTTTTCTCCATGTGAGGACACTTGCCGACGAGATGGAAGTCCTTGTCGTGATTCTTCGTTAGGGATCTGTTGGGTAGTGGTGTAGCTTAGTGATTCAGACACATGACATGACTACTCTATCTGAGATAGACATTTAGTGTCTCATTAGGGAGGAGTTCTATCCATCCATTCTACTATCGGTACACATTCAAGAGATTCTACATATTTAATAGGTTAGTATGACCGTGACAGAGTATTCAACGAGTTTTACTAATATTTCATGCTAATCTATGGACATGGTGTGAGGACTGTTCTTCAGGGATCTTACCTCCGAGAAGGGATTACACTAGTACATCAGTGCATTGAGGGTATCTATTATAATTCCATCTTATATCGGAGTACATGAGCTAATTCTTCTATAGGAGTGTTTTATAGTAGAGTAGACATCATTAGTTGGAGCTAGTAGTGCGAACCAGGTAGCTGAGACCTCGACAGTAGGTAGCCGATGATATTCACATGGACCTAATGGGGTAAGGATGTTCAGGATATGATCCCTGGACTCGTAGAAAGCATTATAAGGATCCCAAGGTGGCTCAAATCATCCTCGAGACGGATGGTGTTACACATGTGGCGACCCAGGACATTAGCACAAGATTTCATGACACTTCTTTCAATGGATCAGTGGAAGGTTGAGGGACTACTGAGATAGAGGTAGAGAAAGGAGAAGGGTGGTCAACAATGAGGTAGATGTGGTAGAGGAGTAGACAAGGCAACTTGAGGTCATAAATGGTTTTACCAATTATGACGACCACCCTTAAGTTGTCCACAATAGGCTCAGGGAGCAGGTGGATTGGGACGAGGGAAGTTGTAGATAATGAAGGATTATGATACCAGGGCTACATAGGTGATATGAGGTATGATCTATGTAATTTCCACCATATATGCAGTTTTGATAGACATATGTTCTATTCAGTCATTTCATTCAACAAATCATGTCTAGGATTTAGAGATTCTTGTTAACCTGTTGACTCAACGCTTATTGTTAGAGTCCCCTATGGGTGGAGATCTGATGATAAGTCAGTGTTGCCGATAGTGTGAGTTGACTATAAGAGGTGAGATTTTTGGTTGGGATCTCTTGGTAGTGACATCTTGTCTTTATGACTTCATTCTTAGTATGTATTGGTTTTCAGTTGTTTTTTATCATACTGACTGTCTTAGGCACTGAGTGTGTTGTGTCTGTAGTGATAGAACCAGATTTTCCTTTGTCTATGAAAAGGGAATGGATGAAGTTTAGGATGGATTCCCACATAGGAGGTTTCATACAATTATTCATCAGTTGGATATTCTCACCCTCAATGTGGTGGATGATATGAGTCCTTAGTTTACTACAATTGTGGAAGAGTATGTGGACGTCATTCTTGAAGATGTTCCAGGTTTGCCTCCCCACAGGAAGAACGACTTATATATTTATTTACTCGCTGATATGGCTCTAAAATCTATAATTTCATATCATATGGCTCCTACAGAGCTTCACGAGATGAGGGTGAAAATGGAGGACTTGCAGAATAGGGGCATCGTAAGACTCAGTGCTTCACCTTGGACATCGCCAGTTTTTTTTCCATGAAGGAAGACATGATCTTGAAGTTATGTGTGGAGTACCAATGCATGAACCAGGTGACTATGATGAAAAAGAACCAACTATTGAGGATTTATGAACTCTTTTATCAGTTGTAAGGGGTGTGATGGTTCTCAATGATTGACCTCATATCAAGATATCACTGGTTTCATGTACGGGATGAAGATATACCTATGACGACCTTTATGTGTTGTTATGTTCACTATGAGTACTTGGTGATGTCATTTTATATGATGAATGAACCCGCCATGTTCATTGGAAACATGAAGCATATATTTCAACCTTACATATACCAATTCTTGGTGGTCTTCATCGAAGACATCCTAGTGTAATCGACGTCTGAGGAGGAGCATGTGAAGAACTTGAGGATGGTTCAGGGCACTCTTGAGAGAACCACATTTATGAAAAGTTCTCAAAGATTCATTTCTAGTTTTGATTGGTCCATTTTCTGGGAAATTCCTTCTCAATGGCTGGAATTTTTGTAGATCAAGCGAAGGTTTAGGTAGTGATTTATTGGGAGCCACCCAAGAGTGTTACCAAGGTACAGAGTTTCCTTGGGTTGGAAGGATTCCATCAAAGGTTTGTACCAAAATTCTCTAGAGATATAAAACCACTGAAAACTTTGACACAGAATGGGAAGAATTTCATGTTGATAAAGATATGCTGGTATTTTTTTAGTATATTAGGTAGAGGTTGGAAAGTTCTCCCATTGTGAAGTTACTTGATGTAGTAATTAAGTACGTTGTGTTCTAAGTTACAATTGGGACTGGTCATAGTTGTGTCTTAATGTAAGGGAACGTGGTGATTTCCTATGGTTCATGCTAGTCGAGGCCTCATGACCGTAACTACACAACACACTATATTTATCTAGTAGTGGTAGTATTTGCATTGAAGATGTGGCGACACGGCCTGATGGGTGAGTAGTCTATCGTCTACTCTTGTCATATGATTCTCAAGTTTATATTCTCTCAAAAGGAACTAAACTAAATAGAGAGGAAATGCATAGAGTTCCTATAGGAAATTGACATTGACATTTTCTACACTCCTGTGAAGGGGATCATGGTGGAAGATGTTGTCTACAGGAGATCTAGTTTGTAGTTACTGAACGAAGTATCATAGTAGTTGGAATCATTTCAGATATCCTTTGTGGATGGAGATGGATCTTCTTACCTCCAGTCGATGGTTGCCACCCCTCTAATATTACAAGGATTCAAAGTGGTACAATCTATGGATATTGAATGTGATACCCTAAATGATTAGTTGTCTATAGGGCATGCTCCTGATCGTTATTCAGATGGCGGGGAGCACGTTGTAATTTTTAGAGGATGTATAGTTGTACATTTAGTGTTATGGGGGGATGTTTTGAGGGAGTTCTAGACACCCCCTTTGGTGGTACATCTTGGTGTGTAAATGTTTCATCAGGACCTCAAACATTAATTTTGGTGGAAAGGGGTAAAGAAGGGGGTTGCAGATATTATCCCTCGATGCATCACTTGTCAGCATGTTAAGGATGAGAAACATGTTCCAGTAGGTTTTCTTCAACCCCTTGAGGTTTCAGAATAAAAGTGGTATGTGATATTGATGGACTTCACGATGGTCTTACCTAGTACATCCAAGGGACACGATTCCATATGGGTGATTGTTGAATAACTCACCATGTCATCCCATTTCCTGGCTATCTGATAGAAGAGTTTAGTAGAGATATTGGGATGACTCTATCTATTGGAGATAGTGAGACTCCATAGAGTTCCATCGACGATAGTTTCAGATTATGACGTTCTCCATACATCTCGACTTTGGAAGGGATTACAAGAGGCATTTTGTAGTCAAATATTATTGAGCACATCTTTTCACCCATAGACCGGCATCCAGATTGAGAGCGTCCATTTAGGTTCTAGAGGAGATTATACGAGTGTGCATGTTAGAAATTGGCCTTAGTTAGGAGGATCACCTACCATAGGTGGAGTTTTCATAAAACAATATATATCAATCCACCACATGTATGGAACCATTTGAGGCCTTTTATGGGAAACCTTGTAGGTCACCACCTTTCTAGAATAACCCACGACAGCTAGAAATCACGGGAATGAAGTTGATGAAAGCTACTACAGAAAAGGTGCAGATCATCTGGTTGTAGATGAAGAATACATAGATCTACCAGAAGTCTTATTTTGATAGGGGATGGAGGGATTTGGAATATGAGGAAGGAGACCATGTGTTTCTTTGGGTTTCACCACAATAGTGATTATAATTATTTGGATAGGGGAGAAATATATCTCCAAGATTCGTCGGCCCTTTCCAGATACTATGTAGACTTTTCACAATGGCATACCAATTGCCTCAACCATCATAGTTAGATTGGGTACACGATGTGTTCCAGGTGTCACAATTGAGGAGTTACGTGCATAACCCATCGCACATCAACAACGGGGGAGAGCAGGACATCATGGTTGGAGTGACATTTTCTGAGTACCCAGTAGAGATTTTGGATAGGTATGAGAGGATCCTTTGTGGGCATTTGATTACTTTGGTGCATGTTCAATGGTAGCATTAAATTCTCCTGGAGAGCACATGAGAGTGAGAGGCTTAGATTCATGCCCATTACCATCATTTGTTTGAGTTATCTTTGTTTTTGCTTTTAGGGACATATATCTCCTAGGTGGGGATAATGTAACATATTTGATTTTTCACATGTATTATTTTTAGAAACTATATGGATTGATTTCAAGACTAAGTGCTAAGATGATAAGTTGATTCTGATGCCCAATTTTCAGGGAACAATTATTTAAAAAATATTAAACATTAAATATTACTCATGAAAAGTGTAATTCCCCAACACAAGTTACCCAGAGTCGGTGCATTATTACATAACATTAGCATGATTACAAGGAATCTAGTCCCGAAGGACCGATCTGTTTAGCAGTTTTGGAAAATAGATTACATACATGAATGTTACATTACACATTAAAACATAAAAGAACATTAATAATCATTTAATAATGCCATTAATACCTTATCATTACTCGATATATCAATAACAATACAGTTCTTGGAATCCTGGGAAAATAAACATAAGAAAGGGGTGAGCTCAGATGCTCAGTAAGGGGAAAAGAATTTGTGGAAGCGACAAATTTTAAGGAAATATGTGTAATAAAGACAAAATAATTTTAATAAAAAACATTAACATAATATTGGAAAAATAAATAAAACATTACCATAAAAACATGCACATGGATATTCTAATAGTCTAATAATCACATGTAATAACTAATTTCATAATGAGGGAATGCATAATGCCAGACTTCATAAACATATAGACAAGGCCTTGTGCCATGATTTCAAAAAAGATTTATCAAGGCGATGTGACAAGAAACTAATTTGTCTCATTAGACCTACCAAATCATCGAGTGGCTATAGTAGTCCCCACCCGTCACTTCTTAAGTCAAATGCATTCCTCATACGAAAATGTTGAAACATAACATGATCATTCTTATTAAAACTAGAATACGAAATGTCAGAATTGTAACCATAAACCATGAATGGTGTAAAAATAGAATATTTATATTCAGAAAGATCATAAATCATTCAATACAATATGTAGGATTTTATTATAATAAATGAACCCTAATCAAGAATAATATCCAGTAAAGGATGTTGACATAGTTGAAAATGATCTGTAAAACTCATTGAAAGAAATAACCATTTTTTCTGAAATCATTTAAAAGTCACAAATTTATAAAGGATGTCTTTTAAAAGAGACTTTTTAATAAAAGTTTTCCATACCACATTGAAAATTTTTAAAGGAATTAACTTTTTAAAACATTCATGTCCTTATAAATAAATCCTTAAAACTATTTTGAAAACATGGAAATTATTGTGAAAGATTTAGAGAATCAAAAATTTAAAACAATTAAAATGATGTTTTAGTTAAAGAGCCAATTAAGAAAAATCTTTTTTAAAACACTTTTATGAAACATGAACCTAGATAACAAATATGTCCCAATAAAAACATACTCATAAACAATCTCAGATAATAATGAGATTGAAGAATTAAACCTTACCTTGTACTTTCCTTTAGCCGAGGGTACGTTTAACCTCATTTATAATGACCATAGTTTGTTATTAAATTATAATAGAACCATATTATTATTTATGATATCATATAAGATTCATTTATGACTTTATACTACCCATTTAATAATAATTCTCATGTTGAAGTAACATTTAGAGTAATAATCGCTTTCTTTATCGTACAAGTTTTAAGTTTTTATTCTTGAATGTATCACTTAGATCATGATTTACAAACTAACAAAATATATAAAATGAGTTATATATCATATATATTCAGAATATAAATATTTATAATGTGTCATCCCACCTTTTTAATACATAACTTTTCATTACATTTTACATACAGAGGATTGTTAAATTGTAGTGTCTTTGAAATCCGGAACAATAAAACTTGATAACAACATAAAAAATTCTTATAATCCACTTTTAAGGATTCATCATAAAATCATCATAAGTAAATATACTTCCTTTCATATCCTGGAGACATGCATCAAAGGAAAGGGTGAGTAGAAGGCCTAGTAAAGCTAAACAAGGAAATCAGTGTACTTGTTATATCAATAAGAACATGAATAACAACATAATGATATGAGGAATGGAAGTATATGAATATCATAATGAAAATAACTTGAAACATAACTTGAATATATGGCTACAAAATTTCATTTAGACATTCATGAACATATCACCAAGGTCCATCCCTAAGGTGTCATAAAAATTACCAAGGTTATTCACCAAGGTATCGTGAAACTTGTCATCTCTAGATATTAAATCTTTAACCAATGCATTGGAGCGCTATCAGGATGATCCCTTAATAACTCTTTAATTACATGTGATAATCACAGAGCATAATAAAACATTTCATAATTAACCCATAGAGACTAAAAGAAGTTGGTTTCATTTAAAAATCGTGACGTTTTAAAAGCTCTTAAAAATAATATCATTATATCATTTATAACCCATGGAAAGGGAGTGAGGGTTATATGTATGTCCATTCCAGAATCAAATATATCATATTTATATATTTATGAACACCTATAGAAACGAAATGGGCCTGGGTATTCACAGAGATAAATAAGGGAATTTCTTGAGAGAAAGAGATAGAAATTTTGAGACGAAATTTCTACAGCATAACGACTATATAACACTATTTTAGAAAACAATGAAAATAGAGGGGACATGGGTAACACACTCATAAATAATTCATAATAAATTATGGGTACTGAATAAGATCATGATATGGATATTTTAATGACATTCCACATGAAAATGAAACATGAAAGAAAAGGGAAGATGCAATTTCTTTTAAGGTAAATTCGGCAGCCTAACGACGTCACATAAAAATTATGAAAACAAATTTATGAGAGAAGAAAGGTTATCTCATAATTTGGACTTGAAATGGGAAGTAATAAGAACATATAAGAAAATACCCTCAACAAAATGTAATGGAAAATAAAATAAACAACGTAAAGGAAGTCATGATTTAAAAGAAGAGGATGAAAGAATCCCTTACCTTGAAGAGTGTCTTCGAAATCATGAAAGTCAAGACCTTGGGAGGCTTTAGGGAACCTTGGGAGGACTCTTTGTGAGGTAAGGAGACCATAACCTCGTTGAGGAGGATTTGGAAATGAAAATAATGAGGGAAATGCTTGGTATTTATAAGAGAAGTGAGGGGACACGTCATTAATGGCCAAGGGACACCTCATCGGTGGTATTGGAAAAACCATGGGCTTGACCATGGTATTTTCCCTTGGTATTGGACTCTTGGGAAACCTCATAACTTATCTTACTATTCATTAGTCGACCAAAATTATTACATAATTATTACATCCTTAATTATGTCATTAAACACCTGAAAATAAACTACATTTTCACTATTCACCGAAAATTCATTTTTTTCAGAAAAATCCCCAAAAATCATCTTAACCTAATATCGATCCTATGAATTAAAAAATTTAATCCATTTTATAAAAATAATCTTCTAAATATTTTTAATTTAATTTTTAATTAAAAAACACTATTTACCTGAAAAAAAAACTAGTACTTGACTAATAATTTATGAAACAATTATTTACCTATTTTATTGAATCACATTACTAAATAAAGTTTCCTAAATTATATTAATACTTTCTTTAAGTGATATTACTAATCCATTTGGTCAGATTAGTAATCTTAAGCATAAAATCACTATTCATTATTTACTATTCACAAAAGATAAGTTGATCTTATTAGATTCTAAATTTCTTATTGAACACATTTCCCGAAGCCCATTTTTTGAAAATAATTACACATAATTTATTATTTTAGGTTTACATAAATATTTTAAAATATCCCCTTTTTCCAAAATTCAACAATATACATCATATATTAATTCAAACATCTGAAAAAAACACAAGCTTCACCATAGGATGAAATCAAAACTTTATTTATCTGAAAGGACTACAAAAAGTAGTTACGGTCTCGTTACATAGCCCCTTATTACCCCAGCATAGGACCTAAGTGTAAGGTCTGCTAAGGTGAGAGAATATGAGCGTGGCTCGGTCAAAATTTCCCGAGTAGTGATTTATATAAGATTGAACTTCTCCCAAAGGCGATTCCGCTCCAGCTTCACATGATGAAGTTCAACATGGGTTTGGTCTAGAGCAAAGCCCAGTGGTGCTACCTCCTTACGAAATTTCATCAGACGGGCTTCGATCGGCCAATGACTAGTCGATGAGGCAATCGATTCTTCATTCTATATTAATTAACTAAGATCACTTGTATTTAGAGACAACAATCACAACATTTAGTTTCCAACGGTCATATAACAGTCAAAACCCAATGGTCTCATTTTAATTATACTCTACTCATTAATTAAATAATATAGTTTTGTTGGGTATAAACTATAACAACACAAAAAATAGGAAACAAAAATTCAGTCAAAAGTTCTGGTTGTTACATTCTTCCCCACTTAAGAAATTTTTTCCTCAAAATTTTAACTCGTATCCTCAAAAAAGAAAAGGTGTGGGTAATTATGCCTCATAGACTCCTTTGGTTCTCACGTTGCTTCTTCATATTTGTGGTTTCTCCACAACACCTTAACGTGGTGGGTAGTCTTGTAGCGTAAAACCTTGTCTCTATGATCCGAGATCTCCACCGGATGCTCCTCATAAGAGAGGTCATGCTCTAGTTGTACCACATATGGGTTTAGTACATGTGAAGGGTCAGGTATGTACTTCCTCAAATAGGGATATGTGGAAGACATCATGAACATGTGATAGATTTGGAGGAAGTGCAAGCCGATAAGCCACTGCTCTCATGTGATCAAGGATTTTATAGGGTCCAATGTACCTAGGGCTGAGCATTCCTTTCTTCCCAAGCCTCATGACTGTATTCCATCGTGAAATTCTAATAAATACCTTATCACTGACATCAAATTCCAAGCCCCTTCGAGGGATTTCAGCATAACTCTTTTGCCGACTCTGAGCAGCCTTAGTGTGTTGTTGGATGGCATGGACTTTTTCTGTCCTCTCTTGCACAAGATCAACCCCAAGAATCTTTCTCTCACCAACTTCATACCAAAAATAAGGATTTCTACATCGCTTCCCATATAGAGCTTCATAGGGTGACATTTGAATGCTCGAGTGGAAGCTGTTTTTATAAGAGAACTCAACTAAAGGGAGATGTTGATCCCATCCAACCTTAAATTCCATTGAGCATGTTCTCAACATGTCCTCGAGTGTTTGTATAGTCCTTTTAGTCTGGCCATCTGTATGGGGGTGATAGGCCGTACTAAAATTCAATTCAGTGCTCAGAGCTTGTTGAAGACTTCTCCAGAATTTTGATGTGAACCTTGCATCATGATCAAATACGATAAGAAAGTGGAACTCCATACAGACTTACCACTTCCTTCACATAAATCCTGGCATGTTTATCAAGAGATAAATCTTCCCAGATATAGATAAAATGGGCATTCTTGGTGAGACAGTCCACAATAACCCATATCGCATTGTTTCCTTTGGAAGTTCTAGGAAGACCAGTGACGAAGTCTATAATGATCTTTTCCCACTTCCATGTTGGTATGGGTAGTGGTTGCAACACCCCTTTAGGAAGTTGTCACTCTGCCTTCACTTGCTAACATACTAGGCACCTTGAAGTGTAGTCAACAATCTCACTTTTCATATTATCCCACCAATAATGATCACAAAGGTCCCTATACATTTTTGTGCTTCCAAGATGTATATAGAAAGTAGATCTATGAGCTTCATCCATCATCTCCATCTTTATTTCATGAATAGATGGAATGAATTGTCTTGTACAAAATCTATGTACACCTTCTTGATCAATATTGAACTCCAAAAAATTTCCATCCTTTATAGCCTCAAACATCTCTTGTAACAAAGGATCTTCCTTTTGAGCATTCTTGATCTTATCTAGTAATGACGGTTGAGAAATCATTTCGGTTAGGGTTGATGATGCCCCTTTCCTTATAATTCCCATGTCCAGCTTTACTAGGTCATTGATCAAAGGATCTTTTTTAATCCTCATCATGGAATGAACAATTGGGTATTTAATACTTAATGCATCAGCAACTTTGATTGCTCTTCCAGGGTGATAATGAATTAAACAATAATCATATTTAAGATGTTACAACCATCCCCTTTGTCTCATGTTCAATTGCTTTTGTGTGAAAATATACTTCAATCTTTTATGATCTGTGCATATATCTCATTTTTTCCCATAAATATAGTGCTTCCATATCTTTCGAGAAAAAATGACTGCAGCCAGCTGCAGACCATGTGTAGGATAATTCTGCTCATGAATCTTCAACTATCGAGATGCATAAGCAATGACCTTGTAATTTTTAATGAGGATGCACCCAAGCCCTTTTAGAGATGCATCAATAAAAATAAAGAATCCTTCTCCACTTGAGAACAGAGTTAACACAGGCACAATAGCCAATCTCTTCTTTAGCTCTTGGAAACATTCCTCACACTCCTTTCTACAGATGAACATGATCCATTTATTATTTAACTTGGTTAATGGATTAGAAAGTCATGAAATGTTTTTCAGAAACCTCCTATAATATCCTTATAATCCAAGAAAACTACAAATCTCAGTTATTGTTTTAGGTTGAGGCCACTCCTATACAAATTTTGTCATTGCAGGGTCAACTATGATTCCTTAATTGGTTACAATGTCCCCTAATAAAGTGACTTGTTGTAACCAAAAATCACATTTACTGAGCTTTCCAAAAAGCCTGTTCTTCCAGAGAGTTTACAAAATAACCCTTAAATGATCTTCATGCTCCTCACGACTTTTGGAATATATCAAAATATCAACACTATAAATTACCAAAAAGTTACCAAGGTAGTCCTTAAAGACTCTATTCATCAAATCCATAAAAATCGCATGTGCATTAGTCAGTCCAAAGGACATAAAAAACTCATAATGCCCATATATTAATCAGAAGGTAGTTTTTGGAATATCTTCTTTCTTCTCCATCAATTGATGATAACCCAATCGATGATCAATCATAGGGAATAATTGATCCCCATGAAGTTGGTCAAATAAGTCATAAATTCTTGGAGGAGGGTAATTGTTCTTCACTGTGATCCAATTCAGTTCACTATAATCAATACATAGCCTCATCAATCCTTCATCCTTCTTCACAAAGATCATGGAGTTTTTTCTTTATTTCCTCCAGCTCCACATTTTCCATCCTATACAGGGTATTTGATATCGGATGAGATCTAGGTACGAGTTCGATGAAGAACTCTTCCTCCCTTTCTGGGGGAGGTCTAGGAAACTCCTCTGGAAATGCGTCAATGTATTCCTGGACTATGGGGAAATTTTCTATCATCAAACTCTCATCTCCTTCTTCTTCCTCATAGATAAACTCAACAAAGATGGATATAGGGGGTTATTTTAGACAAAGATGTGGTTGAGTTATCTGTCATTGTATGATAACAGTATGTTTTCCAGTAAAGACTACTGATAGTTCCTTGCTTCTGTAATTGATCATAGAATTATACTTTGAGATCCAGTCCATCCCTAGTATAATTTTGAATTCCATTATGGGAATGAATACTATATTTGCAATAAGATTGTGGTCACTAAATTAAATACTAGAGTTTCTAAACACTGACGATGCTTGGATAGTCCCACCAGGAGTCTTGAATGACAACTATACTTTTAGAAATTCGGTGGTTGATTCTAAATTCCTTGCAAACATGGAGTAAATAAAGGAATGCATAGAATGAGAATCAAACAAATTACTTGGTAGATTTGAGAGGAAAACAAGAGTACCTGCTACCACATCATTCGGAGCATCGACTTCAGTTTTCGCGATAGCAAAAGAATGACTTTGATCCCCTGGCCTTTACTGAGGCTGATGGTGGTTCCCCTCCACTACCCTCAGATTTGGACAGTGACTAGAAAAGTACCCAAGTTGTCCACAATTGAAGCACATGACATCAGGTAGGGCGTGCACCATTTACCCCTTGTAGTTTGTGTTTGGAAGTTGAGGATTCACCTCACCATGACAATTCCTCGCAATGTGGCCATCTTTGTCACACTTGTAGAACTTACCACTCCTGACCAGGATGTTCCCCAAATGGTTATTCCAACATTTATTAAAAGTGGGAAGTTACACTTTCTTTCCTCCTCTTCCCTAATATAAATTCCTCCCTAATCTGGGCTCCATCGATCTCTTCTTTTTGTTGGATTTATGAGACCACGGTGTGTCACCAATCTCTAGCTCGACTTTCATCGCACTCCGCACGATCTCCTCGTAGCTATGATAATATTAGTTAGCTAGATTCATCAACATATGAGGTCTCAGTCCACTGAAGAATATATCAACCTTACCGTTTGGATCCATGACAAATCTAGAGGTATATCGTGAAATCATTTTGAAGTTTATCTCGTAGCTTCCCACAAATTCATTCTTCTTCAAATTTAGCTCGAGAAACTCCTTCTCCATTATTTTTTTCATGGAATGATAGAATTACTTATTGAAAAAGATCCATGTGAACAATTACCACTCCATAGCTTCAACTTCCACTCTTTGCCTCATGTTTTTGATTAGTCCCCACCACTGATCAGCCTCTCCCTCTAAGCGATAGATAGACTGGGTGACCTTCTCTGGCTCTGAACAACGTAGCACAAAAAATATCTTCTCTATAGAGTTGTTTCATTGCTCAGAAATCAATGGGCCAGTCGATCAACTGAAGGTTGGTGGTCATTGGCACATAAAGGATTCAATAGAATGGTGTTCCCTTTGTGGTGAGATAGGCCTCTCAGCTTGATTCAAGTTATTACCCATAACATGAGTCAGTTGGTTCATCAATCACATGAATTTTTCCATTTCAGCTTCCATCGGAGGTCCATCAGCACATGGTCCATTGTGGTCACCATTTGCACAGTTCCTCCTATTTCCTGCCATTATCTAAAAGAATAAAATCTTAGTGAGAAACTTGTTTCATTTTATAATCTTTTAACTATAAAGGATTCTACATCTTAAAACTTCTTGCTAAAACAATTATATTTCCCTATATTTCCTTTATAATGATTCATAAAAAGCTTGCGATTAACCAATCATATCCCCCGGGAGTGTCGTAAACAAGAGTGCAGAAAGGCCCATTTTCGTTCACCAGTTCCAATTTGAGTCTAGTTCAAATCATTTTTTGGTTTTTACCCTTATGTACATTTGTTCCAGAGCCACCTCTACCTTCTCATATCCAGACATGGATGTATTTTTTTGATAAACCACTTACTCAATACTCACCAAAATACCAAAAAATTTTCCCTTTATTTAAACTTTTATATAGGGTTCATCATAATGTTTTAATAGTCTAATTTTCATAAATAACTAAATAATACTTTGATACCAATCGTGGCATGCCACCTTTTTAATACATAACTTTTCATTACATTTTACATACGGAGGATCTTTAAAGTCTAGTGTCTTGGAAATCAGGAAAAATAAAACATGAATACCGCCAAAAAAATTATTATAATCCAATTTGAAGGATTCATCATAACATAATACAAAGTACAAATACTTCCTTTCATATCCTGGAGACATATATCAATGGAAAGGGTGATCAGAAGGCCCAGTAATGGTAAACAAGGAAATCAGTGTACTTGTGATATGAATAAGAACTGGATTAACAACATAAAGATATGAGAAATGGAAATATAAAAATATCATAATTAAAAGAACATGAAACATAACATAAATATGTGGCTACAAAATTTCATTTAGACATTCATGAACATATCACCATGGTCCACCCCAAGGAGTCATAAAAATTACCAAGGATTTTCACCAAGATATCATGAAACTTTTCACCTCTAAAGATTAAATCTTTACCCAATGCATTGGAGAGATATCAAGACACACCCTTAATATGTCTTTACTTAAATTTTATCCACATAGTTCATATTCAAATATTTCATAAATAACCCATAGAGACTAAAGAAATGGGTTTCATTAAAAAAATCGTGACGTTTTAAAAGCTCTTAAAAATAAGATCATTATATCATTTATAACCCATGGAAAGGGAGTGAGGGTCACTAGTATGTCAATTCCAGAATCAAATAGATCATATTTATATATTTATGTGTACCCATAGAAATTAAATGGGTTTGGGTATTCACATAGATAAACAATGGAATTTCTTGAGAGAAAGAGATTGAAATTTTCAGATGAAATTTCTGCAGCATAACCACTATATAACATGGTTTTAGAAAACAATAAAATGAGAGATGACAAGGGTCACCCAATCATAAATAATTAATAATATAGTATGGTTACTGAATAATATCATGGTATGTATATTTTAATTACATACCACATGAAAAGAAAACATGAAGGAAAAGAGAAGATGCGATTTCTTTTACGAGAAATTCGGAAACCTAAAGACATCACATAAAAATTCAGAAAAAAATTGATGAGAGACAAAAGGGTCTCTCATCATTTGAACATGAAATGGGAGGTAATAAGAACATATAATAACATAACATCAACATAAAGAGATGGAAAATATAAGACACAACATAAAGGAAGTCATGACTTAAAAGAGGAGGGTGAATGAATCCCTTACCATGAAGAGTAACTTTGAAAGGTTGATGGTCAGGACCTTGGGAGTGTTGAGGGAACCTTGGGAGGACTTCTCAGGAGATATGGAGACCAGAACATCGTTTAGGAGGATTTGGAAATGAAAAGAATGAGGGGAAGGCTTGGTATTTAAAGGATAATTGAGGGGACAAGCCATTAATGGCCAAGGGACACCTCATCAGTGGTATTGGAAAACCCATGTGCTTGACCATGATATTTTCGCATGTTATTTTCCAATTGGTACACCTAATACCTTATATTACTATTCATAAGTCTACTATAATGATTACATAATTTTTACATCCTTAATGATGACATTAAACACCCGTAACTAAAAACGACATTTTCACTATTCACCAAAAAATCCCTTTTTTTAGAAAAATACTCAAAAATCACCTTAATGTAATATCGATGCTTTGAATTAAAATATGAAATCTATTTTATAAAAATAATTTTCTAAAATAATTGTAATTTAATTTTGAATTGCAAAACAATATTCACCCGAAAAAACTAGTAATTGACTAATAATTTCTGAAACAGTTATTTATTTATTTTATTGAATCACATTACTTAATCAAGGTGCCTAAATTATATTAATACTTTATTTTAGTGAGATTATTAATCCATTTAGTCACATTAAAAATCTTAAGTGTAAAATCGCTATTCATAATTTACTATTCATAAAAAGTTATGTTGATCTTATTAGATTGTAAATTTCTTACTGAACACACTTCCAGAAGACCATTTTTCGAAAATCATTACCCATCATTAATTATTTAAGGTTTACATAAATATTTTAAAATATCCCCTTTTTCCAAAATTCAACAATATACATACTATATTTATTCAAAGATCTTAAAAAAACACAAACTTCACCATAGGAAGAAATCAGAACATTATTTATCTCAAATGATTTCACAAAGTAGCTACGGTCTGGTTAAATATCCCCTTATAACCCCAGTGTTGGACCTAAGTGTAAGGTGTTCTATGGTGAGAGAATCCTAGGGTGGCTCGACCAACATTTCCCAAGTAGTGATTTCTATAAGCTTGAATTTCTCCCGATGGCGATTCTGCTCCAGCTTCACACGATGAAGTTCAGCTTGGGTTTGGTCTAGAGAAAAGCCCAGATGTGCTACCTCCTTTTGAAGTTTCATCAGATGGGCTTCGATCAGCCTAAGACTACTGGATGAGGCCATTGAATCTTCCTTCTGTATTAATTAACCAATATCACTTGTATTTAGAGACAACAATCACAACATTTTGTTTCCAACGGTCAAATTGACCAATGGTCATATAACTGTCAAAACCCAATGGTCTCATTTTAATTATACTAACATCATTAATTAAAGAATATAGTTTTGTTGAGTATAAACTAAGAAAAATACGAAACAAAAATTCATTCAAAATTTCGGTTCGTTAGATATAATTGATATATATATGAAATAGAAATACCCTTCTTTTGGTGCTTCTTTTTGATTTGAACAAAAAGGCTCCATAGTTTGTCTTTTTGATCAAAGTAAGGCCTTTATGATGAATTGGGGGTATTTAGAATGAGATTTGAGTACGTTTTTACCATGAAATATGGCTTTGGGGTTGTGAATTTAAGGGAAGGGGAGGTGCCTTTTTATAAGAGAGGTGAGAGGCACTTTGGGAAACATATGAAATATTAATTGATTATAAATTGATTATGGGTTTCTAATAGCTCCAAATAGATTTATTTCAAGGATAAGATGGGGATGTGTCTAAATAACCTCAACTAATATGTTTTATACTTGTTTAGGTCACCATATTAACCTTATCTTTTAAATTTAACTCTTAGTGAAATAGTCTATCTTTTACCATGTTTTCTTGTATTTTTATTTTATATGATTAATAAAAATACTATAAAATTCCAAGAGAACCAAAAGTGGTTGATTAATGAAATATATATCATTATATAAGTCCTTTTGTCGAATATTATATTTTTAAAAATTTTATATCATTTAATAAAATAGTATTTGTTTTAATAACCCATTAAGCTCAATTTTGACACTATTTAGTATTTGTTTTTTCTAACGTTGTCACAAATTAATAAAAAAATACATTTAATCAAACCTAAAATGTCATATTCACCTAGAAAATTGTTTATTTAATCAAAAGTTTTAATATAAATATATTTTGATATTTATAAAATTAATTATTTTAATCTGTCATTAATAAGGTAATTACAACATCATCATTGTGTCTTAAATAAATTTAATTATTAAATATATATAAATTATAACTAAAATACCATGATGTCAAAAATATTATTATATTTCTAATGAATATTTATAGTCAAATTTATATTATTTATAACTCTATATTAAAAATGGTTTAGTTAATAAAATTTGAATTTAACACTTTTAACGCTTCTTTAAATAACATATAATTAATATTCTAATCTAACCCAATTGGATAAAAAAGATCATATTTTGTTTATGGTTTATTTTTTTCAAATTAAACCTACCAAATAGAATTATCTCATGTGTTCAAGTAATTATAATATCATTTTTACCTTTAATTACCCTATTCACTTTTAACCATTGTAAAAAAAATAAAAAGTTTCTATTCACCGAAAAATATATTCATTCCACTGAATTAAATTTTACTTACTAATAACCACCATACCTATCAAATTTTTGAAATTAAATTCACTAAATTGGTAAAATTATGTTTTATTCAAATTTAAAAATGTGCATAGATAGTGGGTAAACGACATTAAAAAAGATCAACAAAATTTTATATATCTAATCTTATTATAAAATGACTCCAATGAATTAAATTGTAATAATATATGTATTATGTATCTATTTTTAATTTAAGATAAATTTTTAATTAAAAATAATTATTTAAATGGAATGTTTAGTTTTTATCTACAACACAGTGTTTTTCACTATTCATCAAAAATTGAATGTTTTTTGAAAAATTCATAAAATTCATCAAAATAAAATTTTGATATTCCAAATTAAAAAATGATGAAAATTTTACATAATTCAAAACATATAGGTTTCATTAATTAAATTGAAATTAATTCCCATTATCAAAACCAGAATGCAGGTTTTTAAGAAGTAAAAACTATCAAAAGATTGACATGCATTTTTATAAAATTTAAATGTGAAGTTACATCCAATGAACTAAATTATTTTAAATAATAAAAATTTAATCTAATGATACTTTAAAACCATTCAAATATGTAATTTAACAATATGAATTAATTCTATTAAAAAGTTTTTTTAATTAAAATTTAGTATTTTTCACTATTCATCAAAAAATGATAGTTATTCGAAAAGTACCTAAATATTATCCACACAAAATTTTTATGTCCCTATTATAAAGAATAATTTAATTTCCATAAATTGTATATATAAAACTATCAAATATTATATTTAAAAAGGGTTCTTTAATAAAAGGAGGAAAAACTATATTTTTTGAGAAATAGTACTTTTATCTGAAAAATTAAATTTGTCCTTATATTATGTCAATGAAACACAAAAGAGGAATGTTAAAATTATATAGGATATATATAAAATTCAAAATTTTGTTAATACTATTCAAGAAAACTTTTTTTAAACCACTAGTTTGATACGTCGTGATGCACTTGAACTCGGTGTTGCATGTAACACAAGCTGTAGAATTATATCAAAGAGATAATGTACTATGAAATCTTAAGGTGTTACAAAAGTTTCCCTAAAAAAGTGGTATATCTCTTAAATGGTTTCCTAGATTAGAAATTTATGGGCACCGTTGAGCTGAAAATGGTGGGTTTACACTAGGAATGACTTACCTTTAGTCACCAAAAGTCATTTGTGAAAATGTTGTAATAGTCCATAATGAGGATAAAATAATTTAATAAAATTTATTTTATTAAAAAAATCGAGTATTATTTTTTATTATGTGTTTGTTAGGAATTCAAGGTTATCACTATAATCCTAAAATTCCTCTGTGATATTGAGAAGGATATCTCTTGAAGAAATGAAAGCGGATCACAGATCGAAGATCAACACGAAGTCGATTCGAAGGAACCTCACCACGATGATGAAACAATGGTCATACATTATCAGTGACTAACTTGAATTGTGGAATCAAGGTTTATTTTTTGTAGATTTCCCAATTCTTGATTTCCATGATGAATGTGTGTCAATCCATGAAACGATTGGTCCGTGGGTTGATCATTATTGTGGGATTGGATATTATCTATGGGATTATCATGATATTTATTTTAATTCCACATAATTTATCTGTATAATGGGAACAGATTGAGGATGACATTAACAAAGGTAGAGGTTCATTCCTCAGAACGTTCTTTTGATTTTCAACCTAATTAATTGAATTATTTTTCGTTGGACCACAATGAAAATGGTTCAACTTTCATGGTGTCTCTGAATTCTTAGGACCTCCGGATTCGAGGAAAACCGACCATAGAGGCTAGATATTTGTAGATTGGGACTTGAGGATCCTAGATCAGCGATGGATTCAATTTATGGGCATCTAATGCGGATAAATTTTCAGAATAAGGGACCACCGGTGTGGGTCGGGTGTAGTAGTCCAGGAAGTCTAGGTGGTGGCATTACAT
Organism: Viscum album; assembly: GCA_963277665.1. Taxonomy (NCBI): domain Eukaryota; kingdom Viridiplantae; phylum Streptophyta; class Magnoliopsida; order Santalales; family Viscaceae; genus Viscum; species Viscum album. The sequence goes on along the minus strand of OY728152.1, from coordinate 344,314,821 downwards.
CAACTACATGATGCAGCTGTAGAAGATAGTGGTGGCAATGACATGCCACAAGAAGAAGTGGGTGGGCGTGTGCAGAGGTGGTAGGCCATGGGATATGTTGGGAGCACAAGATGCACTGGTGGTATTAACCCCATGGGATGCAGCATAAGACCATGTGGGAGAAGACCGACAGCCGTGTGGACCAAGTTCAGCCTAGCATCCAACATATGAATGGGACTAGCGGAACAGATGATCCAGGCCCAGTCGACCAGCCGGGTTGGACCAGGGGAGACTGACCAGAGATGGCCAATGGTCCACTATGGCAGTCGACCATGATCCAATGATTCTCTAGCTACCATAAATCTGCAAAATCTAGGGGGTCGACTACGGTAGTCAACTACTTCAATAGTGAGGCGACCGGTCTAGGTGGTCAACCACCATGGTCATTCCATGGGCCTAGTGAAACCCCTTAATCCGAAACATCATACTAATCTAACATTGAAACAATACATCTATTTTATGAGCCATATTTGTTGTTGGGACCTTGTCACTGGGAAATTCCGATTGAGATAATGTGTTGAGTTTTTAGTTTTGACCAGTATAGGTTGAAAGCATTCCCTTTTTACTTTCCTTGATGGTTCTGTACGACATTACATCCAAATAACAAGATTGTAGTTCCCTCCAGAGTCTGATCCCAAGATAGAGTTATGGTATTCCACGGTGGGACTAGAGTAGGATCCTCTATCACCACTAGTGGAGTTTTTTTGAACCAACACAACTTAAAAGAGCATGGTTTGGTCCTCCCTCTAGCGGGCCGCAAAAGTGGGGTTAGTGTTATTATCCCATGTTTTTGGGTAGGCTCCCCTACATTGTGAATAGATCTAGATTGGGTTGGTATTATTACCCAGTATGAATTCACAGGATTCACTATTTGGGTATCATAATCTTTCTTTACAATATATTCTAATTTGGGAAGGTCCCAAATGAGCTTGATCTCTTCATGAGATTCTTTGATGATATCATGGATTGATGTGTGGGTTGTCTCAGAACTAGCGTGCTTCAAGTGAAATCTTGTGAGTCGAAGTTGGTTATGACCTATCAATTGCATGGTGTCTCTCTTGAGTATATGTGGATATTCATGGAACATTTGTTATAGAAATATACTTGTGTGGTGATGACTTTATTTCACTTTGTGTAATCTCATTTTTGGAATTTCATTTATGGTTTAGGAGTGTCCTACTAGGTGTTGTTTGACTCACCCATTCATGGCATTCTCCCACTCATGTCATGTCTTGCATAGACAATGAACCCTATGAAGGATTCCTAGGAGGACCCAGACCAGGCTATGCAGAGCAAGGCCAAACTGATGAGGTGTGTTCCTAGGGTCCAGACGGATGTCCTAGTACCTCTTTTCTTAATGGTGGAACTTGTGGTTACATACTCTTTTGGGGGTCTTTTTTGGACCTATTTTCTTTTCATTACATTAATTATTATACTATGGTTATGTTATATAGTGGTTTATGTGAATTTTTTACTTTTGTTTTTATATTTCACCATTTGTGGAATGGATATGTGTGCATGAGTACATGTACATTACAATAATGCATCCTATTTGTGGGATATTCCTACAAGGTTCTAGTCCCCATCCCCTATCCTATTGGACGATGGCTTGGGGTAATAACATTATGGGTCCCTTTGGGATGGGTCGTGACACCCATCCTAAAATATCAATTCATTAACAGTCATATATTTCAAAATATTCATGAAATCATATACATCGTAGAAATAAAAAATGTCATAATTATTTATGTAGTTCTCAATCGGCTACATCACTTAAATAACTATGTAATTTTCTTATATCATGGAATTGGAAATGTGAATAAATTATTTGGATTAATCAGCTACATGATTTTTTAATTTCACCGAATTAATTACATGAATTTTCTATGTGTATTTTCTCCGTGACTGAATTATTGACATAAAATGTCTACGTAGAGATTCACTTATTTGAATCTGCTATGTGGATCTAAAATACTATAGTCTTTACTCAAATAATTTCCGAACTACATTATCTAACTTCCAAACCTTATAAATAAAATTCCTATTCTGAAAATGGTTATTGAACTTGATTATTCTTTTATAAACACATGTTTTTTCCTCTTTAAGACCATCTCATTAATCATCACACTAAGTTTTATAAATTGTCATGAACTTCTCCATTCAATTTGTGTAAGCTATAGTATTTTAGTTTCTTTTCCATATAAAATTGATGTATCTTAATAATATTATGGAAATACATACATTCATTATTAGGTATTAAATTAAATACACTCATAAATATATTATAATCAATAATAATCATCCAAATATCATCAAAAAACATATTGAACCATTGAAAACAAATGAAATGCTTACTCAGGAAAAAAACAAGACATTTTGTTTTTTTAATCACCATTCCATATACATTCATAATTTTATAAAAATATTGTTTGGTATAGATTATGTTCATATCTCTCTTCCAGAATATAGTCTCTAATGTTTGATTCTTCTCAATTATTCAAAATTTTCATTCTTCACAAGAACCCAATTTTCATCATTTTCGTATTTTTCAAATCATTTTAAATATACCTATCACAAGAAAGATGTTTGACATATAGAATTCATTACAATAATTTCTATTGGAACTATATGATCATAAATTATATTATCCTTAATAATTCCATCTCAACTCTTCAAATTCTATAAAGATAAATGCCTATCTTTACCCAATTTATCATTAATAGTTTCTTCTGATAAGTAGTTTCTAGTTTTTATCACCATATTTTTCTTACCTCCCCATAACTTTCAATAGAAAAACACTCATTATATTGTTGGATATTTTTATCATTACCCACTATAGTGATATCATTGATTTTTTCGCATATACTTTCCTCTTATTAATTCATCTATAAGATTTTATATTTTCTGAGTAGCTAAGGGATATCTCTTCATCTAAATGGGATTCCAAAATCCCATGTTTTTTCTTTTTATGAATGGAAAAATTTCATCAAAATATTTGAAATTATTTCAATTTCATATTTTTAACCTACAAAAACAGATATATAATTTTTTATTCTCTTATATATAAAAAATATATGTTTGAAATTTTGATATACATCAAGAAATCTTCTTTACAAAACTTCTATAATATATATATATATAAACAAGAATCGTTCAATACATGTTGTTTATGATTAGGTTTCTCCTTTAAATGAAACCATTTTGTAATGTATTTATCACTATTGAAACTTCATGTCTTTTCCCATGACTCGTTAGATAACCCTCCATATTTCTATAGTAAACTCTATGATATATTCAATTTAAATTTTTGAAATTTTTTTTATCCAACATTACTTTTAGAGTTTCAATGATATTGTGTTATACAATTTAACACCATAGAATTATAATTGATGAATACAATGATTTTCATCCTAAAATAATAAAAAATTTAAATACTATTTTTTCACATGAATAGATCTTATTGATATAGGCCCACAAACATCAATATGCACTAGATCAATAACTCTTGTTTACTTTTTATCTTTTGGCTGGTATGTATTTTGAGTAATATTCCCCTTTTGGTAGGAATCACTTGTGTGTGTATGATCACATGATATCATAGGGAGATCCTGAACCCAATAACTTTTCAAAATATTTTATAATGCTGATTGAATGAAATTTAAAATATTTTAATGCCACAATATGTTTTCTTCTTCCTTATATAGAAATCACTTCTCTTCTTCTCCACTCACATGGTATAGATTCTAAATTGTTTGACATCCCTGAAAAACAAGTACACTATAGTTTCCCTTTATTGTATATATATTCATGGTAATCATTATTGTATGTATTGAGGCTCAGTATTGGATGAAAGTTATATTTTTTTGATTCATACATTTTTAGTCCCAAAACCAGCTTAGATACCTTTATGGGGGGGGTGAATCAGGGTTAGGATATTATTTTCAACATTTTCCCTTCCCCACTAGATAATGAACTCTTTATTATTAGGGTGACATAATATTCTCTTTAGTTTTCATATTGATCTTATTCTTTCCAAATTTAACTAAAGATGGTTCATAGAATGTAAAGAAATAAATAAATCATAAGGTCACATTGGGTTTAACTTAGTTCACCCTCACTAGTCTATGTCTATGAAGCATACAACGATAATGTACTAATGTACCAAATCAAATAAATATCACTTCCAATACATGGTTCAGGCTAGATCACTTAAATAACTTCGCTCACTACCTTACAAGATTTAGGGATAGATAACTACATATTAAGGGTCAATCCCTTGATCTTTCCATTAGTGGATCATTACTGGTGGAAAATATCACCTTCTTCCACATTATATTCTCAGTACTCTAGAAAGGATTCATACACAGTTTATAAACATGTAGGTAACCTAATAATGAAAATTTAATGAATCCAAACATGTATGTAGAATCTATGTTGAATTTATTTCTGGCCCACTTCTTCACTTCTATGAAAAACCTACATCGAACACTTCTACTTTCTGAAAAATTGGAACAATTATTACTTTTCTATAGAAAAAACAATTAAAAACTCTAACATTGGAAGGATATACTATGGATTAAAATTATAATATTCATTGTGTTGGATTTAGAATTAGATAAAACCCTGCTACATGTATTTTCAAATAGTTTAGATCTACAATATTTTTCTTCTTATTCTTCTACATCAAAACTCTAATATGAAAATTATAATATTCACTATGTAATCTGGGAATGTATATCCTTACATGATACCCTCATAATAGTTTTACATGTATGTGTTCTATGAATAATTGTTTTTACCTAATAGAGAAACTCTACTTCACATAAAGGATATTTAATTGTGGAGATACTATTCAAAAACTATTTCTACTCCTTTGTGAACTTCCTAAATTTCATCGCAAGTTACCTTACCCCACGTAGAGGGAGTGGTTTTCGAGAAGCCTTCTCTCCATGATCCACTTTTCCATTGAAAGATAATGTGACCCAAAAAAATCTTCAAAATCGTTTTCCCTTCTGGGATATAGTTCACCTCCAAATAAACTCCTTCATGAGACACCTCCATAACAATCCACTACTTTCACATAATTTATTCTTCAAAACCACCTCCTTTATGGAATTTATCCTTCACAAACCTCTTTTAAACATAGATGAATTCTTCCAGAGATGATCTTATATAATTAAATTTGATCCCACCAAATGATGTTATTAAGGCCCTTTTTAAATGAAAATATATCATATTAAACTCACTAATCATAATTACCATTAACTCCATTGTGTCTTAGCTATCACTATTATCTATACTCACTTTGGGGTTCACATAACATATTTATTCCTTTTCACTTCCCTTGAAATTACAATGCTCACACAAAAAATAATATCCTCCTGCAATCTATTCATGGTATGTAGTTGACATAGCACATAACACTTAATAGAGACATTAATTTACTACCTTCATCCTCAAAAACGAACTCCCTCCCAGGCTTCCATTGTAGTTATCCCATCATCACTTCTTGATGGAATGATGATTTTCTTTGATGATTCTAGAAACAAATTTATACGCATTGTGTTATGTAATTTCATTTGATAATTTTTGTTCACAAAAAATGATATACATAAATCTTTCCTTTTCAATAAATCATATCCTAATTTTAAGGCCCAAAAGTTTGGGAAACACTAGGAAACTATGCCATCGTAAATAATTTTGTATTCAATGAAACCATGATGGAATAATGTCAATTGTATTTTTCAACAGACAAAAAAAACTCAGAAACACCCAAATGATTCATGGATGGATTTTTTCCAATAACCATCAAATACCATGACATCTTCAAATCTCTCAACTTTTTACCTAATTTTTATTATTTAGAAACAAATTTTTTTTTATTTATCAATTCCAAATATTATAACACCAATATTTTCATTCATGATTCATATGAAAAGATCCTTAATTCTCCTAATATAGGAAGTGAATCAACTATCATGGATCTATACCCTATCATGATCTGATCCTTTTTGGAAAATCTATACAATGACTATATGTTATTCTCTTTTCTTTGTGATCCATTCTCTAATCTTCACAACAAGTATTGATTGAAGTGCATGATATTCTTAAGATTTTGATGTAAAAACATCATCATGAAAATAAAAAAATAGGTTTTTGTGTTTTTATATCACTTTATATACCTTGATGTGTTTTTCATGACCACTTTGGGTCTTCATCATCCCATTCCGATACATTATTGATGATTAATACTTGAACATTTTTCTAAATGATCCAAACTAGAAATAATGACTATAAAAAATATTCCCTAGAATATTGAACACTACTCGACTTCCTTTTTTTCTCTTATTTACTTTATTATATATTTGATATAGAGTAAAATATTTGTTAATTTATCATATTTTCATAATAATAACACATGATATGAGGTGAATTCTTGTGTTTCGCTTCTATATCACTAATTGTACATTTAGTTTTCATAATATTATATTTATAATTTGTTACCCTATAAAATGTGAACTTTATAGTGAATTCCTATAGTATAAAATCAACCATCAATGAATTATATTTACAATCAATCCCTATATAGGTCCTGTTATTTATATAAGAATTTTTATTCATCTTTCAGTACTCTTCATATTTTATTATAAGTATATACTCTACTTTATCTTTTTTTATCACTTGTGTCATCTTCTTTCGTGTTTTCATATCAAGAGAAAATAGTATCTTTTGATAATCTATTTCTCATCGTAGGCCACCAACTTCCTCATTAATATCTTGGATAAATTTGAAATAACACCTCAATATATTAGTAAAAAAATAAATATCGTTGGTCTATTATTTAACATTGATCTTATAATTAAAAAATTTATATGAATGTCCTAGATTTTTAGAATTGAGTTTTTAAATTATACATTAATCTCAAATTCCACTTCTCATTATTGAGGAATACATACATTAAAATCATAAAACATATTTTTGGATTTAATTTTTATATCTTCAAACATTTATCTCTTCAGGAGTAGCCTCTAAATCAACCCAGATATCAAATATTCATTCCAATTGTCATTCTTTATCATCACTGATATCCATTATATAGGATGTTCCTATAATAGCCATCATATAATTTTCTCTATTTTCCTTGAAATCATTAATTTCAACTTCCACAATTTTATCTAAATAATTATTTTCTTCTGAAAGAACATTCCTTTTCTTGAAGAAATTATACATAGTGATCTCTTACCCTTCACATTGTCCAAAGGATTCTTCATTAGAGTTTCAAAATTTTCATCATCATCTTGCATGTTTTGGGTACACTTCTTAATAATATTACAGACCATTCCACATTGAAATATTCTGAGTGATTATTTACCTTTAAAATTTACTTTTTTATTTTTAAATATATATAGAATTTAATGAAATGACTCCATCCTACTATTCTTCTTCCTACAAATCCTCCATGTCGATCTTTTCAACAGTCTTGAATGCCAATTGATTAGACATACCATTTACCGAAACTACATAATAATTATTCATTATTTCATATGAAACCAGATTACCATTAATATCATCCACTTAAACCCCATTTAGATGTTTATCCTCAAGGATAAATTAATTTCTAATAAACTAGTGTAGAGATCATCTTTGGATGATTCTAATGATATTTATTTAAATTTGGATTTCAATGAAACCCCACTTATCCTAAAAAATAACATCAACCCAATCAAATAATGAATCAATAAATTCATTCAGGTGCATCAACATATCCTGACGTTAATTGCAGCAAACCAAAAAGTTAATATATTATACTCTAGAATCACATTCATAAATATTTATCGGCCTTTTTAACATGTTATGTGGGGATTCACATGACATCACCTTCATGTTTATTGTCTTGGGTAGGGCTCCCATTAAAATATTTATTCCTATGGAATGAACATCCATTTCCCTTCAATCTGCTTCTGATAAAACTACACTATTAATTTAGTATGCAATACCATGCATTGTAGTGCTAAAAATAATAATTCATAAAGATTATAAGTAGGTAAAAATCCAATTATTCCACAGTTTATTTATTTCCATTAAAAATTAGAATAACTTGGTGATTAACTTGTTCCATTACATAGACTATGGGAATAACATAGACCTTAACAATCATTTATGATACAAATTTTACACTAGATTAAATACACTAAGGGGGGTAGGGAAGGTGTGAAATGGGTTGTGAAATAAAAAAATTCACCATAGATCATGTTTTGAAATTAAATAGACCCCTCTTATATATTATTCTAAAAAGAAAATATATATATATAAATGAATGAATTCAAGAGACACACCAATTTTAATTTTTTCATACCAACCTAAATAGTCTATTTATTATACAAAGGAGATGTGCTAATGTACAAGAATATACTAAAGTTCATTACTTTTTTTAAGTTAGGAACAAAATCCATATCCCCATCATTTAAAAAAACACTTTGAAAGCTCACTACCATCTTTATTGGAAGGAATACACTAGTACTATAATATGTTTTTTAGATGATCAATATCAGCTTGGATTTGGTTCACATTGAGATAGATGTGATATGAAGAACATTTTTCACGAGAGAGATGAAATCTATTTATAGTGTGAATTTTGATTTTATAAAAAAAATTCATGAATGATTATTCATTTAAAAGGGTCTTCAATGTAATTAAATTTTTAGATAAATACTCACAATATGTTACACCTCACAAAGTACATTTCATCATACAATTACCTTCATAGGTAGTATTTACCATATAATTGACTTTATGTAGTACTATTCCCTATGAACTACCCTTTGTGGGTTCTTTTCATCGTGAACTCCACTTTTACGAGACTGCTCAGTCGAAACTCCCCTCTTTAGAAACTTTTATCCGTAAACTCCACTTAATAAATACTATTCACTGTAAAATCCCTTTCATAGAAACTATTCATCATAAGCTCCCCTATATATACCCCTTTTAGGGATTTCACTTCATGACCTACTTTCGAATATAGCCACAATTCTCTAGAAATGATATAATCTATAGTAATTTTTGACTCTATTTAATAAAGTGATGATTTCTCATTTATGTAAGAAAAAACATAATAATATATGCTAATCCTAAAATTATTATTTACTCATTTGCCTAAAAAATATTTTTGATAATATTATCCATCACAATACCACATCGCACACACTCCATTCATGGTGCATTGACCAACTTCATGGTTTTCATATTCCTTCAATGATTTCTTAATAATAAGAATCTTTTGATTTCATACACTATTTTGGTCTCTATAAAATAATTTTATGGTCTACATACTTAACCTCATGGTTTATGTTATTGAACTCATGGTATGAATAATTGACCTCACTTTCCACTCACCAAAATCACCTTTCATGATTATGTGAACCCAATCCCAAATTTTCACACTTGAACTCACATTCATTATACATGAAATTTCCTTCTAAGTACTTGACCTCATAGTTGGTGTAATTATCCTAATGGTTTGTATAATTAACGTCACAGTAAATGAACCTAAACCTATAGAGAACTTACTTTCCCAAATAGTTTCACTTTTATGAATTTTGAAAACACTATAAAATTTCATAACCTTTCAAACCCCTTCCTTATAAAAAAATCTTCATTAAAAATTTCAACCTACTTTTTCATAAAACAAACCGACCGAAAAACCATGAAACAACATCAAGAGTTTTTTTTTGTATTCATTGACAAGTAATATTTATACCAAGATATTATTCATCATGATGAATGTGTAATAGGTATTGTTTTATTTGGAATATATTTCGATGAAGGATCATTTCCTAAATATCTTGAAAATTCCCCTTACACGGGTTTCCTTCTAGAAATTTGGAGTATTTCTACAATTTGATTCTCTTATAAAATCCTTGTTTGTTATCATAGTAATTGTTTCTCTTTGAACAATTTCAATATATTTTCCCTGGGGAATAATAAAAAGGAGACCATCTAAAAAAGTGGGAGATATAATATTACATTTTATAGGTGATGATAAAGGGGGATATAAAAAGAGAATTTAACTTTCAAATACAGAAGTAGACATGAGGTGTTGGTAGATGAAGCCAGGATATTGAAGAAAAATTATGATTTTTACATGTTTTCATCAACATTAAATGGGTATACTGTGGACCCCTTTATTTTTTAAGATATCTAAGAATCCCATGAAATGAATTTATGTAAGGGTATGTAATGAGTTGATCTCTATGGATACATGGTTAATATAGTATTAATCATTTAAATGGGTGTTATGGAACTCTTATAAACATCATTATATCCTATGATACAAGCTTTATAAAAATTTATCATTGGAAGCATATTTTGACTCATTTGTTAGGATAAAATATTCAAATATATTGGGAATGATATTATATTTTATTTATTGATAACATGCTCATGGATGAGTTGGATTCTTATTAAATATTACATATGAAAACTATTTTGATAAAATTTGGATGATTCATAGATAATAATATGGTGTAACTAGAAACTAGTAATAATCAATTTGTTAAAATTATAAATGGACCAAACAAAGAGAAACTACCACTTCAAAAGATGTGGTATCATGTAAACTCTGGTGTAGATCACGAGATGCTTAAAATGGATATGGTGGATATTCTTTATTATATTTTGGAATGTAGAAATTCCAAGGTTGAGATTTAAATTGGTTTTATTAAATCAAAGAATGATATTAAAGTATGACCACAAGGAAGGGTGATAAAAATAAGAATGGTTATTTTCATGGGAGAAAAAAGATCTATATTTTCCACAGTCATGAGTGAAATTCTCATAGGATAAACTTTATTATATTGAGGATTAAGTGTTCTTTGGTTTTAAAAATTTATGTTTCCTATGGTGGATATTTATGATATATTCAAGGGTAGAAAATTAATAGTGAGAAATATTGAGATAAAGAGGATATATTAACATATATTTTATATCTAGTTGATGTTTGTAAGTCTACACCATGGACTACCCCAACACATCATGGTTGAATTATGTATTTGAATAAATCATCTGATTAAAATGACAGGGAGAGATAAAACTTTGGGAAATCATACCATATATTAATAAGAGTGTTATAAATAGAATTTGTCCTAGATTGATGAAAATAAATAAGGTTAACTGTTTATACATCCTTGGAGGCACTTAAAAAGGGAAAAGAGTGATTGTTGAATTTATTAAATTTCATCTAGATAATTCATTTACTTGTAGTTTAGGAGTATCTTTAAACTATATTATTTTTTAATTTTTATAATTAAATAATCATGTGAACATTGGGATTTCTGACCATTTGAAACCAATGATTAAAAAAAAGAGTTTTTTAAAATAATAAATAAACCATGTGCCGTGTGAGTTTTATCTCTCTCTATCTCTCATAATCACTTTGTTTCATTGATAGATTCAATTTACTTACAAGTTACATGAATAATCTATTGGGATTTGGTGTTTTATTAACCACTAATACACAACTCATGAATGTTATGAACATCTTACATGATATTATCAAATACACTTGATTTGAAGTGAATCATGTTATTCTTAGTATTCAAACACTTGAAAAAAAACTACGAGTATAAGAAATACATGAATATAAAATTTAAAATCCCTGGATAACACCTTAATAATTCATGGTATTACTGACTTTATATGATCACGATTTCTCCCACTTGTTTTGAGATTTTCATCACCAGTTTTGACCTTACTCATCATCATCCTCTATGTTTCAGGAGTTGTGAACAATGATCTTCCATGTGATCCATGTAGAAAACCATCTTTTTGTACTCCATAATGTATTGTAATAGAATTTATCTAAAAAATACTTATTTTAACTAAATAGTATGTATAATTTTTGTATTATTATCCATTTCTCTCCCATGGTAAAACAAAATCACCCACTTAAAGAATGAGTCAGTGATTTTATCACCTAATAATATTTTATATATCATTTAGGAATATATTAATAAAAAAATTATAACTAGTTAATGGACCATTATAAAATAAACCTAAGGGACAAAGATTTTTCCAAGTAGGCATCATAGGGTATAAGGTGCAATTACACATATATATTAGGGAACATATATTAGGGAATTTATAATCGATTATAATTAATGGAAGCATATAGAGTTGGTCCAATGGATAAATTAATAATATTAGGAAACAAGTGGTGGTAAGGAAGGAATTTATAACTCAAATACAATAAAACTATTATCAGTTAATAAACACAAATAAAAAATAGAAACATGATACATATGATCATGATAAAAAAAAGATCAGAATAGAGTTAAATAAAAGGAACAATTCAGAGTAATGTAATCATGGCATAGGAAAACCCATTAAAAGGTAAATAGGTAATATGGTTGGACTATTTGATAAATTACCTATTAATTGATGGTAAAAATCTATAATATTAAAAAATAAAATCTAATATAATATTTTATCCTTTTGTAAATGTAAATTAAAAAATTGGGTAAGTATGAAAAAATATTTGTTTTTAATAAATCTCCTCCTTGTAAATTTTATGCATAAAATTATCAACATGATGTTCCTATATGAGTTATCAATTGAAATATAAAAATATTTAGTCTTTTTCATACTATAAATTTAATATATACTTAGTTTGTATCATGGTTATACACACTTTCCAAAATTAATAATTTTATAATTACAATTAATATAATTATTTTATTTAATAACCATTATAATAAAAATGAATATAAAAAATATTACCACATGTACTTGAGCCAACCCTATGAGGTTGTACCATTATAGTCTTCCTAGAACCACTTTCTATCAAATTGTAAAAAAAATTCTAATTAATATCCCCAATTCCACTAAAAAACATGGAATGGTCACCAAAAACAAATTAATAGTATAAATATAACTCATATATGGATTCTCTCAAGAAACCTGTAGTATCAAAAGAATTACAATATGAATATAATGAAAATTAAAAAATAGAGAACCAAATAAACCTGGGTTTAAAAAATACTCACTTATAACTAATCATACATTGAAAGAATCCCGACCTATGAAAAAAAATTAGAGACTACATTGCGTATGACTAAAATCACATAAATTCACACTCAGTGTGAATGTAAAAATTATCTCCACCAAAATGGATAACACTAATCAATCCTATGCCAAAGTGTGTTCCACTTTAAACCTCCCACTATTATAAAACATATATTATCCCAGAAACATAACCACATTTCATAACTATGAGAATATATGAATTAATCTAATTCAACAAATACCATCTCATGAAAATTCCATCTCAATTGACCTGCCCAATGAAATCAAATCCCTAAAACTATATACCTTTATATTGTAATTAATGTATTTTCAATGTTATGATTATGTTTTTTGATCATAATTAAACCTCTACCCAAGAACCAACTACTATTTTACTACCAAATATATCAGTTAGTATTATATCCATTCATTTCCATAGAATCCACCCCTCTTAGGAAATAAACGGAACTCCTAGAGAATTGAAAACTATAAAATTATGGGATTAATATTTATGATTTACGGAACATTACATCAATTTAAAAACGTCTCTATTAAATTATATTTGACACAATTTACCTTGGAATTATTATTTTTTGGGTAACCCTTAAAAAATGGACGTATTTCCAAAAGTTATAGCACTTTATGTTATCAAATCTATATTTTTTATGATTGTTTTTACTATTATTTATTATTACACTCTCCCTATATTTTATTATGTCCCATTTACTAATATTACCCACTTAATCTTTACTCCAAATGAAGATTATCAATCCCCCTACAACAAGGAAAGAATTACTTCTTTTATAGTCAACTAGTCCTCGCCGCTTTTTATCATTCAGTTATGTTTATGGTACGAACTATCTAAATAAAAAAATAAATTAATATATAAGACCTTATAATATAATTTAATGTAAATATTTCCAAATAATGTAATATCTTATTTCAAACAATAATATGGTCATGGGAAATAGTGCATGGACTCATTTTAAACATATAGAGTCTTAGAATCTTATAAATACCACCAAATAATGATTATTAATGTATATATGTAATAACATAAATGGGGATTTCTAAAAACCTCATAGAAAACATTTCCAAAAAACGATTGAAGAAAAAATCAGTGTTCCTCTGATACGGTATCTTAAGATACATATGAGTCTATCGGGAACTCTTGGTCATTGACATTCAACATGGTGACATTTTTTATAAAACCATTTAGGGAATCTAAAATAATTTTATAAACTAAAATATCCTGAACCTTTTAATACTCGAAAATTATAAAATAAGAACATTATTTTCGATAGAGTGTATGACATGTAACACCAAGAATGTAAGGGAATATAATATCCCAAGGATTTATAATATATTTAATATTTAAATAAAATTATCCCATGATATAACTTGAAATACATGTGATATTATGTTAAAATGTGTCACATGAAACATCTAGTTTTTTGATGAAATGTGTTACATGCTAGACCGGGTTTTATCAAACTACAATATATTAATAAAAAATTATTATTTAATATAATAAGATATAACATAGTAGTTAAATTAGAATTTTTGAATATAATTAACTATCTTATTAAAATATATGATTTATAAAAATATAAAATGAATTTATTGGTTTCAAAATAATTAGATATGATTATAACAATGAATTGAATATAAATGGGATGTTTTTATAGAAAAATATTTTTATGACAACAAAGCTATTTTACTCTAATAAATTAAATTAATTACAATTAGTGAGTGTGTAACACCCCACCCCTACCTCATTGGCTTGAGGAGGCAGTCAGTGTAGTTTTCCCATAAGCGACATTCCCAAGGCGCCAAAGGCAGGAAATAAATGCCAAGGGCTTCAAGGAATAGTGGGGAATGATTTTCCCTTAAGACAAAACCAACCAAACCAACATCTAAAGATGCATGCACTTTCAAACCCAAACATGTATTCCCAAAAGACAACGAAGTTGTTCCATAATACAACCCAAAACCAAAACAACCAACCATATCAGAGTACAAGCGAAAAATGAACAACAACACAATGAGACATGACACCACCATAGATCCACACCAAACTCCAAGCTCCAAACTCCACCAAGTGTTTACAATGATCCAATAAAAGAGTGAGATGCCTTACCTATTCCCACATCACGGTACACAACATCTGCAATGACACCAATATGCCAAAGAAGGGTGTGAGTACTAAAATTCATTACTATTTCCCTAAATTACTTCCCTACACATGCCACTAGGACAAAACTGTTAGCACATTTATATAAAATAGTTTATTTAAAATAATCACAAGTGCAACCATTTCCATATGCGAAACATGCCCTTACCAAGCCATCACACCAAAACCAAGAATCCAAGGGAAATCCAACCAAACATTTCACAAGCCATTTAATCATTTACACACTAGCATAAAAATTTCTAACTTGCCATGAAATGCACAACAATCAACCCAAACAACCAAACAACCAAAACGGTGCAGCTTCTGTCCAACCCGTTCACCCATTCACACCTAGTGGAACTTCTTGTCTACTTATCCTTTAATGGTGGCCCTTTTTTCCACTAGCCATCCCATTTTTATAGTGTTACTTCTCACCATGTCCACAAAACATTCTAATCAAGACAAACCAAACATAGAACCCATCAACGTCACAACATCATGCAATCAACCAATTCCATTGCATATCAATCCACTTCAATAAATCACCCATTTATTGAAAACCATTTTCCATACCAAACAACAATTCAATAAAACAGCCTCTTTATTGAAAACCATTTCCATCAATATTTTTCAAAAATAAACCATGGCATCCCATTTTAAAATCTCCATTTTAAAATCCACAACAAAAGCATTTCACCATAAAACCCCCTTTTTTCCAAGAATCACCAATGGATTTCCAACCAACTTTTCACATAAAAACACAATTAATTTCAAGCAAACCAAATTAATTTTAACCAAATACCAATATCTATAACCAAGTGGAGTCGAGAGAGAATCCACCTACCTTTAGGGTTCCTGAGAAATTGACACACGAACAACCATGCCTCAAATCCGGCGAACGCACCACCAAAACCTCCTTAGATACCTTTCCCTAAAATCCACAAGCCTCAAAAAAATCATCCAAAGCAACCAAAACCCTAGATCTACACACATATAGTGTAGATGTAGAAAACCAAGAATGATAGGGATGTAGATCTAGAGGAAAACACAAGGAAACCAAGAGGAGATACTTACCCAGGAGAAACCACCTTAAAGCCACCTTGAAACCCCTTTGAATCACTTCTAAATCGAGTGCGAGAGCACCCTCACCCCCAGAGTACCCAAAATCCCAAGTGAGGATCAAGTGTGAGGAATATTAGAGTGAAATAGGTTATGCCCGAGGGAGCCTAGAACTAATAACCCTATTTTTAAGTGGCCTCACGGTTAGTCCGCACGATTTGGAAAACCGTGCGCTAACCGTACCCACGCTACTGCCTCGAGAGCTAGAATTACTAAAAAACGGCCTATATCAGCACTAAAAAGGGCTTTAACAGCACTAAAAAAGTGTTTTAAAGCACATCACTGATATAGGGGGGTCCCTTTTATCAGCGCTCCAAAAAGTGCTGATAAAGGACAAAAAACCATAAATCAAAAAACAAAAAACAAAAAAAATGCATGGAGTTATTTTATCAGTTCTTCACACCCCCTTTATCAGCACTAGGAGGTCTCCTGCACACTGCCCTTCCCGCGCATCCTCATACATGCACACCCCCTTCGCTTCCACCCAAACTCAAACCCGGGACCTCCCCCAATTCGTGGCTGCACCATTACCACTAAGCCATTTCGTTTTGTTCTCTATTTAATGATATATCTACATATATAGTTATATTTATTCATATGTTGATATAGATTCATATTAATATAAATATATTTATTCATAGATTAGTATGTATATATTAATTCTTATATTAATATATTAATATATATATTTTTAGTTATACTTTTTTATAGGTATATTTATTTGTGTATTAATATATACATATAAGAATAATTTTAAATACATTTATGAAAAAATATGTTTTTTATGTGTGTTTATAAATAAATAAATAAATACATACATACATACATAGATATATACAACACACAGACACACACAGAGACACACACACACCCAAACACATATATATTTACAAATAAATATATATATGTGTGTATTTGAAAAGGCATAGAATGTAATTATAAGATTAGTTTTAAATACATTTATGAAAAAATATTTTTTGATGTGTGGTTAATAGTAAATAAATAAATACATACATATATACATATATAAAACACACAGACACACACATAGACACTCACACACACAGACACATACATATTTACGAATAAATACATATATATGTGTATTTGAAAAGCCATAGAATGTTAAAAAGACCATAAAATATATTATTGAATCCCATTTCAATGCCACAACTAGTAAAATCAATGAATATGAAACAATCTTCGATATGATATGTGGTACATGCCTAATGAACATCCGGATCAGAAGTTATACCTGTTTGAATGTTAACAAATCGGGGTGTCCCGACTAAAAACTCAGTTTTTGAGACCTTCTAGGACTTTTTTGGGCTTGAAAAATGTGACTGAGACAACCCTAGGGTCACTAGAACATAGAGCTCAACGCAGGCTTCGATTTGATATGCTCTAGAGCTAAATGGACACCCGGATCAAATGTTATGGCCATTTGAAGTTTGAGTTACATTTTCAACATATTTTAGATATTTTATTAATTGTTTTGATTTTTTGTGTCCTCAATGTGTTATTAAATGATTTTTAATTGATAATAATTAGAAAATTATTAATTAATAATATTTTTTTAAAATATTTGAAGCCATTTTCACTAAATTTCGTATATATTTAATGTAATAGTCTATTTATATGTATCTATAACATATTTAAAAAATATATATTTTATTTTTATCAATAGAAATTTACTTATATAGAAAAATATTATTTTTCATGATTTTTTTTGAAACATAACATTTATCAGTGCTTGGGAAAATCTCTGATAAATCCCCCCTTTATCAGCGCTAAAAAGTGCTGATATAGGGGGGGCCTTTATCAGCGATATTTTTAGCCCTGAAAAAAGCGACCCTTTATCAGCGCTTTTTTAGAGCTGATAAAGGCCCCCTTTATCAGTGCATTTTTAGCGCTAATAAAAGTAAAGTGCATCCCTTGCCTTTTTTGTCATATTGAGTGGTCCATACTGTTTCCTCTCTCAGTTTGGAAAACCGTGCGCTGGTTGTGCGAAGCATACTGTCTCCCCCTGCACGGTTTCCTGAAGAATCCGCACGGTTTCCACTTACCATTCTCAAACCGTGCCCCTAATGAAAAGATTCCTAAATCATCCAAAACCGTTCCAAATTCTCTGAACCTCTTCCCAACTAATCTCATGCACATTAAACACATAAAAATGCATAAACACAGCCCACATACTTCAAACCAGGGGTGCTACATTCTCCCCACCATTGGACATTCCGTACTCAGAAAGCAGTGAACCCACCCTTTGCCGAAGGAGCTTGGGCCACTGCTCGACCATCTCTTTCTCCCAGTCCCATGTATCCTCTTGAATGAGACCATGCTGCCACAAAAGTTGAGCTAAATCGATTCTTTTACCATGCAAGACTTTATCTTGCCTATCCACAACCCACACTGGCACGTGCACCAACACACATCTTGTTCTAGCTCAACATGATCCTGTCGAATGACATGGTCACGATCCGGCTGAAAATTTTTCAACTGCGACACATGAATCACATTGTGCACCTCACTGAACCTAGGTGGAAAATCCATACGATAAGCCACCTCACCAACCCACTCAAGAATCTCAAAATGTCCAATATACCCTGGTGATAACATTCACTACCTTCCAAACTGACGATGTCAAAACCTAGGAGAGATCCTTAAGAAAACATGATCACTCACCTCGAACGACAACGGCCATCGATGATGGTCCACATATGATTTCTGACGACTCTGAGCCATATCTATTCTCTTCCTGATAATCTTGATCTTCTATGTAGTCTCCTAGAATAGGCTCGATCCAACCATTGAGGGCTCACCTGTTTCCTCCCAAGATAGTGGAGAATGACGCGACCGCCCATACAACGCTTCGAACAGAGACATCTGTATGGATTCCTGATAACAATTATTGTACGATAACTTAACCAAGGACAAGTGCTCCCCCACGATCCACCAAAATCCATGACACAAGCCCGAACATATCCTCCAGAGTATGTATTGTCCTCTCAGATTGACCATCTGTAGGAGGGTGATACGCTGTACTCATCGTCAACTGTGTCCCATGGGCTTGCTGCAAGGATTTCCAGAAACAAGATGTAAACCTCAGATCTCTATCTGATACAATCGAAACAGGAACACCATGCCTCTTTACCACCTCCTGGATATAGATTTTGGATAGATCCTCCCTCGTATGAGATTCACGAATTGGAATGAAATGGGCCGACATCATTATCGGATCCACTAACACCCAAATGGAATTGTGATTTCTGACCACTCTTGGGAGACCTCTAACAAAGTCCATTGCTATTTTCTACTACTTACAAACTAGGACCGGTAATGACTACAACATTCCTTCCAGCCTCTGATGCTCTACCTTGACCTTCTGAAAAGTCAATCATCTCAAAACAAACTAATCCACCCTTCTTTTTATACCAACCCAATAGAACTATGCTTTCAATGTGTTATACATTTTCTGAATTCTAGGATGAACAACCCACCTGGAATGATGATACACCCTGAGAAGATATTCCTTAAAAGCAACTGGTACATCCATCAAATTCCAAAAAAACAAAACCGAATCTCCATCCAGTTGCCAACAATCAATGGTCTCCCCACCATTGAGTCACGGCCCCATGGTCACACACTCAGAATCAGATATTTGTGCCTCTCTAACCAGGACAACCAAGTTAGTAATCAACAAAACCGGAAATAAGACCACTCTATCTCCCTGGTCTTCACATTTCAACTGCATGTCAGCTATAATTGACATCCACTTCCACTAGTCTGATGCCTGTTTCACCATCTGAGCATATTATTT
Organism: Viscum album; assembly: GCA_963277665.1. NCBI lineage: Eukaryota > Viridiplantae > Streptophyta > Magnoliopsida > Santalales > Viscaceae > Viscum > Viscum album. The sequence goes on along the minus strand of OY728152.1, from coordinate 344,294,611 downwards.
TCTACTTAATGCATCCGCCACAAAATGTTCCTTACCTGGTGTGTACATTAAGTCAAAATCCAACATTTGGATATATTCCATCCATCTCATTTTCCTCAAGTTCAAATCCCTTTTTGAGATAATGCGCTTCAAGCTCTTATGATCTTTATATACCATTAATTTCTCACTGAAGAGATAATGACGCCACGCTTTCAAAGCATTCACTACTACTGCCAATTCCAAATCAAAAGTTGGGTAGTACTTCTCATGAAATGTAAAGACCTAGAAATTTCAAGGAATTTTTTCTATAATTTCATTGGAATTTAACGAGTGCGCAGATTCTGACAACACCTTATTCCAAGGCCCGGTGTTCCCAGAATCAATTTCTGAGGTTTTCCTTGGGTACGTTCAGTGAACGAACGAGCGGGTTTTTCTATCTTTTGAACTGGTGCTCAGAATTGAAATCCAAGGGCACCGATGAACTCACAGCGCCGATATTTTCTTATGAGGAGATATCCCAAAGGTGCGTTTTCTCGGGAGGAGTTGTTAAAAATTAAGGATTAAAGGTGAGGTAAATAAAATTGTGTTCAATTTTATTTCTTTTTCTAAGTGGATATATCCTAGGTGTGGGTGTTTGGGTGGGACCCACTGGTTGCTAATTACCCTTGAGAGGACAAAGGTGAGGTTGAGCCCACACACGCCCTAATCCCTTCACATTCCATTGACTCCTCTAACCCCCTCTTAATGTTGGTAACTCTTCTTAACATGTTAAAACCATCCTTTAAGTGTGTGACTATTCCTCTCCCCACTCTCAATTTTTAATGCTAGCCAACTCACACATAATTAATAATTTGAATGAAGTGTTTGTTTTCAAAAATTTGAAATGCTTGGCTTTAGTAAATAAAATAACGAAGGGCCCTATTTTATTTTTGTGTGGAATTTGTGTGTTTAGTGAAAGGAGAAGGAAGTTTCTTTATCGAAGAACATCAATTCTCCCACGAAGAATGACTCGGCGACCCCTGCTTCTCCATCCCCTTCCTCCTCCACGACAAGGGAGGAGACACCGACATGGGAGTTCTCCAATGATGCGCAATCGTCTTATTCTCTCCCTGATAAATGAAAAGACGACGTTTCCTCAGGTGCACACCGTCGACGATGGAAACAACGCCATATTTTGTGGCGCATGACAACCATGAATTTCATTGCGAGGTAGGGGTAATCTCCATTTGTGTATAATTTAATCTTCATCGTTGATTATTTTTGCCAAATGTTACCAACATAATGATAGGATATCAAACCGCACAAACATGGCCGAATTCTCCTCCCCGTTTCCTTGTTGATTTACATTGATAATCTAAGAGAAGGCAGTGCGGTGTCATTGCACCGCGCGGGGGTGAAGAGAACCGCGACCAGAGCAGGCCGCGGTGGTGGTGCGTGGCGCCGTCGCACCGCGCCGGTCAGACGGCAGCCTGGACCTTAGGCCGCAGAGGTTCAGCAGGGGCGGCCGGTCAAGCCGTCCATCGGCACACCAGGTGGCGGGACCCCTATAGGTCCCGCAGTGGTTCAACCGGCCGACATTAATGGCCGGACGTTTTCTAGAAGAACCGGGGATTGAAACCCCTGACATGCTAATAGGGCGGACCGCACTGGGTCCGCCGATTCGGTATCAAGGGGGTGGCGCCCCCCACCCCCCCTTCGCACCCCGCGACCTGTTCCGAGCCGTGCTGCAGGCCGCAGCCAGCAACAGACTGGGCAGCGCACAACCTGGACGGACTGGACCCGATTCAGGTTGACACGGTTCGGGCCGACCCAGGGGGTATTGTGCTGGGTCGGACCGGGCACAAACCCCCTATTTGCGGACCAGTTTCATTTAAACAGACATATCATGAGCTACAGACCTTCGATCGATACACCGTCAGTTGCGTTCGGATACTTGGATCGAGGTGGTTGGTTCGGTATATTACACTCAAGGTTTCAGCGAAGTATAGGTATGGCCAGGTTGGTTCAAATCCGAAACCATCCTATCCCTCGGAGTGGAAACACTTATAACTTGAGTTCCGGATGTCTGATTGACGGGCCGTCAACTTTGATGGATTTGGATTGTTGAGATGGTTCTTTTGGAATACTTACACTGATGTTTAGATGCGGTTGGAGTTTGGACATGTTGGATTGTACACGAAATCCAACCGGGCCCCTGGAATGGAAAAGCCGATAACATTCAGACCAGACGTCCGTTTGACGAACCGTCAGCGGAGTTGGTGACCACGTTGAGAAATGATAACTTTGAGTATACCCTATGAGAGTTTGGGGTACAATTGAGATACGGTCGAATTGGTTCGTACACAAAACCAACCGGAACCCCGAGACGGAAAGGCTAATAACTCACAGACTGAGCGTCCGATTGATGCGCCGTCTGTTGCATTGAGACACATTTGACAAAGCGTACCATTGCGATACTTCTTCATGGGACTTTTTGATACTTGGAGTATCGAACAGTGGCTCATGGAGCAAACCCTCCCGGAGACGAGCGTACGGAGTACAGAGACCTAGTTGCTATAGACCTGATGACTGGTTGAACGATTCGAGTCTGAGTGATTCGATTAGCCCAGTAGAAGGAGAACCCGGTATTTGGTGGCATACCCATGAAGAATGGAGTGCCTGGTAGTTGGAAGAAGAATTGTGGTACTCGGCAGGTGGAGTACCTCTGACAGCTATTAGTGTGAGCACCCGATATTTGGCGGTAGACCCACAGAAGACGGAGCGCCTGGTATTTGGCAGCAGACTCGTGGTGCTCAACAGGAGGAGTACATTAGTAGTCTAAGGTTAGTGAGTTGTGCCTTAGAGTCGTGAGAGGGCCACTATACTCGACAGAGGAAGAGTTCTCCAGTAGTCGTGGTTTCGATAATGAAAATCCTGGTTTGAGCTGAGTCAATGACCTTTGATTTTACCTCATGATTGAGATGAGTTACTTGATAACTTAGGTATATGTATGGGCATATACCTAAGTAGTGGTTATCCTTTGTTTTCCGGTGGATTATTTCCTATGTGGACTGGGTTGTGATTTCTTGTGTGGTTTGGGATGTACTTGGGCTCGTGAGTTGGAGCTGAACTGGGATTGATGACTTAGGTATATGTATGGGCATATACCTAAGAAGAGTTGGTTGATACTACGTGTTTGAAACTTTTCTTTTTGGTTATACTTGTTGGATTTAGTAAGACCTTGAGGGTCTCAGGGTTTTTATTGAGTATCGTTATACTCACCCCTGCACGGGATATGCCCGCACCACATTGTGTTGGATGCAGAAGATGGATATCACTGACAGAGATAGAGTGTACGAGGACTGGATGGTACCTAGAGGTGGGCCTCATGAAGAGACAGTACCTAGAGGTGGACTTCACGACGAGACGGTACATGGAGGAGGTTGGAGAGCGAGAGAATTGAGAAAGATATCTGTACATACCCTTCAGGTAGGATCCGATGTGGACGACCCAGGAGCTGCTTATATTTTCCAGCTATTTTTCTTTTCTATTGTACATTCGTTCAGTTGTAGCTGTACTTCTCAGTTGGTTTTGTATTCTGGACCATTTAATTTTCAGTACTTTATTTTGTACATAGTGTATTACTTCTGCTTGTACTCTGGTTGGATGTTTTTATGATTTATAAAGGCAACGCCTTCCTAGATATCGGGATTTAAGCCTTTGGTGCTAGCCGCCAACCACTGGCCTATGGAAGACGAGCTTGGGGTAGTCACGGAATGGGCCCCGAGGACGCGTTGTGACAAATTGGTATTAGAGGAGTAAATTCTACCGCAGAACATACGACTCTGATATTTCTTTTCTTTGAAGCAATAGTGTTAAGGGTACTAAGTGTGGTATTCAGTTCAGGGAGTCTAGTGTTGGTGTGGGCGGATGACGTATCCATACACGAGGACCCTGACTTCTGATTACTGACACAGTTCACAAAAACACTGATTGTGCTCTTGTTTTAAAAAGTTATTTTTAAGTCAGGTCAAACCAGGTTAGCTCACCAGGTATAGTCTTTTGACCGTGTCACGTCAATTTCTTTCATGATGCCTCCCCGCGGACGACCAGCTAGACCCCCGGGAGTTGTACATACTGACAGACCGCCGAGCGACGAGGCCTCAGTACATGGGCCTCTTTTGGTTGAGGAACCAGTGGAGACACCAGCAGTACTAACATTCGTTGGGCCACCGATTCCACCAGCCCCAGTAGTAGGAAATGCATGCCTCTTGAGCGCGCTGCACGAGTTCTAACAATAGAGGCCACCCAGGTTCTGGGGAGGGATGGACCCATAGGTGGCTGAGGATTGGATGGAGGCTGTGGGGAGAGTCTTTAGGCTAGAAGATACACCAGGGGACTTCATGGTGATCCTTGCTGCCAGCCTCTTCCAGGAAGCAGCAGGTAGGTGGTGGAGCCTGATGCTTCAGATGCACGATGAGGCAACACTCATATGGGCAAACTTCAAGAGCCTGTTCCAAGAAAGGTTTGGACCATCCACCCTTTGAGCGGTACGGATACAGGAGCTATAGTTTCTGCAGCAGGGCAACATGACAGTAGCACAGTACTCGACGAGGTTCACAGACCTCCCGTGCTACTCTACAGACATGGTACGGGACCCGATCTTTAGGGGCCTTGACCTTCGAGCAGGGACTGAGGCACGATGTCAGAGCTTCGACGATCCCTCTCAGTATCCCAAATCAGGAAGGGGTGTTGGAGAGATCCCTCTTAGTGGAGAGTTTTCTTGCTGAGAAGACTTCAACAGTGGGACCCAACACTAGTCGAATTGCAGCAAAGTCTTCTGCCACTGGCAGTAGACAGATGACACAGGGGTCCAGGGGGACCAGTCCCACCGGTGGCCGACAGCAAAACACAGGTTCAGTTGTGTGGGGAGACCGGAGTGGAGTCAGATCCAGTCGTGCCAAGAGCGGGCGGTGTTACTCCTGCGGCGGGCTTGGTCACATGGAACATGACTGTCCGACCCGCCGTACAGACGATCTGCAGATAGATGAAGAACCTCTAAGGAAAAGGCAGAGGTTCGATCGAGGTGTACCGTAAGGAGAAGGAAGCAGTGGTAGAGGAGCTGGCCATGCAGATGGAGGTGGACGACGCTTCTAGGTGTTGCCACCACCACCACCCGGAGGACCACCCCGACTGCAGGGTACGAGTGGATATGGGAGAGCTCATTTTCAGGTAGCTGAAGCATATGACTACGGAGGTTCGGAAATAGGTGGAAAGGAGTGTGTCTAGTCATGGATGCCATTGTTCTTTGTGTTTTTAGTATCCATGTTTTCACCATTGTAGTTATGTGTGTCTTTATACTTTAAGCTGCAGAAATAAAAGACACCTTTCTTTGTGATGATTAATTTTCTTTCCACTCTGTATGGTTGATACAAAGAGATTCTGATTTAAAACTATTGACATGACCCTCACTTTCGATATACCTACTGGAGGAGTCCCAGTGACCATACACTGCTACTAATAGTGTGACTCGACCCTTGGAGGCGAGAGTAACAGTTTGATCTATTGGTAGTAGCGTCGAGGCCTTACGACGTCATCCAAGGCATGGAATAGTATCGTTCATGTCAGGATTGACTGTTTTAGGTGAAGAACGTGGTTCATCCAGGGGATGAGACCAGATATCACTTTTTGGCAGAGGAGAAATTTCAACCACTCTTAAATAATGTAAACAATTAAGGGTGGGAATGAGTCCTTACAATTGGCTAGTCTCACCCATTGATCGTTGAGCGAACAGTTTACGGTTCTCTCCAACTCAATAGTCTCAGTTGTGTCTTCTATTGAAAGGAAATTAACACGATACAGTGGTGATAGCTTGAATTCCTATAGGATTATGACTTCGAGATAGTTTATAATCCTGGAGAGGGGGAAGTTGTAGTAGATTCTCTTAGTAGGAGACAAGACCACATGAGTTCGAGGGTGACGACCACGACTTCAGATGGGTCTCACCTTGAAGGGGTCTACGGAGATATGGATGAGGCAGAAAGTAATCTCTGAGGTTCAACGGACCTTACAGGTCCCCAGCAGAGTAGGAAAGGTGGCTTAACTCCTAGCCTTTCCACCTCAGATGCACTGGGTGCACGAAGTCATCCACATATCTCAACTGAGGAGGTGTGTGCATGACCTAACCGTCATCATAGATCACTGAGATCTGGACATCGATGATGGGGTGACATTCTCAGGGTTTCAGTTGAGGTTGGGGATCGAAAAGAGCGGGTCCTATGGGGACGATCGATTCCTCTTGTGTGCTTTTGATGCCGGCACAGGAACCTCCAACGAGCACATGGGAGCGTGAGGCTTAGATGCATGCTTGGAACCTCATTTAGTTTCCCTATTCTATGTTGTAGCTTTATGGGGACGTAAAGCCCTGAGGTGGGAGCAATGTAAAGACCCAGAAATTTCAAGGAATTTTTTTCTTAATTTTTCTAGAATTTAACGAGTGCTCTATTTTTGACATCACCAGATTCCGAGTCCCGGTGTGCCCGAAATCAATTTCCAAAGTTTGGCTCGGGTACGTTCAGTGAACGAATGAGCGGGTTTTTTTATATTTTTAACTGGTGATCAGAATTGAAATCCGAGGGCACCGATGAACTCATAGTGCCAGTATTTGTTTGAGAGAAAGTTTCTCGAAGGTGAGTTTGTTCGGGAGGAGTTTTTAAAAATTGATCATTAAAGGTGAAGTAAATAAAATTGTGTACAATTTAATTTCTTTTTCTAAGTGGTTATATCCTAGGTGTGGGAGTTGGGGTGGAAACCACTGGTTGCTAACTACCCTTGAGAGGATAACGGTGTGGTGTGGACCACACGAGCCCTAATCCCTTCACATTCCTTTAACTCCTCTAACACCCTCTTAAAGTTGGAAACTCTTCTTAACTTGTTAAACCCCTCCATTAAGTGGCTGAATCTTCCTCTCCCCACTCTCTCAATTTTTAATGCCATAAAACTCACAATTAATTAATAATTTGAATTAAGTGTTTTTTTTAAAAAATTTGAAATTCTTGGCTTTAGTAAATAAAATAAGGAAGGGCCTTTTTTTTTGGAATTTGTGTGTTAAGAGAAAGGAGAAAGAAGTTTCTTTATCGAAGAACATCAATCCTCCCGTGAAGAAGGACTCAGCGACCCCAGCTTCTCCATCCCCTTCCTCCTCTGCGACAAGGGAGGAGCCACTAAAGCGAGAGTTCTCCAACGACGCGCAATCGTCTTCTTCTATCCATGATAAAAGAGAAGATGACAATTCCCCGGGTGTAAACCGTCGACGACGGAAACGACACAATATTTTGTGGCGCATGAGAACCGCGAATTGCTCTGCGAGGTTGGGGTTATCTTTGTTTCTGTATAATTTAATCTTCTTTGTTGATTATTTTGGCCAAATGTTACCAACCTAATGGGAGGAGTTCAGACCGCACAAACACGACCAAATTATCCTCCACATTTCCTTACTGATTTATGTTGATAATCGAAGTGAAGGCGGCGCGGTGCCGTTGCACCGCGCAGGGGAGAAGAGAACCGCATCCAGAGCAGGCCGCGGTGTTGGGGTGCGGCACCGTCACGCCGCGCCGGTCAGATGGGAGTCATGTCTTTAGGCCATGGCGGTTTAGCAGGGGGTGGCCGACCAAGCCGGCCGCCGGCGCTCCAGGTGGCTGGACCCCCGTGGCTCCCGCGGTGGCTCAACCAACCGTCCTTAATGGCCGACCGTTTTCCAGAAGAACCGTGGGTTGAAACCCCCAACCAACTAATAGGGCGAACCCCATTAGGTCCGCCAATTCGGTATCAAGGGTGAGGTACCCCCCCTTCGCACCCGGTGGTCGGCTCTGTGCTGGGCCGGGCCACGCCTAGCTGCGGTCCGGGGCGGGCCCAACCGCGGGTCGTGCCACGCCAGCCCGTTCGGGCCGTGCCGGACTACGCGCAACTGGGCTGGACTCGGACCCGGGTCAGGTCGACCCGGTTTCAGCCGAACCAGGGGGTATTGGGCTGGGTCGGATCGGGCCCAAACCCCCTATTTTTGGACCAATTTCATTTAAACGAACATATCATGAGCTACAGACCTCCGATCGATGCACTGTCAGCTTCTTTTGGATCCTTGGATCAAGGCTGTCATTTCAGTATATTACACACAAGGTTTCAGCGAGGTATGTGTTTGGCCGGGATGGTTTGAAACCGAAACCACCCGGGCCCTCAGAGCGGAAACGCTTATAACACGAGTTCCAGGCATCTGATTGATGTACCATCGACTTTGTTGGATTCCTATTCTTGAGACGGTTCTTTTGGCATACTTCACCTAATCTTTGGACGTGGTTGGAGTTTGGACGGGTTGGATTGTACTCGAAATCCAACTGGGCCCCTAGAACGGAAAAGCCGATAACTTTCAGACCAGACGTCTGTTTGACGAACCGTCAGCGGCGTTGATGACCACATTGAGAAATGATCCTTTTGAGTATACCCTATGAGAGTTTAGGGTATAGTTGAGATACGGTCAGGTTGGTTCATACATGAAACCAACCGGTCCCCCGAGACAAAAGGATAATGACTCACAGACCGGGCGTTTGATTGACGCACCGTCTATTGCGTTGAGACCCCTTTGACGAGGCGGACCTTTGTGATAATTCTTTATGGGAATTTTTGGAAATTGAAGTATAAACCAGTGGATCATGGAGTGGACCCTCCTGGAGACGAGCGTACGGAGTGCGGAGACCTAGTAGCTGTAGACCTGATGACTGCTTGAACGATTTGAGTCGGAGTGATTCGATTAGCCCAGTGGACGGAGCACCCGATATTTGGTGGCAGACCCACAGCGGATGGGGCGCCTGGTAGTTAGCATCAGACCTGCGGAACTCAGAAGGTGGAGTACCTCTGACGGCTATTAGGGGGAGTGCCCGGTATTTGGCGGTAGACCCACAACAGACAGAGCGCCTGGTATTTGGCAGCAGACCCGTGGTACTCAATGGGGGGAGTACATCAGCTGTCTAAGGTTAGTGAGTAGTGCCTCAGAGTTGTGAAAGGGATACTATACTCGACAGAGGTGGAGTTCTCTAGTATTTGTTGTTTCGATAATGAAAATCCAAGTTTCAGCTGAGTCAATGACCTTTGCGTTTATCTCATGATTTAGATGAGTTATTTGATAACTTAGGTATATGTATCGGTATATACCTAATTTATGGTTATCCATTGTTTTCCTATGGATTATTTTATGTGTGGACTGGTTTGTGATTTCCTGTGTGTTCTGGGTTGTACATGGGCTCGTGAGTTGGATCCGAACTAGGATTGATGACTTTCGTATATGTATGGGCATATACCTAAGAAGAGTTGGTTGATACTACATGTTTGTAACTTTTATTTGTGGTTATCCTTTTTGGATTTAGTGAGACCTTGAGGGTCTCGAGGTCCTTACTGAGTATATTTATCCTCACCCCTGCACGGGATATGCCCGCACCATGTTGTGTTTGATGCAAACGATGGGCAATGCTGATAGAGACTGAGTGTACGAGGACTGGACGGTACCCGGAGGCAGGCCTGATGACGAGAAAGTACCCAGAGGTGGACTTCATGATGAGACGGTACACAGAGGAGGTTGGAGGGAAAGTGCGTTGAGGAGGCTATCTGTACCTACTCTTCAAGTAGGATCCGAGGTGGACGACCCAAGAGCTACTTCTATTTTTCGGCAGTTTTTCTTTTCTGTTGTACATTCGTTCAGTTGTAGTTGTACTTCTCAGTTGGGATTGTATTCTGGCCCATTTACTTTTCAGAAATTTCTTTTGTACTTAGTGTATTACATCCGCTTGTACTCTGGTTGGATGTGTTTATGATTTATAAAGGCAATGCCTTCCCAGATATTGAGATTTACACCTTTGGTGCAAGTCGCCAGCCCATGGCCTATGGAAGGCGGGCTTGGGGTAGTCACAACATGGGCCCCGAGGAAGGGTCATGACATGCAATCTCAATTGTTGTGAGCCATATGCACCCACATGATTACCTTGTACGAGAACACACCCGAAACCTGATCCCGATGCATCTCAATACACCACATACCCTTTTCCAGGTTCTGGAAAAACCAAGATTGTTGCTGATGTAAGGCGACCCTTTCGCTCTTCGAAACATTGCTGGCACAGTTCATTCCACTAGAATAGAACATTCTTTCTTGTCAAAACTGTCATCGACGAAGACAAACGTGAAAAATACCAAGAAAAACGCTGATAATACCCAGATAGATCAAGAAAACTCTATATCTCAAACACATTCTTTGGAGGATGCCACAAGATAATAGCCTCTATATTTTCTGGATCCATTGAAACACCCATTTCAAAAATCCCATGTCCAAGAAAACGAACTTCCGATATCCAAAAGTCACACTTTGACAATCTGGCATACAACCTATGATCCCTGAAGATCCCCAGCTCTGTCGCCAAGTGTTGCTCATGCTCCCCCCTTGTCTTTGAATACACGGGAATATCGTCTACAAACACCACCACAAATGAATCCTGATATCTCTGAAATATCTGATTCATCAATGCCATGAAGACTTCTACATCATTCGTTAGACCAAAGGGCATAACCACAAATTCTTAATGGCCATATCTACTTTTGAACGCTGTTTTAGGAATATCGTCCTTTCTCACCCGCAATTGATGATATCCTGACCTTAGGTCGATCTTGGAGAACCACTGGGCACCCCTCAACTGGTCGAACAAAACATCAATTCGTGGAAGTGGACATCTATTCTTTATCATAACTTTGTTAAGTCTACAATAATCGACACATAGTCTCAAATTTCCATCCGCCTTTTTCACAAACCACACCGGTGCTGCCCAAAAAGACGTGCTAGGCTGGATGAACCCTTTTTTTTCTAACTCTTCGAACTGGACATTCATGTCTCGTAATTCACCTGTTTCCATCTGATAAGACAGAATTGAGATAGGACTGGTCCCCGGAAGGAGATAAATTGTAAACTCCACTTATCTTAAAGGAGGTATTCTAGAGAATTCTTCTAGAAAAACATCCATGAAAAGATCCACCACTGATGGGAGAACACACTACTCAACACAATTAACCTATTACAACAACAACACAACCAACTAATATGATAACGTGCCAACTATAGATGCCAAAAAACCTGTTGCACCCTGACTTTCATGCTTCTCACCTCTAAAGAGATGTCTAACACCATCGTGTGTCGTAAAAGCCACAATCTACACATCGCAGTCGATGTGGGCCATAAAATCCACCAGCCAATACATTCCCATGATTACATCATACCCTTCCATCTAAAGCATTGAGAAATTACACATTAGCTCAACCTCACCCACAATGACAGAAGATGCTCCACACAAGAAGGCTCGACACTCTCTTCGACCTAGAGGAGTTTGATGTTTCAAAATAGAGGGCATCATTTCAACCCTTAAACCTAGAAAATCAACCACACTTGAAATAATAAAAGAGTGTGAAGAACCCATATCAAACAAAACATGCTTCAAGGTAGAATTCAAACGAACAGTACCTCACACTTTGGATAGTCCCGACTGATCATCCACCACAACCTTCTTAGCTCAGAACAATACCTTTGTCCCTACACTCTGCTCTTTATTTCCCTGCTGATGCGTCGTGGTATTCTGGGAATCACCATGACTCACTTTACTCTGGTGATGAGGGTGTGCTACTATCCCCATCCAGTCGAAGCATACGATGTATGCGATCCCTAAGGAGTGTCACGTGCATCCTATGATGGATAATTACGATAATAACACTACAGATGCCCCATCTGCTTACAATTATGACATGATCGAGGTTTTATATACAGTCCCACTTGATGTGGCTCATAGAACCACACTGAAAAGATCCCGGATTGCTCTGGGGATTTAGAGGAAGATTTACCGATCCTGCTGTCGGATTATATACCATATTCCCACCCTCGGAATAAGTGTCCCTCCTTTTCTTGAACCCAGCGTTAGAGTTCCAACTATTCCCCATGGCTACCACCATGCTTCCTCCGCCTGGAGCTCCCAACAAATCTCGCTCTGCCACCGAGGCTCTATTCACCATCTCTGTGTAATCATATATACACAATGCTGCTATATTTGAATGGATTTCTTTCCTTAACCCCGCTTCAAAGATCCCTGACTTCAACAACGTTCTACCCGCCAACTCGGGTGCAATCCTCAATAAGTTCATAAACATAGCTGCATACTCCATCACCGACATAAGCTCCTGCTTCAAACTGAGTAAATCAGTCGTACGCTGAATTCTGAACGTATGTGGGTAGAATTGTTTATTAAACAATTCTTCAAAGCCTTCCCATGTCATACCCTGATTCGTCCCTGTTGGACTACCAAATCCCACCACGAAAGGGAAATATCTTCCAAAATATACCTGGCCAACATCACATTTAATCCTACCAGTGTTCCCAAGAACTCAAAGATATGGTTCATCCTATTAAAACTTCCTTCTGCCCTTTCTAGATCTGAGTCACCCCTGAAGATAGGTGGATTCTGCTTTTTAAACTGAACCACATGATCCACATGCCTTGGTTCATTCTCTTTGTTTCCACCTTCCACAGCTTGGAAAGCTTTCAATAGCTGCCGGTTCACTTGAGGCTCAGGTGCTACCACATTCTTAGCAGCCTCCTCCAGTTGGTCTCTACGACGCCTACCCAGTGCCATTTCTATAAACAGAAAACAAACAACCATGAGTCTCACTTCGGTAGACAGCATGAAATCCCATTTCAAATCACAATACACTACACTATCACAACAAGTCTTTCCACCTTTTCCACATGTTCCATGTTTCACCATTTTGAAAACCAAACCAATTTCAAAATACCAAATTTATTCACATTACAATTTCACACATTCATATCACATCATAAATCAGTATACCCCAATGAAATATTCATCCTAGAGGGAAGTAATTTATAATTTATATTCCATCCACATCTCATTGGCTACACCCACGACAATGATATTTCTAATGCCTATAAGTGTCTCCAAAACGCTTATGTACCCAACTCCCTGGTAACTTGAATTTCAGCATAAAAGGGTTAGCTATGTCCTTTTATGCTATAAATTCCATGTTACGACATTCATAAGCCTTGATACCATCCCAACTCAAGGAATATACCACAATGAATGTCAAAAACAAACGACCGAACAAGATGATACCACTTGTAACACCCCGCCCCTACCTCATTGTCTTGAGGAGGCGGTGAAGGTTACTTGGCCTTATGCGACGTTCCCAAGGAACCTAGGGCTGGAAATAAACGCCGAGGGATTTAGGGAATATTGGGGAATGATTTTCCCTTAAGAAAAAACCAACAAAACCAACAACTAAAGATGCATGCACTTTCAAACACAAACATGCATTACCAAAATACAACCAAGTTGTTCCACAATACATCACAAAAACAAAAAAACCAACCATATCAGAGTACTGGTGGAAAAATAACAACAAAACTATGAGCCATCACACCACCGCCGATCCACACCAAACTCCCAGCTCCAAGCTCCACCAAGAGTTCACAATGCACCACTAAAGGAGGGAGATGCCTTACCTTTTACCACGTCATGGTACACAACATCTGTAAAGACACCAACGTTACAAAGCATTGGGTGGGTTCAAAAACTCAGTAGGATTTCCCCAAATGACTTCCCTACACACACCACTAGGATAAAACTGTTATCACATTTATGTAAAATAGTTTATATAAAATTATCACAAGTGAAACCATTTCTATTGGCCAAACATGCCCTTACAAAGCCATCACACCCAAACCAAGCAACCAAGGGAAAGCCAACCAAACATGTCACAAGCCATTTCATCATTTACACACTAGCACAAAAATTTCCATCTTGCCAAAAAATTCACAACAAACAACCCAAAAAACCAAAAATCCAAAATGGTGGAGATTCCGCCCAACCAATTCACCCATTCAAACCAACAATCAAAATAGTGGAGCATCCGTCCAACCCGTTCAACCATTCACACCTAGTGGAACTTATTGTCCACTAATCCTTTGACAGTGGACCTTCCATCTACTATCCATACCTTTTTTATAGTGGTACTTGTCGCCACTTCCACACAACATTCCAATCAATCCAAACCAAGTATATAACCCATCACGGTCACAACATCATGCAATCAACCAATTCCATTGCATATCAATCCGCTTCAATAAATCACCCATTTATTGAAAACCACTTTCAATACCAAACAACAATATAATAAAACAACTTATTTACATAAAATCATTTCCATAAATATTTTTCACAAGTCAACCGTAGCATCCCATTTGGAAATCTCCATTTTAAAATCCAGAACAAAAGAATTTTACCATAAAACCCCCTTTTTCCCAAAAATCCCAAAATGGATTTCCAACCAACTTTGCACATCATAACACATTTAATTTCAATCCAAACCAATTAATTTTAACCAAAAACCACTAACTCTAACCATGTGGAGTTGAGAGAGAAGAAACCCACCTTTAGGGTTCCCGATAAATTGACCCATGAACAACTGCGCCTCAAATCCGGCAAACGCACCACTGAAACCTCTCTAGATCCCTTTTCCTAACATCCACAAGCCTTAAAAACATAATCCAAGGTTACCACAACCCTATATCTACACATAAAAAGTGTAGATCTAGAATACCAGGAAATATTAGGATGTAGATATAGAGGAAAACACAAGGAAACCAAGAGGAGAGACTTACCCAAGAGTAACCACTTTCAAACCGCCTTGAAACCCCTCTGAATCACTTCCAAATCGAGTGGGAGAGCACCCTCAAGCCCTGAGAACCCAAAATACCATGTGAGGCATGAGTGGGAGGAAGGATGCAGTGAAATAGGTTAAGACTGAGGGATCCCGGAACATATAACCCTATTTTTAAGTGGCTGCACGGTTATTCCGCATGGTTTGGAAAACCATGCGTTAACCGTGAACATGCTACTGCCTCGAGAGCAAGGGTCCGTACAGTTTCCTCGCACTGTTTGGAAAACCATGCACAGGCCATGTGAAGCCTACAGTCTCCCCCTGCATGGTTACCTAAAGAATCCACACGGTTTCCACTAACCGTTCTCAAACCGTGCACCAATAGAAAAGCCTCCAATCTCATCCAAAACCATTCCAAACTCTCCCAACCTCTTTCCAACTCATCACATGCACTTTAAACACCTAAAAATGCATAAACAAAGGCCACATTCCTCAAACTGAGGGTGCTAAAGAGTGATACTAGTGTTATATATATATATATTATTCAGTCATATATTTAAAATATTCATCCAATATATTTTACATGTAAAGGATAAGAACAAACCCAATTTTACGCTTAAAAAACATATATGTTTATAAAGGTTGTTCTGCCGCCTTTCAATGGAGAACCAATTTTAAATCCATTTTTGGGAAAATTTATATATTTTAAAATTCAAAATAAACTTAATATTTGAAATCTTAATATAAAAAATTATATTATAGTAATTTTTTTATATTTTTTTACGATGTTTAAATTTTTTTATTAATACAGTAAAATACATACTTTTAATTTAAATATATTTTTTAATTTAATATATTTGTATAGTTAAATTATGTTATTATTTGGTTTTAAAGCATAATTAAAAAAAATTATATAATTTAAATCAATTTATGTCGTTAAATTCAATTTTACATTGAAATTATATGAAAACATAGTAAACATTTGAACGTTTTTACTTTTAAAACTTGCATTATCAACATGTATTAAGGACTAAATTGAAATTAATTTGTAGCACTTACTTGATGGGAATTTGGAAAAATTGATTCCATATTTCTAATGTGAATAATTGAAAATTTATAATAATATCAACATATTTTTTTAAAAAAAATTAATAGTGAAGGTGAATAAAATTAATTACTTAGATTAAGAGAAAAATTATCTTAACAAGGTAATAATTAATAATGTTAAGATCCAAAATGACCTAAAAACAAGGAAAAAAGGAATTGGATGTTAGTATATAGGCCCTATACATCATTGGATCAACATTGGGGCATTATTTGATCCACGTTCCATATAAGAAACGTTGGTGGAATTCCCATTTAATTTTTTTTGAAGAATGTGACTCTTCATCCACTATAAAAAGGCACTCACCCCTCCCACTTCCTCACACCTCTCAAGACACTTAGGATCAAAACAATCACTGCCCAAATATATCCTAAAAATATAAACACTCATCCTGGAATCCTCACTTTTTTAATAAATCAAATCAAGGAAGCTCTTTGGTGTAAAACAAAAGGAGTTACACAAATAAGAGGAATCGACCTTCCTCATCCTCCTTCATTTTATTTTTTATCTCCAAACCTATAAATTCATCATATTCCATGATAAAATAATAATAAAATTATCCTAAATATAATTAGATGTTATTAGGTTATGTTTTGACCTAAAATCACATACACATACATCTAATTTGCAATTATCTTTCTGTTAATGTGTACGACTAACTACTGCCTCACAAAATGATGATTATTTGTTTTTCCACTACCACCACTCATGGTTGGGAAATATGATGGAAATGATATTCATATATAATATATATGATTTTTCTAATTTATTTATGCTTATTTAATATATATATATATATATAATATACGTTTATTATTTTCTTCTTACGTAAATAAGACAACATCATCTGTGGAAGTATGGATTACTGGCTCCTCAATGTCACGTGATTCATTCATGCTATACAAGGAATGTATAAATATTGGTTTTAATAAATATATATAATATATATGACAAAAATATGACAATTTAATTACAATATAATTACACATATATATCATATATGTTTCATTCTTTTTAAAATACGACAAATAAATGAGAGTAACGTTCACACATATGTACAGCCTACCGTCTCCAAGATATCTGTAATATTTTTACAATCTACAAACTCTATAGATTATTATAAATACATAAATAATGAATATATATTATATTTACATAATTGTTTACATATTTGATATGATGAAACCATGATCAAATTAATATGAACCAGAAATAAGTTAAAATAGACTAGAAAAACAAGTCATTTGACAACCGACATAGTGAAAATAATGAATGATTATTCAAAAC
The DNA here is from genome assembly GCA_963277665.1 of Viscum album. Classification (NCBI taxonomy): domain Eukaryota; kingdom Viridiplantae; phylum Streptophyta; class Magnoliopsida; order Santalales; family Viscaceae; genus Viscum; species Viscum album. The sequence continues at coordinate 344,277,510 of OY728152.1, read as the reverse complement.
TTTTAATAAGATATTATAAGAAGTTGGTATATTATTATGGTTTTGGGATAATTTAATGACATGTTTATAACCTTTATACATTATGTAAAAGATATTAACCCAAAAAAGAAAACATAATGTAAGATATTTTCATCTCACTTTTTAATTCTAGGAGATAAATGTCCTATTCGACACTTAATTATTTTTTGTGGAATATATAAAACTCATTTATATATATTATATCTTGAATCGAAATATATTCAGGGTATTTTGAGTTTCAATTTGAATGATTTATTCTAATGGAATTTGAGTTAAACAATTCCAAGTGGAAAATAAATTTCATAACCCGAATCCTTTCTTTTGTGTTATACTACATTATCATCAATGTTAATATTTCAGGATTATTTGTTTAATGAATTTGAATACATATTTATGTATTTAAAATTATAAATGTAAATTTATAGTAAATAAACATAATATATCTACTTATTTGTTCTCACTTAAACGTTATAATATTTTCATGGGTTTACATAACAATCCCATTTTATTTGGGAATGTTTACACTTGAGTTTCATTCAAGGAAATTATATTACAATTGTTCAAGAAACAATTTAATTATATTTACCATTGGTTATTCATGACATTTTAATATACTAGTACCCTTTCTATATTCATTGGTACTCATAAAATTTTAGAATTTATTTAAAAAAAACTAAAATAATTTTCAACTAAAGTCGGAGAACTTGTATCCTCTAAAAATCACATTTTAAAAAATAGTTTTGAAATGTGTTTTAAAATTTGAAAAAAATTATTAAATAATTTTTTACCCTTCTTGTCTTTTACAATTTTTTTCAATGTAATCTTCTTGTTTAATTCCTGACATGCCACTTTTATACCCTTTTACCATGAAAAAGGAATTTTATTTTTACCTTGTACAACATGAATGGATTTACCACCCTCATTTATTCGAAAAATCATTTTCAATTTTGATGGTTTATATTTTAAAGGAAATTTTTTTAAATTTTTTTCTTCAAATAAAATGATCTTCAAAATTAAATGTTTATTTTAATCAATTTTTTAAACAATCTCTTTATTTTATTTCCAGTCATCAGTTACAACAACTCTTAATCCATACATCACATGGGATATTTTATATCAATATGTTCTTTATTCATTCTATGGTTGGTTTATGATTTATTTTGGCCAAGGATAGTACATATATTCACTTCGTTGATTCTATTTTTTATTCGAATTGAAATATTCTATTTCTTCTGATTATTGAACAACTAATATCCCTTAAATATCCATATAATTTATTATGGATATGAATAGTTCTTAAAATGTATACCATTTTTACATAATATGATCACTCTGAAAGATATTTTATATCTAGGAAAATATTGAGAAATCCATATCTTCTAATCCATATGGATATTTGATAAGTCACACTGTTAAATCGATTATTTTATATATGAGGAAATATTTTTTTAGGTACCACATGGGTGTGGCCTAGTTATTGATATCCCTTTGATGAATTAGTAGTCTCATGGGAAAAGTTATTTGTCTAGATTTAGATGGGATTTTACATGAAATTTTAAACCTTCTTTTGAATGTTCTTGATGGAAATGATTCCATGTACCTAGAGAACATGGAATCCAATAATTAATCATTTCTTTAATTTATATTTAGTTACTATTTATCAATGATATTTTTCATTGACATATCTATTGATTAATTTAATTATCTATTTTTTGACTAAATGGGGAAATTTTTATCTTTTTACCTTTCCATATTGGCTATTATCCTGAATTAATTAATTATTTTTCTGTAATTAATTATCACTTATAATTTGAGCTCACCATTATTATGTTTCATTTCCCCAAGATTCCTTGAAGTGTATAATGAAGGACATTAAATGATATGATTGATGGAATAAAGTTATTATCCTCAAATTAAAAATTATGCTGTAATTAATGTATTCATTTGTAATAAAAGTCTCAGGTATTTTTCTGGTTTACCAATACTACTAAACTATTCAGTCCTTTGGGACTTGATTTAATAGTATCTTATGACAATGTAATGTTAGTACAGAATGAATCTTGGCCTTTTGGTGTTGGTTTTATATAGTTGATATTAGAGGATGTTTTGTAGAAACATTGTGATCAATTTTTAGGAAAATATAAATTACAGAACATAGACCTAAGGTAGACTTACGCAAACCTATTGTGGGGCATGGAAAAACAATATTTTATTTACCTATGTATAATATAACTGTTGACCCTAGGTAGTCTCCCGAAGAAGAGTTCATAAAAAACAAGGTTGTCACTTTTTGTTGGTTTTCTGAAAAAGATTGGTTTTAATTAATTTGAATGACTATGAGAGAAAAAAAAGCTTGAATTTATTGATTTTAACAAATGATAAAGATGGTGATCGGATTGGGTTTGGCTAGACCTAGTGTTGTGCCATCATGGTTTCCAAATTTACCTCTTCTTCTTCCATAAAGTGGTAAGAGAGAGATTCATCTACTGATTCCTCTCTCTCCCTTGGTCAGATAGATGTGATGAGAATTTTCTTTTCTATAACCTTAGATTGGTCTATCCTCTTTCCAATGTGTTTATGGTTGTATAAGGTCTCTTGATTAATTAGAGCAATCACAGACCTGGAATTGTTGTTCCCTAATAAACAATGATTTCGACATACAATCCTACACACAGGCTTGACAACCGCCAAGAAATCACCACCCAACCCTAATCTTGTTACATTGTATACAGATTAGAGTTGGGTGGAGGGAGATGTGATCATCGACCAAATAAATTTATAATTTAAAAATCAAAACCGAACACTACCACATTTGGAATTTAATACTGAATTAAGAATTGAAACCAGAATAAGAAAGAAGAAGAAATTTGATTCATTTCAAGCCCATGAACTCAAAACGCAACACATAGGTCCAACCTCCCCTCTTTCTGATCACTCAAATGAAACTACCCCTCCATGGATGGGGTAAGCGAGATGATGCGAGAGTGGAGAGACTTTTTAATGTAAAGAAAAATAGTAGAAATAAACAGAATGTTGCTGAAGTAGAATTTCCCCGAGTGTCACATGGCTTCCTCTCATCTCTGATTGTGGTGTAGAATAACCCCTTCAGAATGGGTGAACTCCTATTTATATAGGACAAGGGGGTGCCATCCTCTAGTCTTCAAATTTATGATCTTAATAATTCCACTTTATGATTTCCTGCAAATTCTTCCCGTCGCAAGATTCACCATGTTAGGCCAATTTAATGGCTGAAATTTGAGATGTTTTCTTCTTGAATGATGTTCCAAAATATCCTTAACGTTTAATAGCAAAATTTTATATTCATCCTCACTGTATAGAATGAAATATGTCCAACTTAATTGGAGAATTTATTCTAGACGAATGTTTCATTTTTTCCTTTCCCAAAATTTCAGCATCCATGGTCTGACTTAATGAAGGTAAATCTTCATAATACTCAACATACAAACACACAATTTAATTCTAGTTCCAATCCAATTGTAATAACATAAATTGGATGTCTGTAGACCGATATATGATCAATTTATTGATGTGGGTTCCACGCGGTCTTCTAGAATAATTTTCCAACTTGATTGAATTCTTCGGACCCATGGATGGCCAAATTAAATCCTGGTTCAAAAAACACAAGATGAAGACAATAAATCTTTGATCCCAATAAAAAATGAACCACATTAATTGGATTTTTATATTAAAATATATGTGTTAATTTCCAAAGTGATTAAAATCAGTCAATATTTCCAAATTAAGTAGTTTTCATATTTTATCCCAAAACACATCATAAATCCAAAAATTGACGTAATTAACTCAACTTGTTCAATTTTTAGGGATTAAAACATTGGATTAAATATAAAAATGATGAAAATATTATCTCTATCAATTCCATAACACTTAAACAATGCTTGTCCTCCAGCATAAAACCTCAACATGGAATTCAAAGGGCACCAATGTCACCAACATTTAAATTTCAATAAAATCAAATGTTTATCAATGTCCAATCAAATTTTTGAGTTCCACAAAAATATCAATTTAATATTCCATTTTTAAAAGAAACAATCAATTCATGCATTTTCATTTTCCCATTTGAAAAATGATGGAGCTTATCCTTTCATTCATTCAATCTTCTCAATTTATTATTACTAAACATGCCAAATCATGATCTACCTCTTTTTTGAATCTTTTATCTCATCACTCATGATACCCTTAATTGTGTAGTTATTCTCATATCATGAGAACATTATCCTTATCCACAGGCTTGTAAAGGAACTAATTTCTCTACTTTGTAAAGACAAGACACACATAAATTCATGAGGACTTGAAATAAAGGTTCAAATGACTATGTGGATTTGGGTTAGTGGAAAATGATTGAAATAATTTACGGATAAATGTAGGAGGTTTCTCTCTTAAGTACAATGCATGATTAACCAAGTGAAAACACAGGATGAACCTCACTCAAATCCATTTTGAAAATGGGTAACACAACACCACCACCTTTTAATGACATGGGTAATGAGTCAAAAAATGATTACAAAGAATGACATCATCCAAGTTCTCCTCCTATTTTTTTAAAGCTCTAGAATGGCACAACATTATTTTTTTTCACTTTTTTTTAAAGCTCTTGAAAGGAACAATTTTATTTTGTCATTTTGTAAGGAGAACAAGATGAAATGAAAGAAACATAATGAAATGATGGATTATGCCCAATTTTCGAATAATGCATTTCCCTAAATGATGAAACACACTTCACACCACCCATAAATGATAATAATCCCAATGTACACACATGAAAGGCCCTTCCCCAACACTCAAAAATGAAATATCCATAAAAAAATACTAAAAGTGTACGTAGGTAAGGAAATATTAGCATGTAATGTGGTTTAAACGTATAAGTCAATTCATGGATTCTATGGGCTAATGAAGGATAAATGTATGGGTGAGTCTTAGGTAAATATGTGGCAAGCCAATGTAGTGCCTCAATCATTTTAAATGTGTTTTTTTATAGTCATATCTCTGAAAAGTTTCAATACATATTCTGGTAGGTGGAATATACCACGATCACTCAAGAAATACGATCAAGATAAAATAGAAAATATTTGGTCTTCAAAACCACTCAGGAATGGGAATATGATATTGGAAAATCACTCTGGGCATGATTAATAATAAAAAATTAATTTACATGAATTTCAGAAATTCAAATAATTAAAAATGGAAGGTAAATTTCATTTACGTGAATCAAATAATTCCCTCAAATCATGAGTCCTTATTACAATATCATTGCCTAACTTTAATCGTCTAATTATTCATTTTAATCATTTAATCTCATTAACATTGAAATATAAAACATGGAATCACCAGATTCCTATGAAACTCATGTCTCATAGATAAGTCATGTAAAACATTAATTCAAGTGTGGGCGTTCATTTTTTTATTAACACTTTAAAAGACTAAAAATGTGGGGAATAATGTTCGATAATATAGAATTGAAACTCTTACTCCCCTTTCAAATGGATTATTTTCTTCACAATTTGTAATCCCACTACAAATTCTTCATTAATTGAACCGAAATATAAGAATGAAAATAATGGATAGTTCAGGCCTATATAAAAATTCTGGTATATGACTAAGAGGACAAGTAGACAATTGGAGAAAAAATGCGGGTTGCCTCCTGGTAGGGCCTTTGTTTAATGTCATTGGATTGACAAAAAAATATTTTTTTTGAAAAATCCTAGAGGATAAGATTCCCTCCCCCACCCTTAATTGAATTTGTTTCCTCAATGCATTTAAATTTATTTAACAGGTAAGAATATCTAAAATTTAATCACAATAAACAAGAAAATGTAATGGAGAGGTACGACCTGACTTATTGGAAATGCAACGTTAAGTTAGGATCCTAAGTGTTTCTCTTTTAAAACCTATAAAAGGTAAAAATATAACATAAGAAAATTATTAAATAAATTTAAACTAGAATTTAAATGATAAAAGAAGGATAAATCATGGTTTAATCCCCCAAGTGGGCCCCGGGTTTTGACTACCTCCAGATGGCAGTTCTAACCAGTTATCCCCAATTTGATAGTGGTTGGCGTTTCTTCCTCATAAATAATAAAATATTATTCTTTCTAGAAAATATTTCTTCCTTTTTATTGAGGAACCCATGGATATAGTATATCAAGTCCACCACCATTATAATGAGATACAACATGCATGGTGGGGTTAGGAAAATGAATGACTCCTCCTCTTTCATAGCTTCCACTTGCATAATTTACTCTTCATTCACCAATGCTTTCTCAAGATATACTGCATCAATGGAATAATTAAAGGGAATTTCAGATTGTACGTCTATCTGAAAAAACTTATAGCATGAAGAATCAATATCAAATATAACCCTTTCAATTTCTACGCATTGTGTCTCTAATTCTTCAGGGAAATACACTTTTCTCCCTTCTTGAACACCCTCCAATAAATGTTCAAGAAGTTCGGGGAGCTCTATATGTTCATCATTAAATGAATCTTATATTTCATCATCCTCTTCCAAGGATATAAATGTGTTGTATGAATCTGAAAAATTAAAACAGGTGGAGGTAATACTGAATTTAGTTTTAACATGATCAAAAGATAATGAGTTCATGAAATGATTATCTCCCTGAGTTTGTTCATCTTCAATCTCTTATTCATTGGAAATCACCTCTTGGATTTTAGAAGTAACAGATATACGTAGGTAGTCGGTCTCCTCTATTTCTTGGATCTCCTTAGAAAAATTTGTGAATTATATGGGTGGATATTCACAGACCATGGAAACTTCATAAAACTCTGGAAAGTAATGGGAGAACTCAGTTAGCTATCAGCACAATGCTTGAAAAATTTATTTTTTCATGTCCTCCCTCAGGCCAGTTATGAATTCATTGAAGGTCTATTCCACATTAATTGAATTCCAAAATAATCTCACCTATCTAACAAGAAAAGAAACAACATCCTCCATGGACAAGGGTGAATTGATAATTGGTTCTTTCGCAAGTGGGTAAATTTTCCATGAATTAAAGAAATAATCAATTGAAAACATCATGGAAAAGATTATTTTTTAATTTTTTTTAAATATGAAAAAGGTCAAATATTTATAGTTAGATTATGGCACTACCTCCTTAGAAACGGCTCCATGTTTGACGCCTGCCTGTCATGGGGCGTGGAAATACAAAATTTTGTTTACCAAAGTATTGTATAGTAGTTGACCCTAGGTAGTCTCCCGAAGAGGAGTGAACACAAAAAAAAGGTTGTCACTTTTTGTTGTTTTTTTGAAAAAGAGTGGTTTTAATTAATTTTAATGACAATGAGAGAAACAAAAAGCTGGAATTGATTTATTTTAACAAATGATAAACACATTTATAGGATTCGGTTCGACTAGACTAAGTGTTTTTCCATCATGGTTTCCAAATTTACATCTTCTTCTTCCTTAAACTGGTAAGAGAGAGATTCATCTACCGAGTCATCTCTCTCCCTTGTTCAGATAGATGTGATGAGAATTTTCCTTTCTAAAACCATAGATTGGTCTATCCTACTTCCAATGTGTTTTGGGTTATAGAAGGTCTCTTGATTAATTAGAGCAATCCTAGACCTCGAATCGTTGTTCCCACATAAACCAAGATTTCGACATACAATCCTACACATGTGCTTGACAACCACCGAGCAATCACCACCCCACCCTAATCTTGTTCCACCATATACAGATTAGAGTTGGGTGGAGGGAGATGTGTTGAGTCAATAAGGTTTTCCTTATGACTTTTCCATTCCTTCTTGTTTTGAGAACCACAAACACCTTATCTTTAAGAAAATCGCTTTTATAAGGAAACTTGCTTTTATAAGGAAAATCGCTTTTGTATGAAAAATTATCCTTATCATATTTCATCCATATTTTTCTTAAGTATAAGATTCAGATTTATTTCTATATTATCAGAATTGTTTGAAATTTTGATATGAGGCATTCTATTTTAGGATCCAAATTCTGGATGAGAACTGTAATAAAGTTTCACTCTGAATTCTAGATGAGAACTATGATAAAGTTTCATTCCGAATTCTGGATACGAACTCTAATTAAGTTCTACTCCGAATTCAGGATACGAATCCTTATGAAGTACGACATCGAATTCTCATAACAATTTTTGATGACGAATTCTCATTACGAATTATGATGACGAATTCTCATTACGAATTCTGATGATGAATTCTCATTCCAAATTCTCATTCTGAATTCACCTATTAAACAGAATATGATCATCTTTGTTTTATACTCTATGAATTTATTTAGTCTCCGAAAATTATTTTTGGTTAGACTCTGAACATTCATTTTTCTTACGTTGTTATAATCTGTCTACTCTTTAATATTTTTCTCTCACTCCGAACCTTCACTCCGAATCTTCACTCTGATCTTTGTATTTAGAATTAAAACGATGTCGTACTTTATGTTATACTTGTTTTGTTATAAAACGATTTCATCTATTCAGTTATAAACTAACCATTGGTTAAGTTACACGTGTAAAGGTCCCTCTGACTTTTAAGGAAAATATGACCATTGGAAAGGAGTCCGACCTTGCCTATAAATAGGAGCACATTTGAAAGAGCTCAAGAGAATATAGTGAAGTTGATTGATCTAGAGACCACACGCTGCTAAGGTGATTTCTAGATAGATAAATCTTTTTATTCCTTGTGCGTACTGAACTGCTCGTTCAGTTTTTGCTTCGTGCGACTCCGAATGTTGGTGATTACATTCGAGGACATCCAGGGATAGGAAGACAGAGGTGCCGACTACCTTGATGTTTAGGGCTTCCTTGCTGAGGAATATAGAGGTTTCCAACTACCTTGAAGTTGAGGGCTTGCGGGGATAGCAAGACAGAGACTTTGATCTTCGTATCGAGGGCTTACCCCGGTGTGGGTAAGACATAATTGCTTGAATGTATAAATCAAGGGACCATTATCCAAGTTTGTTGGATACCCTTCTCTTTGGGTTAAAAGACATATATCTTGTTACTTGTAGTTTTACTACTTTTTTGTTTCCGCTGCATTTTGTATTATAAGGAAAGTATAACTTTCTTATACTTCCTTACTAGTAATCTGTTTCATTTAGATTCTATACACTTTATGGTATAATCTCATATTGTAATCTTTTGTTAAGATTCAATTTTCAGAACCATACATTCGGAACCTGCTTTCAGAATCTCTTTCCATGTTTTCTTTTGGTGTTAGAGGTGTTGTGAATTTTCTTAGTTTAACATTGTTAGAACTATCCCTTTCTTTTGATTAAGGAAAACATAGTTATTCATAATTAACATTAAAGGTTACAAAGGAATTTTTAAAGTGTACAATTCACCCCTATTGTATATTGAGCATCTACATTATTATTTCGATCCTATAATTGGTATCAGAGCAGGTCTCTAGAATACTTTTACTCACGTATATGATTTTCTTGCTCATTTTTTTTCATTCCGAACTTTTGCATTCTGAACTTTTCCATTCCGAACTTTCTCACTCTGAACTTTGTTATTATGAATTTTTTTCTACTAACAAGTTTGTGTGCCGAAGGTTATTCTATGTATGGCAGGAGGTAATGTTGTCTCTATTGATAATCTAAATCCTACAAGACCACCAATATTTGATGGTAATTATTATTTGTACTGGAGAGATCGAATGAAGACTTTTTTTATCAATACTAGAGTAGAAAACTTTGTTATGATCACTGGAGATTATAAAATTCCTATTAAGGAAGTTAGAACTTTTACTAACCAGGAAAAGCAAGAGTATCAGCTCAATTATAAGGTATGCAATACTTTACATTGTTCAATGACTAGAAATATATATAGCCAAATTTATTCTTGTGTAGCAGCTAATTGTATTTGGAAGAAGTTAGAAGATACACACTTTGGAACTTCTAAAGTGATCGAGACTAGGAGAGATATGCTTAGAGATGAATATCATGGCTTCAATTTTCCTTATGGAGAAGCAATATGTAAAGTTCAACAGAGGTTTATGACTATTGTCAATATCATACAGTCTATGGGAGAAAAAGGGTTAGATGATGAATCACTTGTGGATAATTTAATTGATATTATGCCCAATGAGTGGGAATCCAAAAGAACTGCTATAGATGAGAACAGGAAGGTCACTCAAATTTCTCTTGATTATTTATTTGGAACTCTTCTCCAACATGAAACTAGAATGAAGAGAGATGCTGACCACATCAAAAAGAAGAATGGAAATGGTACTGTTGCTTTTACAACAACATCAAATCATATGAAAGCTAAGACTCCTGAGAGAGTAACCAGATCCAAGTCTAAGAAGATGGTTGTTCAATCAGATTCTATTGAAAGTGAAATCTATGAAAATGAATTAGCAAATCTTGCTCGAAGAATGAACAAGAGAGCTAGTCTGAGAAATTTTCAATCCAAGTATAAGAAAAAGGACAAGAAATATAAGAAATATGGAGAAGTTACTTGTTATGAATGCAAGAGAGCTGGACATATTTGACCAGATTTCCCTTTTCTCAAAAAGAAAGAAAGGAAAGAATGGCATTCAGACAGGAACATAAAGAAGTATTATAAAGCCAAAGCTATGAAAGTTCCTAAAGCTAGTGACACCTGGAGTGCCAGTCGTGCTGATTCTTCAGATGAATCTTCTGATTATGAATCTTCAGGACAGAAGAATCTTGGTATTATAGCCAGATTACCTTTTGATAATCATTGTTTTATGGCTAAGGTATGAAATGCTGAATCATTGACCGATGTTTCATTAAAATCTAATGATGGTAATTATTATAACTCTTATGATGAAGAATCCTCTTCCGATGAAGAAAATACTTTTCCTACATATGAAAAAGTCTCTAGGTTTGCTGAACATCTTGAGATTGAGAATTCTAAACTCAATAAGAAACTTGATAAGGTAAACTCTAGGAATTCTATTCTTACAAAAGAGATATCAGATCTTTCTATAGATCTTGATAGGAAAAATGCTGATTTTGAAAGTATTTAAAAAAATCTTGATTAATTAAGTTATGAGAAGAACCAACTTTCTAAAGAGTTAGAAAAAGTAATTTCTAAGAAAAATGTTTTCGAGCCTATCACTAGTTCTAAAACTAATGATTTTGAGGATAAAAACTTGGTTATAAAACTCAAGTCCAAAATTTTTTCCTTAAAGAAGTGTTTATCAAACTTTACCCATGGTAAGTAAAATTTTGATAAAATGTATTCCCAAATATGACCTTCAAGAAGTAAATCTGGATTTGGTTATACCCATGAAAAACCAATTTTTAGTAATAATTATTTTGTTCCTCAAAGTGCCCCATTTTGTACCAAGTGTCAATGTGGTGGTCACTGGACAAAGAATTGTTCCTTAAACAAAACCCAATCCTTAGGTTTTAACAAAGCTTACTTTTCCAAGAAGACGTGGTTTCCTAAAATTTTGTTATCTGGTAATCTCGGATCCAAACAAGTTTGGATTCCGAAAGATTAATTCTCTTCTTGATTTCAGGAAAATAAAGAGATTACCAGCAACAATACATGGTACATGGATAGTGGATGTTCCCAGCACATGACTGGTAACAAAATCTATTTTGAAAAGATTATCAAAATAAAAGGAGGAAAGGTAACTTTTAGAGACAATGCTAAAGGGATATCATTCTTCAATTTATCGGAACGCAGGATAAACTTGCTAATATTTTCACAAAATCATTGCCTTTTGTTAGATTTGAATACATTAAACAGAATTTAGGAATGATAACCGTAAGGTAATCTTTCTTAATAAACTTTCTGTTGAAAAAACCCTCCTTACAGTAATATACTCCTTTTCATAGGGGGAGTAAATTTGTTTGTTAGAGTAACTAATATTTTCAAAGTTTGTTTCATACTTTTCAGAACTAAAATTCCGGAATGGAAATTTCTGAAACTGAAATTTTCAGAATGAATATTTTCGTGTTGAAAACTTCCGTAATGGATAATTTTCGTACTGGTATTTCCATTATTAGATTTTTGTATCGAGGTTTTCATAATGAGCTCTTCATTTTTAAATTTTTTTTGAAATTTTCGTACTGAGTTTTCCGTACTGAATTTTTTTTTCATAGAAAGTTTTGCGAACTATGTCTTTTCTTAATAAAGATTTTTCGTAGTCATTTTTTATGTTACACATTTCAAATAAACCTCCTAGGACAATCTGAAAGGTTTGATTTCCATACTCATGTTTTCGTTATCAGACTTTACTTGCTAGAATTTTCTTATATTTTGTTTTCGGATTATAGTATTCTTAAATTCTTGTTTTAATAAAAACCTGAAAATATCGGATTCAAGTTTTCTTGAGAATTGGTTTCCAACCGTCAGATCTGATCTCAGCTTGTCACAACCGTTTTATCAACTGTAGAAGTTGAACCGTCTTCTCGTTACCTATATAAAGGGGACCCCATATGGTTGTCCCACATCTGTTTTCAAGCTCCAGCGTCCCAAAGCTCTGCCTCTCTGTTTTAAGACCGTTCCGAAAATCAGCTTTCTCTGTTCCGAACTTCTCAGAGGTCTTCAGATCCGAATGTATGTGGAAATATCTTCTCAGGACATGTCTTACTCTAATCCGATTTCAATGTGGTTCATATATAGAGATAGGTTGGTTCATCCAGATTTCTTCAACAAGTATGATTCTCTTATATCCAAGAATATTAGGCTCAACGGATGGGAATATATTGTTGTGTCCAAGCCAGGAAATCAAGATGAAGTTTATTCCAATTTTCTTGTAGAGTTCTATGAGACGGTTTCCTTTCTTAAAGAAGATGGTAGGGAAAAATTGTAATATAAGTCTTTTGAGAAGACTTTTTAGCTTTGTTATACCAAGGCAGCCAGCATGGTAGGGCTGAACAATGAAGGAGAAGATGAGTTTATTTCTCATGTTTTTCCAGATTCAAAGGGAAGCTTCGACAAGGAAAAGGCTTTGGAAACTCTCGGACTGTCAGATGATAAGGCTCCGAAGATTGCTTCTCTATATAGAAATTTCCATGTTCTAGAGTTATGGGTACAAGGCCGTAACGTACCGAGAAAGGGTGACAAAGATAGTTTGAAGAAGAGTGAAATCTAAATCCTAGGTTTTCTGATAAATCTGAGGATGTTTAATCCGATGAAACACATTCTTATTACTCTTAAGAATGTTAAGAAAGGGAATTTGAGAGCTCAGATCATAATGTATCCAGCAGTCCTCTCAATGTTGATAGTTCGGTGCCTTGAGTCTTTCAAGGAGGCTTGCAAGTCTAATACAAGAGTTTGCAAGATTATGTTGGTGAGTGATGGTACTCTCAAAAGGATGGATGTAGCCTTCAACAAGAAGACTGGTCAATTTAATGATTTACCCACTCAAGAAGAAGCGGTTCCGAAAGTTGCTGATCCAGAATCTTCTAAGCCAGTGAGGAAGAGAAAGATGAAAGAAGTTTAAGGTGAAGCAGAGAATCCCAAATCCAAGGAAGTTCATTCCACACCTCCTAAACCGAAGAAGAAGAAAGCTTACTCAGATGAAGTAGTTGCTAAATGGTGGGAAATCAAAGAGAAGAGAGTGCAAGGAGAGCCTATGTTTGGCTTGGATCCTGCGGAAGCTTAGGCCTTGAACGAATGAACTGTAGATGAATTAGAAAAACAAGTGAAAGAAAATAAGCTTAAGAAGAAGATGTTTTAAGCTGAGGTAGCTCAGGATTTGTTGAAGTTTAATGAGATGGTTTCAACGAACATTCATGTTCTGAGATCTTTTTCTTTGGATTCACTACCTGAGACTCCAGGAAGGAACATTGTTGCTCTGGAAGAGGCAGTAGCTAATCCTGTTGAGTAAATAGAGCGGATTGAGCAAGTGGAAGAAGAAGAAGCTTTTGCTGAAGGAAGTGGTGAAACTGGAGATGTTTTAAAGCAAGTAGATGATTATAAGGGGACTCCTTCGGATCATTTGTCGCTCCGAACCTCAGAAGCTGAGTCTTCTAAGTTAGTCACTCCAGAGATGGATGAGGAGAGAGGAGAAGAAGAAATAGCTTATCTTGCAGAGGGAGAACAACTTCTACCTGATATTTCTCAAATGGAGAATGTAGAGGTTGGTGCTCAGAAAGTTGCTGATGAGGAAGACAATATTGTTCAAGTGTCTGGTAGTGAAAAGAAAAATCTGGAACATGAATCCATTCGGAAAAAGGAAAAGTTAATACAACTTTTTATTGATACCCCGAGCTTAGTTGTAGTAAAGATAAGGGAAGTTATTGAATCTTCTAAGAAGAAGGTTGAGCATGTTGAAGAAGAAGATTCTCCAAGAAAAGTTTCAGATTCGGAGTCATCTTCGTTGGGGCATGAATTTGTTGTTCAGTCATTAAAGAAGTTGGTAGGTACAATTCCGACTTTCTCAAGTATTGATTCAAGATGCCAGATGCTCCAACATGCTTTGAATCAGAAAAAAGACTCTGTATCCATGGTTATAGAAAAATGTGTTGAGATAGAAGCTCAGTTCAAAACATTCTTTGTTGGCTATGAATCCCATAAAAGATCTTGTAAGAGGATGACTAGTTGGTCGAGGAATACTATAGAAGAGATGAGGCTCTTTGAAGAATTCCAAGAAGATGTGAAGGATGCCTTTGAGACAGAAGACATGAAGATAAATGAGCTTACTTCATCCTTTGAAGAAAAGTTGACAGATGAAAAGAATTTCCGGATTCAGGAAGTTAGAGATCTGAATGGGAATCTGAATTCTATTTCTCAAAATTGGAAGTATGAAAGGGATCATCGGATTGAGTTTGAAGATAAATTGAAGGCTCAGGAAGAAAAGCTTAAAGCTCACGAATAAAATCCTAAAGCCCATGAAGAAAAGATTGAAGCTAAAAGTGAAAGAATTATTGTGTTAGATAAGCAAGCTGAGGAATACCATAAAGACTTGAAGAAGATAATGACTATTCTTTAGGGTCTCATGGCGAAGGAAAAAGATCCAAAATAGACAGATCCGATCTTTTGTTGTATCTAATATTCTTTGTTGGCGAGCTTTCAAATTTAATGAAAATTTTTGCTTGCTTGTTTCTTTTGTTGTTTCTACTAATTGTTTTTCAGGTACCTTGTTATATTTTTCATTCCCTAGAATTATTTTTGAAAATCACAAAGGGGGAGAAGGAAAGGTACCCTAATAAAGGGGAAAAAGAATCTTAACAAAGGGTGAGAAAGAAAACAAACTCTAATAAGAGTTCATCGGAGGGAGAGTCTTTCATTAAATAATACTTTCTTATTCGTAATGAAATATCATTCTGAAAATCTAGAATACGATCCTTAGAGTTTCAAAGCCTAAGGGGGAGTTAGTCGTATTCATCAATATCCTTAAAGAAAAGGGAGATAAGCCTTAATGTTTTCTTTATACATAGAATTTCTTTTTCGTAAGGATGTTTGTACTTTCAAAAAGGGGGAGATTATTGAGTCAATAAGGTTTTCCTTTTGACATTTACATTCCTTCTAGTTTTGAAAATCACAAACACCTTATATTTAAGAAAATTGCTTTTATAAGGAAAATTTCTTTTATAAGGAAAATTACTTTTGTAAGAAAAATTATCCTTATCATATTTTCATCCATATTTTTCTTATGTATAAGATCCAGATTCATTTCTATATTCTCGGAATTGTTTGAAACTTTGATATGCAGTATTCTGTTTTAGGATCCGAATTCTGGATGAGAACTGTAATAAAGTTTCACTCCGAATTCCAGATGAGAACTGTGAAAAAGTTTCATTCCGAATTCCGGATACGAACTCTGATTAAGTTCTACTCCGAATTCAGGATACGAATCCTTATGAAGTTTGACATCAAATTCTCATTACGATTTCTGATGATGAATTCTCATTACGAACTATGATGATGAATTCTCATTACGAATTCTGATGACGAATTATCATTCCGAAATCTCTTTCCGAATTCACCTATTAAACAGAATCTGATCATATTTGTTTTATACACTCCGAATTTATTTAGACTCCGAAAATTATTTTTGGTTAGACTCCAAACATTCATTTTTCTTACGTTGTTATAATCTTTCTACTCTTTAATATTTTTCTCTCACTCTGATCCTTCACTCCGAATCTTCACTCCGAACTTTTTAGTTAGACTTAAAATGATGTCGTACTTTCTGTTATACTTGTTTTGTTATAAAACGATGTCGTCTATTTTGTTATAAACTAACCGTTGCTTAAGTTACACATGTACAGGTCCCTCTGACTTTTAAGGAAAATATGACCGTTGGAAAGGAGTCCGACCTTGCCTACAAATAGGATCCCACTTGAAAGTGCTCAAGAGAATATAGAGAATTTCATCAATATAGAGACCACACACTACTAAGGTGATTTCTTGAGAGAGAAATCTTTTAATGCCTTGTGCGTACTGAACCTCTCATTTAGTTTTTGCTTCGTGCGACTCCAAATGTTGGTGATTACATTCGAGGACTTCCGGGGATAGGAAGACAGAGTTGCTGACTACCTTGAAGTTGAGGGCATCCTTGCTGAGGAAGACAGAGGTTTCCAACTACCATGAAGTTGAGGGCTTGTGGGGATAGCAAGACAGAGACTCTGATCTTCGTATCGAGGGCTTACCCTGGCGTGGGTAAGACAGACCTACATGAAAGTATAAATCAAGGGACCTTTATCCAAGGTTTTTGGATACCCTTCTCTTTGGGTTAAAAGACTTATATCTTGTTACTTGTAGTTTTACTACTTGTTTGTTGCCGCTGTATTTTGTATTATAAGGAAAGTATAACTTTATTATACTCCCTTACATGTACTCTATTTCATTTAGATTCTATACGCTTTAAGGTAGAATCTCATATTTTAATCTTTTGTTATGTTTCAATTTCTGGAACCACACTTCCGGAACCTACTTTCGGAATCTCTTTCCATGTTTTCTTTTGGTGTTAGAGGTGTTGGGAATTTTCTTAGTTTAACATTGTTAGACATAGACCTTTAATTTTCTTAAGGAAATCATAGTTATTAATAATGAAATTTAAAGGTTCTAAAGGAATTTTTAATGTGTAAAATTCTCCCCACTCTTTTATATTGAGCATCTACATCATTATTTCGATCCTACAAGATGTGATCATAGACCAAAGAAATTTATAATTTCAGAATCAAAACCAAACACTACCGTATTTGGAATTTAATACTAAATTAAGAAATGAAACCCGAATAAGGAAAAAGAAGAAATTTGATTCATTTCAAGCAAAAGAACTCAAACAAAACACATAGGTCCAGCCTCCACTCTTTCCGATCACTCAAATGAAACTACCCCTCCATGGATGGGTTAAGTGAGATGATGCGGGAGAGGAGAGACATTTTCATGTAATGAAAAATAAAAGAAAGAAACAGAATGATGCTGAAGTAGAATTTCCCTGAGTGTCCCTTGGATTCCTCTCGTCTCTGATTATGGTGTCGAAGTCCCCCTTCAGAATGGGTGAACTCCTCTTTATATAGGCCAAGGGGGTGCCATCCTACGGTCTTCAAATTTTTTATATTTATAATTCCTCTTTACGATTTCCTGCAAATTCTGTCCATCGCAATATTGACAATGTTCAGCCAATTTAATGGCCAAAATTTGAGATGGATTCTTCTTGAATGATCTACCAAAATATCTTTAACGTTTCATCTGAAAATTTCATATTCTTCCTCCCTGTATAGCATGAGATATGGAAAACTTAATTGGAGCATTTATTCTGGATGAATGTTTCCTTTTTTACATTCCCAAAATTTCAGCATCCATAGTCTTACTTAATGAAGGGAAATCTTAATAATCCTCAACAGCCAAAATCACCATTTAATGTTAGTTCCAATCCAATTAGAATCACATAAATTGAATGTCTATAGAGCGTTTTATAATCAATTTATTGAGGTGTGGTCCCGATGGTCTTCCAGAATAATTTTCCAAGATGATCGATTTTTTCAGAACCATGGATTACGAAATTAAATCCTAGTTCAAAAACACAAGATGAAGATAATAAATCTATAAACCCAATAAAAAAACGAATCACATTAATTGGATTTATATTTTAAATGATATGCATGAAATTCCAAAGTGATTAAAATATGTCAATATTTCCAAATTAAGCAGTTTTCCTATTTTAGCCCAAAACACATCATAAATCCAAAATTGATGCAATTAACTCAACATGTTAAATTTTTAGGGATTAAAACATTGAATTACATATAAAAATTGATGAAAATGTTATCCCTATCATAGAATTTGAGGATAAGTATAAAAGAATATTCAAAAGAATCGATTAGATATAGATTATTTAGGTTTTATAGAAATATATCAATGTCTGGATACTATAATTGCACATTGTTCTAGAACAGATGTACATTGGGGTAAAAACTATGATAAGGTGCATCAGGCCTTGCTTGACGTCACCTGGTACATGAAAATGGGGCTTACTGAGCACCTGGTTTGACACTCCTAGGAGATATTATTAGGATAATTCACTATTTCATTACAAGAAATTATGAAGTATTTGAATATATGATCAAAATGAATAAGCACGATTAAACATGATGTATTTTAAATTGAAAATAAGGTGTACTGATTTTGATATCCTATAAATTATTATAAAATTTTCTCACTATGATAACAGTTACTAAAACTATTCTTTCTAATTTTAGTTAATGGAAGGAACCCAAAGGTGTCAAGTCAATATTGATCCTTATAGACAAGGTCATGATAATGATCAACCAAATGGAATGTTTATAAGAGTGAAATATATTGTGTTATGAATAATAAGTTTTCCCAAAATATGAATACCACCATATAGATAAACTGACTCACAAAATCACCGAAGAAGAGAAGGATGTAGACTTCCAAGATCTCACGTAGTGGATAGAATGTAGAAATGAAGGACCAATTTCCATCATACAATAAATTTGGAAGGAGGCACACATGAAAGTATCTCAATGGAATGGGGAAATGATTTATGCATTGGAAATAATCACATAATGAAAATAATTTACAGGGAAAATGATGAGTATGATGGATGGAAATGAAACTCATCCTTATGAATACATTATAGTTTATTTCCTTAAGTGTGGGAACTAGGGAATTAACCGAGTCCATTACCTCATCTAAATGATAAAATCCATATCAAAGAAGAAAAAAATTGGAAACAAATGGATGATGTATTTATGTATTGGGGTTTCATTTAAATCATTTACTAAAAGGATATTTAGTTATTACCCTTATTTTAAGGATTTCCATCATATTTATATTGGAAGTTACATTGACATGGTTTTAGAAAAGGAAAAATTGTATGTTAGATGACAACCAATCAATACATACAAGGATGAGGGTCTTGAACCCATGACTGAAGGATGATAAGGGTTTCATACCGACCACTAACCTACATAATGTCCATGTCAATATATCATAACTTCTAGTTAAAAAAACTGACAAAAAATATTAACAATGAACCAGTAGTGTTACTTTTATGTTTAATGATTATTTTATGAACAATATTGGATTTTATGAATCGTTAGAGACATATATAATGACATTTTTACAAGATTCTAATAGGAAATATTAGTGCCCAAAAAATTAGGGTCAATTCTATGATCTGCATTTCATAAAGCATGGGATGAATTAGAATTTGGTCAAAGAACAACAAAAATATTAAATTGTTCTTATTAAATTTAAATGTGTCAAGAAATTATATTTCCCTATATTCATAGGATGTAAAATAATTACTCAAAATTCGGAAAATAGTAAATAACATTTTGTAATAATACCTTAAATTTTATTGAATTGATTGTATTTTAAATCACCACAGAATTATGACTTTGAGGTCCTCAACTACCAATTGATCATTCAAATGTGTGTGATTCAGAACCTAAATAACTCCCTATGAATATTTAAACTTTTACTCTAGGTATTTATCTCTACTTTCCACTAATTTTTTTCTACTTAGAGAGCTAGTTACATGTTAATCGTTGTGATAATTTTACTTCAAATTCTCCCTTTTCTATCAGGTGTTAACATACCCATATCACTATGAGGGATTAAAACATATGAAATATAAAAACATATATTACTAATGTCATGTTTATATTGTGATGATTTAATTTAATTAATTTGGGGAGAATATAATGCCTCTAAATTCTAAAATAAGAACACTGTATTCGATAGCGTGTATGACATGCAACACAAAGCATGAGAGGGAATATAATTTCTTGATAATTTACAATATATTTAATAATTTAATAAAATTAATCCATGATATAGATTTAAATGATCGTGATACTATGTTCGAGTTCATTTTAGACTATAACATTTTTCTTCGACGACTTGCGTTACACGGAAGAACAGGTTTTACTAAACAACAGTATATTAATAAAAAAAATATTATTTCTTATAATAAGATATAACCTATTCTTTAAATTATAGGTTATGAATATTATTAACTAAAATAAAAAAAATATATGGGTTACAAACATTTAATATTATTTCATAGGTTACAAATTAATTTTAAATGACTATAAGAACCAGTTGTATATAATCTGAATGTTTTTAGGGAAAACAATTTTTATGCATACAATACAGTTTTACATTCATAAAATAAATTAATTAAATTTCGTGAGGGATATTAAATTATAATATATATATATATATATTATTCAATAAAATATTTTTTATATTCATCCAACAGATTTGATAGGATTAATATATGAACTAACATAATTCAATGAAAAAAAACCGATTAATTTCGAAGCTACTTTTACCACCTTTTAATGGGGAGGTTTTTTAAATAAATATTTTCATAATTTTATAAATTTATATGTCAAAATAAACATAATATTTTAAGTAGTAACATAAAAATTATCTTAGATTAAATATTTTATATTTTTTAGTGAAGTTTCAATTTTTGTTGAATATTGAAAAATACTGATATTTTATTCAAACTTACATTTCATCTAATTTATTTGTATATTTAATTATAATTTTATTAGTTTTAAAGAATAATTAATCCAATTTCATATCATTTAACCCAGTTTTGGTCATTGGAATCAATTTCACATTGAAATTGGATATAAACACATAGCAAACATTTGAATGTGTTTACTTTAAAAACCTGCACTGTCATCCCATATGCAGGATTAAATTTTAATTATTCTCTTCCAATTTTGTGAAGGGAATTGGGAAACATGTATTAAATATTATTAATACTGCTAATTTTTAATTTATAATAAAATGAAATTATTTTTTGACCACAAATATTAGTGAATATTATTAAAATTAATTACATCAATTAAGTGAGATATTAGCTTAATAAGGGACTAATTCATTATCATAAGTGCCAAAATGACCTAAAAACTGGACCAAAATTCTTTCTATGACCATATATATTCCCTACACACCCTTTTCTCAACATTGGTCCATTATTGGAACCACTTTTCATAGATAAAACATGGGTTGAATTACATTTTTAAAATATTCCAAGAATGTCACACCACCTCCACTATAAAAATGTGCTCACACATCCCACTTCCTCACACATAACATGCCACATTGGATCAAAAAATTTGTACCCAAATATATCCTAAAAATACTACCCCTAATTCTAGAATCATAATATTTGGCATAAATAAAATTAATGAATCACTTTGCTGAAAAATTAAAGGAGTTACTTGAATAAGTAGTAACACCCTTCCCCAAGAACATTCATTTTATTTCCTTTATCCACACCAAAATTATCCATATTCTATGATTAAATAATAAAATAATTATACTATGTATAAATAGTTTTTTTATGTTGTGGGTTAGACCTTCACTTACACACATATCCATTTATTGGGTAACAAACCTACGATTTATGTGCATGATGAACTACACCCTCATGAAATGATGATTGTTCGTTTTCCATATCAAGAAATCATGGTGGGGAATTAGGATGGAAATGATATTTATATTTGTTATATAGGATAATTATAATGACATTATTATTATTTATTTTATATATATAGTATATAAACTTATGATTTACATCTTGTGTAAATATCATAATATCATTTATTGAAGTGTGGACTATCGCATCCTCCAATCGATGTGATTCATTCATGCTATCCCTAGAATGTATAAATGATGATTTTGATAAACCTATGTATCCTATTTAAAAAAAAATTTAATGGAATTATAATATACAAATAAAAATAAAAATAAATTATATACTTTTCATTCTTTTAAAATTGGAGAAGGAAATGAATGCAGATTTAATGCTTACATTCGGTATACCATCTTCATGAACGATGTATTATATTTCGATCCTCAAATGTCAGAGATTATTATAAATAAATTTATACTGAATATATGTTATATTTAAATAATGGATTAAATTCTTTAGATGATTAATTCTTGAGCTATAAATATTAACAATAAATAAAAGTTAGAACATACATGACAAAGATGGAATTTAACTCCCAAAATAGTGAAAATAATAAAATATTACAAAAAATGGGTAATAATATATTTTTCGAAGTTAATGTATTATTATTTCTCTAGTATATTTTAGTTAAATGTTTAAATCTCTTATATAAGAGGTTAAAGAATGTTCACTGTAAAAGGAAACAGAAGGTAAATAATTCTCATTTCACTTTTTACATTTGTTAGATAAATTTCATATTCAACACTTAATTAATCTCTTTGGTGTATATAATTACCATTTTGATATATTATATAATAAATTTATTTATATTCATACTATTTTGAGTTTCAATTTTAATTACTTTTTCTACAGGGATTGGAGTTAAAATTTACCAAGTGGAAAAGAAATTTCACAATCCAACTTCTTTTCATCGGGTTATAATATATCCTCCTTGTCAATAATATTATATGATTATGATTATAATGAATTTAACTATATATTTATGTATTTACAATTATTTATATGTATTTATAATTTATTCACATAATCAACTCATTTCTTATTCTCACATCAATGTTATAATCATTTATAAGGCTTACTTCACAATCCAATTTTATTCGGGATTGTTTACACTTGAATTTACATTCAAAGAAAATATGTGAAAATTGTTTAGTAATCCATTTAATTTTCTTCTAATTTGGTTATTCATGAATTTTTTCAAGTACTAGTCCCATATTTCCCTTCATTTTCAATAAAAATGTTTTATAAATGTTTTGTATGAAAATATATCTTTATTCTAATCATTATATAGGGAACGTTTTTTCTACTAAAAACCCAGTTTTATAAAAAGGATTTCAATAAAGACTTATCCTTTCCAAAATTAGTTAGTAATGAAAATTTTACCCTTTTTTCTTTTAAAAATGATTTCAAAGGAATATTCGTATCACTTTTCAAAGAAGGAACTTTTATAACCTTTCACTGTGCAAAAGTAATGTTTTTTATCTTGTACGACATGTTAGAACCTCCCATTTTCATTTCTTTGAAAACTCCTTTGTAAGAATAAAATTTCACATTTTTAAAAAAAAATTGAATTTTATTTTAATATAATATTGTTTTATAAATTATTTTCATAATTAAATGTATATTTTTCCAAGAAATATTTTTAAAAGAACATTTTATATTAATTACTAAAATATGAAAATAACCCTTTATCCTTACACCACAGGAGATATTTTTTATTAATTCCATCATTATTATTTCTATGGATAATGAATGATTTATTTTTACAGAGGTTAGTATAAATATACACTATCGTTATTCATTTTTTTATCCCCCTTGAAATATTCAATTTCATATGATCATTGAAAATTTAATTTCCCCTATATATCCATATCATTTATCATGGATATAACTATTTCATTAATAATATTCAATTCTTAAATACGATGTTCACATTGAATGTCATTTTTTATGTGGGGATATATTGAAAAATATAAATCATCAACTACATATAAATATTTGATAATGAACTTTAATAAATCGATTATTTGATATATGAGGAATTCCCTAGAAATGTACATAATGAGGTGGGCCTGATTATAGATATACACTCGATACATCAGTGGTCTCATGGGATGAGTTTGATGGATGGAAATAGATGGATTTTTACATGATATTGAAATCATCTTGTGAATGGTTTTTACTATAATATTTCTATATACATAGGAAACATGGAATCCAATAATTTAGAATTTCATTAATATAGTTTCAGTAATTATTTTTCACTGAGATTTTATGATAAAATATCTATGGATGCATTTCATTATAATTTTATGGATGAAATGGCATGTGTTTTCAGTTACTTACCTTGCTATATTTATTTTTCATTATCCAGTTATTTAAATGTCATGTGTTTTCAATTAATTACCAAGCCAATTTTTTTATGTACTAAATTACCAGTTTAATGATTAAATTTCATGTGTATTCAGTTATTACCCTACCATATTGACTATTATAATTGATTCATTATAGCTTACAATATAATTTATCTTTACATAGAATTTGAGCTAACCCTTATTATGTTTCCTTTCCCTATTATTCACTGAAGTTTACTAATAATGACTTGAAAGGATTATGTAGAGGAATAATGTTATTATCTTAAAAATAAATATTTTAAAATAAGTGTATTCATTTTTAATATATGAATCATGTATGTATCTGGTGTACCAGGACTTCTAAACTGTTTGTTCCATTGAGATGTGTTTTACTTGTATCTTATGATAATGTAATATTAGTAGTCACCGACTCTCAGCCTTATGGGGTGAGGTCGCTGCTATGATTAATATGAAATTTATCAAAATCATTTTGACAATAAAGTATTTTGATTTCAAATTTTCTTTATTACATTAGTACATTATGTATATTTATGATACCCATTGTTTCATATTTTGAATAAGTTATAGAAGGGTCTCCACATTTAATGGAAAAGTTGTAATTGTTTATAATGATAGTAAAACTAATTATAGAATATAAATTTTTGAATTTTATTCATAAAATTGTCATCATAATAAAAAACAAATAATAAATAATTTTTTTGACAACAGTCCATAAAATGGGAAAAGTAAAATTATTATAGAAAATACACAAGAAAAAAATATAGTGGAAGTGTAATATATAATGTATATGGAAATAATTATTACCAATGGATGTAAATATATATGACGACTCAAATAGAATTCTATAAAATATATATAATTATAAATTTAATTCAATTCGTATAAAAAATTATTATAGAAAATTTACTAAAACCATATATAAATTTTTTTAAAAAAAGAACATAAAAACTGTTAATTAGTGGAAACAATTACCTGTCCAACATACTCAAAATTATACACATTATACACTATAATATTAAGTATTTTGAAAAATTAAATATGAATTCATCAAAAATAGCATCATATAATCATCAATGTTAAATCAAAAGAATATATTTGACATATAATGTAATCATTGAATTAAATAAATTGGTAAATAACATCAAGATTTATAGGGTTTTATAAAAATTAGATCTACATGTATAGGTTAGGACCTTTAAAAGGATTCACTGTGAAAATGGAGGATTTAAGAAATAAAGAAAAATAGTAACTATATAATAATATTTTTTGTGTTGTTTTGGGAACGCTAAATCAATCCAATCTTGTAGAGGGAATGTATACACATTTTATGAATGGATTCAAATGAGGCAAGTAATCCAAAAATATAGAAATATTAATGATTACATTATATCAATGAAAAAATAATAACACACCAATTCCCCATTACCAAGAATTGGTGTAACCATCTTGTGATAATAACGATTTCTCTATAAGATAAAGATTCTCATCCTCATATTCTATCTTCATTGATTTATTCCTCTAGATTGAAAATTATTACACCATTATCACCCAATAAAGAAAAGAAGAAAAAAATCATTTCAAACTCTAAAGAGGATCATAGTAGGCTCCACCATGAGAAGAGTTTGATTATAACAAAAAATAACATATAACTATTTTATCTCAATACCATTATCTATTATATAAAATATAATATCCAACACCAATAATGAATGAGAAAATACCTCTATCAATGATTCTCATTTACTCCATCAATCATAGTTAATGAGATAAGATAGTTATATATGCTTGTAATGAAAGATATCATTAGAAATAAAAGATGATTCATTGTTACAAACCAATCCAAGGTACCCCTATCCTGGGAACTCGAGCTACTCCATTGCAAGGCCCTAAAAGAGATCCCAATTTTTTTGGTTTGGAAAATAGTTCCTATTTATAAAAACATGAATTGGGAATGGGTTCACCAAATAAAAAATAATAAATAGAACCTAACTAAGGACCTGACATGATATTTCCCTACCCTAGAAATCTGTGGTCCCATAAAAAGGAAATTTAATAATAACATAGATTATAACTAGAAAAATATATAATGTCTCAATAAATAAGTAATAGAGTCACTTATTTAATAAAGAATGATCTATATTATCATAAATAAGAGAGAAAAGAATACTCAAATGAAAAATAAAATACAATGGGGATTCGAAAAGCTGATAAAAGAATGTTATAGAAAAACTAGAACAAAATGATAATCAAAAAATACAACCATATCTGCATTACATGAGTTCATATTATCACCATCTCACTACCATGTAACCAAATACCACTAACTGGATGAAGCACTGCACCAAGTGGTTACTTTACTCAACCTATATTTGTAATCCCAAATTTTACAGAAACCTATTGGAAGTATGTGATGTATGAGAAAAGATATCCTCGTAAGATCCCATCAATTGTAAAGTATGAATTTTGTTAAAAAAAATAAAACTTGTTTGTTTAAGAATTGACAACCTGTAAATAGTCCATTAACATTTTAAAGACAAGAGTTCGATAAATTTTTTAAAATATAACGAAAAAACAATATAAGAATAAATTCAAATATAAACATCATGAGGAAACCAAAAGGTATCTATAGTAAAATATATATTTTATCCATTAAAAAATTGATAATCCAAACCAAAATTTTCAACTAGAAACCACCTATACGATGAGTACTCTGAAGGCCTAGTGGGATAGGGCCACCGTAGCAAGTGACTCCAAAAAAATATCTTCATAATATTTAATTTCTGGTATAACATTAATATATTAATATGTAAGGCAATTTATTCAAATAAATTATGTTCCAAGTCCTCTAGAGTAAGTACTATGGTTACCATGCACTTTTCCCCCTTCAATGAGTTGCCATTTTATTAATTAAACGATTTCAGTGGAGCATTTTATAAAACAAAACACAAGTAGACCCTAAAAATTAATTTTCTCGCCACATTAATTAAAAATAATTGGGGGAACCATTTCCAAAAAATTATAATACATATATTAGATATTAAATATCATAAAAGGCACATGATATTATTGACAAAAACTTTGAAATCAATCTAGAAATTAATGTTTGTGAATCAAATCTAACATATAAAACCACATTCCAATACCACGAAAAATAAGTTTTCAATTGTGATGACCAACTCTAAAAATGGATAAAAGAATTATATAAGGAAATGGATGGTACCACAGATTATAATCCACCCCATATAAACGAATTAAATGAAATCCTAATCATTTATAGCTATAGGGGGTAAGGAAAAACTAAGAGGAGAAGAGGAAGAACAAAGAAGAGGGAATAAGGGACTCTTACATAGAGTTTTCATGAAGAATAATTGAGAAATAAAAAAGTATATCAATCCAAAAGGGATTATTTGGGTCTTATAATTCTAGGGTAGGAGATTAGGGTTCTATGGGAGTGTAAATGTGGGGTTATAGGGTTAAAAAAATCTATGTCCAATGTGTATATTTCATGTTTTTATGTTTGTCGGTATGCCGTAAGATTTTCTAAAAACATTCCCCAACCATGAAGATGTATCTAGACACATTATGATTCAAATATAATTGTTTCATGATTGGAAAAAGTATTTACAAAATTTTCATTTAACCTATTCTAAAAAACTATATATTTTCGATAGTTTTCTACTCAGTTAGAAATAACCATTCAACCATAATCAAATTGTTTTATTCTTATTTTTAATTCTATTTGAGTACAATTACCTATAAAATCAATGTATAAATTAAAAAATAATTACTATATTTAATATCTAAAAATGTTATCCTCAATTTGAGAATTCTATCCACTATTCAACTTTCTTCCCCCATATGGTTAGCTTGAAGATGGTGGGTCATTACTCGCTCCCTAAATATTGTCACTATGAAGTACCATAATAGATATTAATAAGATACCATAACCCTCATACCCACATGATATAATTTCCAAAACTCGTTTTCCCAAGTGTTAATAATATAAACTGAATATTTAGTTTCTGATATACTGGTATCCAACTTTAGATCATCCCAATTCCAGACATATAATGGCTTTAGATTAAATTTATTCAATTGGGAAACATTGAACCCATCATGTATTAATTTTAAATGAGTATGTAATGAGAACCAAGAATAAAACCTCATAATTCTAGAAATTATCTCAAAGAGACCCAAATTTCTAAAAGAAATATTCCACTATTTGTTATGTTTTTTGTGACTAAATCAAGATTAGGTCCTTAAAAATAGATGTTATCCTATAAAAACTGTATGGGATTACACTAATTATTAATAGAAAACTTATAGTTGATTAAAGAGGTCACCTACAATTTTCAAATTATCTTTACCTTCACCATCATTTAAAACATGATACTCAGTCCCACTAATGATGTCTCACACACCTCAATTTAGAAAAGAAGAAACAAGTAGGGATCACCAACTAAGGACTCAAAAAGAGTCTTTGAAATAAAATGTTGGTAACAATTATTATAGGTGAACCCAACTAGATCCAAATAGGTAACCCATAATCATCTAATTTCCAAAATGTAGGCATAATGAATATTTTATTGAATTTGGATTTCCAAGACTATTTGGCTATATTATTATAAATGTTAGGTCATTCTTAGTTTCACACAATATATCATTACCACTTATAGTAAATTTTAATACATAGAGTAAAAGAAAGTTTCCATTTAAAAAAGTATAGAATATGGAACATAGGGAAATATCATGATCTTCTAGATATAAATCTTCAAAAGATCTTCTTCTATCATGGAATATATAATATGGATAAAGTGAGTAGATTTTATTATCCAATAAATAACCATTGGAAAAGAGTTCTTACCCTAAGGGTTATAAGGAAAATAAATAATAAAATCCATATCGACCACATTCTACTTCTAGGTAGGAACTAAAAGGGTTTTAAACACACTTACAAGTTTTTGATGCTTAGTATTATCCCACACAAACATAATGTATCTTGATAAAAACATTGTGATGTTCTGTATCATACTCTAAGTGTCTCCCATTATTATACATCTTAGTTCCACCATAGTATATTACATACCAATAATGATGACAATATTATATCAAAACGATTTTCATAGATAATGGGAACATGTATCTATTCTGAAAATTGGAAATTACCTTAGGATAGTCACACAACTCACTGGAGGTCTCCCAATAAAAAAATATAAAATTATTCTATGAACATTATCCATCTCTCGACTACTCTATGTGGATGAGATCTAGGAGATAAAGTGTCAATTTAATTTTTACAAGAAAAAATTATATATTCTATTCCATAACATCGATATGTATCTTCTAAATGAGACTAATTTGAATCTATTAATCTCAAAAACCCTCAAAGACTGATAATGAAACATTTTATTGGGATTATAAACTACCATGTTCATTTTTCATGTCATATGGGGTGATGTAAAAGTGGAATCACTAAATTCACTCCACCAATCACCTTTTCATGATATTTATTACTTTTTATGCAAATAAATAACTTAAAACTTATGGTTAATGTAAACCATAAATCATTCCCCAAAATATAGTGTTTCCATCACTTTAGGGTGTTTATTACAGCTACAAGATTTGGGTCATGGGCTGGGTAATTCCGCTCATGTTGTTAGTGTAGAAAATAACCATATACCACTATGCTATCACCCATTAAGACAATTAAACCTAAATGAAAACATTATACATCAAAGTAAAAAAACATTACCCCAAATAGCCTCTGGTTGAATCAAAATAGATGTTGTGGTAAACCACCACTTTAATTCCTCAAATGATGCATAACACATATAATTATATACAAATTTCAATCATATTCATGGTAAGAGAAGGAAGAGTTTATTAAATACTTGATAAATCACCCTTGAATCATTGATAATAGCTTGTTAAACCAAAGAAGATTCATAAAATAATATTTTTTAGCTATTTCTAAGATATATTGACATTTAGATTCTTAGTATTAATCATGATTACCTTTTCAGAAACAACATATGAGAATAAATTTACTTCCTAGAACTTGAAATTAAAATTTGATGTCTTGGAATAAATGAGATGATTACAAAGTGTTTCCTAGGTAACTCTTAGATGATAATCACTTGCCAATTCAAACTATAATACACAAAGATATAATCCATCAAATACATGAAAAATGACTCAAGGTATTGATGTAATGTTTATTTCATGAGTTACATGACGACTGTTGGAGTATTTGTAAACCCAAATGACATAACAAGATACTCAAAATGGATATAAGTTATTTGAAACATAGTCTTATAGACATATGACTATTTTACCATGATTTAATGATAACATGAATAATGTATTATCTTATAAAACCACATTTACCAATTTAACTGATCAAATAAGTCTTTAATTTAGGGGAAAATATTTTTTTAATAATAAGAATGTTTAGCTTTGGATAATAAAAAAAAGGAAGAGGAACTCTTCCACTTTCTTAGAAAAGAAATTTTGAGTGGCCCAATGAGACACACTAGGGTGAATGAATTTTTTAGCATCCAAATATTCCAACTAGATCATATGGTCCCTAAAATATATTTGAAATATGTTTTAATAGGGAAAATAATCTGATTGTTTTCTTGCTACCAGATTGATAGAAAACATGACTATTTATTTTGGAGGTATCTCTTTGAAGTAATTTAAAAACACGTTATAAAACTCCATTACAAAAAATGAATATTGATTCAAATATTCCCATAATTATACTTATTAAATTGAGATACTGATAGAGATATTATACTTCTCACCATAGCATGGGGTATCCCTTCCAAAATTAATAATGGATCTAAATGCCCTTGAAACACATAAGAGTTCCTATAAAAAGTAGTGAAGGTCACCTTCCATTGGTAGAAATAAATATATTCCTTGAAGGAAACAATCTTGAACACTGTGATAAAAATTTCATTAAGATCTATCTCATGATAATTGAAATCCTATAAAAAATTCACAACTAATACCAATATAGAACAAGAATAGAAATAAGAGTCTTGGCCTTTCTTCTTCTTGAAGATTCAATATTTCCATCACATAAGGAAATTAGCTGTATGGGAAGATTGAAAAAAATCTACGTTACATTATTATATGAAAAAATTAGTGCAACCTATGTAAAATGAATTAGAGTCTATACATGAAATGATAGGAATAATACCTCTTATAGTTATAAGGTCCATCATAGTGTCTACAAATATCTCTTTAATTTCCCGAAATTACCCCCCTAATGATGGGTTTGAGGCCTAAAACATTCTTGGGGATCTATCCTCAGCTAAAAATACCCCTAATATAAACAATTCCATCTTCATAACCCTTGATGTTGAGGAAATTATTCCTTAAAGGCATCTGACTACACTGTGGATCCCCTTGGATTTGAATATCCCACACCACTTCCATGAGTAGAGATAACCTTGAAAAGAATCTTCAATTGTCAATAATGGAGTTAAAAGACTTGGGGGTATCTCAGAATTAATTTTTTTATGCCCAGTCTTTACACATTGATAACAAGTGAGAGACATACTTCCTATAGAAATAGTGAATTTATACTAATGTCGAAACATGGATCCAATACTGCTTACTTTCATGGAATTATCAAGAATTCTATTATACTTTTATGATATATCGTACCCTCGTATATATAAGGATAGATCCCCAATAATCCTTGAAATTATATCATGGATTATTTAAATCAGTAAGGCTTGATTTAGAACTTCAACAGACATCTTGGGCTTAAGAAATAAGATGTGAGATCATATATCAATAGATATCCCCATTTCAAAATGATTGGCCTTCATATCTTCATTGGAAACACTATCATGATTGAATTGGGAAATCATGATGAACACAATAAAATATTTCATGATAGTTTTATTACCTCTATGAATACATACAACCTCCCAATAGTTTTTTAGAACTAGGATTAAATAAATAAAGTAATGGGAGAGGATAATGATGATGTACCTTCACCCTAATTTATTTTATTATTATCCTTAACCTTAATTTCCCACCACATTCATTTTGGTAATTCAAGCATAAAGGTAGAAAACTTCAATTCAATAGTATCTAGAATTTCAGTAAATTCAAAAATACCATTTGTATTCAAAAACAAATCCTTTTCTTCTTTAGGGTAATTTTTTTAATAAAATGATGGAGGCTTCATAAAAAATACTAGAATCCATAAACCCAATGATTGTAGTAATATTTCATTATTGGAAAAAAGTAAAAGAGTCCCAAAATGATCAAATAGTTACATAGACATGAAATATTAAATACATATATATAACACATTTTTAAACATAAGACACAACATGAAAATATTGTGAGAACATGAATACACCTACCATTATATCGTTGAAAATAACACAAAGTCCACATATAGGTTTCGCGGGGAAAATAAAAAAATAAGGGTGATCTCAGATGCTCAGTAGGGGGTAACACACAACAAAATTTTATATTACATAAAAAAGAAAAAATGTATATGGAAATAAAAAAATAAAAAAATGAATCCATAATAAAACAAACTGAGGGCATACTATATCCATGAAAATAAATTAAAACGTGGATAAAAATACCAATTGATATCATTTTCATGAAATTCATAATCTTAGATCTCAATATCATGTTGTCAATGAATTGTTTCAATACATTTTATTATTATGGAAATATTTATACACAAAAAAATTAGTTTTATCTTACGAGACATATTTATGTAGGGGGGGTATATAATTCCAATCTCCACCCATCACATGATTAAGTAAAACTATTTCACTATAATAGTCATCCTAAATTTTCTTACCATTCCTTGAGAATCCTCTTCATATCAATATATTGAGAAATACTAAAATAAAATTATTCCGAACAAAAAATGTGAAGGTATATAAATAATAAATGACAATACCATTAATATAATGTCATTAAAAAATATAAACTATAATAATTTCATTATATTATTGTATCTATAATAAATATCATTGATGATAATTATGAAGATAACTATATATATGACAATACTCACAATAGAGTCTTAAATTATCTATGTAAGTATCCTTGAATATGAAGGTATTAGGGTAACTATGTGTGAACATGGGATTATATTATAGGGATAAGGTTATAGGTATATTTAAATTACATAGTTTAAATAGGCAATTCAATATAAAATAGAGTAATTATGTGGTGGGGTTTTTACATTTTATAAGGGAAGGGAAGGGTAGTTTTAGGATTAACCCACAAATTTTCAACAATTCCAGTTAAAATTGATGTTTCAAAGTGAAAAAATGGAAAACATAGGACAATAAAATATTTTTGGGTTAAAAACCACCATAAAACATCTTTTTGAGACATATTAGAGTGATTTAGGTGTTTTTTTAACTCTTAAATATTAACCAAATTTACATTTCCATGGTATTTTATTTCTAATTTTATTATTTTATTTTAATAATAAAGATTAAGATTGAAGATTTTATGTAATTTGAAATTTTTTATTTTGAATTGAAGAATTATTTTTTTAAATAAAATTTATAATGGTTTTGAGGTAAATTATAAACTAAATACATTCAATTAGGCAAAAATAGTTTTTAGAGAAATTGTTTTTAAACATTAAATTTATATATTCTGTAAGCATATTTTGGATACTGAATTTAAGGACTATAATCTATTTTTTCATGAATTATATAAATAATATGTGGATTTCATTTAAATATAAAATTAAATATCCATTAAAAATACTTGATTTGATGAAATGATAGAAAACAATTTTATATTAAAGTAACATTTAAATTAGTTATAAAAATGTTTTCCATTTGTTTTTTATGTTTAAATATTACTTTAATATTTAAATTTTATTCAAGGAATTTATATTTTAATCCTTAAATATTTTTCAGAACTTTTAGGCCATTATTATATAGTGGTATAGTCATATAAATTATAATTTTTATGAAAATAAAAGAATTTCGCTAAAATTAAACCTTTTCAAAAAAAATATCTAAAATTTATACTAAAATATATTTTTAAATTATGAATTCAAAAATTAATTTTATTTTATAAATTAAACATTTTAAATTAATATATTATATAAATTCATGAAAAATGGCTCCTTAAATTGAACATTCCTTGATGTACCTAGATATAATGTTTACCTACTATAATAGCATATCAGGTATTACATTCATTCAACTTTAAATAATATCATACTTGAAATTAGTGTGTAAATTATATATTGAAAAATGTATATGTTCCTTACACATAGATTCATTATGATCCCATGATGCCTCTTCTAGTTTTTGATTTCTTCATAGATACATCAGCACGTGAGTTTTTTTATTCCAAAACACTTGTTTCCTGGTGTCAATAATTTTCACAAGTTCTTCCTTATAAGAAAGGACTTGCTCTGAATATATTCCATCCTATTTGGTAAAATTAATTGGATCTGGATTGTATTTCCTCAATAACGACATATGGAATATGGTGTGTAATTTAGAAAGGTTGGGATGAATAGCCAATTGGTAATTTAAAAATCCAATTCATTCTAGTGACTCAAAATGCCCAATGAATCTAGAGATTAAAATCCTATTCTCACCAAACCTTCAAACTACATTCCATAGTGATATATTCATGAATATATAATCCCCAACATGAAATTCCAAGTCCTTCCTTTAATTATATAAATTACTATTTGTCAAACTCTAGTATGCCTTAATATGATATTTAATATGTCAAAATCTAACAGTAATATCCTATACAAGATCTAAGACAACCAACCTTTTCATCTATCTTCTTTCTAATAGGTTGGAGTACAACAACTAATCCAATAAAATTCATGGTATGGTTCCATATTGATGTTGGAATAAAAGCTATTGTTATATGAACTGTACAACAAAGGTTTACAGTTATACCAAATTCCTTGTACGTCAATGAAACATGATAATTTCATGTCTTCCAAATCCTAGATAGTACGTTTAGACTACCCATTAGTCTAGGGATGGAAAGTGACCCTTAAATTCATCTCTGTGATGAAAATCCTTTAAATACACTTTTTATAATTTTGGTGAGAATCTTGGTTCATGATCATATACTATCACTAGAGGTAACCCATGATGTCCTATGATTTCATTGATATAAGGTTGGGAAAATAGATAAGGGGTAGATCTTCTCTTATTGGGATGAAATGAATAAATTTTGCAAGAGAATAAATTATTTACCATAAAGAATCGTTCTTACTTGGAATATTTGGGATTGAGGGGGTAAATTCCGTTGTAACATTGACTCACTTCCATATAGGTATACATATATGTTGTAAAACTACCAAAGTATGTTTTCTTTGAGACAGTAATTGATTTAGTACTAATAATATATACACATAGTCCACAATTTCCTTCTTCACACCGTCCCCACAGAAATCTTATCTCAAATCAATATAAATATATTTTATATGAGGTTTTTTAGAGAATTTTGGGCTGTGTTTTACGCATAAAAATTCCATTTTCATATCTGGTATGGACGGAACACATAACCTCTTCCTAACATTTAACACTCTTTCTTTATATTTAATGCCTTCCAAATTTACATCATTAACAATTTTAATAATCCTTTATAAGTTATCTTTTTCATATTGGTACTTCACAATCGAGATAATTATGGATGGTTTAAGAATTTATTTGGTATTGAATGATGGAAACCCTTTCATATAAATCACCTTATACTTATTTAATAGATCTCTATATATATGATCCTTGTTAATCCTCATCACGGTCATAACTCTAGGGAATATTCAACTTAGTGAATCTTCCATATATATTTCCTTTATAGGGAGGTAGTATATCGTGAAATAATACTCCATAAGTAGTTACAAAATTATTATTTCACTCATGTAGATCTCCTTCTGCGAGAAGATATAATTCAAACTCTTATGGTATGTATATATCTCACATATTTTTCCATAGTGTAAAAGTCATTATATTTTAAAAGAAAATATTACAACATCCAGGTAAATTTCATGATTTGGATAGTTTTACTCAAGTATTTTCAACATACTTGATATATAGTTCATCAAACTATCATTATTTATATGGACACAACCATGCCATTTCATTGATTCATCACTATAAATGAAAAATAATTCCTTATATAATGGTAGACACAATACCAATTCAATATTCATTATCCTTTTTTATCCCCCAAAACATTCCACAAATTCCCTTGGACATATGATTTCAAACCCTGTATGTTTTAACTTAGTTAAGGTACTAGCCAAAAGGAAAAAATCATCAACAGAAACTGATAGTAACCTACTAATCCCATGAAACATTGAATCTATTTATGTTCATCAGTATAAAAAATTAACTGACTATATTTATAATTAATGGGTCAACATATATTATATCCTTAAAGAAAATATCCCCAAAAAATAAAAATCATTGTGGAGAAAATCATACTTACTATACTTCTCATATAATTACGTTTTTATAAGGTTCTTTAAAATTACTTCTATACGACTCTCATGCTATTAATATAAATTAGAGCATATCAAGATATCATTAACGAATACCAGCAAAGATTTATCAAGGTAATCCTTAAATACTATATTTATTAGATATATAAAGGAAAAAGGATAATTAGGAAATCCCAAACTAATTACCAAAAACTAGTGATGTCCATATATTTTTTTGAATACTGTCTTTGGTGTAACATCCTTGTTTACACTTTACTGATGATAAGTTGAGAAAATATTTTTCTTTAAAAAGTATTGCGAAACATGAAGTTGATCAAGAAAATTATAAAACCATGAAAAGGAATAAATAATATTTATATTGATGGAATTTATCTCCCTATAATAGTAGAAAAATTTTGTGGACCCATCATTATTTCTCATGAATAAAATAGGGGAACCCCATGGTGAAATTATAAGGCATATAATTCACTTTTCAGTTAAATACATAATCTATTTCTTCATCTCCACTGAATCCACTAGATCAATTTTATTATGAGTATTTAATATCATACGTGTATCTAGAATGAGTTTTTTAGGGAACCCAACTTCATACTCTAGTTGATGACTAGTTAAATATTATGGAAAAACATTAGTTAAATTTTGTACCATGGGTATATAAGTTATTCATAGGATACCTTCCTCATCAATATATTATACTCCATCTTCCCATTCACTCAAGAATTTTACTATAGAGAGCTACCGATGGAGGATCTAGACCTGTTTTAGATGATGATGTTTCCTCACTAATGATAAGATATTCCACCTTACATCCATGAATCAAAATGTCCTTCTCTTAGTAATATTTTTTTCAGAATATGTTGAAATCAAATCCATACAATAGATTATATAAAAAGTAACCATAGGTTTAATATCCATGTTTTAAAATAGGGTACACCCATGATTCATTATTCTAATTACCCCACTTATAATTTGTTGTATACAGATCCCACTTAGTTTACTAATTATTGACTACCATATTATGGTTCTAGGGAAATATCTAATGTTTTTGGAAAACATGGAATATGTAAAATATTTCTTTGATCAATAATGAAATAAAACATTAGATAACATTTATTAAACGATCAATGTACCCACCAAAACTTCATTAAGGACTTTAACATTAGATATGGAAATGACATAAGCATGGACATTCTACATCGTACTTTTCGAAAGAAAATTCCTTCAATGTTTAAGGAACTGGTTAATGTAATATCATTTATAATATTAGTTAAAAAATATAACAAGAAATGCTTTCAAATTTCATTTTTATTAGTGATCTTCATGTAATTTATTATACACATTAAAAAAACTCCTAACCTCTTCTTATAATCCACAGGGTGTGTTTTCCCATTTGTGGGAAATCTTATCCATTATTTACCATCCTCTACTGCATTTTTCTTCCCCTGATACTCTATCAAAATCTACTTCCCCTAATTTCTCTTCAATAAATTCACTATGGATAACTAATATTCTATCTTAATAATTTTTTATAAAATATCCTCCTATAAAGAAACATTATTAAGGACCAATTAAATTTAATGGGTTATATATAACCAAAAAATAAATGATAAATATTTCTTTTCATTTAATGAGCATATTCTGATGCATTACAAGATAACCTTGTAAAATTATTATTATATTAAATGACCTTTTACTTGTCATTTTTTATAATATTAATTATCTTCCATACCTTTTATTAACCTCTCTAATGAGGTATTTATTTGTCATAAAATACCTCCTTGAATTTTCACCATACCATGATATTGATCTCATCTTCATAATTTGTGTTTTGAATTAGTGACCACTATTTGGCTGCATATACCAAAAAAATAAACACTACCATGATGAATTTTTACTTACTCCCAAAGGGAGAAATATCATCTCCTAGGAAATGATCCATTGTTCAGCCACTAATGTATTAGTAGTTCCCTTGAATATTCGTGGTTTCTGTCACATGAATAGATCCAACATAGATAGTCCAAGTTATGTATTAGTAATATTATATATGCAAGCATAATTAATTTTTATATCCTTGATAAACTACCACAATATTGTTTTGATCAGATTTTAGTCAACACTAGCTTCATTAACTTATTTGGGGTTGGGGTGGATATCCCTACATTAGCTATGGGTGTTGATATAGTTCCCCTTCATCCCATTAGACAACATCTTTCTAATATAGCTTGCACATAATTATCTTATGATATTGAATTTTAAAATATAAATCTTAATAATTTTTCTATAGTTTTCCCTTGAGATACTACAAAATGTTCATAGTAGTTTTTCTATCTCACTTGACTTATCTAAATATAGACCCCAAGGATGCTACCAAAACTGATTTGATACCAATTGTAACATCCCACATTATTGAAACCAAGAGAAAATATTTATATTATATTATTTTTAAAATGTACAACAGTTCATAAAGGATGAACATGTTTTGTATTCATGTAATACCATATAAATACATAATGTAAATTTCATAACATAAGATACAACATGAAAATATCAGGAGAGAATTAATATAGCATCAATCATATCCCTAAAAAAACACACGTAATCCACTTATAGGTTTACTTCAGAAAGGGAAAAATATTGGTAAAGCTAATATACTTTGTAAGGGGTAACATATAATGGATGATTACATAACATAAACATGGAATATGTGATATGGATGAAATTGAACAAAAAAAATCCATAATCAATTGGAACTGATGGAAGGATATATCCATGATAATAAATGAAAAATTTATAATAATAATAATAATTGATCAGATACTGATGGAATTCATAATTATAGACATGAAAAACAGTTCTTCCAATACATTGTTGCCAAAAAATTACATATCTTGGGAAGTGGTATACACCAAAATTAAACCATTTTGGTATCATGATACCCATTGATGCATCCAAGGGAAATATAATTATAGACCCACCAATCACCTAAAGAACTCCAATGTGTTAACAATATGAGTCATCAAACCCCTTAATAACAATCCATAGGTATCCTACTACTAGATAATCCATGGATATCTATATACTGAGACACAGGAATATCAAATACTTCCCCATTAGATAGAAAAAATTGGACATATAGATTAACATCCATTAATAAATATGGAAACCATGGGGTACTATCAATGTAATAGGTCATACCCTTATTATAGAATTATAGGGGTAAGGGTACCATAAATATGCTAGGTTATCCATGTAATAGTGTAATTGGGTACAATATTTTTAATTTGAATTAGAATAAGGAAATGGTTGGAAAAATCTTCAATCTTGGTTCATTAAGAGTATGCTAATATTCCAAAACATATCCCATATAGGTGTCATACTAGGTGTTCTATATTATGGAAACTCATCATTCATCAAGATGATGATTGACTCAATCCTAAACAACCCTTTTTAAGATATTATTAATTATTTAATTTTATTCATATCTATTTTAACTTTCTAGTATCTAGATAGGTTTATAATTTCTAGGATGTTACACACACTTTTACTTTACCAAAAATTTGGATGCATTTTCCACCATGGAAAAGTTAAATCTTTAATCAAAAGATTATTATAGAGGGATAATAATAAAGACTTGTATATACCATAAATTTCATAATTAACATAGAAAAAACTCGACCATGGAAATGTATTCTCCATATAAAATAAAATAATCTGTGATTATAACATGACTCCAAATTAATGGAAATTGAGGCAGAAAACCCCCACTTATGGATTATATAGAAATTAAATAAAAACAAATTGATATAGTGGGAATAAAAATGGTTTTAAAATAAATTTAATAACAAAATATCATGATATTAGATTTGGAATATGTAATATATACACCATGTAAAGGAAATTAGGTGCATGATACAGAATAGGTCTCAAAGAGAGGAATTTGCAACTGAAAATCATAATATCTTGTTATGAATTCCTTAAACATAGTTTAAATTAATCTATAATAAATTTATTTATCTTAATTACTTAATTTATATTCTTAATCATATACATTTTCATTCATAGTATTCATAAATAGTCATTATCTACATAAAATCTTCATGTTTTCCTCAACAATGTATAAGGTTTTGGTCATTTGTACTAGTTTTTAAATAGTTGTAGTCATATTCATTATTACTATTAATAACACATTTAATCTTTTGTTAAAGTTAATTTTAGAGATTATTTATAAAATTTATGACATCTCAAATTCATTTTGAATTTGTTTTAAATGTTATCGATGAAAATTAAGTCGATTATAAGCATGTTTTTGTGATTTTTGACTAATAGAGGGTGTCTCCATAATTAATGATTTTTATAATTATATAATATATCCAAAACCAAAAAAATTATTTTTTACAAATTTATATAAAATAACACAAGTAATATTGATTACATATTCATCCATTATATAAATGAAAATTATAGTTCAAGAAGGTGGTTAAAAAGACCCATTCATAAACATACCAAGAATTGATAAATGATTATGGTGAGGATGTATTGTAATAATATTATTAAATAATAATAATAATAATAATTAATGATTATTGGTGGGATATATATTAATGGGACTGAATTATTATATTACTTAATGGATATGAAAACATTAAACAATTTGAATAAAATATTATCCTCTTAGTATCACCATTTTGAAAGATTTAATTAATGATATTTTTATTAGTCATATAATTAATAGTTTCTAAAATATATATTAATATAATATCAAATATATCATAAAATTCATATTTAACCATTAATACCATCCTTATATCATACCTTGTAATATGATGAATATAGCATCCCGTCTTTTTTATAACATGACTTTCATTTCATTACACGGAACTGAGGATCGTTAAGGTTTAGTGTCTTGGAAACAAGGAACATAATACATGAAAACAACATAAAACATTCTTCTTAAACACTTGAAAGGATTATCCTTAAGTTCATCCTAGGTTCATTATTGCATCTCATAAACTGGGGACATACATCAAAATAAAGGGTGAGCAGAAGTCCCAGAAAGGGAAACAAGAGAAACATTTTACATGTGAACTTGAGATACTTCAATAAAGACATGAAAAGAAATTTAAGGCATGAGAAAGAAATCATGAGATACATCATAATAAAAATAACATTTTTCATAACTTGAAGATTTGGCTGAAACATTTAATATTGACAATCATTTCGTTTCACCAAGGTCCATCCCCAAGGTGTCGTTAAAAATTACCAAGTTTATTCAACAAGGCGTCGCAAAATGGTCATCTCTAGAGATTAAGTCTTTACCCAATGCATTGGAGCGCTATCAGGGTGAACCATTTAAGTTTCCTTTATTATCATGTGAGCCACATATAACATCATCAAACATTTCATAAATAACCCATATAGCATAAAATAAATGGGTTTCATTTCATAATCAAAACGTTTTAAAAACTGCTTTAAATACATGATCTTTACGTCACTTTAAACCCACAGAAAGGGAAAGTGGTTCTCATGTAGGTAAATCCCAGAATTTAAAATAGAACATTTTGATATATATGTGAATTCCCTTGTAGAAATAAGAGCTTTGAGTATTCACTTTATAACATAAAATAATTTTGAGAAAAGAGAGAGGCATTTTGAGACGAAAATTATGCAGCATAACGGCTATGTTACAAGGTTTTAGAAAACTTTGAAAAGAGAGGAAACATGGGTCGAACAATCATAATTGACCCATAAAACAATATAGGGACAGAATAAGAAGGATATATAAACATGGTGATGCAATTTCAAGGACATACCATTTGAAATGAAAAACATGGAAGGAAGACAAAAAATAGATTTCTCTTATGAAAATTCGACAGCCTAATGGCGTCACTTAAACTTCAACAAAAATGAATTAAAAAGATAAAATAGGGTATCTCATCATATGATCATAAGAGATCAGTATGATAGATATAGATATCATACCCCAACATAATAAAAAGGAACTTGAAAGATCTGACATGAAAATCGAACTTGAAAAATGAGAAGGGTGAAAGAATCACTTAAAAATCCGGCAGCCTAACGGCGTCACTTAAACTTTCATAAAACGAAATGATGAGAGTAAGAGGGGATCTCTCATCATATAAACATGAAAAGGATAGTAAGAGGAATATAAATGAACATCCTCTCACATAATAACATGGAGCATAAAAGGAATGACATAAAAGAGATTACATGAAAAGAAAGAGAGAGGTCGGATCCATTACCTTAAAATGTGACTCTTGAAACTCAATGTTTTGGACCTTGAGGGCTTGGGGGCACCTTGGGAGGACTCCTTGGAAGGTAATGAGACCAGAACTTCGTTGGGGGAGAGTTGGGAGTGAAAACTAAAGGAGGAAAGGGTGGGTATTTAGAGGGAAAGTGAGGGGACAAGGCATTAATGGCCAAGGGACACCTCATTAGTGGTTTTGGCAAAACCACAGGCTTGCCCATGGTATTTTCCCATGGTATTGGCCAGTTGGGACACCTCATAACTTATCTTAATATTAATAATTCGACCATATTGAATATATACTGAATACATCATTTAATGATGTCATTAAACACCTGTAACTTAAAAACTATACTTTCACTATTCATCGAAAATTCAACTTTTTCAGAATAATCCCAAAATTTCACCTTAACCAAATATCAATGCTCTGATTTCAAAAATGTAATCCATTTTATAAAAATAATTTTCTAAATATTTTTAATTTAATTTTTAAATAAAAACACTATTCATCGAGAATTCATTTTTTTCAGAAAAATCCCAAAAAATTACCTTAACATAATATCGATGCTTTGAGTGGAAAAATAAAGTCCTTTTTATAAAAATAATTTTCTAATTATTTTTAATTTAATTTTTAATTAAAAAACACTATTCATCCGAAAAAACTAATACTTGACTAATAATTTATGAAACCGTTATTTACCCATTTTATTGAATCACATTACTTAATCTTGGTTTCTAAATTATATTAAAACATTCTTTGAGTGAAATTACTAATCCATTTGGTCACATTACTAATCCTAAGCGTAAAATCACTATTCATAATTTACTATTCATCAAAAATTAAGTTGATCTT
This sequence comes from Viscum album, assembly GCA_963277665.1. NCBI lineage: Eukaryota > Viridiplantae > Streptophyta > Magnoliopsida > Santalales > Viscaceae > Viscum > Viscum album. The sequence goes on along the minus strand of OY728152.1, from coordinate 344,233,570 downwards.
ATTAGACTCTAAATTCCTTACTGAACACTTTTGTAGAAGACCATTTTTTGCAAATAATTACACATCATTAATTATTTAGGGTTTACATAAATGTTTTAAAATATCCCTTTTTCGAAAATTCATCAATAAAATATATCCTAAAATTATCCGGAGAAACAAAATTCCACAAACATCACTAAAGGAAGAGATCTCAATTTATTCACCCGAAAGGATTACACAAGGAAGCTAGGGTCTCGTCACATAGCCCCTTATAACATCGGCATAAGACCGAAGTGTAAGGTGTGCTATGGTGAGAGAATCTGAGGGAGGCTCAGATAACATTGCCCTAGTAGTAATCTCTACTAACTTGAACTTCTCCCGTAGGCGTTTCCGTTCAAGCTTGACACGCTGGAGTTCGGCTTGGGCTTGGTCCAAAGCGAAGCCCACAGATGCTACCTCCTTCCAAAGCTCTGATAAGTGGGCTTCATATGGGTCGAGTCTACTGGATGAAGCCATCGAATCCCCTTTCTGCATTAACCATTAAAATCTTATTAAATCAATAAGAGTAAGTTAATATACTACTAAAAAAGATTGGGTCATTACATTCTTCCCCCCTTAAGAAATTTTGTCCCCGAAATTTATACTTGAGGCCTAGTGGAAAAGGTGAGGGTACTTTTGCTTCATTGTTTCCTCAGGCTCCCAAGTCGCTTCTTCATATTTATGATTCCTCCACAACAATTTCACAAGGTGGGTAGTATTGTTTCGTAGGACCTTGTCTCTACGGTCCAAGATCTCCACTGGCTGCTCCTCATAAGTGAGGTCATGTTCCAGTTGTACCACCTCTGGGTTCAGTACATGCGAAGGGTCGGGTATGTACTTCCTCAAGAGAGATACATGGAAGACATCATGAACTTGAGCTAGGTTCGGTGGAAGTGCTAGATGATAGGCCACTGCTCCTATGCGATCAAGGATTTCATAGGGGCCAATGTACCCAGGGCTGAGCTTCCCTTTCTTCCCAAACCGCATGACTCTCTTCCAGGGAGAAATTCGAAGGAAGACTTTTTCACCAACACAAAACTCCAAGTCCCTTCGACGATTGTCCGCATAGCTCTTCTGCCGACTCTGAGCAGCCTTTATGTGTTGTTGGATGGCATGAACCTGTTTTATCATCTCTTGCACAAGATCAGGCTCAAGAAGCTTTCTCTCACCAGTTTCATCCCAACAAGTGGGAGTTCTACACCGCTTTCCATATAGTGCTTCATAGGGTTCCATATGAATACTCGAATGGAAGCTGTTGTTATAGGAGAACTCCACTAATGGGAGGTGTTGATCCCATCCACCTTTAAATTCCATTGAGCATAATCTCAGCATGTCTTCAAGTGTCTGAATAGTCCTTTCAGATTGGCCATCATTTTGGGGATGATAGGCCGTACTAAAATTCAATTCAGTATTCAGAGCATGTTGAAGACTTCTCCAGAATTTTGATGTGAATCTTGGATCACGATCAGACACGATGGATAGTGGTACCCCATGCAGCCTTACCACTTCCTTCACGTATATCTTGGCAAGCTGATCCAGAGAGAAATCTTCCCAAATATAGATAAAATGGGCTGTCTTGGTGAGACGGTCCACAATAACCCATATCGCATTGTTTCCTTTGGATGTTTTTGGGAGACCAGTTACAAAGTCCATAGTGATATTATCCCACTTCCATACTGGTATGGGTAGTGGTTGTAATACTCCCTTAGGGAGTTTTCGTTCTGCCTTTACTTGCTGACACCCCAGGCACCTTGTAGTGTAATCAGCAATCTCCCTCTTCATTTTATCCCACCAATAATGATCACAAAGGTCTCTATACATCTTAGTACTTCTCAGATGCTAGAGAAAGTAGATCTATGAGCTTCATCCATCAGTTCTTTCTTTATCTCCGGAATATATGGAACATATAGTCTTGTATGAAATTTCAATACACCTTCTTGATCAATATTGAAATCAGGGAACTTCCCATCTTTTACAGCCTCCAACTTCTCTTGCAGCAAAGGATATTCTTTTTGGGCCTTCTTGATCTTCTCTAGTAATGAAGGTTGAGAAATCATTTGGGATAGGGTTTATGATGTCCCTTTCCATACAATTACCATGTCTAGTTTTACTAGATCTTTAATCAAGGGATCACTTAGGATCCTCATTGTTTCCAGAACAACAGGATCTTTCCTGCTTAACGCATCCGCGACTTTGTTTGCTCTTCTAGGGTGATAATGAATTGAACAATAATAGCCTTTAATAATCTCCAACCATCTCCTTTGTCTCATGTTCAATTCTTTCTGTGTGAAAATATACTTTAGACTTTGGTGGTCAGTGTATATATCACATTTCTCCCCATAATGATAGTGATTCCATATCTTTAGAGCAAAAACAACTTCCGCCAGCTCTAGATCATGCGTAGGATAATTCTGCTAATGAATCTTCAACTATCGAAATGCATAAGCAATTACCTTGTCATTTTGCATGAGGACCCACCCATGCCCTTTCAGAGATGCATCGCTAAATATAACAAATCCTTCACCGATATAGGGTAGTGTTAACACAGGTGCAGTAACCAATCTCTTCATCAGCTCTTGGAAACGTTCCTCACATTCCTTTGTCCAGATGAACTTAACCCCTTTTCGAGTCAACTTGGTTAGTGGATTAGAAAGCCATGAAATGTTTTTCACAATCCTCCTATAATATCCTGCTAAACCAAGGAAACTACGAATCTCAGTTACTGTTGTAGGTTGAGGCCACTCCTCCACATCCATTGTCTTTTCAGGGTCATCCGAGATCCCTTCATTGGTAACGATGTGCCCCAACAAATCCACTTGTTGTAACCAAAACTCACACTTGCTGAACTTCCCAAAGAGCCTCTCCTTCCGTAGAGTATTCAATATAACCATTAGATTATCTTCATGCTCCTCAAGACTTTTTGAATATATCAAAATGTCATCAATAAAAACTACCACAAAGTTATCAAGGTAGTCCTTAAAGACTCTATTCATCCAATCCATGAAAATAGCAGGAGCATTAGTCAAGCCGAGGGGCATAACAGTAAACTCATAATGCCCATATGTTGATCGGAAGGCAGTCTCTAGAATATCTTCCTTCTTCACCCTCAGTTGATGATAACCAGATCGAAGTTCAATCTTAGAGAGGAATTGAGCCCCGCGAAGTTGGTCAAATAAATCATCAATTCTTGGAAGAGGATATCTGTTCTTCATTGTGATCCCGTTCAGTTATATATAATCAATGCATAACCGCATTGATCCATCCTTCTTCTTCACAAAGAGAACTGGTGCTCCCCAAGGAGACACACTCGGTCGGATAAACCCCTTCTCCAACAAGTCTTGATGTTGTTTCTTTAACTCTTCTAGCTCCACATTTTCCATCCTATACGGAGTATTTGATATCGGTTGAGACCCAGGTACGAGTTCAATGGAGAACTCTACCTCTCTTTCTGGGGGAGGTCTAGGTAACTCCTCAGGAAATACATCCATGTATTCCTGAACAATCGGAACATCTTCTATTTGTATGCTCCCTTTTCCTTCTTCATCATCACCGATTAACTCCATAAAGAAAGCTATAGGAGGTGCTTCTAGATAGGGATCAGTTCGGGATATCTCTCCTCGGAAGATAACTGTTGGTCGTTCATTCAAGACTACTGATATTTCCTTACTTCAGCATTTGATCTTAGCATTATACTTTGAGAGCCAGTCCATCCCTAGTATAATGTCGAATTCCATCATGGGAATGACTACTGGATTTGCGATAAGATTGTGCTCACCAAAGTAAACACTAGAGTCTCTAAATACTGTTAATGCAAGGATAATCCCACTTGGAGTCTTGACTGACAACTCTACCTCTAGCAGTTCGGGGATTGATTCTATATTCCTTGCAAACTTGGAGGAAATAAATGAATGCGTAGAACCAGAATCAAATAAATTACCTACTAGTTTTGAGAGGACAACAAGAGTACCTGCTACCACATCGTTCGGAACTTCAACTTCAGTTTTTGTTATAGCGAATGAACGACCTTGCTCCCTTGGCCTCTGCTGAGGTTGATGGTGATTCCCCTCCACCGCCCTCGAATTTGGACATTGGTTAGCAAAGTGCCCAAGCTGTCCACACTTGAAGCATGTGACTTCGGGTAGGGCCAGAACCATCTTTCCATTGTCGTTAGTGTTGGAAAGCTGAGGCTTCCCCTCACTATGACAATTCCGAGCAATATGGTCTCCTCTTCCACACTTGTAGCACTTGCCACTTCCATTCAAGTAGTTCCCCAGATGATTCTTCCCACATTTATTGCATGTGGTAAGTTGCATTTTCTTTCCACATCTTACATGATCAAAAGACTTCCCTAAACTGGGCTCCAATGATCTATTCTTTTCATTTGGTTTATGAGACCACTGTGTCTCACCAAACTCCAGCTCGACTTTCATAGCACTTAGAACTATTTCTTCATAGCTATCATAGTCCCTGTTGGATAGATTCTTCCGCAGATGAGGTCGTAGTCCACCAAAGAATCTATCAACCTTCCCATTAGGGTCCATGACAAAGCTTGAGGTATAACGGAAAAGCCTTGTGAAGTTCATCTCATAGCATCCGAAATATTCGTTCTCCTTCTGCTTTAGCTCGAGAAACTCTTTCTCCATTCTCGTTCTCATGGAACGAGGGAAATACTTGTTAAAAAAATTCCCCAAAATTCTTCCCACTCCATAGCTTCCATCTCTCCTCGTGGCTTCATGTTTTTGATCAGTGACCACCACTGATCAGCTTCTCCCTCTAGGCAGTAAACAGTAAGGGTGACTTTTTCTTGTTATGAACAATGAAGTACAGAAAAGATCTTTTCAATGGAGCTTATCCATTGTTCCACAACCAATGGGTCAGTAGATCCACTGAATGTTGGCTGTCGTTGACGCATGAAGGACTCAACAGAGTGTTGTTCCCTTTGTGGTGAGGTCAGCCTCTCAGCTTGATTCAAGTTATTACTCATAACTTGAGTCTGTTGGTTCATCATTCTCATGAATGTTTCCATTCCGGCTTCAATCAGAGGGCCTCCAGCACATGGTGCATTGCGGTCACCATCGGAACGGTTCCTTCTATTGACCGCCATTTTCTAAAAGAATAAAACCTTAGTAAGAAACTTATTTCATTTATGAATCTTTTAACTAAGACTTCGTGCTTAGAAAATTACACTTTTCTATAATTCCTTCATAATGATTCAGAAAAAGCTTGTGATTAACAAAACATATCCCCCGGGTGTGTCGTAACCAAGAGTGCAGCAAGGCCCGTTATCGTACACCAGTTCCTGTTCGAGTCTAGCTCAAAGAAGTGTTTTCGGGTTTTACCCCTATGTACATCTGTGCCAGAGCCACCTCTAACTGCTCGTATCCAGACATGGATGTATTTTTTTGATAAACCACTTACTCAATACTTACCAAAATACCAGGAATTTGTCCAATATTTAAACTTTTCTATAGGGTTATTCCTAAAGTTTTTATATCCTAATTTCCAAAAATAACTAAACCATCCACTGATACCAACTATAGCATCCCGTATTTTTATAACATGTCTTTCATTTCATTACACGGAACTGAGGATCGTTAAGGTTTAGTGTCTTGGAAACGAGGAACATAATACATGAAAACAACATAAAACATACTTCTTAAACACTTGAAAGGCTTATTCTTAAGTTCATCCTAGGTTCATTACTGCATCTCATAACCTGGGGACATACATCAAAAGAAATGGTGAGCAGAAGGCCCAGTAAGGGAAATAAGAGAAACATTTTACATGTGAACTTGAGATACTTCAACAAGGACATGAAAATAACTTTAAGGCATGAGAAAGAAATCATGAGATAAATCATAATAAAAATAACATTTTTCATAACATGAATATGTGGCTGCAACATTTAATATTGACAATCATTTCGTCTCACCAAGGTCCATCCCCAAGGTGTCGTTAAAAATTATCAAGGTTATTCACCAAGGCGTCGTTAAAATGGTCATCTCTAGAGATTAAGTCTTTACCCAATGCATTGAAGCGCTATCAGGGAGCACCCTTAAATTTTCCTTTATTATCATGTGAGCCACATATATCATCATCAAACATTTCATAAATAACCCATATAGCATAAAATAAATGGGTTTCATTTCATAATCATAACGTTTTAAAAACCGCTTTAAAGACATGGTCTTTACGTCACCTTAAACCCACAGAAAGGGAAAGCGGGTCTCATGTATGTAAATCCCAGAATTTAAAATAGAACATTTTGATATATATGTGAATACCCTTATAGAAATAAGAGCTTTGAGTATTCACTTTATAACATAAAATAATTTTGAGAAAAGAGAGAGGCATTTTGAGACGAAAATTCTGCAGCATAACGGCTATGTTACAAGGTTTTAGAAAACCTTGAAAAGAGAGGGAACATAGGTCAAACAATCATAATTACCCATAAAACAGTATAGGGACAGAATAAGAAGGATATATAAACATAGTGATGCAATTTCAAGGACATACCATTTGAAATGAAAAACATCGATGGAAGACAAAAATTAGATTTCTCTTATGAAAATTCGGCAGCCTAACGGTGTCACTTAAACTTCAACAAAAATGAATTGAAAAGATAAAATAGGGTATCTCATCATATGATAATAAGAGATCAGTGTGATAGATATAGAGATCATACCCCAAAATAATAAAAAGGAACTTGAAATATCTGACATGAAAATCGAACTTGAAAAATGAGAAGGGTGAAATAATCACTTAAAAATCCGGCAGCCGAACGGCATCACTTAAACTTTCATAAAACGAAATGATGAGAGTAAGAGGGGATATCCCATCATATAAACATGAAAAGTGCAGTAATAGGAATATAAAAGAACATCCTCTCACATAATAAGATGGAGCATAAATGGAATGACATAAAAGAGATTACATGAAAAGTAAGAGAGAGGTCGGATCCCTTACCTTGAAACGTGCCTCTTGAAAATCAATGTTTTGGACCTTGAGGGCTTGGAGGCACCATGAGAGGACTCCTTGAAAGGTAAGGAGACCAGAACTTCGTTGGGGGAGAGTTGGGAGTGAAAACTAAAGGAGGAAAGGGTGGGTATTTATAGGGAAAGTGAGGGGACAAGGCATTAATGGCCAAGGGACACCTCATTAGTGGTTTTGGCAAAACCACGGGCTTGCCCATGGTATTTTCCACTTGGGACACCTCATACCTTATCTTACTATTCATAATTAGACCATTTTGAATATATACTTAATACATCATTTAATGATGTCATTAAACACCCGTAACTTAAAAACTATACTTTCACTATTCATCAAAAATTCAACTTTCTCAGAATAATCCCAAAATTTCACCTTAACCAAATATCAATGCTCTGATTTCAAAAATGAAATCCATTTTATAAAAATAATTTTCTAAATATTTTTAATTTAATTTTTAAATAAAAACACTTTTCATCGAGAATTCATTTTTTCAGAAAAATCCCCAAAAATTACCTTAACATAATATCGATACTCTGAGTTCAAAAATAAAGTCCTTTTTATGAAAATTATTTTCTAATTATTTTTAATTAAATTTTTAATTAAAAAACACTATTCATCCAAAAAAACTAATACTTGACTAATAATTTATGAAACCGTTATTTACCCATTTTATGGAATCACATTACTTAATCTAGGTGTCTAAATTATATTAAAACTTTCTTTGAGTGAAATTACTAATCCATTTGGTCACATTACTAATCCTAATCGTAAAATCACTATTCATAATTTACTATTCATCAAAAATTATGTTGATCTTATTAGACTCCAAATTCCTTACTGAACACTTTTGTAGAATACCATTTTTTGCAAATCATTACACATCATTAATTATTTAGGGTTTACATAAATGTTTTAAAATATCCCTTTATTGAAAAGTCATCAATAAAATATTTCCTAAAATTATCCGGACAAAAGAAATTCCACAAAAATCACTAAAGGAAGAGATCTCAATTTATTCAACCGAAAGGATTACACAAGGAAGCTGGGGTCTTGTCACATAGCCCCTTACAACACCAGCATAAGACCTAAGTGTATGGTGTACTATGGTGAGAGAATCTGAGGGAGTCTCAGATAACATTTCCCTAGTAGTAATCTCTACTAACTTGAACTTCTCCCGTAGGTGTTTCCATTCAAGCTTGACACGCTGGAGTTCGGCTTGGGCTTGGTCCAAAGTGAAGCCCACAGATTCTACCTCCTTCCCAAGCTCTGATAAGTGGGCTTCATAAGGGTCCAGTCTACTGGATGAAGCCATCGAATCCTCTTTCTGCATTAACCATTAACATCTTATTAAATCAATAAGAGTAAGTTAATATACTACTCAGAAAGATTGGGTCATTACAATGAAGGAAAACGAAACACATTACTTTAGGTAGGCAAAAGTCCACAGAATGCATGAATATCTAATTTTATATCTAAATGGTTAGGGTATATGAATAAATAATCATTATACAAAAAATATTGTGACATTATAATATATAAATTATAATTATATATTTATATTAGTGTGTACATAATAAATTTCAAATAAGACAATCAGGAATTAAACTAAATAGTTAATAATACTCAAATTGGGGACATGAATGTTCCATGGATGACTTAATTAATTTAAAGGGATTAGGATAACTATGAGTCCACAAGGGATTATGTTAATGGAATGGGGATTTATTTAGAATAATATTTCATAGTTTAATTATGAAACTCTAATGATATGTGAGTCTTGAAGTGGTGAAGGTGTTACCCATTTATAAGTGAAGGGAATGGAAGTTTTGGAAGAAACCCTTAAATTTTTAATAATGCAAGGTTACTATTAAATTTTTTAAGGCAATAAAATGGAAACACAAGGAGAGTAAAATGAGTTTTGGTCTAATCCCACATGAAAAATACCATTTAGAGACAACTTTCACTCATTTAGGGGTGATTGGTTTTACATTTAACTTTTACCCTATTTTATTTTTACAATAGAAATTAATTTATCTCCTTAAAAATAAATTTAATTTAAATTATTGTGATTGAAATTTTACCCAATTTTAAACATTTAATTTATCATATTGAAATTATTTTATGAAATAAAATATATAAAATTTTGAGAAGTTAATTTTATTATAAATACAATGATTCACGTAAAAACAGTTTTTCGGTAAATATAATTTTTACGATTTAAATTTATATATAATGTTTAATAATATTTTATACTTATTTCAATAAAATAAATTTATTTACTATATATTATATAGGATATTTGTCTTTTAAGGAAAGGAAAAACTAAATCTCCTTGTAAAATTTGTGATTCAATAAAAAGAACAAAAATAGTTTTTTTATAATTAGATTTAAAAATGATTTCTATAGGTTTTATATTTTAAAATAATTTTTTAAAATACAGGATTTATACCATAAAATAATATTTTATTAAATAATACGTTTTCTAAAATTAAATTTCCTTCTTATAGAATGGTTAAGTTATAAAAATTATATGTTTTGTGAAGAAATATTTTTTTGAGAAAAAATATACATTTTTAGAAGAAGATCTATAATTTATAATAATGACTTTGAGATATGATTAATTTAAAAATGAACATAGTATTTTCAATTACAAATTATTAAATTAATATATTAAACAAAATCATGAATAAATCCTTCTTAAAGGGTTCATTTCTTGATGTTTTAGGATATATTTTTTAACTAATACAATTACGTATAAGGTAATATACATTGGATGAATCAATTCATATGGTTGGTAGATATCCCCATTCAATCCATAAATTACATTCTATAATTGAGATAAGATAGGGCTTAATAATCATAATGTATATCACAATATTTATGCAATATTTTAAATTATTTTGTAGTCCACTGGGGGATTTTGTCATGGAAAACTGTCCATGACTCAATCAAGAGGGTTTATAGTATGTATTTTATTAGGTTATACGTTTCGTAAGAGAAAATAATAATAAATGAATCCATAAAAATATTTAAAAATAAAAATTAGAATAAAATAATACCCATTAAAAACATTAATACTCAAGAGGAAACATTTAGAAATGAAAAAACAAGAAATATGAAATTCATATGGCACACAGTTTTGCCAGACTTTTTGGAAAATTATGTACATACCATAGGGGTAAAACTGTAACTCCCAAAATCTGGATGCTTGGTTTGGATGCATGGTCATCAAACCATGCACCTAAATAATGAGTCTTGGACAATGTCTCTTGACTTCCCATTTCAAACCCAAAATCTCTCAAAAGACATAGTATAGTTGAAAACATTAAAAAATTAGCTTTATATGAAATCCTACTGTTACATAGCGATCATTAAATTGAGTTTTTATCTATTCCCACTCGAAACCAACCCCTATAGTAGAACTGACCAAAAATACTATCTAATAAGACATCCCAAATTACATAAAACAATACATATGGTTTTGATACCATTATTTCAGGAACCAAACATGCTAGCCCTGATATAGGAACCCGAGTTCGTCTATGTCAAGGCTTGAAGAGAGTTCTTGATCCCTAGTGGGTAAAAACTAGTTCTTGGGTTTAAAAAATCTACCTGGGGGAATGGTTTTGACCATTAAATCTAAAACATTGATCTAAATCGAGTACCTTACATGAACTTTATTTACCCTAAAATGTCATGTTGCCATTAAAATGGAACTATAGAATCATATTTATTGTAAATTAAATAATATATATAATATCAAGGAATAATTAGAAAATTAAATGATAACAAATGGAATAACAAATATCATAATCAATAAGTGATCAAAGAATACTCGTATAAAAAATAAAATCGGTTGGGTAGTTGAATATGTGATAAATTAATTCAATAAAAAACAAGAATAAAAAATGAAATAAAAAAAATTAACCATATATTTTTTAACATGATGGCTTGATCCAATAATGTCACCATTATCCAACCAAATACTTCTTGTAGGAAGATCCACCACAACCAAACAGTCTCTTTCCTCAACGAGTATATATATAAAAAGTCTACATTCAACAATTGGGTGTATGTTGGGTTTCAACATGATTAGAGAAGTAGTAAACCACTGTTTTATTTATATAAAAAATTCACTAAACAAAATATAGAATTATATTTTTAAAATATACTACATAAAAATAAGACTTTGACATTTTAATGATAAATAGTATATCACTATTTAAAAATATAAATCAGAGACCATGTAAGTAGGTAAAAAAATCCACACACTATGGGTAACCCTAACATAACTATGGTATGGGAAATATATGGACCTAACAAAACATGATGGTCAAACAAACAAATTAAACTACAAAATACCACTAAGGTGAGTACTCTCATGGTCTAGACAGATAGGACCACCCCAACAAGAGTCTCCAAAAAATATGGCATCACTGATTTTGGATAATGTTGTAGTATCAATACATTCATAGGTAAATTGATTCTTTCCTATAATGATGGTCCATATACTCCGTCCTAAATATAAATGATCCTATGACAAATCTAAATTTTTATACACTCTAAATTAGTTTTTATTACAAAAATGTTCACATAATACAATACCAAATGATTGAAGATAGAAGTAAATTTGGGTAATTATATATATCATACAATAACTTCAAACAAGTGTATAAAAAATTATTTTAAGAACAACATATCATAACCTTATATTCCCTTTATATTTTAATAGAACATGATATAACCAAGGGAGAAAAATAAGAAAGGGGAGAGGTATAAATCTCAATAAGGTAATAATCAATGAATAATGTGATGAAAGTAATACATTTGATTCAAGAGGCATATCTAGGTGACATAAAAGGGTGATAAAAATAAACACGAACATCAAATTATGTTATAATATGATAACATCCAAGAAATATAATAATGTAGAAACAATATAAAACATGAAATTGTAAGAATAATTCAAGGATAATAGGATAAACAACATAAAATTGTCTATATAGGTTAACCTACCATACATCATACATGGTGCCTTAGGAGATAAAAAAATTACCCATTGTGTTTGAGGGATATATAATTCTTATCCCACCCGTTACATTCATATCACGTATATGAATTTTTGTGCCATATTATTCACACTATATAAGAATTACATTAATTAATTTTAATACCATTATTAAGGATTGGGGGATACATAAATCTATTTCCATAACCAATATTCGATAGTTACGTCAAGTTGAATACCCTTGAGTGTAAATGAGAATGGGTATTTACAATAAAATAGTTCATCTTGAAAAATAATGATATAATTTCACCAGCATAAGAGGGGAACATTAAGGTACAATTAATGGTTTAATGAGTGTAAAATGTGGTTTCTCAATACTTGGGAGTCATAAGTATAGTTAATGTATGTTTAAAAAAAACGAAAACATAAAAAATTGTAAATCAATAGGCTTAGTAAAAAGAACGTTCTTGAAATAAAAACGAAGAGGAGAATATCGCTTACCTTGAGAGGGTGCTTTAAAGTCATTAAATAGCTGGTTAAGAGATCTTGAACACCTCGTGAGGGATTTATAGAGGTTTAACATTAGTAAATTCATAGTAAATGTGTTTTTGTTGAATAATAATCAGAGGTTTGGTGGGAATTTATAGAAAATATAGGGTAATTCTATATTAATTTATAATCATGGGTTTTTGACTCTATGTAATAAAATAATGAAAACTAAAAACCTTCCCAGGTTTTTTAATTATGGTTTCTACCAAATAGGAGCGAATTTAAATATTTAAGGAGACCGATAAATGTACATATTATAATAATTGGTTATGTGGAAATGTTCAATGTTAAAAAATAATTGATTTTAAAACTGTAAACTATAATATAGGTTTTTGGAGGCTTCCATAATGGTTTCTAAAATTAATCAAATAACATAAAAAACACATTATTTTAATGTTGAAATCTATATTTTGTCTTGTGTTACTTTAATATAATTTATTACATAAATTTTAAGCTATTATTATGTAGTAATACATATCATATTTTTATATCGTATTTAATTTTTTCCCAGAAAAATGACTATCTCAAAAAATTATAAATTTTTTTACATTGGATAATTTTTATGTGTGGATTTCAGAAATTAAATTTATCTAAACACAATAATTTTCTAAATTAGTGATCATTATGTTTTTAAGAAAATATTCATTTAATGGAAAATACTATTTTTAAATACAACAACATCTTTCTAACCCTTATTAGAACAACATTGGACTTCATTAAATTTGGTTATAATTTTTTTTAAATAAATATTATTTAATAATATAAATTTATTAAGATAAAATTTATTTAAAAATTCTTGAATTTATCTAGAATGAATTAATTTTATCTATATATTTCCCAAAAATAGAATTTTATTTTCTTTATATCAAAATACATTTTTGGTCACTCTTTAGATAATCATTTATAATGTAATAATGAAAAGGGATATGTATTGTGATTATTTCAATTCATAAAAAACATAAAAAACAATACCCCTCAGCTCTAGTTCCCTAACCCCTTATTACACAACCATACTCTTTACGCTAATGTGTGTGATGGTGGTACTTTAATGGTGAAATTCAAATATTATGGATTGGGATTTGATATTGATACACTTGAACATCTCCCATAAAAAATTTCTCCCATGTATCGGTTTTTAAATATTAGATTACTCTTTATCAAGGGAAAATCCATGTTATTCCATCTCCCATAAAAGCTTCAATAAATGGGGTTCATAGGGAACAATCCTACTGGTTGATGCCATCAGTTAATCAATATTTCTAAATATTCATTTTCATAACCCAAAATATATAATATTATTAATATTCAGTGAAAAATATCAAAATTTTCAATAGTTATGATTATTAATGGTATTTTAAATCAGATAGTATATAAATTTTAAGGGTCCAAAGAAACTATTGTATTTCATGTGTTTTATATAACTACATTACTTAATATCTAATTTATTCAATGAAAGGGAGTTTCATATTTTTCTGATTGGGAAATTAAAATCTTACATAATTTAGAAATTTCAACACCATAATTTCATTTCATACAATAATATAGATTTGTATACTTATTTTTAATCACATAGTTTGGTCCCCATGTCAGCGCTTAAAACATGTGGTTCCACCGAAACACTTTGACTATCTGAGTTTTATTATTTCATAGAACTTTGTATAAAAAATATAATATCTTCACCAATTTCTCCTTACATTAAATACCATTCTAAAAGGTTATAACCTCATGATTCAGTAAGTTTGATGGGTCTAGTATATAAATACTCAAGATGGATACATGGAACACATCATGTACTTGGCATGTGTTAGGTGGGAGTTCTAGTGGATAAGACACAAATCTAATGTGATCAATGATCCCAAACCGGATAATGTATCTTTGAATAAGATATCCATTATTCCTAATCCACATGAATTTATTCCATAGTGATACATAAATTATCTCTTAATCTATGAAATCGAACTGATGGTCTCATCAATGATTTTATCTGAATACATTCTTTCAAATATTTCTAGATTTCATATGAAATTGAATGATTTAAACCTTTAATATAATATATTTGATAAGATGGTGGCCCATAATATTCCTCTCACAAAAATCATCCTTGCAAGTTGGAGTCCTATATATATTCCCATAGAAAGCCTCATATATTGTCATTTGAATACTTGGATAGAATCTATTGTTTTATGAGATCTGCAGTAGGGGTGGTGTTGATAGCAACATCCATGAAAATCCATTTAACATGATATTTAATATCCTCTAGAGTTTTAATGTTTATACATGAATAAACATCCATATATGGGGGATAAGAAGCACTAAAACATAGCTCTGTATCTATTTCTTATCAAAGGATTCTCCAAAACCTCAAGGTAAAAACAGATCTTGATCAGATACAATGGAGGGTGTTACCCTATGTATTATTAACTCATCATTTATATATATATATATATATATATTAATGAGTTTTATTAGATAAAAATATTAGTTTATAATAGTGAAATGTGCCGACTTTATAGGGATATTGACAACCACCCATATAGAATTGTAGCCTTTAGATATCCCAAGGAGTCCTATGATGAAATATATAGTTCGGTTTTCACATGTCAATAATGGTATCAGAAATTTTTTTCATCATACCATTTTACAAATATAATTTTTCTTTGACATGTTGGCATACGATTCATCTAGATACAAATTCTATATTATTCATATTCATTTTATCTAGCCAGATGTTTTGATTCAGTCTTCATACATCTCCAATATTCTTGAATGAATAGAGAAGGGTGAGCTATGCACAAAATGTTGATGTTCACCCTTTATCATTAGTTTTTATGTGACACATATTCCAGTTATAAAGAATATAAATCCTTATTTATAAAATTCTAAATTTGGAATATTCTCTTCCTTTCGTTGTAACTCATTATTGTATTTTTAGACCACTATGATCATCTCAAGAATGGATGGTTGAGATGTTATTTGAGAAAGGTGGGATAAATCCAAATTTAGGGTTCCCGTGTCCATCATTTTTTTGTCAATTAATAATTTTTCTCTTTGAATCCCCATAATGGATATGGTTGTCAGATTATTTCTACTCGGTGTAGCCTATTCATTATTCTACTTCCGAGGATAGTAATAGATTGAAAGATCACAATCCTTAATCCGATCTAACAACATTATTTGAATAATATTGAGAAATATTTTTGTGAATATATACTTAAGGATTTTATTATCCTTTATATGTCACACTTCTCCATGTAGAGATAATTTTAGGAAATATTTAATGAAATTATCAATGTATCCAATTATATATCATGTGTTGGGTATTTTTGATGATGGATATATTACTGTTTGGAGGAATATACCATCACACTGTCATCATTCATGAGTACAGAACCCAATTTTTTTTAATGAATCAAATTAGATAACAAGACCTTCCCCATAGTTGGGTCATGTTTTCATAGGTGTAGTGATTAAAACATTATATAAATCATTAATTCTATCTTCATATTACTTATTAAACAAACATCACTCCCTTCCAAGTGATATTTGTTAATGAGAATGAAAATCATGATAGGTTTAAAAAAATATACAATAATACCCAAATAATATAAGGAATCTATGGATCTCTTTCACAGATGTTTTTCTAGGGAATCCTTAAATTTCCTCTCTTTTATGAAGGATCCATTAATATCAATTTTTTGGTGATAAATGAAGAGAACAGTTTGTGTATTGATTGTGTATTTTTCAACTGATTCTTAATGGTGTTAAATGAGATATGGGGAACTCATTAAGGTCAATGTTAATAATTAGTTCCCAATTTAATGGTCCTTAGATAATTTTCTCATGTCAAGAAATTCCATGAAACATGTTAATGGATTGAAGAATTTTAGTTTCAAGGTGATTCTTGGAGAATGGTTATGAAATATTGGATGATAATGGATATCATTGTTGAATAATTATCCTAATAAATATGACGATTCATTATATATCTATATTTCACAAGTATAATTTTTTTTGGAGGACTTTTCATGTCCCCCATATAATGGAAAGGGGAGTGATGGTGCTATAAATCGTATTCAGGTTTCATTGGAAAAAATGATGTTGCTAGAAGATAGGGTAGTTATAGTACATTTTATTGAAAATATTATGATGATAAATATGATTGATCAGAGGTTAAAAATCATGGGATATAAGGTTTGTGATAATAAAAGATGATAAAAAATCATCATGGTTGGTGTTGATGAATCATATTTTTAAGGTGGTGTAATTTCTCAGTGTTTTCCAAATTGTTGGGCCTAAAAATCAGATGTTTTTTTATTATTGAGAAAGAAGGTTTTATACAAAGTAGTTTGTGGAATGCAGTTTTTAGATCCTAAAGAATAGTACCGAGACTGCATATGAGGTTTATGGAATGGAAAAGAAAAACCACTGAAGGAATGATTTCTGCATAACAGTGCTAGCTGACCATGAAAGATGCTATGAAGATCGAGATCACTAAATGGTTCACAGGATGATCATAGATCATTGGTGGATTGAAACTTTTAGGAATTTATTCATTTTCATATTAAAGTATTTGATTATTTTATGAATGTACTTTTCCATAAGGATGAAAGAAAGGTGCTACACATACTAGAGGGGGTAAAATAGTTCACGTGATAAGCATAGTTCACAGTGAAGTTTGTCCCATTACTATATTTTTGTTAAATCATATTTTCAGGATTTATAGATCATTTTTAATATAATGGACCATAATCCTAATATAAATTAATAGAAAATTTTATCAGTGAAAAACATAACTATTAGAAGAATTCATTAAGTCCGTAAGTGTTCCCGAGGGGGTATTCTTTGAAGGAGAATATGTTTGCATGGAAGAACTCTGTGAAGGGTAGTAGTTCGCAGAGTAAAGACCTTGTGAAGGAGGAATTTGTACACAGAAGGAGTTA